>CM062807.1:194494951-195094951 GCA_031772625.1 Pinus tabuliformis | reverse complement strand
TTTTATCGTCTAGTAGTATATTTAGTCATAAATTTGGTCATAAATTTAGTAATTGATTTAGTCATTAACTACCACAATTAATGACCAAATATACAACAAAATATATTACTATATGATCACTCGAGAAAACAAATTAATGACTAAAGAAATATGACCAAAATGTTGGTTGTGTTATAAGATACTGTAAATTAGCTACTAATAGTCATATATATGCAAATTTTAGTCGTCGTTTGAAACCAATTAATGACCAGAGAAATATGACTAAATTTTGGTCGTGTTATAAGATACTGTAAATTAGCTACTAATGGTCGTATATATGCAAAATCTAGTCGTCATTTGCAATCACAAATTTATCATTTTCAGTATTCATTTATCTTTTTTTGGTAGTTTCATATTCATTATATAAATAACTAATTTAGTAGTTTATATTCATTTCATTTACTTTCATTAATAATCATTATAAATGATTAATTTAGTCGTATATTCATTTTATTTGTGTTCATTATTAATCAATATAAACTACTAATTTAGCATTTTTAGATTTGATTTTATGTGTTCATTATTAATCAACATAAATTAATTTGTATGATTTTGCGACTAAATTTAAAAAATGTCATACAATGTGCATGTTCGTCTAATATGAAAACACAAAGTTGCATGTCAATTACAATACTAAACAATATCAAATGCAAATATAAATAATTTCAACCACACAAATTATATTATATGAAATGTTAAAGTATTACAATATGAATTTCCAACTTAATATTGGTTGGACTACAATTTACACATGAAATGATTATTCATCACTTCAAAACATTATCATTGTGTTGCCAAGGCATTGCAGGTGAATTCACCAACTCGGAAGACTTGAACATCAGTCTCTATGTGTGTGTCTTATGTGGGATATTGACTCTAAGGGTATCACTAGATCATTTCTCTTCTTTCTCTTTCTTTTCATTTGTCGCTCCATTGTTATTGCTCTCAGCCTCTTTCTTTAATTATTGCTTCTTACCTTCAACACCGAGTTCATTTTCTTGAAAACAAAAGAAAATACAATTGAGTGTAAGACATAAAATACAATGAACACAAGAATATAAACTAAAGTAGACTATAATGAGTTTATATGATATATACCTCAACATCAGCAATGTCAAAGCCATTTTCCCCATACAAATAAGAAACTCGAACAAGTTTTCTTTAGTTGGGCGATAGTAGCCACTATAATGTGGCGAGATGACCTGTATAAACAAAGAAAATAAAATGTCACCTTATAAAATAACACCTTAGTGACATAATATTCAACCTTCAAGGAAAGCCTAGGCACAATCATGCCAACTAGGTTACATGCTAAAAAGCTAAAGTTGTAGATAAGATGTGAAAACAAATAATATGAGGTGTGATGTTTAATCTTTATTATTTTATTCGCAACAACATTTCATTTTCTAATGCATGAACTTGGTCAAGTATATAAACAACATGTGCTCAAATAACAACATGAAAGTAAACTTTTATGATAGTCATGAAAATATTTTAACACAAAATAGCTATAAGGATTCCAATCAATATCGTGTAATACTAATTTCAACTTCAAACTTTGGTTGTTTAAATGGACATGACACAAAGTATTTTCAATTTCCTAGTTAAAAGACAAAACAAAATCAAAAGAAACATTTAAAATATAATCAAACAATAAAGAGAGGATATCATGGAATGGACATTGCAATTATAAAAAAATTGTTTACTTGTCCACCAATGTCTTGTCTAGCATTCCTAAAACATTTTCTTTCCCAAAATAACCATGAGGTGAAAGAATCACAACATTAAAAACCATAGGAATCCTTACTAGAAACATTTCCAAAGTCGATGGCCCAGGTGCCTGAAGGATCTCTAATAGCAAATGAATCATATCCAAGACATACTTTGCATTGTCTCCAAATCCTTTTTGCAATCATATTTCCTATAACCTACCCATAACAGAGTCAAGTTACAATCAAGCGAAGGCATTGAAATTTGTTTTTATCTTTTATATCTTTAAAATTTGAATCTGATTTGTTTCAGGGACATTAATTCATATTTAAAGTCTTCCTGACATATGAGAAGGTATCAATCAAGCATGACATCATAAAAATCAACCTCAATGAGGTCCTCAAACAAGGTAGGGCATATTTGTTCTACTCAAAAGGCAGGGATCCCTCTTTTTCAATTATATCAAGGTTCTCTACTATTTTCTCCTTGTTTTCCTGGATATTAATTTGATCATCCATAACCTGCAACACAAGAAAATGCCATTCAGTTCATTATATTGTAGTTCTTGCCAATGAAAATGACATATAATTCTTTACAAATGCAATCAAGACAGGGTTAAAATGAAAAATCCCAATATAAGTGAAGTGTTTTTTGTTTCTTAGCTTACAAATTGGAACACTTCCTGGGTAATTGTCATAGAATCAGACATCGACTAATAAGTGCCCTTACCAAGTTCAAATGGAAGATCTAAAGGTAAGTGAACTGTTTTTTGTTGTTTAGCTTACAAATTGGAACATTCCCTGGGTAATTGTGAGAGAATCAAAACTCGACTAGGAAGTGCCCTTACCAAGTGATAAAGTTTACTAGGATAAAAAGGCAAGGTTCTAAGAGTGGCTAAGATAATGGGTTCCTGAAAGGGTTTTAACTTCACGAGGGTATGTTCTTGAAAGATTAGCAAAATTAGACTTGCATCTAGTTTTCGAAGTAAAAAGAGGGAGACCTAAAATATGACTTGTTGCAAGCAAAAATATGAAGGAATGGGGTTAAAATATACCCTTATATTGGATTTGACAGATCAAGATGACCTTTTGATAGTTTTGGGGGATGGGTGATGGAAAAATTGATATCTAAGGATGGAATGCAAATGCAGTCAGTAAAAAAAAATCCTGGAAGGCCTAATAATAGACACTAAACTAGATAATCACAAACAAATCCATGATATCCAAAAGGTTTGTTACTAGGCCCTAAAGTAAGAAACAAACTAGGTTGTGATAAGAAAGTGTTAGTAAGTGGTCATGCAAACGTGAAGAGTATCTATATCTTTCTTAGCAATTTCATTCTTGGGTATCTGGATAGCCAGTGTCTTGAGAGGAACTCAAACAAGGAACCTTATAATTATAACAACTCATTTGTTCCATTTTAAAAGGAGATGCTTGGCTCTTTGACACTAGTTAAGGTGCAGGCTTGAGTAACAAAGATTCAAATCTATTATTTAAAGTGACAAGTATAGAGCAAAGATGAATAGATACTTGGATCCTCTTGTGTAAGAACCTTGTTTGAGAAAAATGACAATCATAGTTGTGGTGACCAATTAGCTGGTAATAAGAATTCATTGCATGTGTAGCATGTGCCACAACAATATTTGGAGTAAAGCATGGACCACCTGCTTGAATGGCACTGTAGTCTACTCCCTATCCACATGCATAATCTATATTGTCTTGGAGTACTTTGGGATCTGCATTTGGTTTAGCAACACACCAAGACTTATCTGTTCTTGTAACTAGTGTAGGGGTGGTTGGTGTTAATAGTGTTGTAGAAATAGGTGTAAGGGTGGCTGGTGTTACTAACGCTGTAGAAATAAGCACATGAGTTGCACTCTAGATCAAAAGAAAGTTTGTTAATCATTGTACATCAGTGACTTTTAACAATCCAAAAATATTAATTCAGATGGAAATAAACATGAGGCAAAACTCAATAAACCATGAAGATTTAGTAGTTTACAATTACATAGCTGGTTGAATTTTCTCTCTGAACAAGTAAACATATTGAGAATGTTTAGAACTTCGAAACATGAGTATCAAAAAATATAAATATAGTAGGTAAAGACAACCTTGAGGTAATAAATGGCAGAGGCAATGCATAAAATTCTTGTACAAAATTTTGTTGTAAGAATCAGTCTCTTGATGAAGTAATTAGAAATATTCTATTCTATTCTTCTAATAATAATCTTGATAACCTCACCCTTCCTTGATAATTTCCTGACTTACTCTATTCCCAAATCTGACATTAACTACCAAGGGGATCCCTAGGTACTGCACAATATGTAAACTATTTTCTAAGAGTGGTTGAGCCAGTAGGGAAAAGCATCAAGAACAATAAACTAGAATTTTGAATTGGCCTCACTCACCATGATTATAGATGCTTTGCAAATGATATCCAAACACTCAAAGGAATTGTTGACCGACTCCAGATCAAGTTGTAATAGAGAAGGGACTCATTTTAAAAGTGACTACTGATCACTTTAGTGCTATCCTAGATGAGAATGCCATGAACCCTATCTTGAGCTTTGATGGAATCCAGGAGAAAGTCCAAAGTGTGAGCTGCAATCATGTGTAAATAGGGAGCTAAGTCGCAACCTTGTCTGGTTAACTTATGTAATACAATTATGTTCAATGGTTTCCCAGTCACAAAAGCAATGTTTGATGCATTACTGAAAAGAGATTTGACCATTTAAACAAACTTGTTGCCAAACATAAAACATGTTAGCATATGGAGGATAAATTTCCAATCTACCCTGTTGTAGGGTTTATCATAATCAATCTTCAACAACAACATTTCCTGGCCAGTTTCTCTAGACAACTCCATAGATTCCCACACTGTGATGATAGTAACCAAATTGAATCTGTCCTAAATGAAGTTGATCTGCTCAAACCAGACAATACATGTAGCTACCTTTTGGGCCCTCAAAAGACAAGGGTCTTTGCTAGAATCCTATAAGATACATTCAACATAACAATAAGCCTCCTGCTGCTAATGGCATCCTTTACCGAATTCCTGGGGATCAACTTGATCAAGGCCTGATTCTAAAGGTCACCCATCTTGCCATAATGGAAGATCTCCCTACTATCATTAGTACGTCATCCCCAACAACGTCCCACATCATTTTGGAAAATTTAAAAGAAAAATAATTGAGCACAAGATATTTCGTTTCCATCTTGCAGAGAACTTTAAATAGTTCTTAGAATAATCATCGCTAAGCATGTATCTTTTTGTAGACCAAACCTTGGTTGGAGCAACCTTTCGGCAGACCTCCTTTGTAGCCTTGACATGATCAATGCAATCATACACAGAAAAAAAAAATTGTGGAAGTGAAAACAAACATGGACCTCAGACTAGAACATAAGTGAGAACATGTTGAAGTTAAGAGTGATCCTTGCAATGGTCTCTTGTAGGAGCAGGTTTCCAGGCTTGAGAATTCAGTTAGGTGTCTTGGGAGTGTAAAATCAGGGATTCTATTGATAGATTTTAAGTTAGGGATGCTATTGATATATTTCAAAAAAGTATTGACCATATTTATTGAGCTACTCATGCTCCCATTCTATCAACCCTGCATGTACTATGATGTCAAAATATTTCTCTTGATAACAAAAAGATATTCCTCCTTTCTGTTGATTCAAAGTTGGTTCTAGAAAGCAGTAGTGGAGGATAGTCAAAGATACAATATTAGAGACAAAAATGTGACAATCATTGCCATTGAAGAATAGTTTTTTTAATATAACCCATGCTTCTAAAGCCTAATTTTCCATCTGGTATAATTCCATCACTTTTCTTAAAAGTCAAGTAATCTCTTGACCCCAACCTTTGCTAGAATATGCTTAGAGATGATACAAGTTTTTGTTGCAATATCCTTGATGGAGTGTGCTCTATCCTTCGCTCTTTCATCTTCGTCAAATTCTAGAAAACTACAAATTTTATAGATTTCTTAATAAATTTGATGGAAAGTTTCATTTGGAATGATGAGTTGAGATTATCATTTATTTGTGGATGCAAAAGAGAAACAAAAAAGGGCATCAATGATAGATATGAAAAAAAATTGATATAGATAATCATGTTATAGTGCCAGAGCTCAGTGTTTCCTATACCCAGGGTTTTGATTTTGTTGAGAAGTATACAGCCCCGTTGGCTACCACCCCACCTTTGGACCTTTCCTTGCCTTTATGGCAAATCCATGTTTTGAATTACAAATCAGCAGAAGCTGAGGCCAATGTCATTCTTAAAATACATTACTGCATAGGAGACTGCATATCTCTCATGTCCCTATTATTGGATTTTACCAGAAAAAATTGTCATCTTGAATCCATGCCCTCTATACCACATATTAACCGATACAATGGAAGCAACCTACCCATATGGAATGTAACAAGAATTTTACAGGCATTATGGGGTGTGATGTTTGTGGTTTGGTGTACAGTTTTGGATATTTTCCAATTTATGGCTATGTTCTTATGGATGAAAGACAACAAAATGCTCAGAGGTCCTCCAAGAGTAATTCATCATCTGAAGACCCTTGCTCATGTCAAGGTTGATCTTGAAGACACTTCCATCGTCAAAAAGGCTATTGACGGGGTTTTTATATGTGTTTCCATTCTCAGCTATTGCACTGCTTTTGGCCTTGCGTTTTGAAATATTTTGGGTAATAATAGCATCTGATCTGATAATCAACATTTCATTACTGTGCAGACAGTTAATGATGTTGTTATTGGGATGCTTAGTGCAGTATTTTCACGGTATTTTGACCATTTATATGGTAAGTTGTCATTAATTTGGGGTTCTTATTCACATGTCATTTCAATTTATCTGTAAATTGTGTTACCAGAAATGGGAAAACGAACAAGAAATGGGACTAGAGGGTTTCATGGGATAAAGATGTGTCAACCCTGTTATGTATATAAAATGTTTAACAATATAAATAATAGTGTCAAGATAGGAAAGGAAACTAGAACAGAATGAAAAACAAGGTCTCCTGATCAAGTTTCTTGTACTATGATATGTTCATAAGTTTATACATTAAATTTTTCTGACCATAAATCTTTTGAAAAAAATAAAAAATCTTAGTCTTTATTGGTTTTCCTTAACCCTTTCAAGAATTTTGAAGTTCTTAAGAGATCTGTGGTGGGTAAATTTCTCCATGGGGACTTCATTTTCTATTTGCATGTTTCATGAGTGTTTCTAGCTACAATCAAGCATTGTATATATTCTTTGCATCCAACAACTCTTAATATCACTGGTTTGTGTTTCTGCAGTGGTTAAAAACTACACATCTGAACTTTCTATCAAGTGCAACTATAAAATTATTTGTTCAAATTAATTAACTTCAGACAGATGAAGAAGTTGAAAAATTGGACAGACTAGACCTGCCCCCAAATGGTTGGTGGCTCTCCCACTTTGTTACATGTTTTCCACTCTCACCTACATGCTCTTTTTCTTTGCTGAGTGCTCTTGCCTTGCTAATCCCACTGACCTACATGCCCTTTTTTTATGACCAACACCCCTACCTTATTAGTACCAACTTATCTACCTACCCTTTTACCGTTGGGCATCCTTAATGTACCACTACCAAGTGTTACATGCCCTTTTCATGTTGGGCATCCTTACTATAAGTGATCAAGAGTTACATTTCCTTTTTATACTTGTTTCCCTCCCTGTATGGCTTATCTAGTTACATGCCTTTTCATCCTGGGTACCCGTATGTACTATTGGGCTAGGAACATGCCCTTTTATATTGGGAAGTGGGCACCCTTGTTTATTATTGAGCTAAATACATTCTATTTTCATGATGGACACCCTCATTGTACAATTAAGCTGCCACATTCCCATTTGAAGCTAGACACTCTTAACACACTGCTAAGCTACATGCCTTTTTCATACCAGGTAGCCTTGCCAAGTTCCTTACCACTGAGCCACATTCCTCTTTCATGTCATGCATCCTTACCATACGATCATGCCCTTTTAATTTTGAGCACCCTTAATCTACCACTACCAAGTCAGTTATATGTCATCCTTAATGCCAGGCACCGTTATAACAGAATCTAATTTTGTGCCAATTTCACATTGAACACCCATATGGTACCACGACCATTGAGATCCATGCCCTTTCATTGTTGAGTGCCTTTCTATATGCCCTTTTCATACATGGCACCCTTACTATACCACTGAATATAACATGACAGATCAAAGTTTTATTAACATCCATGACATTGCTTGGTTTGTGGGATAGAAAGTTATTTCCTTTTGAGGCCAAACCTTTACAGAAGTATGAAAATTTAAATGTAGGTATGTTATATTAAGGAAGCAGATAAAGTCTATAAAGCCCCTTTTTAAGTCTTTTTGAATAAAAACATTTGACTACTTATCTAGGCAACCCCCTTGGGGTACGTCAGCAACTCTGTTTGGGTGCTCCTATACCAATTTGTTCCTGACATGCATCACCCTTGATGCCCTTCCTGCAATATCATCCATTTTGTTGTCATGAGATACCTTTTTCCCACCGATTATTTCCAATATCAAGCGTTTTTTTAATGTGGTTATATGCCTTCAATTGGAGAAAAAAATGTCGTTTGATCTCTACTTCCCCCACCTGAGGAAACAAGTCGTGAAGTTTCCCAGTAAGAAGTTGAAGAATGAAAGAGTCACAAACCTGACAAGTCCTGTTGTCCCATTCCTCTTTGGGTTCCCTCTATCTACTTGTCTCAGACTATAACTATAACCTATGAGCTTTTCCTCAATTGAGCTAATGCATGTTTTCCTCTCCATGGTATATTTAATTTAGATATCTTTGTATCTCAATCTAGCATATTGCAGGGTTGAACTGGTTGATATGATATTGTTACTTTTTCTATAGTTTAATTGTCCTATGGCAACATTTTATGTAGTTTTTCATCTCCTTTTTGTGAATTGGGCATTCTCTTTTATGAACCAGATTTTGATCCATTTTTTGCATTGTATCTCCCATTTGTTTTTTCATTCTATGAAGGAATTCCTTGATGATCTTACATGGGAGATTCTTGCTATGCATATTATCCACTCTTTGTCTGTAAAGAATCAACAACTTTATCACTTCCAGTGCAAGCGAGTATGAATTTAACAACGTTGGTTTATCTATATCAACTTCCCAAGCAGAAAGCTTCTAGTGCTATGAGGTGCTCTATTAAGATTTGGAGTGTTCTTGCTGCTAAGATGGCATCATCTACACATAGTAAGTTTTTTAATATTACTGCGATGTTCAGCCCTTCCCTGATTTCTCATTGATCCATTTCTCTAGCTGGTTGATGTATAGTTAGAACAATGTTGGGAAGAATAGGTACCCTTGCTTCACTCCTATAACACTGCTAAAACAGTCCAACACACCCTCCTTGGTTCAAATTTTTGCCTCATCCTTATCATGCAAATCGTGAACTATTGCTTTCCCTATCAGTTGGGAAGCCTATCTCGGAAAGTTGATCCCATATCTATAGGGACCACATTAAAAGTTTTTCTAAAGTCTACTAAGTAACACCACAAGTCATCCTTTGCTGCAACTGAACTTAACTGGATTGCAAATTCTGAGAATATTATGGAATCTAATGGAAAGGAATGAAGTCAATTCTTTGACCTCACTCATGTTCATTAGATTCTGGAACATTTCTAGAATCTACAATCAAGATAAGGATGGCCCTCACCTGCCATGTCATCTCTATCATGTACCATCACCACTGAGCTATACATCCTTTTCATGCCGGGCACCCTTGCTGGTTCAATGTCAAGGCTAGGACTAGAAAAAATATAAATCAGTAAATTGAAGAAAATTGGTTGAGTACTCTGCAACTTTTGTTTTCTCAATAGTCCTAAATTGCATTACTTTGGATTCCAGAGTAGATGATGTTATGGAAATATTTGTTTTGATGTTCAGGAAATATATCTAACATCAAAACACTTGACTTTTTGTAAAATCGAAAACCAAGGATAAATCATCCTACCAGAGAGCATCAAACCTTCGAATCCAAGCACTCGTTCTAGTGAATATGAGACCATAATTAGGACTCCATGTGAGAGCACATTGCATCATGAATAATCTGTTCAAATTCTTTTGCTTCTATCATTCACTTCATTCATGTTTCTAATTTTCTTTTAGCAGAATATTGAATACATGATGAAGAATCCCCAAGAAGTAAGATGGGGGAATGAATTTTCCTTTTGGATGCTCCCTGTTCGATTACAGAAGCACTAGCAGGAGGATGTCTTCCTCGAGTATTGCCTTGTGGCGAGAGCCGAATTAAAGAGGAAGAAAGCATCTTACCAACCTTGATTCAACTTGTTTCTCAAAGGCTTATTTCCCCACGTTTTTGGAGTTGATGTATTCACTGACCATTGCATTAAACGTTATCCAATGCATTTTGTTCAGTGATTTATGGATCAAATTTGATAAACTAATAAAATCTTATCAATCTATTGATGATAGACTATAATGAAGGCACTATACAGAGTATGCCAGAACATGACTCTTCTATTTTCAAACGTAATGGGCCTAGTGGGACCAGTTCAATTCCTTGACAACCCAGTAACTCATATCATCACCACCGTCTCTAGAAAGCCTCAAGTGGATCTTTAAATCTGAGTTCCATACGTAATTTTTGAGGTTTCAGGATAGATGATAATTATACATGGTGTATCTTTTTAATTTTTTTTTATAATTATACTTGCTGTCTCTTTTTTCAAATTTTCATTTCTGGTTTCAGAGCCTGACAATACATTTTCAAAGTTATGTTGGGAAAGAAAATCTTATATCAAAGGCTGCAGAGGATATTAGCACTTTGTTTCCTGTGGAAAGAATCTCATTTCTCACAGATATGGCGATTATATTTGTACCTGGAACGAAAGGAGCCACATTTTTCTACACCCAATCCTGTGCTGCAGACAATTTGTTAAGGCCACATGAGACCCCACGAAGCCGACGCTCCAATAAGTAGTGATATATTGACAATATTTGGGCAGATCATACCTGCTCCCACGTATGTTGTGCTCAAATCGAAGTAAAAACTGCAATGGGTAACATATATCACATATTGCATAAATCCCAATTCGGAAAACATTTTGATCAGCTTTGTAATAAAAAAATTTACCTATGTTTCCAAGCTTTCAGGCCAAAGGCAGGGAAATTTACGAAGCTGCAATTATCACCACCAGTGAAGAACCACTGGAAAAAATCCGCAGAGGAAACTGAATGTGAAGTATTTAGCAAAGCATCTGATTTGTTTCCTGCATATAGATCAACAATGGCATAAAAAATATCAGATGATTAATCCCATGATTTAAACACTTTCATTAGACAAAGGGATTGAACTTGATTTCAATCTCATAAACACATGCTACTTCTAACTACTCTGCCTGGATTCATGTTAAACTTGAATTTTATTAATCACAGTGAACAATTGGAAAAAATAAGAATCCATCTTAACTCCAAATCTCTGAATCTATTAAGCACTAAGAGGGATTTTAAAAAATCAGGACCAAAACCTCTCTATATGAATCTATACTAGATCCCCCATTAGAGAAGCAATGATAAAATTTATATAAACCTTACCTTGCTAATTTGTCTCCCTGAGGTGTGTGGAAACCATTGATGAGAATAGTTGTTGCAGTACCACTTGGATAAGTTAGCTTGTTGTTAATAATCAATACTTGAAACTAGTACAGTCCGCTAAATTCAAACAATCTGGCAATGCCATTCATAACCAACATTAATATGTTGTGAAGGATGAGTTCATGGCTAGTAATCATCATCTTTCTTAGAGGTACCAAAATTAAAATAACACCAAAAGTGACCAGGAAAAGGAACCCAGCCATCCAGCCAATGCTAGGCTACTTTATGGTATTGGGCCTGCTTGTTCATATGTCTTCCTATTCATTTCCAGCAAATAGGATCCAAATCCACCTAAGAGCTTCAATCAATAGAGGTTATCATGAGCCTCAAAAATGCTTTCACCATTATCTCAAATTACTTAAAACTACATGTGTTCAACAAAAATCTAATCTCAATATGAATGAGTGTGGTGAGCCCAATGGCATACCTCCATAGGCAATGCTATAACATGCCACAATGCAACTCTGTATAACAATGTTCTCCTGTCTTGTGAACAGAGCATTCAATAACCCAGTCTTGTCCAATACTTTTCTCCAAGTTCTCATGAAAACAAAACCCAATAGTCTAGTAGAGATATTACAACCATTATGACTTGTAGATGGAAACCATTCCTTACCTTCTTCTCAGGTCCAACACTAGCTAGTAATTTACCATCAGAAGAGAAGTGGCAACATACAACTTTACTCGTACTAGCTCAAAGGCAACCAAACTCACTAAAGGAAAACCCTGTAAGTTAAAACAATGTGTTTATGTGTTAACATGATTAGTATTTATAACATTTCATTTAAGCCAAAGGATGCCAAAAATATCAACAAAACCTCAAATAATGATATAATATTTACAAATAGTCTCTCTATTTCTTGCTTGATGCAACATTTGTAGTGATGTAGTAATCTCCCTATTTGTACAACTCTAGCTTGGACCTTTTTCTCATACCTTTAGTGACTTCCATGCATCTCCTAGATCTGTATCATCATGAAAAAATGAATCCACATTGTCATCCAATGATCCATCCTCCCCAAAGCGATCCATATCAAACTGCAGTTAAAGTTCTTATCATCATACTTCCAAAATGGAGTGAACTTGAGACTGCATGCAACAATTTTTAGAGAACTTTGCTAGGAAAATTGTTAAAGAAGTTTCAATTTAAGCTTAGTAAAAGTATTTACATAACTGTAAATAAATTTTAGTGTCCTTACCAATTGGTTGGATGGGGAAGCAAGTGTCCCATCTGATCCATACATAATTAGAGGCTTTGAGGAGCTAGTGAAAAAATCAGAGGATATTACATCAGAAAGTGAAAAAAATGGCCAAGAGAAGAATGAAATTGATTAATTTCTATTTAACAAAATCTCACAAGAAAAAAAAATGTCTTTGCACTTTTGACCTGTGTTTGATTTTCAATTTTCATAACAACAATATTTTCATGGGCACCATGAAGTCTATTTGACAAGTAGGAGTTCCAAATGAACACACTTTATCTTTGCCTTCATGACAAGTATAATCAATAGAAGAAAGTATAAGAATGTATGCCATACAGTTAGCATTGGTCATAATGGGAAAGTCCAATTTGTAGATTAAGTACACAACTTAAGGTTCAATAGTTGATTTAATACATAAGCCTTGAAGAAGCTTATATTTCCTCACAGAATTATGACAGAGTACAACCACCAACTTAAAACGTGTGCCATACACTTAGAGTTGGCCACAATGACAAAAGTCCAATTTGTAGCTATGCCACACAACTTAAGGTTTAATGGTTGATTTAATTCGTAGTTCTTGAAGATGCTTTTGTTTCCTCATAGAAATTATGACAGGGTATAGAAACCACCTTACCATTATTTCAATAGATATATTTAAAATGGTTTCATTTCAAAACTGTCAAATATGATGTCTAGACATAATAATGTTTGGTCAAGTCTAGCTTGATCAGATTTTACTAGGCATAAGGGTTGCCTAAATGAAAACTAATATATGTAAACCATAATTATTTTCAGTACATTCAACATTAAATGGTTGATTATAAATGTGTTAATAGAATTACTGATTTTCTTTACTTTAGGTGCCATGCATCTTCGTGCTTCTACATGTTGCATGCATCCCCGCTAACTCTATGAGGTTTGGATAACTGATTTTAGTTCTTGATGTCAAATGTGGCTATCCTTTCAGCCTGCATTTATTGTGTAATGAGAGAAGTCAGAATACAATAGTTGTAAGAGGTTACAACTTTGAGGTATTTTGCATTCAAATAATAAATTTGAATCTGGTTTCAGAAAACAAAGACTTATCTTTATCCTCTATATTTTGATCCACTTCATGAAGTGGAATTTCCAGGAATGATTAAAATACCAGTCAATTTGAAAAATAATGTTTCACTGGCAGGACTTCATATGAGGTCTAGTCCCAGAGAATGTTGATTCTCATGATGTGAGTGAATCTTGTTGAGTATTTTCATTGCATTTTTGGGAACTACATCAGTGATTTCAAGCCTATTTATAATTGTTATTAAAGACTGTAGTGCAAGACCTATAAGACATTCAAGAACCATGGAAAAGTCATTGCATGAAATAAGAGATATATGTGCTCCTCTCTCCATGGAACATGTTTTCAAGGTATCACGTTTCATCTTGGCTATAAATGAAATTTTAGAAAAAGAAAACTTACAAATTTGAATATTTGTTGAGCAGATATTTTTTTGTTAAAATAGGAATCTGAAAAAATGCCCTCCAAAAGGGAAGCAGAGTAACAGTTTTTCATTTCTGGAAATAAAATCAATAGGTACATTAAACAGTTGTTAGGAGTGCAAATACTCACATACAAGAATAGAAAACCCCAAGAGATCAAACATTGTAGTAGAGAGACAAGATTTTGCAATTTTCACATCATTGTATTAGGTATTTATAGAAGTACAAAATTGATGAAGTGTGATCATTTTTTACCATGTCTCCTAGGGTTAACTAAAATATACATATTTTGGTGGGTGATTGGAGTCTTGGACCAAGCCCCTTAAGAATAATGTATAATAAGATTGGAAAAATAAAGTGAAAATTGCAAATTACAATCATAATACATATAACAACTAAGTCCATTGGAAGTGGAACTTAGTGACTAAATTGCATCAACTTCTCCCTGATAAGAGAAAATCATTCACAATTTCTGTTTATGCTAACCTTCTTTCCAGTGAAGGAGACTTCATAATTGGTAAGCGCTATGTGTGGGTTGGATTGTCCTAACAGAACACTGGAAGGTAAACCACTATTGAAATGTGAGCTCATGCAACCATTGGTGCTTGGCGAGAAGAATAAATGTCCTTCCTATAGTTGTTGAAGGGTAGGCTAAAAAGCTATAACCTGCATGTCTGTGTGGAGAGGGGAACAATTAATAGGGTATCCTGAGAAAGATTAGTAATATTTATAGTCTTCTTGGTTGTGAGTGGGATTTTTTCAAGGCTTATATCAGTCATGCTTACTTACATTCCATTTGGCTATATGGTATGTCATCCTCCCTTCATCATATCATATCATGCCATGCTGCATATATTCATATATAAATATAAATTGTTTTAATCTAAAATATATATTGTCTTATGCACCTAGGTTCAGAATAGTGTAAATCCTCAGTTTATAGTCTATCATAAGATTAGAAAAAAAAACAGTCCTCACATCATTTACTAGTTTGTCCATTCATGCAAAATTAAATTTTCCCCACACACACACCGGGCTCTGTATACTATTGTAATAGGATTTGGTCACATGCATGCCAAATGGCATTGATCCTCTCCCTTGGTTGCTTACTTAGATCTCCACAAACAATGCATAATCAAACACATAATTGTCTCATGAAATGTTTTATTGTCAATGTGCCATTGAAAATCCAATATGAATCACATGTTTTCTTGTCAATGTGTCATTGAAAATCCAATATGAATCACATGTTTTATTGTCAATGTCCAGTTTAAAGTTTAAACACTGTGATTCATAACTTGGAATGTAAACACATTGTCTCATCTATATCGAACTGCAATCAAGATAACTATTCTTTGTGTTTACATGGACTTTGTCATTTGATTCCAATGAACTGTAGGATCCCCTGGTATTTTCCTTCTACAAGTTTTAGACAACAGAGTTGTTGGGCACAAAGAAAATGCCATACAATGTGCACAAAACATAGGAATGTAACAAGTGACTAGAATGTAGAAGGATAGAATAGGTAATATATCATCTTTGAGCACAAGACCAAAACCAAGCCTTGTCAATCTAAGATAATGCACATGAAGACATAGAACAACAACCCAAAGCATTATGGACAGAGGAGACTAAGGAGAGCATGAAGTTCAAGCACAAAATTACACTTTTAAGGGAAGAATTTATGTGATCCCATTCCCCGGAATATCTTTATAACAACTTTGCATGCTATTGTTTATATACTCTGAATACATGTTATAATAAACATCAAAAACAGTAAATAAAGGAAATGAAAAGAAAAATTAGATGTCCATTAAAACTTCTTACCTATTCATCCTCTTAAAAATCAACAAAAGAAGCTCCCATAGATTCTGACTCACACTTAGCATGGATGATAGAACCCAAATTAGACTGGTATATGCCTTCATTACTCCCACTGCAAGCCTGCATATACACTGCTCCTTTATACATCCATCCATTTGTTTCATTGCTATAGAAATAATCAAAGAGTTCTCCACATATAACACAGACACTATGTTTGTCATTAGTAGGCACTGCCACTTCCTCACTCTTTTTTATCCAAAGTTGTTTCCACAAGGAAAAAAGTAGAAACAACCTCAGATGTTGACACCTCTTTTCCACTAAGCCATTCCTTGGCACTCACAAACCATTTTTGAGACACTGATTGTTGTACTTTTTCTTACGAATATTAGATACAGTTTGATTTCGAGACACATGCCAATCCATGTGATTGTTATGCTCTTATTGAAACTTGAAGCGCTAACCGCATGTTGTGCATTGTCTTGGAAAATCCTCATACAATGCACTAAGAACAAATTCATGACGAACTTTGAGTATATCTTAATTTAATTGAGTTCCAATGATATCTTGAGCAACAACTAGTGCTTTAGCTGGAACTGACTTTGGAGGTGTTGCATTCAAAGATGGGGTTGGAAACAAGGATGTTGTAGTAGAAATGACATGTATAGTTGCATTTTTATCTAAGGATAGATTTGGTATTGTAGCTAAAGAAACATGTATACATGGATTAGAAGAAGAGGAAGTTGAAGTTTCTGTACATATTACACCCTGTGCCATCAGTGACCATAAAAGAGACAACACATTGCCTATCGAATATGGTAATGTGGTGTTTGAAGTTGTCAACTGTGATTCTGTGATGTTGATGCTACCAATAATGAAGTTGGTGGTGGGCCAGGAGATAGAGGAGGATGCACTCCTAAAACCTAGGAAGATAAGTTATTGGGAAATATAGGAAGTAAATCAGGCCTTGATGCTAAGCCTGAATTAGGATTCATCATGCTACTACTCACAACAGATCCCCTTGTTTGGGATGCTCCATAACTTAACTGTGATTGTTGTGGAGGTTGGGATTGCGTCAATGCTTCCTAAGATGAAGTAATCTATTGAAATGGAGTAAGGAGAATTGGTTGTACTTCCTAAGGTATTGGTAACTGCTATGGAATTTGGTTACCTTGTGAAAGGTTGTGTGGTAACTGATTCAAAAACTTTGGAGTAGCTTGGGATTGTGACACTTGCTGTAACTGTGGTAGCTATTAAGGAATTTGTTAAATAGGTTGTGATTGAAGTGGATATTGTTGAAAGGACTGTGAATAATGACCTTGGGAATGGAGAGAAGGAAGTTGAACTTGTGATTGACCAGGCTTCATGAAATTAGTTTGAGGCTGATGGTTTAGTGGTTGAAACTATTGATGTTGAAGGGGTGGTGCAGATGGAGGTATAGGTGGCAACATTTGCATAGAAGGTTGTACAGATTGTGTGATAGGAGACAGAGAAGCAAGTCTCTATGATTTTTTTCTTTGTGATAAAGAAATGTTGCTCGATGATGGTGTCACAGGTGACAGGAATTCGAAGCTCGGAGGATCAGAGCTAAGGGAAGATCTAGAATTTTCCTGAGATTTTGGTACCATTCCTAATGGAATTTTTGTACCTACTGACCTAGATTCAATTGTTGAAGCTACAGGGTGACCAACAGAATGTGTTAAATTGAATGAATATGCCAAGCCAGAACTTGAATTGTTGTGGCCAGGAACAAAAACTTCAAGTTTTCTCAGCCTTGATTGTGAAGTTGGGCTATTATTTTGATGTGTCAGGTGAGGAGGCCGACCCATTACAGGTTGATGTCCTAATGCACCTTGACTACCTTGCATCAAATATGATGTCTCAGTGGAAGTATCTCTAATATTTCAAGACACAATACCTAATTGCTTTGTTGTCTCAGTGGATGTATCTTTGATATTTCAAGACACAATACCTGATTGCGAAAGAAAGATGGCTAGTGCTCTTCAGACTCCTACATTAAGAAAAATATCATTCTGTCAGACATCCTTCATATTTATATGATAAAGAAATCACTAAAAAATGAAAAAATGAAATGGGGAATAATTTGTCATCAAACTAATTAGATCAAAAAAGACAGCAGGGAGAAAATAAGGTTACCCTTCTAGAAGGTCATCTCTCTGTCTCAATCATAAGTCTATCCATATGAGACAAGGGTTCATGCATTTGCTAACCATTGTTAGGAAGATCATGTTAAAAAAAATGGCTATTCCTAACTGGCAGATGCAACGTAAACCACCACACTCTTGGTTGCTACACTAAGTGATCCTGTATCATCATGATGTCGATTGGGCACTACCAAAACCTTCACAAGAGTCACATAGAATGATCGCATTGTAGACACAACCTTATTCATAATCTCAAAGTCGAGGAGATCAGGTGACTTCCTTTTAATTTCCTGGGCTTGAGATGTTTCACCTGCACTTACAGAACCTCCAATGTCAACCTCTGATGCATCTTCATGTCGCCCAAGCTGACCAAGACACATTATTGAAATCCCTTCAATACCATGGTCCCTTCTTCTATGGAAAAAAGGAAAAATTAGCAAAAAGGAAAACTACTACAAAAAATGATTGAATGAATGACTAAATCCCTGAGATCCACTAGCACCAATACTTATATGAGATGTCAAATGTTCCAAAGCTTTCTAATTCAGTCTAGCAGCAGACACTGGCCCATGCCACAAGTTGTTGAATCAAAAGATCAGAGAAAATTCTATCATTAAGTAACATAATTAATAAAATGGGTTAGATTGTATTTCACACTGGATGTTTTTATAATAAATTGAGACATTAATCCTGTGTTGAATATTTGAATGAAATGTTATGTCTTCCTCATAACATTCTGAAGTATTACAATTAGATTGAACTTGGTCAATTAATGTGCTCATCATTCCCTTCAATCTGTTCTCAGGTTGGTTATGGTAACTCAGACCATTACTGTTGGCAGAGGCTAGAATATATGAAAACACCAAGACAAGCCTACAATATTGACACTAATAATCCTGGATCAAATCTTGCAGGAGAAACTTCTACTACAATGGAAGTTGCTTCAATAGTCTTTAGACAATCTAATCCTGATTACTCTAATGAACTTTTGAGCCATGCAAAATAGGTAATTTTCTCTTATCCATAGAATTTAATATTAATGGAATTATTCCCATATTCAATAACTATACTGGGTATTTCTCTAATCTAATCTGATATCTTGATATTCGAATGGTTAGGAGAATTTTGCAGCTTTTTGAGTTTGTTGACAAGTACTGAGGAAAGTGTGACAAAAGTATTACAATAGTGAGAGAATATTATGGGTCAATTATTGGATATGATGTAAGTTCTTTTCAACTTGAAAGTTAGTACAAATTATGTGTGTCAAGAGATAGATCTCTGACTTAGGTTTGGATATTTTGGTATGCCTTGTGTAGGATGAACTACTATGGGCAACAATGTGGCTTCATGAAGCAACATAAGGCAAACACTACTTGAACTACATGATTGACAATGCAAGTCCACTTGGTGGGACAGTGTGGGCCATGAATGAATTCAATTGTGATAATAAATATGCAGGGGTCCAAGTGCTTGCATCTAAGGTCTAAGTGCAATATCAATAAATTAACCAATTTTTTAATGGTTGTGACTTCCCAACAATTGATCATGATTTAAAATCTAAATATATCCAGTGAACTTTATTTAGTTATAAGTAGTATTTTCCATCAGCTTACAATACAAGCTTCAATTCCAATGGCTAGATTGGGTCGCTCATCAACTCAATTAGTTTGGATAGAAATTGAATGGACAATTGGCATTATCTCTAGTTTGTATCAGTTCATGCAAGACAGGGGTGGGAAAAATAAGGCAATAATGCAAAAATACCAAGAAAAAGATGAATATTTCATGTGTGTGCACCTTTAGAAGAATGGTTATAATGTACAATGAACATCAGGTTTGGCTTCATCAATCTTCCTTGGAGAATACATAATCTTGATTACAAACCACAAAGTGGTCTAAAGTAGGAGTGTTTCATTGGGTGTTCAGGTGGGCTAATGTATTGGAAAAATGGAACAACATGAATTTTGTGATGAGTGCCTCATTCCTCCTCACAGTCTACTCTAATTATTTGTCTCCTGGTTGCAAGAAACTGCAATGCCCTGGTGGAGAAGTGGATCCATATCAACTGTTAGCATTGGTTAAGTCTCAAGTATAATAATTATAAATCCCATGATGGTTTAATAGTTATCTAGGAACCTATATTTATTTGATGGACTCTTCTCACTCATATAGATTAATGAATTCAGGATCTAAAAATCCTTAAATTTTATTTGAGAGTCCCTTGGTGGGAAATGGTCCCAATAAGTTTGAGAGTTGATCCAAGTTTTTTTAGCTTAGGTGGAACATAGTTATATATGTATTTGATGAAACTAAACTATATGTCCCTTATATAGCCTTATTCCTTAACTAAACCTCTAGGTTCTCCCTTAGTCGCTGCCAAAAGAACAACCAAAAGATGAGAATCCCTAACATATAGGATGCTAAGAACCTAGGCGACAGGGGTGCTAGAAAATTCAGGGACTCTGTTGTGGTCCCTTTCTTTTACTTTATCTCTAGGTGTATATGCTATAAATATGATTCCCATTTCAAATGTGGATATTCCTAAATTTTAGTTTGGAAATTAATAAACTACATAGGCTTCAATCCTAAGGATCATACTAGGCTTCAATTCTAAGGATCCTTAGTAAAGTAGATGTATATACAAGTTTGGTTAATGAACATCATGTCTATTTGCATTTGGGAATAGTGATATCTCATGTATTATTGAATTGAATTTGGGCATAGGTGTGACTAGAAAATTCCAGTGTTTGTGTGTCATTTGGAAATAAATAAGGTTTCAATTCTACATGAATACGAAAATTGAAGGGTAGACTTTGTCATAGCTGGTTGATGATTGTGAATTTGTACATACATGGGCCAATTGGTTAAACTCCCACGCTATCCAACCATGGATGATATTTGAAAAAAATTCTTAGCACAAGGTACAAGAAATAAGGCGCAATAGATGACTCTACTGAGGAAATATTAAGTGAGTTCCACAACTACCTAGAAAAGGCTCTACCTACAGGGCTCTTGTATAAAAAAAAGAAACAAGAATGAGAATATCTCCAAGCAAAAAATATTAAACCTGTGGAGCAAGTGTCAATTCCAGGAAAGTGGTGCAATAAAACCACAAGAGGATTGAAAGTTGTGGAATTCTAAAATCGAAAATGTATGTAAATTTTTAGAACCTAGTTGTTTTAGAATCTCGTGATTTGAAATTGAAAAAGGATTAGCTACAGACCAACTACTTAGTGCAGGTGTTGTTAAGAGAATGGATCCCTTTTGGAAGGATATTTTTTCTAGCCAATTTGTTAATGAGAATTCATGGAGATGTGCCCAACTTGGAATGGATAGTGTGTTGATTTTTGTGTAGCTTGGGAGGTACTCCAAGCCCTACTATTCGAGGGTTGGAGGTCAAAGCACCACAAGTAGGCTTGTGGGCTTAGAACCCAAGCCTGGGGTTTTTCACCCATAGATGTTTGGGCCAAAACCGTGACAAGTCTTTGAGATGTGATGGATGAGGATGATAGCTATCGGCGAGATGATTCTAACGCAATGAGAATCATCCGATTCCGAGTTGTCGTTAAGGAGTTATGAATTTTTGAAGTTATATGATGGAGTTTTCACATGTGTTAAGGTTGGCTTGGTGTTAAGTTGACTTAACTAGTTATGGAAATCCCTAGAATGACGTTTTGAGAAGCCCCTCATTTGTGTATAAATAGAGGGTGAGGGAGAAGCATTTTCACATCCAACAAGTGCAACACAAGAGCTCATTAAAGGAGCCTAAGAAATTCGGTCTAGGGAGCAAGGGTAATTTTGTTAGGGCCACAGGACTAGGGCTACTTCAGTGAGGAAGAGAAAGCAATGTAGAGCCTTCTAGGGACTGTTTGAAGGGAAAATTACTCTTTCATGGAGGTTGAATTAGAGAGGGCTAGATGCAGGTCTGTTGGGTAGTGAAAAGAGGTAAGGGAAGTCTATTTTGGGTTGGTTGTAGGTGACAACAAGGAACTGTGGTAGGCCGCAGGCCTTACCAACCTAAAACAGGGACAGCGTGGGTGGTTTTGGGGCTGCAAAGTACCTATAACAACAACATACATTGGGAGGACCCTTCCTTGATGAGGCCGTAGTCATTAAGGGTTGTTTTGGTGCATGGTTGAGGGCTGTTGCAGCATGTTGGATGCCCTAACCAGTCACAGTTTGGAACAATAGTAACACAACATACTTGGAGTAGCATAACCTTGTGTTGGGTCCTTGATTTGTGGACCAAATTGTGGATCAGTTGATGGGATGCTTGTAGGAGGCCTTATGAGTTGTTTGGAGGATCCCACGTGGATTTTTGGGAGGCCTACCAAGCAACTAAGGTGATAAGAGGAACTTCAAATTGGAAGGCAAGAGGACATCAACAAGGAGTGTTGCAGATGTTCCCTTGGTTGATGAGTTGATGGTGTCCTAGGAGAGGACAAGTTGTTGGTGCCCATATTTGTGCAATAGATCCTCTATTGTAGAACAAAGGGCATATTGGTGGAGTCTGTGGATAGCCATGTGTAAGGGTCTCCCAAGGATGGGGGTTCCCTAACTAGGTACAATTGCTACAATGTGGACTTGGTCTCTCATGGACTGTTGGAGGGAATTGTGAGAGAAGGCTAAGTGTGGATGAGATTGGGCACTTATGGTTTGCTGGAGGACAGCATGATAGTGTCCAAGTTGGAGACTGGTGAGCAACACCTTGATGGAAAAAGGTGGTTGCAAGAGAGGCAGTTGATGAGCTTAAGGGTCTGATCAACCAAGAGTTGTTTGTGGAGCCCGAGACTTGTGTGTGGAGAAGGACTTCTACAGAAGATGATGGAAAATCCTCCTAGCTCGTGTTTATTGTGGGAGATGGACATCTTGCAACGATAGGTGGTAACCCTCCGTACTCTACGTTGGTCTTCATCGTTACAACAAAAGAAGACCATAGTAGGCTGAAGTCCCAGAGTAGCTAAGGAGTAGCAGTGGGCAGTTGAGAGTTGTTCACAAGTGGAGCTACAAACAACTTGACAGGAGTCACGATGTGTTGTGGCCTTGATGGAATAAGGCACAACTAGGGAGCAGATTGGATAGTCGAGATTTAGTGGCCAGATGGACTTGGAGCATTGATAGAGGTAGGTGGTACAAATCGGGAGTTGAAGGACCAGGTAGGTACAAGGTACAGCTGGGAGGAGCTGAGAAAGCACGCTACATTAGCCAGATGGTAAGAGTATCTTTTTGAGAGTAGGTTGGTCGTCGATGGACTGACACCAAGCCCTAGTTTGTATCTTGTACTAGTGGATGTATGAGGGCCATTATCCCTCGTACGAGAGCCCTAGACTATTGTATTATATTAGTTGGATGAATATAACAAAGTTGGGTTGAAAAAGTAAAAAGTTGTCTATATTCTATGCATGTGTGATTTACTGCTATTTTATTTTGTTATGCAAAGTAGTTTATGGTTGAGATTCTTGGTTTGGTAGCATCAATGATTTTAAGACTCTAACCTAGACCCAAGGTTGTGGAAATTGAACATGGTATCAGAGGATATCTGAGCTACTTTGAGGGACAATGAATCAGAGTGTGCACAACAAAGAAACTCAAAGGGAGTTGTGGGTGTCTAGATCATGGAGTAGAGGATTCAGCTGAAGACATGGAGATGTGGTCTTGACTGTATTGGCAATGAGATTGGATGGGAGTTCTAGTGGATTGGTTGTGAGCCTGGTGAACAACAGTTTGTTGTAGGGTAGATGGGTGATCATGGACGTCCAATGATTTGTCATGGATGGTTGGGACAACTTGAAGGTTTCCTTGGCTTGGATGAGATCAGGTTGATCAAAATGGCTTCATGTGATGGACTACAGGTTGGTAGGCTAGAGTCTTCATTGGATCGTGATGTTGCACATCAGAGATTGGTGGGATTTTCACGAGTGGTATTTGATCCAGGAGGATGAGTGCTTGCAGGATTGAGCCAGTGGAGATCGTGTAGGCTCAGAGGGAGCAACCCTATGAAGGTTTGGGATCTTCAGGTTTGGATGTGATGAGGCAGAGGAACTACTGAGATTTCCAGATTCATTCTACAGGGTATGTTGCAGTCATGGATGCTAGATGGGCTAGTGTCATCACTGGATGATGATGGTTACTTCCTAGTCTTGGAATTACCTCCCTCGCTAAGAGGGAGTGTTGATTTTTATGTAGCTTGGGTGGTACTCCAAGCCCTAGTGTTGAAGGGTTTGAGGTCAAAGCACCACAAGTAGGTTTGTGGGCTTAGAACCCAATCCTGGGGTTTTGTGCCCATAGATGTTTGGGTCAAAACCATCACAAGTCTTCTACGCGTGATGGATGAGGATGATATCTCTCAGCGAGATGATTCTAACGCAACGAGAATCATCCAATTTCGAGTTGTTGTTAAGGAGTTATGAATTTTTGAAGTTATATGATGGAGTTTTCACACATGTGTTAAGGTTGGCTTGGTGTTAAGTTGACTTAACTAGTTACGGAAATCCCTAGAATGACGTTTTGAGATGCCCCTCATTTGTGTAAAAATAGAGGGTGAGGGAGAAGAATTTTCACATCCAAAAAGTGCAACACAAGAGCTCATTAAAGGAGCCTAAGGAATTCGTTCTAGGGAGCAAGGGTAATTTTGTTAGGGCCGCAAGACTAGGGCTACTTCAGTGACGAAGAGAAGGTAGCGTGGAGCCTTCTAGGGACTATTTGAAGGGAAAATTACTCTTTCATGGAGGTCGAATAAGAGAGGGTTGGACGTAGGTTTGTTGGGTAGAAAAAAGAAGTAAGGGAAGTTTGTTTTGGGTTGGTTGTAGATGACAGCAAGGAACTGTGGTACACTGCAGACCTTACCAACCTAA
This sequence comes from Pinus tabuliformis, assembly GCA_031772625.1. NCBI lineage: Eukaryota > Viridiplantae > Streptophyta > Pinopsida > Pinales > Pinaceae > Pinus > Pinus tabuliformis. The sequence goes on along the minus strand of CM062807.1, from coordinate 195,069,999 downwards.
AAGAGGGACAACGTGGGAGTTTTTGGGGCTACAAAGTGCCTAGAACAATAACATACATTGGGAGGACCCTTCCTTGATGAGGACGCAATCATTAAGGGTTGTTTTCGTGCATGGTTGAGGGTTGTTGCAGCATGCTAGATGCCCTAACTAGTCATTGTTTGGAACAACAGTAACACAACAGACTTGGAGCAACATAATCTTGTGTTGGGTCCTTGATTTGTGGACCAGAGTATGGATTAGTTGATGGGTTTCTTGTAGGAGGCCTTAGGAGTTGTTTGGAGGAGCCCACATGGATTGTTGGGAGGCCTACCAGGCAGCCAAGGTGACAGCAGGCACATTAGATTGGAAGGCAAGAGGACAACAACAAGGAGTGTTGCAGATGTTCCCTTGGTTGATGATTTAATGGTGTCCCAAGAGAAGACAAGTTGTTGGTGCCCAGATTTGTGCAATAGCTCCTCTATTGTAGAACAAAGGGCATATTGGTGGAGTTTGTGGGCAGCCATGTGTAAGGGTCTCCCAAGTACGAGGATGCCCTAACTAGATGAAGCTGCTACAACATGGACATGGTCTCTCATGGACTGTTGGAGGGCATCATGAGAGAAGACCTAGTGTGGATGAGATTGGGCACTTATGGTCTACTGGAGGACAACGTGATAGTGTTGAGATGTAGGAAAGTGTTCCCTCTACGGACAGAGGCAACCCCTCTAGCCCTAGAGTGGGTCTAGTCACAAACAAGGACAGATCAACAATAGTTTTCCTTAAACTGTCATAGTTGGAGGCCTACCTCAACCGGTGGTCGATGGAGTTTCGTTGCGCCGCTCCAGCTTCTGCTTCCTTCTTCTAATGAGTGATCAACCTGAAATAATGCAAAGGAAATACAACAAAGCACGTAACCAGAAAACAACAATGATCTATTTACTCACAAAGTCAAGAAGTCATGAGCTATCAAGTAAATTACATACAAGACATAGGAAAACATCATTGATTGTATTAATAATGAAATAAGAGCAAGCTTACAACCAAAGTCTCGACGTCGCAAGCCTTCTCAGAGGGATCCAACCAACATGTTCTTCAAGCATTCACTCTTTGAAGATGGATCTCCCAACATACAAGTCTATCTCACTCACAAGTTTTACACAAGATTAAGGGCACTTCACAACCTTCCACAAGCTATCAACCATCCCACACTTGTCACACTCACACCAGCTATCTAGCAAACTCACAAACACTAATAGCACTGCTCAACTAGCCAACTATCAGAAACTAGCAATGCATAGCAATGGTGAGAGTTTAAATAGGAGAAGGAGTCTCCATGAAAGGTGGAAGAGTGAGCTTATCCCAAAGGAAGGTAGCACAATTGATGGAACTGCCATGCCAGAGGAGGAAAGGCGATACAAACTATGCCAACAACCAGGTCTGGAGTCATCCAGAAGGCCGACTGTTGGAACAAATTCACCCAATCTGGATCATCGCGGGGGCATAACTGAGCTATAGCGCTGACATCGCTAGTGAGTAATGTAGCTAGTCAGATCATCGCTAAAGATAACAAGTGGCCTCGCGCTAGAGCATGAAATCGGACCATCACGAGAATTAGATGTACTTCTGCACTGGTAACGCAGCTGGACTGTTTATGAGCGCATGTCAGCGTGTATATTTAGTCCATAGACGCGATGAGGCAGATAACTTAGGAAAAATGGGTCCGTTTGCAACACAAGAGAGCATTTGAGCATGGTTGACTTGGAAACATGACATAGTAGAAGGACTGGAGTGAAGACAGTGACAAATTACCGTGTAACAGATGCCCCCTAAAGTATGAAGCCCGAGAGAGTGGGAGGGGTGAAATGCTTTACGAAATTGACTGAGCTGGAACACCAACTGGAAGAATGTGCACGCAAGTATAACTGATATCTCTGATGATGAAGTATATGTAGTCTAGGCATGGGTGCAACCATCCAAAAGACATACGAACTAGGTTTGTGGTATGGGCGCAGCCATCTAGCTAATGAGACCATGATAATGATAAAGGTATGGTCGCAGCCATCCATGAAGACTCAGGTATGTTCGTAGCCATCCATCAATGAGTCATGTAATCATAAACCAATCTACGCATCCCGAACATGTGTAAGCTGAGTTCGGGGTCTTGAACCCAATCGACCATAGTACAAATTATAGCATGCGAATAGATGTGCTGAGGTCGAGCATGATAGAAAGTCACTTGATTACCGGTTAATGATGAAAACCGTTAACAAGCGTGAGAGAAACCACCAATAATGCCAATGGTTCTCAAGGTACTAGCTTGTACAATCCACGAAGTGTGAAGAAAGAGCTGAAGTTGAACACTCGTGGAATCACCCAATCGACGACCAATGATGAAAGTCGATCGTCAGGTGCGAAGAACTTGCCATTGAGGCATGCAAGCTCTAAGGTACCAAAGGGGATCTCTAGATCGATCTCCTGGATAATGAGCTGATGTCGACAAGAGACGATCCATCGCAATAGGGTCATAATGTTTCCCTCATCAACGACATGAGATAAGGAACAAGTGGTAGATGGTGGAATAGAGTATCAGAGGAGACAAAGGAGGTAAACTGCAGAAGGATTATACTCTTGAACATATTGGCGACACGACTCTAGAGGGTGGTAGCATTCAGATACCAAGGGATCAGAGGCACGATGGAGACAATGTGAATCGAATGGAATGAGGCTAAATGGCAACCCAAACCCGTGTGTTAGCCTCCTGTTGCAATAGGTTTCATATTTCATGATTGACAGTAGAAGTGCCAAAAATGTTCATCTTTTCCATACTGCAAAAGTTCCATTTTTGAAAGATTTATCAATTAAGGGAATGCCAAACCAGCTTAATCTTGGTTTCCTTAGGTTTAAATTGCTTGTTTTAGAATAGAGAAAGAAAATTTGTCCAAACAGTTTAAGCTTGGCAGATTAATAGCTAGGTAGAGAATAAAGGAGCCCAACTGTCTAATCTGGGTCCTTGGAAGCAATAAGGGTAGTTTTTAGATAGGAGGGCAGTTAAAAAGAAAAAAGCAATCAGGGTTTGCAAGTCTAAGTGCACCCTTCCTGAAGTAATAAAAAATTCTAGGTGTATTAGGTTGGGTAGGTAGCCTGGGGTTGCAGAAGCAAGATCATCTTCAGTCTTGGCCTTGACAAAGAAGGCTCACCTCATCAGTGGTAGAGGTAGCAAAGTAGTGTTTTGGTGGCAGAATTCTGGAAGCATGTCTAAACTCCCCCTTCTTCTAATTCCCTAAATCACTCACTAACTTCCCTGAAGAGGTCAAGATCTGCTTGAGCCTCTTAGTTTCATCATGTTTCATAAAACATTTGCCTAAGTAGAGATCTGCTTTACTTAGGAGTGCTGATACCGCTTCTACAAGTTCCACCCCCCCCTAATAGCCTAAAGATTCACATACTTAGCGCTTTCTTCACACTTTCATATTAACTACTAATTCTTACTATGTAGCTCCCTATCTGTTCCCCCTTCCCTTACTAAAAATATGTTAATAAATCTCCCTATGTACATATTCCCATTCCCTGGCATTTTAGCCCTATATATATCAGTTTGGGAAATGTCGAGTTCATCTAGGACTCAGCATTAGCCTACCACGTCCTAACCCTGGGATTAACTTGACATTTGGTTAAGTTAAATAACCTTTTTCTCACCCCTTTACCCATAACGTTTCATCCCTTTTAACCCCTCGCGCTCACAGGTTCAGCCTTAGTTTAAAAAATATTTGATTAAATTATGATCCCGGCACTCAAACCCTGAAAAAGCCACAAAAAACCCACTAAACCAAAGTCTAACCCCCCCGCGGCATCATACAAATTCGAATATTCGCATGAGCCCCGTCCATTATCCCTCCGCCGCCTCATCTGTTCCGCCAGCCGTCCGATTGCCCGCGCCACAGATCTACGGTGGGCGGGTCTTCTCATCTCCGAAGCCGCCGAGGGTTAATGCCCGGGAGATCGGCGGTTTTCCCGCCGTACTCCCGCCATGCGTCGCCCTCCTGGCTGTGGCAGAGCCCCCTCTACCAAAACCACCTACGCGGAAAGGCGGTGCGCCCGAAACCGGATACCGCTCTCCCCCTTCCTGCGCCAGCGTGACGTCACCCTGCCACGTCACCATCCCGTGTCGGCCTCCTGCCACCGTGTCCTTGCCACGTAGCTACCACCATACTACCATGTCACCTCCTCTGCCGTACCGCCACGTCACCACCGTACTGCTGACGTCACCCCGCTGACGTCATGCTGACATCACCATCAAAAAGTGTGAAAGGCGCAAATTGCAGCCTAGGAAGCCCAGAATCAGAATCTGAGGCAATTTTTCATGCGCGATTAGCGCCTAGCACTAATTGCGCATGGCTATGGGAAATAGGCCGAAATGGAAAGCCCCTCACCGCTCGACCTCCAACAGGCCCAAAAGGCGCAAAATGACCAAAATTTCTTCGCGAGGCATACAGAAAGGGGCAAACAAAATTTTTAAAGCAACAGAGGGCCGAGCAACAACCATAAAAGGTCGATAGGACAGTCTAAAGCACTCAGAAGACATTAAAGAGGCCAGGTTCAACGCCAAAGTATATGAGAGGAAAGATGAAGCGGCAAAGAGTATCAGTTCAACAACATCAAAGCAGGTGAAAATTAAAAGCCTCCATCAAAGTCAGCAGAGCAGTTAAGGCCATTTAAAAACTTATCTGGTCGGGATTAGTGCACATTAATGGCACCGAACAGTAGCAGAATCAAGTTAGAAGTGGAGATAAAAGACAAATCACAGTTATTACAGAAAGACTGCACCAAGCCACCCAAGACAGACATTAACTCAGTTTGATACAGCTGCCCTCAGCGCAGCTCAAATATATTTTCATGCATTTATTTCTGGATAAGATTAGGTTAAAGTAATCATTTTCTTTTAGACTTGTTTAGGTCGGCTGTAATAGATTAATTTTGGATAATTTTCCCTATTTATACGACCCTCTGCATTGTAAAAAGGGTTGGTTGGTTGATAATCTTCATTAGAGACTCGCACTGTATCTGAGATGTTTTACTTAATCAAAGATTGCTGAAAAGATTTGGAGGAATGATTGTCTGCTCTGTGTCTAATGGTTTGAAGAATTGAATGTGGAATTCTTGTGCTGCAGTATGAATCAATAAGTGTTCCTTACCTCTGTTATTTCAATTTCACATATGCTCAAGTCACTGAACAAAGGATTGGTTTAGAATTTGCTTAGCTACACTCTATGCTCAGTTTCTGTGGCTTTTTAATGTTTTCCTCTTGATTTAGGCATAAATATGAATTCTGTTATGGCTCATGTTTGATCTATTTCACATATGAATGACTATTATCTAGGAATTCTTAGCTGCTCCTAGATAGGGCTCATTTATCTTCCTTCTGCTAACCTGAATGAGAGATTCTTAATTGCCCCTCATTCCTTAGCCTTTAATCCATCTCTTTTACCTTAAAATATTGTTTCATATGCAGCTGTCTTGCTCCATAATTCCCTCTTGTGACCAGGAAAACGCACCAGCAGTCCTACTCCTTGACTCCACACCCAATGGTTCTAAAACTTTCATGCTATCTCTGCCTCTTTAATTGAAAGCATCATCCTTCCCACCAAAATCGAAACAAAACCCCTTGAACTCAATAACTAGCCTAAAAACCTTATCAACAAAGCTAAATCAGAAAGAGAGAGCCCTCTTTGATTGAAGGTGGGCTAGAACCTGCAGTCCAAAGATTGGTTTGTGGTTACCTCGGCCGTATCCTTTTGAGCTGACCAGAAGGACAACCTGAGTGATAACATAATGGCGACTCCGCTGGGGACCATCCTCAGTTAATCTCACAAATCAAGTTGGAAAGCTCCACTGGGAAACTTCTAAGAAAAATCCAGGAAACAACTTGGAAGGTTGCTTCAAAGAGGAAATCCTGTTTTTTGGGGGAACTGTTCCCTTTCCTGCAGAACCTTTTTCATGTTTAGATCTGATCTGTGATGGTGGACAGGGATCAGACACACCAGAGTTAAAATTATCCACCTGGCGACTCCACTTCATTTTCAATTAGGACTCCACTGGAGGATCGAACCTGAAAGAGAGATATAATCCAGAGTTTCAAGTTTTTTTTAATCAAGCCTGCAACTAAACAGTTCATATGCCAAAGAATTAATAGTCAAGACAGGATGACCAGGTGTGTGGGAGACCTTGCAATAGATCTAGCTTTAGATGAACTCAGGAAGCTGTTATCCAAATATGAGCTTGATGAAAATTTTCTGAGATTGGTGTTGTTAAAGGTTAAAACAATACAACAGCCTCAAATCAAGATGAATTTCCTTGATTTAATCGTCGAAGAACATGAAAGTGAAATTGAACTGGTGCATTCTCAAATCCAGTCATATGATTTTCGTGATCCTAAAGAATTCTTCCAAGATCTTCCTTATCCGAGTCATGAGGAAATTGTACTACCTGCTGACTTACAGATTGAGGATAATCTTGCGTTCAAGACAAAGGCTGAAGTATTGGTTGTTGGGTTTGTTACTGAGGATGTAGCTGTTCCATCAGACCAAGAAAATCCAAAAGAAATTATCCCACCTAATGCTTTTGTGGATCCTATAGCAGATTACATGGAGGATCTTCTCAAACCAAAATTTTTAGCATATTTTCTCTATGAGGACCAAGTAGTTCAACAATGGCCTTTATATGTCATCATTTTGATTATGAGGGCGCATGACCAAATAATGTTTCTGATTTCACCAACTGTCAGTTAAGCAATTCGCTTCCTTCTACAATTGCTTAGGTGGTTGCACTGGATATTTCATTTTACCTAACTAGCAAGTAGAAGACTGATTAGTGTAAATAGGTAGGATTTTGGTTTTTACTTGGATGGCAAGCTTGTTACAGTTGAAGCCCGAAGTGAAGGCCCTAAGCTTTTCAAGTCTGTTGTCATATACATAAATAAAGAAGCCAACAAAGGGAAGTTTTCAGAGTGCAGCAACAATTGAAGATCAAGGCAATCTGACCTGTTGTTCTTGACTTTTCATAAGGAAAAGTCATCCCCAAGTGGAGCCACTGTTAGCCTCCTATTGCAACAGGTTTCATATTTCATGATTGACAGTGGAAGTGCCAAAAATGTTCATCTTTTCCATACTGCAAAAGTTCCATTTTTGAAAGATTTATCAATTAAGGGAATGCCAAACCAACTTAATCTTGGTTTCCTTAGGTTTAAATTGCTTGTTTTAGAATAGAGAAAGAAAATTTGTCCAAACAGTTTAAGCTTGGCAGATTAATAGCTAGGTAGAGAATAAAGGAGCCCAACTGTCTAATCTGGGCCCTTGGAAGCAATAAGGGTAGTTTTTAGATAGGAGAGCAGTTAAAAAGAAAAAATCAATCAGGGTTTGCAAGTCTAAGTGCACCCTTCCTGAAGTAACAAAAAATGCTAGGTGTATTAGGCTGGGTAGGTAGCCTGGGGTTGCAGAAGCAAGATCATCTTCAGTTTTGGCCTTGACAAAGAAGGCTCACCTCATCAGTGGCAGAGGTAGCAAAGCAGTGTTTTGGTGGCAGAATTCTGGAAGCATGTCTAAACTCCCCCTTCTTCTAATTCCCTAAATCACTCACTAACTTCCCTGAAGAGGTCAAGATCTGCTTGAGCCTCTTAGTTTCATCATGTTTCATAAAACATTTGCCTAAGTAGAGATCTGCTTTACTTAGGAGTGCTGATATCTCTTCTACAAGTTCCACCCCCCCTAATAGCCTAAATATTCACATACTTAGCGCTTTCTTCACACTTTCATATTAACTACTAATTCTTACTATGTAGCTCCCTATTTGTTCCCCCTTCCCCTACTAAAAATATGTTAATAAATCTCCCTATGTACATATTCCCATTCCCTGGCATTTTAGCCCTATATATATTAGTTTGGGAAATGTCGAGTTCATCTGGGACTCAGCATTAGCCTACCGCGTCCTAACCCTGGGATTAGCTTGACATCTGGTTAAGTTAAATAACCTTTTTCTCAACCCTTTACCCATAACATTTCATCCCTTTTAACCCCTCGCGCTCACAGGTTCGGGCTTAGTTTAAAAAATATTTGATTAAATTATGATCCCGGCACTCAAACCCACAAAAAACCCACTAAACCAAAGTCTAACCCCCCCCGCGGCATCATACAAATTCGAATATTCGCGCGGGCCCCATCCATTATCCCTCTGCCGCCTCATCTGTTCCTCCAACCGTCCGATCGCCCGCGCCACAGATCTACGGTGGGCGGGTCTTCTCATCTCCGAAGCCGCCGAGGGTTAACGCCCGGGAGATCGGCGGTTTTCCCGCCGTACTCCTGCCACGCGTTGCCCTCCTGGCTGTGGTGGAGCCCCCTCTGCCAAATCCACCTATGCAAAAAGGTGGTGCGCTCGAAACCAGATACCGCTCTCCCCCCTCCTGCGCCAGCGTGACGTCACCATCCCGCGTCGACCTCCGGCCATCGTGTCCTTGCCACGTAGCTGCCACCGTACTACCACGTCACCTCATGCGCCGTACCTCCACGTCACCGCCGTACTGCTGACGTCACCCTACTAACATCATGCTGACGTCACCATCAAAAATTACGAAAGGCACAAATCGCAGCCTAGGAAGCCCGGAATCAGAATCTGAGGCAGTTTTTCATGCGCGATTAGCGCTACGGGAAATAGGCCGAAATGGAAAGCCCCTCATCGCTCGACCTCCAGCAGGCCCAAAAGGCGCAAAATGACTAGAATTTCTTCGCGAGGCATACAGAAAGGGGCAAACACAATTTTTAATGCAACAGAGGGCCAAGCAGCAACCATAAAAGGTCGATAGGATAGTCTAAAGCACTCAGAAGACATTAAAGAGGTCAGGTTCAACACAAGTATATCAGAGGAAAGATGAAGCAGCAAAGAGTATCAGTTCAACAACATCAAAGCAGGTGAAAATTAAAAGCCTCCATCAAAGTCAGCATAGCAGTTAAGGCCATTTAAAAACTTATCTGGTCGGGATTAGTGCACATTAATGGCACCGAACAACATCAGAATCAAGTTAGAGGTGGAGATAAAAGACAAATCACAATTATTACAAAAAGACTGCACCAAGCCACCCAGGACAGACATTAACTCAGTTTGATACAGTTGCCCTCAGCGCAGCTCAAAGATATTTTCATGCATTTATTTCTGGATAAGATTAGGTTAAAGTAATCATTTTCTTTTAGACCTGTTTAGGTCGGCTGTAATAGATTAATTTTGGATAATTTTCCCTATTTATACAACCCTCTGCATTGTAAAAAGGGTTGGTTGGTTGATAATCTTCATTAGAGACTCGCACTATATCTGAGATGTTTTACTTAATCAAAGATTGTTGAAAAGCTTTGGAGGAATGATTGTCTGCTCTGTGTCTAATGGTTTGAAGAATTGAATGTGGAATTCTTGTGCTGCAGTATGAATCAATAAGTGTTCCTTACCTCTGTTATTTCAATTTCACATATGCTCAAGTCACTGAACAAAGGATTGGTTTAGAATTTGCTTAGTTGCACTCTATGCTCAGTTTCTGTGGCTTTTTAATGTTTTCCTCTTGATTTAGGCATAAATGTGAATTTTGATATGGCTCATGTTTGATCTATTTCACATATGAATGACTGTTATCTAGGAATTCTTAGCTGCTCCTAGATAGGGCTCATTTATCTTCCTTCTGCTAACCTGAATGAGAGATTCTTAATTGCCCCTCATTCCTTAGCCTTTAATCCATCTCTTTTACCTTAAAATATTGTTTCATATGCAGCTGTCTTGCTCCATAATTCTCTCTTGTGACTAGGAAAACGCACCAACAGTCCTACTCCTTGACTCCACGCGCAATGGTTCTAAAACTTTCATGCTATCTCTGCCTCTTTAATTGAAAGCATCATCCTTCCCACCAAAATCAAAACAAAACCCCTTGAACTCAATAACTAGCGTAAAAACCTTATCACAAAGCTAAATCAGAAAGAGAGAGCCCTCTTTGATTGCAGGTGGGCTAGAACCTGCAGTCCAAAGATTGGTTTGTGGTTACCTCGGCCATATCCTTTTGAGCTGACCAGAAGGACAACCTGAGTGATAACATCGTGGAAGGCCAACTGACGATGTATGGATGTCCCAACCCGAAAAAAAGCAGAAGTGTCGATGTTCAAGAGTGACTAGCTGCCAATGATGATTTCCAAAATTTCCCCCACCATTGCTGGTGAGTACCCCTATTATTTTTGAAAACAAGCTTGAAGGGGATAGCATATGCTTGCAATATAAGTTCGACCGTCGGTCGAATCCAAACTAGTAATAGTTTAACGAGCCTTAGGGAGGAGAAGCTCGAACCTCGTCATGGTGACGATTCCAATGTCGTCAGGGTTTAACGAGTCTGACATAGGTAAAACTCAGAGTCTTTTTCATGTTTAGAGAGGTTGAAAAAGACACAGAAAAGAAAACTCCAGGGGGGTGCTTTTTTGTAGGTTTGTGTCTCTCGAGCCCGAAAAAGTATAAAACGATACTCGAAAGAACTGCTTGACCATTACGATCAAGGAGTACTTTTCGTGATTAGTGACCTCGACCCGAAAAAGTAGAAAAGCGATCGAAGACACGTCGTTTCGTAACCAATATCGAACCCGAAACGACAAAATTCCGACAATCTTTTCGTGTTTACACGGTCGGAAAAGAGCTTAAAGTGGACCGCCTTTTTAATTCCATTTAACGAGTCAAAAAAGGAAAAAACTCGGCAATATTTTCGTCTTTAAATGGTCGGAAAAGAGCTGAAAGAAAACCTCCATTTATATTCTCTTTAACGAGTCAAAAAGGGAAAAATACTCAGCAATCTTTTCATCTTTTATGAGTCAGAAAAGAGCTTAAAGGAGACTCGTCCTAGAGGAATGAGTGGTATAAAGGGTAGCAACTAGTTCCGACAATGGTGGAACTACTCAAAACATGTAATGGTCAAGAGGCTGGCTAATAAAACCAATCATCGCTACAGTTCCTCAGGAAAGGATAAAAAATCAAGTGAAAGCATATGATCGACCAAAGAGATGGTGGCGATGGAATGAAACAACCAAGGCTCATCTAGCAGAAATTTAGTCGATAAAAACGACAATCACGAGATGTAAATCAGGTATGGGTTCATTTTTACACAAGCTTGAACCATGGAGAACTCTGCTTGGATTCGGTTTCATGTTTACACAAGCTTGAAATGAAAAACTATGCTTGTTATCAGTTCGCATGCCCCCAACATAATGACGCAAATCGAGGTACATGCCCCCCAAGATTCATTGCATTCAACGAAGTGGATGGAATGAAGGTTCACTTTCGAGATCTTCGAAAGACTCGAATTTGGATTTTACGAGATCTTAATCAAAGACTTGATTTGGAAAGGGAGTTGTTTCATTTTTTAATGAGGTTGACACAGTAAAAGAACTATCCTCATAACCCTTGTTTCATTTTTTAACGAGGTTGACATAAGATCAAGAAACTATCCTCGGGCACCTTGTTTCATTTTTTAACGAGGTCGACACAAGAAAAGAACTATCCTCGACACTCCTTGTTTCATTTTTTAACGAGGTTGACACAGGAACAAACTATCCTCGTACCCTTGTTTCATTTTTTAATGAGGTTGAGACAGGAACAAACTATCCTCATAACTCTTGTTCATGGGCCACACGAGAACATGGCTCCCAAGAGGTCTTCGCGGGATGGAAGAAACGCACTCTGGGAGGAATACATGTCATGATGCACCAATGACAGATCGGGTTCCAATGCCCCCAGTACATGATGTACGAGACCATCTGCATGATCATCAGCAGATGCAAAGACGGAACGGGTAGCCACATAATTTACCTGTGGCAAGGAAGGTACTGCTTGCGAGCAAGAACCAAGAGGGGATGACAGCTGCGCAAGAGGCACCGAGGGACTAAAGAACGATAATTGATCTATGGTCACCATTCTTCCATCGTGTGGAAAACAAACCACATGGAAAAGTGAAGAGACGAGGGCCCCCATGGCATAAACATAGTCACGGCCAAGGAGAAGACTGAAATCTAAAGCACCTTGGACAACTAGTACGTCTATATAGACGGTTTTGCCTCCCAAAGTAACAGGGAACTTCGGAAGGATCCCTAACGGTTGACTAGTTCCTCCGTCAAATGCTAACAGATGCTGTGCAATCAGCACAAGCTGTGGGGATCCCAAAGCTTGCCAAGTAGTGGAAGGCATAAGACTAACAGATGCACCCTCATCCAAGACAGTGCCAAGTACGACCTTATCATAGGCATGTACTGTAATCTGGAAAGGCACATGGGATGGAAGGCGGAATGTAGTCAAATGACTCCAGTCGAAGGAAACGAATGAACTACTTGGTGGGGTAATCGTATGATTGCCCCCTGCTCTATAGGAACCGAAGAAGGACTCTCATGATCAGTAGGGATAGGAGGGTCGTTCTCAGGCTTAGGAGAATCTAACAAGATGAGAAGAACATGAGCATGACACTCTTCCGAAACAGAGTGATCAACAGGTGGTGAACCTAAGTTGACACTCTCCCCGACCAATGGTTGGTCTGGAACAGGCTTAGCACAGCCAGGCTCGGAAGGAGGAGGACAAACAAGAGAAGAATCTAAGTCAATCTCTTTGTCAATCGGGAGAGGGTCTGAAGAGAGCCTCTGATAACCAACGGGAAGTTGGGGTGAAGAAGCTGTAAGACTTTCCAAAACGGCGGAAGCTTTATCCATGAGCGGACAAAGGTGAAGGGGATGGTTGCCTTCACATAGCCTACAGGGGAATCGAATATTCCCTTTCTTCTTACTGTTTCCAGTTGATAGGATAGCATCGCCATGAGCTTCAGAGGACGATGAGGAACGAGCTGGATTGTGAGACCATACTGCTAAGATCCTAGGAATGCCAGGACAATCACGAAGAAGATGGTCACCCTTGCACAATTTACAAGGAAACTTAACCTTCCACGAAAGAGCAAAAGGTGGTCCGACCTAAGATGTACTCGGAGCAGTAACTACACAGGTGGCCTTGCATTTATTGGATTTCTTCTTCTTCTTCGTCTTCTTCTTCTTCTTCTTAGTCTCCTGGTTACTAGATGTGAAACTTTCACTAGGTGAAGGAGGAGAGGAGGAGGAAGAAACAGGGGAAGAAGGCATAGGCTCAACCTTAGAATCATCACGTCGTGGTTCAGATGAAGTAGACGGTGGAACAAGAGTTATGACACTCGGAACCACCGAGGTTGAAAATAACCATACTGGCAAACCAATGGTTAACCTAGGGAAAGACAATGTTGCCATATACGGAGCACCGACATTTCCAAAAGAAGGAAATGGACTAGGATTCCCGGGGAAAGACCTTGGCCGGTAGACTCGGGGAATGTTTCCATCAGGAATGAGCTTGAAAACAATCAAACTGTAATGAAGAACTTTAGCTGTTACTAGGAATATTTCGTGGGCAAATAAATTTTATGACACAAGAACAAAACTTGACCTTTTCATGTTTCAAGAGTCGAGAAAAGGACGAAAAGGTGACTATATCTCTTTCGAGGTTTAATGAGCCTGAAAGGACAAGTGCTCAAATGGACCTTTTATTTTAAGGAGTCCGAAAATGAACGAAAGTGACTACTCTGAAGAACTAGGCAAAAGGTTTACCAAACAACCTGTAAAACTGCATATAAACCTTGGCAGTCATATGAAAACCAAGGACTTTCCGTATGACAGTCAATCTTCCCGAATGCTGTGTTCAGTTCGTTACGGGTTGCAAGGCAGCAGACACAACTTCCTAAGGATAAAGGATGATAACCTAGTGGGGTCTCCCAACATATACTCGACAGTACATGGGAGCACAATTCCATACTAGACCGTTATTGAGTCACAAAAGGAGGAATCACCCAACCTTGAGTGCAAACAACAGTGACTAGGTTTAACGACGTCGAAGCACATCTCTAGCCTAGACCTCTAAATAGTGTGTGTTATGTTCCAATGCGTTGTTAGATTTATTCAGTTCATTTTAGAGTTGATCTTGGATTATGTTTCAGTTTTCAGGCCTTATCGTATGTATACAACAAATCCTAGGATGCAGCTAGAATGAATGAAAAAATCTTTTTTCTTCAATGAACACCTACCTACGGGAGGGTAGAGAGATCATTCCCAAACCAAGAAAACCAAGACAACAAAGGCAGTCACTCAATGCATACAGACATCAATTACTATAGTGCACGGATACTACTAATGAGAGATCTAATCATTTTCTTTCCAATATGCAAACTTGAAATGCAAATTCACTTTCACTTTCTTACACTAGATGAATGCAATCCTTTTGATTTTGATGTCTTTAAATCTAGAAGAAACAAATAAGCAAGTGTGAACCGATCGATCCAAACAATTGTGATCTATGCTTGGTAGTGAAGAAATTGAATCACCATAAAAAATTGGTTCACTAATCGACACTAAAAATCAACCAAAAACAAGCAGTGAAAAAGCCTCAATCAAATCAATAAGACGGTTGTGGATGAACCTTGAACAGACAAGTAACCCAAGCAAACGGTTTCTCGAAGAAACTTCTAAAGGGCTAGGTCACATGGTCTAAAAAACATAAGACTCACTCAAATGAAATCAAAGAGACAGTACCCTAACCAAAAGCATTTAAAACAAGCTAATGAGAGACAAGAAACAACAGGGGATAAACAAGATTGACGAATTCAAGAGGTAAAAAGTTGTAAAAACAACTTTACAGGAATCATCGCAAGTGTTACACTGACAACTAGAGATGTCATCGTTAAAGTAGATACCATCGCTAGTGATGGACAGAGAACTAGAGATGTCAGCGCAAGTTGTACACTAACAGCCCGAGATGATCCCAGAAATACACCTATTTTCCGCGATGATGCGATTTCGAGAGTCTTCGCAGGAATTAAACTAGAAACATAAGATCATCGCGGGTGAAAAGCTATAAAGTGGCGATGACATCACGACTGTTAGGCTTTCTTCCTCGATGATGTTCAAAAACAATGACAAATGAACAAAAACTACCAAACAAGAACCAGTCAATCCAACAGACAACAGAGGGATTTCCGAGATCGATCTAGGTAACCCAAAAGACTGATAATTAATCCCTAAAATTCGAAAGAGACCAAATAAAAATCAAAACAAGAGAAAACAAGAGAAGAACATAGGCTAAACTCCCCAGTGGAGTCGCCAATTTGAGATGCAGGAAAGTGTTCCCTCTACGGACAGAGGCAACCCCTCTAGCCCTATAGTGGGTCTAGTCACAAACAAGGACAGATCAACAATAGTTTTCCTTAAACAGTCATAGTTGGAGGCCTACCTCAACTGGTGGTCGATGGCGTTCCGTTGTGCCACTCCAACTTATGCTTCCTTCTTCTAATGAGTGATCAACCTGAAACAATGTAAAGGAAATACAACAAAGCACATAACCAGAAAACAACAATAATCTATTTACTCACAAAGGAAAGAAGTCATGAGCTATCAAGTATATTACATACAAGACATAGGAAAACATCATTGATTGTATTAATAATGAAATAAGAGCAAGCTTACAACCAAAGTCTTGACGTTGCAAGCCTTCTCAGAGGGATCCAGCTAGCATGTTCTTCAAGCATTCACTCTTTGAAGATGGATTTCCCAACATACAAGTCTCTCTCACTCACAATTTTTACACAAGATTAAGGGCACTTCACAACCTTCCACAAGCTATCAACAATCCCACACTTGTCACACTCACACCAGCTATCTAGCAAACTCACAAACACTAACAGAACTGCTCAAATAGCCAACTATCAGAAACTAGCAATGCATAGCAATGGTGAGAGTTTAAATAGGAGAAGGAGTCTCCATGAAAGGTGGAAGAGTGAGCTTATCCCAAAGGAAGGTAGCACAATTTATGGAACTTCTATGCCAGAGGAGGAAAGGCGACACAAACTATGCCAACAACCAGGTCTGGAGTCATCCAGAAGGCCGACTGTTGGAACAAATTCGCCCAATCTAGATCATCGCAGGGGCATAACTGAGCTATAGCGCTGACATCACCAGTGAGTAATGTAGCTAGTCAGATCATCGCTAAAGATAACAAGTGGCCTCGCACTGTAGCATGAAATTGGACCATCGCGGGAATCAGATGTACTTCCGTGCTGGTAGCACAGCTCGACTGTTTATGAGCGTCCGTCAGCGCATATATTTAGTCCACAGAAGCGATGAGGCAGATAACTTAGGAAAAATGGGTTTGTTGGTAGCACAAGAGAGAATTTGAGCATGGTTGACTTGGACACATGACACAGTAGAAGGATTGGAGTGAAGAGAGTGACAATCTACTGTGTAACAAGTGTCCAAGTTGGAACCCGGTGAGAAACACCTTGATGAACAAAGGTGGTTGCAAGAGAGGCAATTGATGAGATCAAGGGTTTGATAAACCAGGAGCAGTTTGTGGAGCCTGAGACTTGTGTGTGGAGAAGGACTTCTATAACAGACGATGGCCAGTCCTCCTAGCCTGTGTTCATTCTGGGAGATGATCTTGCAGTGATAGGTGGAAACCCTTCATGCCCTATGTTGGTATTCATCATTGCAACAGGGGAACACCATAGTAGGCTAAAGTCTACGAGTAGCTAACGAGCAATAGTGGGCAGTTGAGAGTTGTTCACAAGTGGAGCTGCTAGCAACTCGACATGAGTCTCGATGCATTGTGGCCTTGATGGACTAAGGAACAACTAAAGAGAAAATTGGATAGTCAAGATTCAATGGCTAGATGGACTTGGAGCATTGATAGAGGAAAGAGCTACAGATCGGAAGCCGAAGGACTGGGTAAGTACAGGGTATGACTAAAAGGAGCTGAGAGAGTGCGCTACATCAACCAGATGGTCAAAGTATCTTGTTGAGGGTAGATTGGTCATTGATGGACTGACACCAAGCCCTAGGTTGTATCTTGTAGTAGTGTATGTATGAGGGGCATTATCCCTGGTAAAAGAGCCCTATACTATTGTATTATATCAATTGGATTAATATAATGAAGTTGGGTTGAAAAAGTAAAAATTTTTCTATATTCTATGCATGTGTGATTTACTGCTATTTTATTCCATTGTGCAAAGTAATTTATGGTTGAGATTCTTGGTTTGGTAGTGTCAATGATTTTAAGACTCTAACCTAGACCCAAGGTCATGGAAATTGAACATAGTGCATTCCTCAATATTGATTGGAAATATACCAGAGACATGATTTCATTGAGAACCATGGTCATTTTGGAATACAAGTTGTAATGTAATTTATCAATCTTGAGAGTGAATTGGCTTCTAGAAGTAGAGGTGCTTTCTTGTGTTTTTGTTGAGCATTTCAATTGATTAACAAATAATTCCTAGAGTAGGGTGAATCAATATGAATTGAATACAACAACCAACCCCAAATTTTTATTGAATTGTAGAGTTTGGCAGTTGATCTCTATGTAAGTCACATAGATGTCCATAGTGTTTTTAAAACTAGTTGAGAATTACTATGTGTAAAGAATTGTGCCCAACACATGATAAACGCTACTGTATGGAATTATGACATGAGGTTTGAATTACTATAAATAAATGGATGATCCAATGATTGAGATACAAAGGATTGTGTGTAGTGAGTAAGGAGCACACTTGTGTATTCAAAGGAAGAAATACACCACTGTGTATATGCAACAATGATGAGGAAAAGCCCGAGAGTTATAGAATACATACATCTACAAAGTGACATAACCTATGACAATGAGAGAAGATATGGTGTGTAAGTGAAACACCAAGGATTAGTAATGAGATTAGTTGTCATAGAGTTTAGGGTCTTGAAGATGATGTGAGGATCAAACCTTTTAGAAGAACAATGATTTTGTAGATATGTTTTAGAACATGGATTTGAACAAATTTCAAAGAGGAGAATTCCATTCATTGCAAGAAGGTTTTCTTTTGAAATGGACCACTCTATTAGTGAACATAGGAACAGGGAAAAATATTTAGAGAATGATAATTGACATTTTTAAACAGAGGAAACGTTGAGTCAGTAGAACAGTTGAATTTGTAGGAAAGTTAGCCATGGCACAAAACATATACTGGCCATAATATTGATCCATATGACTCAAGAAAAACACAAACTTAGTATCGTAAGGGTTTTATTTAAAAAAATTGCAAGAACAAGGTAGAGGACAATTACATGATTTGAAACAAGTCTCTCGCGAAGGAAGAAATTCAAGGAAAACACCACTCCTTTTCCTAAGAACAGAGACACCATAAATGTGTTAATAAATCATGGTGCTCAAAATTTCATTTCAAAGAGGAGAGAGATTCCAATATGAAAAATAAAAACAGTGGCCACCTGTGTAAAGGAGACTCAAAACAAGAACCCTTTATACTAGAACCAAACTCTGTCCTACAAAAAAGTTACACAAAAGAATATCAATATCCATGGAAAGGAGTATCCTCCATAATGAACCTGCAAAGGAAACAAATAACCAGTTAAGTCATAAAATTTATTGAATTAGAGAAAACAACACAATTAGTGGAACTAATTATAAACATTCGACCCTATACATTATTGCTTACCAAAAGGGCCACCTGGAAACTGAGATTAAATTCCACCAGAGAAAACACAAGAAGGCTCATCATCTTCCGCTGCATGAGCGTGAGGCAGGGGCATTAATCTACTTTTTGATGACGTATTCCAGGTAATCTAATTAGATGCAAAGTGATAACCCTGCACTAACAACGAGCGGGAAAGGTATCTATGTCGTCCATCTTCCAAGTTGGATTAGTTTCTGCTGCCTTCGGCTACTATGTAAGGTGGAGTAAGCAAGGTCGATATCAAGATGAAATATATTAATCTTATAAATAAGACGGAAAGATGTGTGGAAAGGAGAAGAAATTATCACTGGTAAACTCAAGGATAGTAAGCCCAGAGCAGAGCCGAAGAGCCCAACTATGTTTTTTTGGATAGAAAGGAATAAATGATAAATAAAAAAAGCGGGTAATTCCATTTCACCCAAATTCAAGAAAAAGGAACCCTATCAATGATAAATGAAAAGAGCGGGTAATTCCATTTCACCCAAATTCAAGAAAAAGGAACCCTATCAATAATCATTTTTTATTCGCTAAGAGAAAGGGGATCATCCTATTTCCAAACCCATTGAAGGCCACAATGAGGCCAATTGGGTTTCACAAGTTGGCCTTTGGAGGGAAAGTTGTGTGGAAAATGTCACATGGGAATGGGGGCTTGAGGTTCATAAGACATTTGTACCTATGAAAAACCATAATGAGAGAAGGATTTCCTATACATAGAGTTAAACAAATTCACCACATTAATAAAAACAAAATATTAGAGACATGCCCACCATAAACCCTTTCTCTTAGGGGATGCATTGAGACATAATGCAGGGATGAAATACAATTATATGTAACAAAAGTTTTACATAACACACATGGAAAGAAAAATCAATATGCTTACCAAGTTAGTCAAATTAGGTAACATATTTCAATTATAGCCATTAGTGAAACTCACGAGAAGACAATAATGGTTTGTTAAGTAAACCATCAATGAATTTAATTAAAAGAATGACTAGTGATGATGCATTAGTAAGAAAAACCAAAAGTGAGTATAAGTCTAGATGAATGGAAGGAAAGAGTAAATATTCTCTATTATATGGCGTAGATTTATTTTTTAGGTGTGCATTGAGGTACATTATAGAAGTATAACCTTTCAACCAATCTATAATAGCCTTCGAATTTCCTATCACTTGTAAGTTTAGATTGCTAAAGTGACACAAACAAAATGACTAACATAAACGACTCATTCATATTATTGTAGTACTTGTTAGGTAGTCGTATTTTGTTCCTAGACTAAATTAGTCATTTATGTTAGTCATTTTTAGTTGTATTACTTATTAGCTAGTCATATATTTGAACTCGAGACTAAATTAGTCATTTATGCTAGTCGTTTTTATTTGATCCCTTAATATTTTCTCATTTTTGGTAGTATTTCACTTGGAAACATTGTGGTGACTAACTTTTTTAGTCACCTAGTCACTAATTTAATCATTTTCTACTAGCGTACTAAAATAGGATGATGTTTGAAAGACCCCTCAACACTAAACTTTAGAAATTGTTCATGGATAGTATTTGATAAAAAAATCACTAGAATTAAAGAAAACCGAGGGATTTTTTCCAGATGAAAATACTAACAGGAATCCTAAAATGAATTCATCCATCCATTGATCATTTTGGTATCCTAAAACACAAAAAACTTGTTTGGACATTTATGGAAAAATGACATAAGAATATAGTGAATTTGTTCGAGGTAGTTTGGAATTTTCAAGAAGAAAGGACTCAAAAATATGGGCTCGCTCCTGAAAGGTAAGTTTCTGATAAATTTCCATCAAAGGGTCAAATGAAAAAGGATGAAGAGGACTCTGAGAGTTTATTTTCAAGGCTTGAAAAATGGACTTTGGGGATACAAAAACAAGATTTCATTGTTTCAGGGAATTATGGCCCTTTGACTTGGTAAATATTTGCTTTCGCACCAGGTGATGAATTCAGGGAAGTGATGGGTTTGAGGAAAACAAAATTGGGGCAACATGGACTCCCAAAAGTAGAATTCATCGCTAACATCTTCAAATTTCTGAAATTCCCAGTTATGAAGTTCATAAAGATTGAATTCACATTGGGTTTCTGCAATCTTAAACTAGGTATCAACAAGGGGAAATTCATCTAAATTGGGCATAGGGGGTAGAATTGGACATTCGATAATTACTTTGGATTTCCCTTTCTAGCTCGCCAATTTAGAAAATGAAAGAATAAAGGATGATTAAAGAAGTTATCCGGTGGATTTGTGGCTGGTAGCACTGGTAGTTGCTGCAATTGGTCGATTTGGTGCCACTGAGTGCTTTGGTGGAGGATAGCAGACTAAGGAACAATGGACTTGGTAGAAGTTATTTTGAATTTACAAATGGTTTTAATTCAGTTTTAATCATATAACCGTTGTTGGCATGTCAACAATAAATGATTGGAACATTGGCAGGAAGCAACTTAATAATCTAAGGATAAATGTTAAATTATCGAATAATTTTGTGGTGGTTATCTTTGGCGAGATTGGTGGCAGCGAGCTGAAAGGGAAGAAACATTTGGCGGAGGGTGGAGGCAGTTTTCAAGGGGGTGATGATGGTAAGCGGTATATGGAGGAGGGGGTCCCATAGTTGATGTGGCAGTGACACGTTAGCTCAAGCGGTAAACTCAAAACCTTTTTGCGAACCCCCCCGGTTAACTGTCAGGTGTGCGGGGGGTCCTGCAATTTTCCACTGGCCGTTGATCAGAGTAAATTTAATCGAGAGCATCCGAAGCTGCCCAAACTTTAACATATTTGGCAATGATGTTTATTTAAATACTATTTATTTGCACCATAATAAAATGTAAAGTGGAATTTAATCTAACACACTTTATTACACAACGCATAAAGAAAATTAATTTAACTCTTTTTTTTAAACCTATGCAATTTACAAAATAAATGCATAGGGAAAAAGAAGTAACAATAGAGCCTAAGAGTCATTATTGAAGGATAGGAAGAACAAATGAAGATTCAAGGACAATTCTGCTCAAGTTTGGAGGGCTTTTACATTGCCCTATTTTGCTACAAGATTGGATCCGTGAGCATTCTGAGGGTGGAAAAGGTGATATAAAAGTGGTAAAGGTAGTGGAAGGTAGGTGAAGGTTGTATGTTTACCTTTCTAAACTTAGTACCCTTCATGGCCCCATCTTGCACAAGGAACAATGCACATGGTGGCCTTCAACAAACCAAAACTGTACTCTCGATGAATAGTTTTTTGGAGGTGTTGTGGAGGTAGAAAGAAGGATATAGTGGTATAAAAAGGAGTGTAAATGAAAATTATAACCTTGCAAATCCATAGTAGCACCTGCACACTACAAAAAGATTATGATTTTTATACTTGAAAAGGCTAAATACCTAGTTTTCCAGCTAGTCTGTCCTCTGAGTTATCTCACCAATGACCAAGTAAATCAAATCCAAATGAGATGGGGTAAATTTTATTATTAATTAGAATTTCGTAGAACTCTAATAAAAGCGAAAATCACTCAAAAGTATGCTTTTTAACATGCGCTAATAAGTAGCAGAAAATTACTACAAAAACTAGAAATTCAAGAATCAGTGAGCTAGTTAACATACCAAATGCCTAACCTAATCAAGTGAAAATGATATGAAGTAAATTTTGTTATTAACTTGAATTTTTTTAGGAATTAATCCAAATGGAATAAACTCAAAATAGTCTCGTTAACATGTGATAAAAAATAATAGAATATTACTACTATTTTGCTACAAGAGACTTCCAGAAATTCTAGACTTGTGAACTAGTAAACCAATCCAAGTAGCTCAATGATGAATAGTACTTTTAAAATCTATTATAAGGATGAATCATTCTTGTGAATCTATAAATAACTTTCAAAACAACTCATTTCAATTAGTTAACCAATGACCTACAAAAAAAGAAATATGAATAGTAAATGCAGAAATAAGAGATGCAAGTGAAACAAATATTCAAAGAAAATAAAGAAATTGTACAACAGGGCTTTAAGGCTTCTGGGATGGCCAAGCCCAAGGATAATAAAACTCCTTTGAAGGAAACCAAGCTTTATAACCTAAAAATGACACCAAACTTCATTATTTGAATCAATCCAAGTACATCCCTGCTAGAAATGAAAGTGGAGTTGCTAAATAATAAGTTTTCTCCACAAGAAGACTAAGAATTACATTCCTCAAGAGGAAAATTTGAATTGGTACTTATAAAAATAGATGATGAAACATCCTCCTTGAAAGGAGGCAACTTTATACCATCCAAAATCCCTCAAAAAGTGGATCTGGTTCCCAACACTAGGAATCTTCATTAAATGACAGGGAGCACATTCCTATATTTTCTCAATCATTAGAGCTCTAGAATTTGTATAGTAATTTCATAATATATTTTTCATTTATTATCTTGGTCCATCCTATAGCAGGGAAAAAAGTCCCTATATTATCTCAACCTCTAAATCTTCATAATCTACCCAATATTCTCACAATATTCTACAAAAATAAATAATATTAGACACACAATATGCGATCATCTCTAAAATTGCTTAATGAACATGTTAAAGCTAGAGAAAAATTATTAACCGTAGATGGAGATATTTAATATAGCCTTTATGTGCCTAAGAAAGGTTAGAAGGGCCTTAATTTCTGTCTAATTTGAGGCCCATGAGACATCCCTACTGAAATTGTTGCTCATTCTCTGAGCAACCTACCCATGTTCTTGTCCTGTTGTTCTTCATTTTTTCCTCAGATGACTTTTCTAATGTCCCACATTGATGTGGATGTAGCTTCCTGTCCTAAATTGAACCTTGCATGCTCTTTAATTTCTTCATTTTTCTTTGGCTCAATTTTTGTTTCTACTCTTTCTTGTGTCCTTTCTTCTGGTCGTTTCTTTGATTTCTCCGTTCTCAATCCCAGCTTCTTTTTTTGCTAAGTCCTCCTTCCATGGCTTCAATAAACTTTTATCACTATGAAACAATGAATTTTCCCTTTGCTGCCATAAGTTTTGGAGTTCGTTGTGCACTTAGATTTTTTAAGACAAAGGTAGAATGAATAATTTGTTTACATTGTTTAGAAGAGAGCAGATATCATGCTCAACTCAAAAAATTCAATTTTCCTTCTCATAATGCTTAAAGAAACACCCATACTTCATTTTTTTATTCCCAACTTTTATCCGTAATTTTCTATAAGATGTATCGTTGAAAAATGAAAGAGTTTTTGCAGTATTCTTGTCCACAGGTAGCAAAGGAAAATATGTACTTACCCTTTCTCTCATGATTATTTCCTCCTTCTTAGGGTTTGAGGGTAATTTTATCCACTATCAAGCTTCTTGTAGCAACCTGTGAATTTCCTGTAGCACTTTCTTCATCCTGTAGCAACTCTGTTCTTTCATGTAGCAGCTCTGTTTCTTCTTGTAGCAGCTCTGTTCCTTCCTTTAGCAGCTTTGTTTTCTTTGGTAGCATCTTTGTTTGTGCCCTTTCCATTTCTTTTGAATATTTCCTTGTTTCCCAAGGCTCTAGTGGTTATTCTGGGTGAAACTTTCCTTCTTGTAGTACTCTACTAGCTTCCTGTAGTAGATTGTCTCAATCCTATAGCGATCTATTTTGATACTATAGAATCCTGTTTTGATCCTGTAGCACACGATTTGAATCTGGTATCAACTAATATTATCATGCCAAGAGGCGGCGGGTCCACCTTTTTATATTTTATTTTATTTTTTCTCTTTTTTCCCATTGCATGCAAAATAAAATTAGAGTGCTTTGTGTTAATTGAGTTGGCCCCCACCTACCCCTTCACACTCCTTGTCCTTTATCAATTTTTTCACTTTTGTCTTGTTCCTCTCCCACATGTGTGGGTGTCTTGTGGAAATGCAAAGTTAGCTGCTAGATAAGGCTGAGGTTTATCTACTACTAAGTATGGCTATACAAAACCTTTTCCTTCATACATTTTCAATGTTTTTCAAGCTAAAATAGGTTCATAGGAAATATTTAGAGATTGCATACCTCAGCCTTACCCTGGGTGTGTTTTTGCAGTTGATATTGATGCTGTTGATATGGCTGTTGAAGCTGCCTTTGGTGGTTTTGAAGCTAATGTGTTGATATTGTGATGCTTTCATGGAATTTTTGGACATAGATGAAGTTGTTCTTTAGCATCTTCTGAGAGGTAATTTCCTTGTATCCCTTGCTTCCTGCAATTTTTGAGAAAACTATAAGAATTTTACACTTCAATGATGCAGGTCCTTTGTCTTTCATGCATGTGTTGTTGTTGGATGGGTGATCAAATACACTTTGGAGTGTTGTATATGTGGTCTTCTGGCTCAAGGTTTTACTACTTCAGAAATCATATTGTTTGATCTGCTACATGCATAGTTCTTTTGCGCTGATGATGATCTTGCAACACCCTATAGAGGTCCTATAAGTGTTCAGGTTCTTGCTTTTGATGGTGCATTCTTCTCTAAAATCAATACTGTGCCTTTTCCATGTTGGTGGTGATCCTATAACACCCTAAATGACTCCCGATAGGTGCAAAAAACCTTCATGCTATTGGTGTAACCTCATGGAATAAGATTTGTGTTTTTTTACATGCTAAAAGTGATCTTGTAGTAGCCTATAGGGTACCCTACAGATGCACAAAACTTCTTTCTACAAAGTATTGATATGATGGAGTTTTGAAGAAATGGAGTAGCAACTGCTATAGGACTATTGTAACCTTTTTATGTGTTTTTTTATTAGATTGATGGAAGGGGAACCTTATTATTTGGGATTGGTGAGTGAAGGTCATGATGAAAAATTAAGAAGTGAAATAATGATAGGAAGGGTGAAATGATAATAGGAAGGACAAAAAGTGATATTTTTCACTTACTGGTGGCTTCCTACTGTGGTCATGTAAGGTCTGTGCAGACTGCTACAAGACTATGTGTCTTCCTGTAGTAGGCACACAGACCCTTCTAATATCATATTATCCTTCAGATAAAGCCCTCCAATAGAAATGAAAATTCATGATAAATCTAAGGACGAGGATTAGAAGCCTCTGTTGTGGTGGAAATGATGGAAAAAGGGACGGAAATTGGTATTTTGGATGGACAAAGGTGGATATTTGGGTGGAAGAGAGGCCAAATGGTGTGGAGGATGGATGATGAGTGTGTGTTGGGCCCCTTGTCTTGCTATTAGATGAAAATCATAAGACTTGAACCCTTTTTCTATGTCGATCACAATCCTATAACAATTTTGGCCAATCTTGTAACAAACATGTTTAATCCATATCTCTTAAATGGTATATTGGATTCACCTGAAATTTTTTGAGCATGTTTCCATCATCCTTATGCATCTCCGCATTAAATATTTTGGCTAATGGATGCACGAATCTAGAGAAAAATTAAAAATGGTTGTAGGTAATGGCGATCGATTTCTCAAAAAATATTCATTGGAATTTTATAAAATTTCTTAAGCATGTTACTATCATCCCTATGCATCTCCCCATGAAACATATCGGCCAATGGATTCACGATTTTCGAGATATAGTAAAAACAAGTTCTGCATTGTGTATTTTGGAAATCCTGTAGCAAAACAAAACTTTCCTGTAGCACTTCAGGACATCGAGGAAAATGAAAGGGAAAGGCTTGAGAATGATGGGTGTATGTTGGAAATGGATGAGGGTGCTGGATTGAAATGGCATTGGTCCTATTAGAGCATTTGTGAAAGGGAGGTGAAAGATTAACTTTGACCTCCCTTGACTAGATTTCTGATCAATTTTTTCTCATGGTGCTAACATGTTTTTGTTGCTTGTAGAGGTTGGAGAGCACCTGCATTCACCAAAGAGAGATACCCGGGCCAACAAATCTTTTATTTTTTTCATTTTCTTATTTTTTTTTCTTTTCTTCTAGGCATACTAGCTGCCACAATGAGGTTTTCAACTAGTAGGTTTGGCTAGGCGCCTCAAAGGAGGTTTTCACCTTAGATTTTATTTTTTCCCTCTTAATTTCTTTTCCTCTTTTTCTTTTTTTCTTTTATTCCTTTATCCTACTCTACTTGAAAAAAAAGAAAATCTATTTCAAGTATAGGAATACTTCCAATGTAGCCATGTGCATAACAAGATGACAAATAAACTCATGTGTAGGCTCAAAATATATGCTTTGAAATGTACATGAATATGAGAGACCAACTGCTTTGACTTTGAGGATATCAAACACTGTTGAAGATGAGAGTGATGATTCATATTGTTGATTTTCTAGAACCAAAGCTCAATATAGGTGTGATGCCCTTGGTTTTCTTACTCGTCTAGATCATCATGCGTGTCTTCTTCTTCCATGCCATTCAAATCTTCTTATTTTCGCTGATTATTTTCTTGAACACATAGAGGATTTGATAGTAAACATGATGGAAATTTCTCAATCTCTAATTATAAGGTTTTCTCTCCATCAAGTGTAGCCCATGATTCTTTGGTCTCCTCATTTGAATGTTGTCCTTCAATGACATCAAGAGAATATTTTTTTTGCAATATTTTTGCTGAGCTAAAATGATTACCATTCATATCAAGAGGAATTGTTTGGAAGTATTGTACCTCAACATTGTAAGTGGGATGAGATACTATGATTATTTGGGTTTGGAAATGGTCGTACAGGTAGTTAAGTGGGAGTGGATCTTTGAGCTGGATGTGGTCGAGATTGTGGTTGTGGTGGAGGTAGATGGTAGAGATATCATGGATTTATGGAGGATATTGAGGAAAATATTGAGAATATGGTGGATTTATCCCATAAATTCCTCGTTGACCTTGTTTCCAAGATTGGTTTTGGGGTTGAGATGGACAAGGTTGCCAAGGAAAGGGTCTGTTCCAATTACTTTGTGACAAATGTGTATAACCTTGAAATTGTGAATTAGGTTCTTGCATCATATCAGGTTGACTAGGTTTCCATGGTCTTCTTGGAGCTACATAACATAGCCGTTTTGGTGATTGAATTGCTCCATTGTCCTCTTGGTAAACTTCCTTCAACCTCGGTAATGATGGGCAATATTTAGTAGCATGTGATTCTTTTGAAGAATCTAGGGAATATGGGTTATAGTGAGATTCTTTTGACGATGATAACTATTTGTGAGGTACTTTTTACTTTTTCTTATTAGCACAATCTTCTCTTATTATTATTAGAGTGTGTTCTCTTACTTCATCAAACAGTTACCAAAAACAAAAGAGACACGAACACAAGATGTTGGCTCTCAACCAGGGAAAAATCTCTTTCTCCTAGAGAGGAAAAATCTTCTACAAATTTCTCTTATTGAAGATTTAATTAGCAAATGCCAAACCCTAGACTCTTGATCAATAGATCCTCCAAGCACAAGATAAAATCTCTCTTCCTTTTGTCCTTCAATCAATGCCTGTTCGGACGGGGTCCCTTAGGTCCAATTTTGACTAATTTTTGTAAAAGCCTCCACATTTTAAGGATCGGAGCATGCAGGTCATTAGGAGTCAAGGGGTTTTAGGAAGGTCAAAGCCCCTGTATTGTTTTGAGCTCCGCCCATGGTTTGTGGACAATGGTATTGTTGGCATTATGATACAAGTGTTGTCCTTGATGGCAACTCACTCAGAAGCAGGTACAAGTGATGGCAACTTAATCAGAGGACAGATCTTAGTATAGTAGGACAAGAAAGAGATATACGCAGGTTCATTAAGGAAAATCGGCGTATACACACAGGTTGGCTTCAGTAAAAGTGCGTACATGTGAAAACGTATCTTTGGTCCGTGGCGGTTAGTCCTTGGAAGTTGTGCCTATGGTTTTGGACCATGGTGTCTCGATGGGCGTGTCGATCCCTAGTTTTGAAGTTGATGGTGTTGTGTTACTATGGTTTTGGACCGTGGTATTGTGAAGGGCCTAATGCTATATAAGGAGAATATCATTAGGCAAAGTGCAGAAAGCAAGGTGTGAGTGTGTGTGTGTGATGAAGATCTGAGGAAGTGTGAGATCCAAATGCAGGTTATGGGTTTGTGATCTGAACCAAGGTTTCACTCATGTGGAGGATGATGAATGATGGAACGAGATCTCAAGGCTTGGAATGATTATCTTCCTATGGTATGACTGTGGATAGACTAGATCTATTGACACATGTTTATTGTTATGATCTGGGTATGTTTTGATGTCTGATATAGCTGCAGAGTTATAAGTTAGAATTTGCAGATCTGTACGCGGGTTGGTTTTGGTAAAAGAGCGTATACACGCAGGTTGGGTTCGTCGAAGTAGCGTATACAATGTGAAGTATGATATTTGAAGATGGAGTTTGACCTGGTTGTTGTTGACAGAGTTTCAGTGATTCAGTGTTGGGTGTTTCAGTGATTGATGATGCAGGTTGTACTACAATGATGATTGTTTTATGGATCCAGTATGAAAATGTATGAAACGTGGTCCCGGGAAGATCGTAGAGTTCAGTAGATCGGCGCCTACGTACTGGTAAACATATCAGCCAGTACAAGAGCCAGGGGGTTGTAGCTCCCTTCCAGGAGCAGCTGGAAAACAAGTGAAGGTTGGAACCTTCTGTAGGTTGGCGCCTACGTACTAGTAAATGGATCGGCTAGTACAAGAGCTAAGAGGGTTGTAGCCCTCTGCAGGTTGCAGCCTGCGTGCTGGTAAAGGACTGCACCAGTACATTGTAAAAGAAGTTTCTTATTAAAGGAAGATAGAAACAAATTGCAGCAGGTGGTTTTCACCCACATTGGGTTTCCACCTTATGTCATGGTGTTCATGTGTGTGGCTTATGTGTGATGATCTGTTCTGTTATACTGCTCATGTTTACTATTAATATGGTTAATAATGTTATGATGCATTCACTGAGGATAAACCAACTGAATCATAAGATTACTGAATATACGCTAGTTGCAATTAACACAGTCGCGTATATACGCTGATATACTGAACTGAAGTCGCGTATATGAATCTGAGTATGAAATTGAAAAAGTTTTATTGATCTGATAATACTGATTCACCCCCCCTCTCAGTATTATTTCCAACAATTGGTATCAGAGCAGGTCCTTCGGTAGAAGCTTGATCGCTTGAAGGAGATCCGTAGAACAATGGGAAAGAAAGCGCATCAAAAGAAGAAAACATCATCACAGTTGAAAATTTGGAAGAAAAAGGAAGTACAGCCAGAAAGATGTGGCATAGCAGAGTATACAGACATGACCGATTCAGAGGAAGCTAGAAGTGTGGAACATCAGTGTTCCAAATCTCATACGCAGGTTTCATGAAGACAAGTCGCGTATATACGCGATTTATATGCTGCACAGTCGCGTATATGATGTTCTGAAGAAAAGCAGCAGTTCAAAAGCCTGATATGGTTCAGTCACTATTTGATGATGGCATGGCACAGGTTCAGGGGGAGCATATACTTCAAATAATGCATTGTTGGCATTATGGTTAGAAGTCCTTGGTGATAATGCTTATTGACATATCTTGCTTAGAATGGATTGCAGGTTACAGGTATGGATGTTAGATGCTTATCATATGGTGTATGATAGTTGCTGATAACTATCATGGTCTTGTTTAAGTCCTTGGTCTTTGTAAGTCATATGATGTATTTTATTACCCCACTATGCATGGGATGGATGATGTAATGAGTCATGTATAAACATTTGGTATATCCCCACTTGGTTGGGTGGATGAGTCAAAAATGGTGTATTCCCACTTGATTGGGAGATTGATGTATGTATAGAGTCATGTTATGTTTTTGCAAATCTTGCATGTGCTCAGGGGGAGCATGGACGGATTGGTACATCTTGGCATGTACAAAGGGGGAGCTCAATCAGAGATTCCAGCAGGTACTCAGGGGGAGTATGGACAACAGAAGGTATACCAAAGAAGAGAATATCTTGGTCCGCCCTTTGCCCTTGATGTCAAAGGGGGAGAGTGACTTGGTGTGGTGGTTGCCATCAAGTCCAAAGGGGGAGATTGTTGGCATTATGATACAAGTGTTGTCCTTGATGGAAACTCACTCAGAAGCAAGTACAAGTGATGGCAACTTAATCAGAGGACAGATCTTAGTACAGCAGGACAAGAAAGAGATATACGCAGTTTCATTAAGGAAAATCGGCGTATACACGCAGGTTGGCTTCAGTAAAAGCGCGTACATGTGAAAACGTACCTTTGGTCCGTGGCGGTTAGTCCTTGGAAGTTGAGCCTATGGTTTTGGACCATGGTGTCTCGACGGGCGTGTCGATCCCTAGTTTTGAAGTTGATGGTTTTGTGTTACTATGGTTTTGGACCATGGTATTGTGAAGGGCCTAAGGCTATATAAGGAGAAGATCATTAGGCAAAGTGCAGAAAGCAAGGTGTGAGTGTGTGTGTGTGATGAAGATCTGAGGAAGTGTGAGATCCAAATGCAGGTTATGGGTTTGTGATCTGAACCAAGGTTTCACTCATGTGGAGGATGATGAATGATGGAACGGGATCTTAAGGCTTGGAATGATTATCTTCCTATGGTATGACTGTGGATAGACTAGATCTATTGACGTATGTTTATTGTTATGATCTGGGTATGTTTTGATGTCTGATATAGTTGCGGAGTTATAAGTTAGAATTTGCAGATCTGTACGCGGGTTGGTTTTGGTAAAAGAGCGTATACACGCAGGTTGGGTTCGTCGAAGTAGCGTATACAATGTGAAGTATGATATTTGAAGATGGAGTTGGACCTGGTTGTTGTTATGTTGTCTGGTTGTTGTTGACAGAGTTTCAGTGATTCAGTGTTGGGTGTTTCAGTGATTGATGATGCAGGTTGTACTACAATGATGATTTTTTTATGGATCCAGTATGAAAATGTATGAAACGTGGTCCCGGGAAGATCGTAGAGTTCAGTAGGTCGGTGCCTACGTACTGGTAAACATATCAGCCAGTACAAGAGCCAGGGGGTTGTAGCTCCCTTCTAGGAGCAGCTGGAAAACGAGTGAAGGTTGGAGCCTTCTGTAGGTTGGCGCCTACGTACTAGTAAATGGATCGGCTAGTACAAGAGCTAAGAGGGTTGTAGCCCTCTGCAGGTTGCAGCCTGCGTGCTGGTAAAGGACTGCACCAGTACATTGTAAAAGAAGTTTCTTATTAAAGGAAGATAGAAACAAATTGCAGCAGGTGGTTTTCACCCACATTGGGTTTCCACCTTATATCATGGTGTTCATGTGTGTGGCTTATGTGTGATGATCTGTTCTGTTATACTGCTCATGTTTACTGTTAATATGGTTAATAATGTTCTGATGAATTCACTGAGGATAAACCAACTGAATCATAAGATTACTGAATATACGCTAGTTGCAATTAACACAGTCGCGTATATACGCTGATATACTGAACTGAAGTCGCGTATATGAATCTGAGTATGAAATTGAAAAACTTTTATTGATCTGATAACACTGATTCACCCCCCCTCTCAGTATTATTTCCAACAATTGGTATCAGAGCAGGTCCTTCGGTAGAAGCTTGATCGCTTGAAGGATATCCGTAGAACAATGGGAAAGAAAGCGCGTCAAAAGAAGAAAACATCATCACAGTTGAAAATTTGGAAGAAAAAGGAAGTACAACCAGAAAGATGTGGCATAGTAGAGTATACAGACATGACCGATTCAGAGGAAGTTGGAAGTGTGGAACATCAGTGTTCCAAATCTAATATGCGGGTTTCATGAAGACAAGTCGCGTATATACGCGAGTTATATGTTGCACAGTCGCGTATATGATGTTCTGAAGAAAAGCAGCAGTTCAGAAGCCTGATATGGTTCAGTCACTATTTGATGATGGCATGGCACAGGTTCAGGGGGAGCATATACTTCAAATAATGCATTGTTGGCATTATGGTTAGAAGTCCTTGGTGATAATGCTTATTGACATATCTTGCTTAGAATGGATTGCAGGTTACAGGTCTGGATGTTAGATGCTTATCATATGGTGTATGATAGTTGTTGATAACTATCATGGTCTTGTTTAAGTCCTTGGTATTTGTTAGTCATATGATGTATTTTATTACCCCACTATGCATGGGATGGATGATGTAATGAGTCATGTATAAACATTTGGTATATCCCCACTTGGTTGGGTGGATGAGTCAAAAATGGTGTATTCCCACTTGATTGGGAGATTGATGTATGTATAGAGTCATGTTATGTTTTTGCAAATCTTGCATGTGCTCAGGGGGAGCATGGACGGATTGGTACATCTTGGCATGTACAAAGGGGGAGCTCAATCAGAGATTCCAGCAGGTACTCAGGGGGAGTATGGACAGTAGAAGGTATACCAAAGAAGAGAATATCTTGGTCCGCCCTTTGCCCTTGATGTCAAAGGGGGAGAGTGACTTGGTGTGGTGGTTTCCATCAAGTCCAAAGGGGGAGATTTTTGGCATTATGATACAAGTGTTGTCCTTGATGGCAACTCACTCAGAAGCAGGTACAAGTGACGGCAACTTAATCAGAGGACAGATCTTAGTACAGCAGGACAAGAAAGAGATATACGCAGGTTCATTAAGGAAAATCAGCGTATACACGCAGGTTGGCTTCAGTAAAAGCGTGTACATGTGAAAACGTACCTTTGGTCTGTGGCGGTTAGTCCTTGGAAGTTGTGCCTATGGTTTTGGACCATGGTGTCTCGACGGGCGTGTCGATCCCTAGTTTTGAAGTTGATGGTGTTGTGTTACTATGGTTTTGGACCGTGGTATTGTGAAGGGCCTAAGGCTATATAAGGAGAAGATCATTCGGCAAAGTGCAGAAAGCAAGGTGTGAGTGTGTGTGTGTGATGAAGATCTGAGGAAGTGTGAGATCCAAATGCAGGTTATGGGTTGGTGATCTGAACTAAGGTTTCACTCATGTGGAGGATGATGAATGATGGAACGAGATCTCAAGGCTTGGAATGATTATCTTCCTATGGTATGACTGTGGATAGACTAGATCTATTGATGCATGTTTATTGTTATGATCTGGGTATGTTTTGATGTCTGATATAGCTGCGGAGTTATAAGTTAGAATTTGCAGATCTGTACGCGGGTTGGTTTTGGTAAAAAAGTGTATACACGCAGGTTGGGTTCGTCGAAGTAGCGTATACAATGTGAAGTATGATATTTGAAGATGGAGTTGGACCTGGTTGTTGTTATGTTGTCTGGTTGTTGTTGACAGAGTTTCAGTGATTCAGTGTTGGGTGTTTCAGTGATTGATGATGCAGGTTGTACTACAATGATGATTGTTTTATGGATCCAGTATGAAAATGTATGAAACGTGGTCCCGGGAAGATCGTAGAGTTCAGTAGGTCGGTGCCTACGTACTGGTAAACATATCAGCCAGTACAAGAGCCAGGGGGTTGTAGCTCCCTTCTAGGAGCAGCTGGAAAACGAGTGAAGGTTGGAGCCTTCTGTAGGTTGGCGCCTACGTACTAGTAAATGGATCGGCTAGTACAAGAGCTAAGAGGGTTGTAGCCCTCTGCAGGTTGCAGCCTGCGTGCTGGTAAAGGACTGCACTAGTACATTGTAAAAGAAGTTTCTTATTAAAGGAAGATAGAAACAAATTGCAGCAGGTGGTTTTCACCCACATTGGGTTTTCACCTTATATCATGGTGTTCATGTGTGTGGCTTATGTGTGATGATCTGTTCTGTTATACTGCTCATGTTTACTATTAATATGGTTAATAATGTTATGATGCATTCACTGAGGATAAACCAACTGAATCATAAGATTACTGAATATACGCTAGTTGCAATTAACACAGTCGCGTATATACGCTGATATACTGAACTGAAGTCGCGTATATGAATCTGAGTATGAAATTGAAATTTTTTTATTGATCTGATAATACTGATTCACCCCCCCCTCAGTATTATTTCCAACAGGTATTGTAATAGGAAAACATATATATAAAGGGATGTATTAGCTTGTCAAAGGCAGGATGTGATGTGATGTGATGTTCTGATACTTGTGTCTTGACTCTTTTACGTCTTGTATTCAAGCGAAGGGGAAGGCTCCTGCTGCTGGGTGCACAGAGACCTTGGTAAGTCTATAGCTGTGTGCACAGGCCCCTGCAACTGAGTGCCCAAGGTTAGCATTCTGTATTATCGAATAATTGAAGTAATAAAAGAAGATTTGGAAGCATATCTACGTTCTGTTATCTATTTTAAAGTTTCTGTACTTATGTTTGAATATTGTTCGTTGTAGCATATTTTCCATATAATTGCATCGTGAAGACCTGGATATTGTTATTTGTGACGAATAATTCATATAGAAGTAGTTATGCACAACTTATGAATCTGTTTAGTAAGGAAACTATTCTACGACTATGCTTATGAAGTTAATGGTTCACGAGGGTTGGATTGAGTTGTAGATAAGAAGAAACCCTAAAACCACACTTCATACCCCTCTGGATGTAGAAACATGGTTCTAGCATCCCCCCATATTATCTCGGATGAGATTTCTATCTACCCTGCGTGGGTCGTTGCCGAAAGGGGCCGGTAATATAAGGTTTTGTTGGTTAGTGCAACCTAACTTAGAACCTGGGTCTAAGCACCGAAGCCAACAAATGGTTCCATTTTTGAGATTAGAGAATTAGTAAAGTAGCTCAAAGAGAATGATACTGAGATCACAAGAGCTGTAGACTTCTGGATCGATAACATTCTTGGAGGATTCATCATAGAAATCACAATTAACACGTCAATATCGTATAACGAATCTGAGTGGAGATTTTTCAAGGGTCCGCGAGGTAAGTTCTTGAACTCATTAAAGCTTTGGATTAAAATGTTATTGTGCGAAAAGGGTGTATGTGAGTGAATTGATGTTTAAGAAAAACTAGCTTGGGACTACGCGAAGTGGGAAAATATACGGATTTAAAAATGGTTATAGTCCTCTATTAGGTGATTTAGACAGTGACAAAGAAAGGAGTAACCCTGTAGGAGCGTCACAGATAGGAAATCATGTTACATCTATGATTCTCCATCCATTCACTCCCCCTCCACCTCCACCTCCACCGCATACACCCACACCACCACCTCCACCTCCACCTCCTTAATTTAATATGGCCAATACAATGAAAATTCATGTATTCAGGGGTCTGAGATTACAAGATCCTGAACAATTATGGTTTGTCTCCAAAGCCTAGTGGAAAGCACAACAAATTGCTTATGATTATATGAAGAAGGCTCAACTTATCACAACACTCTAGGATAGAGCACTATATTGGTACATAAAGTATGGCACGACGAATCCCATTCTTATAATTGTTGAGATAAAGAAAACTTTGAATTCTGAATTCTGAAAACCGAAGTCACAGTCGCAGTGCTATACGGAGATGAAGGAAATCAAGCAAGCACCTAATGAAAGTGCATGGGAATGAGACGAAAGGCTATAGTGTCTGATCAGTCAAGGGAATTTCCAGATTATTGATGAAGTACATAAAGAATGGTACATTGTTGTGCTGTTGCTACATCTAAGACTACCATTATCGCAACAAAATATCAACACACAAGTTGAAGCCTTAGAGATCGCAATGAAGTTAGAAGAATCTTCAGTTTAGTATACGCATGTAGGAGTCCAACAGATCCAGTCGCATCTCGCAAGTTTTCACATGGAGATCTAAGGATTAAAGAAGGGAAAATATGCTCGATCAGACATACACTTAGAAGTATGGTGTTTGAAATGTATGACTAAAGGTCATTATAAATATCATTGCCTCATGTATCCTATTAATATAGCAGCTCGAGGTCCTAATCCTCTAAATCCATAAACAAGTATAGGACAAGGTATTGGATCGAGTATATGGTGTAGCATCTGTAGAGTTGCGAGCCAGCATCCCACAGATCATTGTTATTTATTGCAAAAGTATGTGTAGACACCCAAGTAACTACTTTGCAATTTTTCCATTCAGTAGGACACGATGACAATAATTGTCACAACCACGCTTTAATGACGGAGCAGATTGCATTGTACAAGATGCAAGATGAAAGTCACGTACAAGAAAATAAAGGTTTGCTTGTGGGCCGTGGAGGATTCCAAGGCCAAGCACGTGGTCGAGGAGGAGGCAAAGGATGAGGGCAGGGTCAAATCATTTGTTATAATTGTGGCGAAGTAGGACACTTTGCACGAGACTGTTAGAACCCCACATGTCTATCTTGTAAGTATTGTAGAAAATTCGATCATGTGATTGAAGATTGTCCCATTTTAATGGCTAAGATGCAGGAAAAGAAGAACTAACAACCTGTGCAGAACTTGCAGATGATGAGATCGGAGCCATGTGAGTATGATCCTAGTATAAACATGGTGAGAACACGAAGTAGTGTAACTAAAGAAGTTGGCAAAGAAGAAGGAGAACAACCTAAGGTAGATACTTGGGTTAGGAAATCTGGAATTAAGAACTTTGGGTTCAATATGCAGAGAGAAAAGGAAAATTTCATGGAGGTAAAGAAAAGTTTCATGGATCTAGGAGCTTCGACGTCGAAGAAACCTATGCAGTTAATTCCACATAAGAACCAACCTGAAACAACGACAAAAAATCATGATTCAACTGTTTTGAAGTCCTTTCTATAGACTTGCATGAAGTTGTTAAGAGATCAGAAAGTAGTGGAAGGGTTACAAGAGTTGATTGACAACTGCGCTGGAAAAGAAAAGCCTTGAATGGAACAACGTGCAATAAATAAGATCTATGGAAACAAAAAGAGAACAAGCCGAGAAATGAGACTGACTGCGCAAGATCAGAGAATTTGAAATGGATCAAGTAATCCTAGACCTAGGATCATATGCAAAAATCCTACCTAAGTAGACATGGGAGTGGATGGGACAAAAAAAGTTACAATGGTCACCAATCTAGATGCGCATGGTGAACCAGAAAAAGATTATTATGATGGGTTGACTACATGGGGTCATTGTAGATATTGAGGGAGTTAGTGTAATAGCAAATTTTGAATTCATTGAGATCGTCGATGATAGTAATCCATGCACAAATTTACTGAGAATTAATTGGGCATTTGATATGGATGCTATAATTAACTTGAAAAGACGAAGCATGGTATTTGAGAAGAATGGAATGAGGGTTTTTGTTCCTCTATATCCCTCTAAATGAGCGCGTTACACACATCTACAAGTTGACTGCATGAAATGAAGATTGGATTAATCCCACTGCAGATGGAAGAATTAGTTGGGAGAAGGATAGTTCAAGCGTTTCAGACGCTGATGAGGAAATGGAGCATTGGAAGAACCGGTTACATGAAGTCTCTATGCTGTGTTGTAATAGACTTGTTAGAGTAGGTTAGTTTGTCAGTCAAAAGGTATTTAGAGTTAATTTTTGTTGTTTTAAAGGAGGTCAAATCCATAAACTTGTTTGTTGTCATGATTTAACCTATCACTGCCAAAAGGAGTCATCATAAGTTGGGTCATCACTCTAGTCATCAAGGTTAGTCATTGGGAAGGGGTGTCTATTGTATGGGAAGGTATTGTAATAAATCACTGAGTCTAGGTATTAGGTAATGATAGGATGACTACATGGTTAATGTGTCTACAGTTGAAGGAAAGATCTTGAAGGGTCCTAATCATAAATATTATGATCTATGCCTTTGTTAGACATTATATGTACCCCTATGCCTATTCCCCTTTTCCCTCATCACGTCACTTTCCCTCATTCCCCAATGTTCACATTATTCATATTTATCATTTTAGGCCTAAACCCTCATCCCCATTTTAACCTAACTACACATCCCTAGGCCTAAATTACCCCTTCCATAAGCATCATCACATACCATGATTGACTCATGTCCTTTTTTTTCACCCTTGAAAAACTTTGGTTACAAATCCATCATGTCTAAAATTTCCACCATCATACAATACTCAATCAGTGATCACCTTAAACATGTGAATTTCAAGTGGAACGTGGGTTAACTATCAAACTCGTTACATCAACAAAATTATTTGAAATTATTGTAAAGGCCGCCAATTTCCTTCATGATTGATAATTGGTGACGGGCTCGTTATTCATGTAGGGAATGGGATAAGTGGTTGTATCTTGAAGCAGAGATCACAGAGAAGTTTAGAGAGTGACGAGAAGTTTGCAGGTCGCAGAGGAATTCGAGCATTGTGCTACGCCTTTCTAGACAGAGAGGGATTGTGTCTCAAGCTAGCTATCAACACTTAGTTTGATTGCAAGGATTAGAGAGGTAAGAAGTCACTCACGTTTCCTAAATTATCATTATTATATGTCATAGTTACTGCTGTCGAAACCGTGTTTGTTCCCGCTAAAAAAGTTTTGCTACGCACACACTGTTTTGCTACGCACACGTTGTTTTGCTTGAAAACTACATTTTCACTTCTGACTTTTCTGTCACATTTCTATAGATATGAAGTTATGCTGATGTATGTTTCCTGAAGGGTTCATGTCAATTTTTTTATAATCCTCAAATTCTCTTGCTTGTATTTGACCCCATAAAACTTTGTTGTCATCATCTCGCTGTCACAACTGTTGAAGCAGAATTGTGCTATCACCCTTGGTCATATTCATTTTTTTGGTTTTGTACACGTTTCCCTAGCTTAAAGTCAAATTCAGTCTGCCAAGTATTGAGATAGGATGGCCCCTGCTACTAGCAGAAAAGGAGGAGATGTTTTGCGTATTGAAGCCAGCACCTTGAGCTTGTTGAACTCATGTTGTCACGCCCCTACACCTGCGGTAGTCTTCCAACCGCTTGTAGCAAGGTGCGGCACCACCAAACACTTTCTATTCAACAATACTAACATTCGTGGACTACGCCTACTTTCACTTTAACATTACTTAGCTTGTGTTTCGCAACCAAGTAAACATGCAATTATCCTTTATACTTAATGAAGCCCATACTCATTCATTATCATCATGCAATTATACCAAGAACAACAACAATTGCAACAAGTATAAAGGGGAGGGGCAACTCCCCGTAATGTGAGTCTGCCCGACAATATATTAAGAATATCAGTTTTACAATATACAAGTGTGCCTTGCCAAACCAAGTCTCACACTTAGCCAAATATTACAAAGAGAGGCAACCCTGCCTTTTACAATACATGTACACCTCTTGCATGAAGGGTGGTGCTCACCCGAGCCACCTAGATACCCCTGCCAAGTCCTACACAAATTCTGCACATCCACCACACCTCGGGCACACCTTGCCCACACCTTGACCGGCTCAAGACAACCTTCAAGTGCACCCTCAAGTAGAGCGCATGAGATATGCGCAGCTCTACTAGAATTTGCGCACTTCTTGTTATCCTCTTCAAGCTATGCATAGAAGTTTTGGAGAGAATGTGATGTTCAAATGAGCTCTAAGGCTCTCACATATATAGCCATCCTAGCATGGGTTTACATGGGGTGTGCAGCCCCTTGGCCAACCCCCAAAGCCACCAACAAGCACCCACAAGACTCTTCTTCAAGTTGGCTTGTAAGCTCTCATAACCATCGTATAAGTTTCGCTCCACACTTAGTCGTATTTCTAAGTGTTTTGCCTTTTGTCGCATTTCGTTCACGGTATCGTCGCATTTCTTCCGCAGCACAGTCGCACTTGCGTTTGTCGCGCGCCCGTCGTGCGCCCGCGCGCCCGCCCGCGCCCTCGTGCATGGCGACTTCGCCTGGCGCCCATCGCACAATCGCCCAGAGGCCTTACATCCTCCTCCACCTGAAATCGTTGTCGTCCTCGACAACATACCATCCCGGTAGCCATCCACCAAGATCATCATCATCCATGATGTTGACTCCTCCACACAAAGCAAACATCCTCACAACATATGTAGAGCCTCATCTCCATCATGCCTCGACTTAGTGACCAACTGCCACCAAGCTCACCATACCAAGGTATGTACCTCAACGGTATGGTCTCCATCAGATATCATCTCGATCCATGATCATCGACCCCTCTACCACAATCTCCACTGCAACATCTCGTGTCGACCTCATCATGTGTCCCTATGTGAACCTCGGCCATGATACTCTAGCACGATGCCACCATATCTCTGCACACTTCCGGACCTCATGTCTGAACTTGTTGGGTAGCTAATCCAACCATCACGCTCAATCCATGAGAGTGAACATCCTCATGCCATCATCATTTGTTCCTCAAACATCTGCCACATCCTTGACTCCTCAAGAATCTATCTCCAACCCATGCTCAGGTCCATGGAAACTCCATCCATCTCATCTACAACATGTCATGATGCTTGATGCCAAGTCATCCCTACACCATCAGTCATACCTGCTCAAACATGTTTAAGGACTCGCTGCCATGAGCAACTAACAATGAGCCCCATCTTCTTCATCCATCTAAGAAGATGTAGAGGGAGTAGAGCCTAAAGGCTCTCCCTCACTAATCAATTCGATCCACCTATCAGGATCCTCAATCTCCATCCTTTGTAGATAATCAACTCGGTCTTCCTTCTGGACATCCGGCCTCACATATACCTCCTCATCATCATCATCATCATCCTCCACCAACTCTAGCCTTCTTGTCAAATCCAAGATGCTATCTGAAAGTGTCTTGATGACCAATGACTGCTCCACAAGCTTGGTCTCAATAGTAGACAACCACTTGTTCACCTTCTCCTTATCCTCCATTTGCATCACTCCCAATTTACAATCAGGTCTTGTCACGCCAATGGTTGGAACACCAATGGGTACATCTTCCCTTCCATCATAAATGTAGAGCTTCTTCAAATGTGGAACGATCATAGCATCAAATTGTTTCATAAACTCCATCCCCAATACAGCCTCATAGTCATCAATCCACACTATAGTGAAGTCCACCTTCCCGGTCCATTCAGCAAGTGTAGTGTCCACCCTTTCAGCTATACCAAGAATCTCAATAGGAGGAGAATTCACTGTCTTCATTTGTGCCTTTGTCGGTACAAATTTCAGCCCAATTCTTCTCGCAGTATCTTCGCCCATGAAGTTGTGAGAAGCCCCACTATCCACCATAGTGAGCACATCAGTACCTCCAACTTTCATTCGAACATACTCCAACTTGTTCCTTTCAGGATCCCTTCTAGAGGCCACTTTTGTAGTAGCAGAAGCACCAAGTGTCTACATCATACCCACAGAAGCATCTTCATTCTTTCCATCAGACTCAACCTTCTATTTCAAGGCCTTGAGATGTCTTACCTCAAGAGCTAGGCAATCCCACTTCTTCTGATTCAATTTCTGTCTTATCTCTAGTTCCTTGAGTTCTGCTTCAAGCAAGTCCATTTCCTTTGCAAGTTGATAGGCTTCCTCCTTATTCCTGTCAGAAACCCCTTCCTTGACCAAGGCACGAAGAGCACCCTTTGTTTCAAACAACCTTTTGCCATATTCCGCAAATCCTTGTCTTACTTCCTTTGACTCTTCAAGTAGACTTCCCTCAAATTCCTCGAAGGTTGTGTTATCACAAAACCATCACAGAGGGTTGCAACTAAGCATGATCTCATGTAACTATTTCAACCTATCTTTAGACCAAAGATCAGCCTCTTTGATCAGAGAGGGCTCTCTCAAAACTCTTAATGAAATTCTTCACACACTAGAGGGTTAACTCTTTGTCTTTTTATGAAAACATAAATGGTTGGAAACACACCAAAATGAATCCCATTGGGCTATGGAGTCTATAATATCCAGTGAACAAGAAAAAACACAGTGATCTCATAGAAATCAAGGCTCTAAACATCACAAGTCAAACAAATTCCACCACATATAGTCGGCTGTATACACAGGAAATCAGAGCATATAATCATGAGTTCTGAGTGATTGCATACAACAAAACCATAAAATAACATAAAACATAAACCATCATTACTTCATTTGACCATGATAACACTTCGAGAATCTTGAGAAGAGTATAACTCTGTTTTTACTATTACTGTCAAAAAAGGTCTTACAGTGGCCCAAAACAACACACTTTTTCTATTAAGTATCCAACCTTTTTTACATATCAATTCTTCCTATATATAGCCTATCAAAAACTACTGTACGAGGCTCCTCAACGAGCATGAAGGGAGCTCGTGTTTTTTACATAAATGACCTTAACTATGACATAAACCAACTGATTAATTACAAAAGTTATGATGGTACGAAAACAGGGGATTCCATCATACTGGCCCTTTAAGTCTCCTTCCTTGTATACCCTGCTATGTTCTTCAAAGCTCACCACCTGTATCATTGCCATAACAACCATATCCAAACTAGAAGCATGTTCAATGTATATACAGCTTCGGATTCTTGATGCAGAGATGATTCAAACAACCGAAAAGAAAATGAAGCCTATATTCTTGGTTGTTGCCCCCCTCGGTGTCCACATATTAATGATCCATATTTGAGCCTCTTACACCTTGGATAACCTCGTCTGATTGAAAAGAATTCATGAACCAGCCATCCCAGAGCTAGACAAGTGTATTATCTTACACCTCAGCAGCTCTATCCAAACCCTAAATTCTCGGAGATAAAGTGACTTTTTAGCAAAAAACAAAACTTCGCCCTTTTTTTTTTAATATTTACCCTTGGCCTCTTTAACAAAATATCTGACTGATCTTCTATACTCCCCAGGCTCAGTATTTGACCATTTGTTAAAATATATGCTGACCTCAGCATTCCATTTCAAGCTTTAATCATAACCAGTCATCTACAGCAGTTTCGTAGCGCGCTACGAAACTGCTGTAGGTCATTAAAATCAATTTTATGAACCTCAAAACAGTATCACTTCAAATTTATAATTCTTCAGTCATTCCATACAAGCAAAAAGACACAAAAAGTCTCAAAAACTTTTGACAAGATAATGACCCAAAATATATCAAAATTTGAGAATACACAATCCTTCTTGAATCATTTAGCTAGCCTGTCTAGCTTTTCTCTCAGACTGATGACCTCCTTCTTCAACTTCTTATTCTCTGCTTTCAGACTTATATTCACTTGTTTCATAGTTTTTGCTTGTTTTAAAGCTGGTACTGTCCATACATAGGCATCAGACACCGAACTAGCTTGACTGATCATTCTTGCTTTACCTTTCATCACAGCTTTCCTATAATTGGTATACCTTACTGCCTTCTCTTTAAAAACATTTGAGACCTGAGGTATCTCCTTACTTACTCCAGCTTGTTTTTTGATGGCAATCACATTGCCACTTTGACTTATAACCACCTTTTTGTCCTTACTCTTGTTTTTAGCTGCTTGGACCATTTCAGAGAAAATTTCAAGTGCCTCTGTCCTAGGCAAGTCTGAAGAGACTTTCTCTTTTTGAACCTTTTCTGCTTCCTTCATTTGCCTCCTAGTCATTGGTCTACGGGGTTTAAAAGCATACTCTACCCCTGGTTCTTCAAACTTTAATTTTTTAGAAGCCTTTGACTTCTTTGAACTTTCAGGAGAAGACAGTGTTAAATCAATATGCATTGGCGATACCAATTGATCTTGTTCAATTTCAAGGGGTTCAACTTGAATTGGGTGCT
The DNA here is from genome assembly GCA_031772625.1 of Pinus tabuliformis. NCBI lineage: Eukaryota > Viridiplantae > Streptophyta > Pinopsida > Pinales > Pinaceae > Pinus > Pinus tabuliformis. The sequence goes on along the minus strand of CM062807.1, from coordinate 195,026,005 downwards.
CTTGTTCTAATTCAATAGCTTCCAACAAATCATTTAAACTACCCCTAGACACAGGACTTTCTTCCACAGGAGCTAACTTTCCCTTTTCTTTATTTAGCTGTCCTCTAGTTCTTACTCTTGAAACCCTTTCCACTTTACTAGACTCAAATTCATCTTTTCCTTTGTGAGTCTTCTGTTTAGATGATTCTGGTGTTTCTTTAAGAGATAACTTAGAAGCTTCCTTTTCAGATACTTTGGATGACTTTGAAGTTTTGATTATTGATGCTTCAGGAGCTTTTTCAACTGCTAACTTAGGAGTCTTCTTTGTTTTAGCTTCAGGTGTGTCTTTGACTGTTGCAGACCTCTCTGGCTTCTTTGTTTTAGCTTTGGACTTGCTATGGTCTGTTATTTCTTTTCTTAACTCAGCCAAAGTAGTACCCTCACTCCTATCTTCTTTTTTTCTTACAGGTAAAGAAGTTAGGCCCGTTTTACTAGGGAAACCGGCCATGAATACAAACGAGTCCCAGTCCTTACCAATTTTATGTAGGCTATCCAACACCAGTAATTTAACCAGACCATGATGGAAAAGAGAAGTTTCATAGGCTTCCTTCTTCAACTGAATTTTATCACACATCTTAGAAATACTCCTGAATAAGTAAAAGGTTATGTCTATGGAGCTCTTACCAGTAAAGTGTAGCAACAGCTTGAAATGATATGAGTAAACTTTGTTGTATCGGCCTTCACACGTCAAATACTTCTGAATGCATGACAATAATGTAGCATAATTCTCCTTAAGATAACTCCTTGGGACAGCTCTGGAGAGATCTTCATTCACATATGGTGCCTTTAAGAACTCCTTACACGGACCCATATCAAACTTGAAATTCTTGAACCACTCTTGACCACCTCTTGGGATTTCTGTGACTTTAGAAATAACTTCAGGTGAAACCGGGAACTCCAGCATGGCCACTTTTGAATTTAATCCCGTAAAATTCACTGCAAATGCCTTGGTAACTTCTGCATGTCCACCTTTGAGCTTTTCACAAAACCGCCAACAACCAGTAGCTCTGAATGCCTTTGCTATTTCCTCATCCCTGAGGGTTACATCTAATCCCTCCGGTTCTGTTCTCACACATCTCCCTGAACGATGCTCTTTTTTCTCCATATTTCTTAGCACAATTCTTCACGAGGGAATGACAATGGTTTGCAGCACAATAACAGATTTTACGCTGTAGAAATCAGGCTCGCTTGCAGAAGTCTATTTAGGATAAAGCTCAAGCTTTCATCAAGCAGAGGACATTCATTTGTTATGAAAAACATATTATGACACGACCACTTTCTATAACGTCCCCCAAACTGACACCTAACTCAATGAGATCAAACCTGATGGCAAAGTAATGGCTAATCATGACAGACAAATGGTGTGAGGAAACAATCATGACCGGACACGTGACTCATCACCTCTCGGATTAGACAGTTAAGGAAAAACGCTGCATAAAAACCCGAAACCCCGATTTCGTAGCGCGGGCAGTTCAAATTTAAGGGAATGCGCTACGAAATCGCTGACAAACAAGCCGCTACGAAAACGCGCAAACAGATTTGAGCAACAGACTTGACCAATCATACCCGCGCTGCGAAACTGCGCAAGTACCTAAGACATGACACCCGCGCTGCGAAACTGCGCAAGTACTTTTGACAAGACATGACATAACTAACTATGATGAAAGATGACCAATGCCCTTGCCTTTACACGAATTTCATTCATAACTCTTGCATTTTCAAAATTTGAAATTGACACAAGTTAACAAAGCTATTTACAAGACCACAAGACTCTTCAAAATTTATGGACAATTATCATATACATGGACTATAGTTTCTGGTGATAACAGCGGCTCCACTAGGGATAGTGTGCCCCTGTGGTACACTAAGAACACGTAGTACCAGTGCTTTATCCATTTATTACACTCACATCTGGCTGACAAGCATTCCTCTCAAACTTTGTGGGCCTTCTCCTCGGGCTAAAATCTGCTAGTTCAACTTGTCATTTATTACTAGCACAAAACACTTCAAAAACCATGATTATTTACAATGATCATGAATTTCTTGGCAAACTTTTCACTGATAATAATGCTTTAAGAACCTGCCATTGACAGGCCCACCAGCATACTGTGATCCATCAACTTCTTGCAAAATATAAGTATTGTTTCCATGGAAAGCAGAGATTACATATGGTCCCTTCCATAAACTCTCAAATTTACCATGTTTGCCCTTTTCTTCAATCCTGGCTTCCCATTTCAAAACCTTGTCATTAATTTGAAAAGTCACATCTTTAACCTTCTTATCAAAAGCCCTCTTGACTCTATTCTGATTTTGCTGATAATCTTCGACCACTTCACTTCTTTTTTCTTGTAATGCAATCAATTGATTGATTCTCCTTTGAATGGCATTTGGCTCTTCCTCCAGTCCTTGAATTAATTTCATAACTGGGACACCAAGAGAGGTTGGAAAAATGGCTTCTGCTCCAAACACAAGTTCATAAGGAGAGGTTCCAATAGATCTTTTAGTGCATATGCGATCAGCCCATAATGCATACTTCAGTTTCAAATGCCAAGTTTTCTTGTTTTCTTCCAACAATTTCTTAATAATCCTCACAAGACTCTTATTAGAACTTTCAGCTAAACCATTGCCTTGTGGATAATAAGCTGTTGAGTGACCAAGAGTAATATGATATTGATGGCAAAAGTTTATCATTCTTTTAGACTTGAATGCTTGGGCATTGTCTGTGATAAGCTTGAGTGGACATCCAAACCTTGACAAAATATTGTTCTCTAAGAAAGAAATAATGACTGCATCATTAGCTTGTCTAGTTGGCACTGCCTCTATCCACTTTGTGAAATAATCTGTGGCTGTAAGTATCCACCGATGTTGGCCTGATGAAGAGGGATGTATCTCACCTATAAAATCTAGCCCCCACTGCTGAAAAGGCGCTTCTACATAAATAGGAACTAGAGGCATAGGCATGAGTTTTCTTTTACCTTCAAACAACTGACATTCATGACAGGCTGCAACCTTTTTATAGATGTCTTTGAACATGGTGGGCCAAAAATATCCAGCTCTCAATATTTTGTTAGCCGTAGCCTTCCAATAATGGTGACCTCCACAGTCTCCTCTATGAAATTCTTCAATTACCTTATCAGCCTCTTCTTCAATCAAACAACTTAGTAGAATCCCTCCAGCATCCTTCCAGAATAAATTCTGCTCATTAATAAAATATTTAAGAGATTTCAGCTTGATAAAACGAGCTTTAGACTTAGGAAGATTATCAGGGGCTCTGTTGTGTTGTAGTACAAATGAGACATCCTTATACCATCCAGATATCAGAAATTTTTCATTAATTTGAACCAACTCTTCCTCTTCTTCAAAAATTTCTGATATTTCTGCATTAAAGTTAATATCACTGCAGTCTAAATTTGAGTGAGTTAGTAGCTCTGCTAACCCTTGACCTTTCACCAATTTAGTTGGCCTAATTTCAATATCATATTCCAACAATTTGGCTATCCATTTCCCTCTTTTACCATCCGGGTCTGCTTGTGTGAGAATTTCTTTAATAACAGCACTTGGCACAAATGCAATAATATGAGAATGAAGCACATAGATTCTGAAATCTTTGATTGCCTTCACCAAAGCATATGCCTGTTTTTCTAAAATGTTATACTTTAGTTCAGCATTTGCCAATGTTTTACTAAAGAATGAAATAGGCTGCTCCATACCTTGACTCCCTTTCTGCAAAAGAACTCCAGCGATTGTATCTTCAGAGGCATAAGTGAATATTAAGAATTCCTTGGAGAAATCAGGACTAATAAGAACCGGCGCTTGAGTGAGTGCTTTTTTAATTTCTTCAAATGACTTTCTTGCCTCAGCTGTCCATCTAAAGTCTGCTCCTTTCTTTAGCATTTTTGTGATATACTTAACCACCTCTGCAAAGTTAGGAATGAACCTCCTAACAAAATTGACTTTACCAAGAAAAGACTGCACTTCTTTCTTACTCCTTGGCAAATCCAATCTTGAAATAGCACTAACTCTATTTGGATCTATTTTAATGCCTTCTTGAGAAATAATATGCCCAAGCAACTTACCAGAAGTCAATGCAAAGATGCTTTTAGTTGGGTTCAAAGAAATGCCGAACCTTCTACACTTCAATAATATCTTCTCCAGATGCTTTAAATGATCTTCCTCTTTCTTTGAAAAGACTGTAATATCATCAAGGTACACCACAACTGATTTATCTTTCTCCTCTGCAAAAGCAATGTCCATAGCCCTTTGGAAAGTCGCCCCTGCGTTCATGAGGCCAAAAGGCATCTTGGCATACATAAATGTGCCCCATGGTGTGGTAAAAGCTGTCTTCTCCTGATCCTCTGGATGAACAAGGATCTGATTATAACCTGAAAAACCATCTAACATTGACATTCTCTGAGACCCTACAATATTTTGCAACATGAGATCCATCTTAGGAAGAGGGTAATTGTCTTTAAGTGAAGCCTTGTTTAAATTTCTAAAATCTATGCAAATCCTTATTTCTCCATTCTTCTTCCTAACTGGTACCAAGTTGGCTAACCAATTAGAAAATCTGATAGGAACAATAATCTTTGCATCATACAACTTCTTAACCTCTTTCTCAATTAATGGCATCAGCAAAGGATTTATTCTTCTCAATTTTTGCTTGAATGGTTTCTCATTTGGTTTGATGGGAATTGTATGTTGTATAACTGAGGCATCATACTGTTTGAGATCAGTATAATTCCATGCAAATACATCAATAAACTTCTTCATTAATTCAATGTACTTCACTTTAAGATCAGCTGATAAAAATTTGGAAATTTTGACCCATCTAGGCGCTACTAAATCACCTAGATTGCAATTCTCTATTTCTTCTTCATTTGCCTGCAACCTTGGCGCCTTAAAAACATCATTCTGATCAAAAAGCTTCTCAAGTGGAATCAGACCTTTAGGAATAAGATTATTTTGTAGCTGCAACACCTCAGACTTTTCTTTTGTTTCCACTAACATGTTTTGTTGATCAATCTGACAATTCTCAAATTCTCCTTTCAATTCTAGGAAACTTTTCACCTGCTGGTCATCTTCAAATACTTGCCAATTCAGTATATTGTCAGGGATCACTGGTCTATGGCGGACTTTCACTTCATAATGATCAGAAGAAATCTTAGGAATGACAAAAAGACTAGCTGCTACAGCAAGGGAATCTGCCATGGAATTCTGATCTCTAGTCTTAATATTGAAAGTATATGACTGAAATTTCTCCAGTAATTCTAACACCAAATTCCTATAAGCTCTCATTCTTACATCTTTTGTTTGATAAGCCCCTTGAACTTGCTTTATAACTAGTTCAGAGTCTCCATACACAGCAATGCTCTTTGCCTTTAACTCAATCAAATTTTCCAAGCCCAAAACCAAGGACTCATACTCGGCCATATTATTAGTGCAATCAAAATTGAGCTTATAGGATAAAAACTTATTTTCATTAGTTGGAGACATAATCCAAATTCCAGCACCAGCGCCTTCTTTACCAGCTGCTCCATCAAAATACAAAGACCAGCAACCAGAGATGTCTTCTTTATCATTTTGCTGCTGCTCTACACACTGATTTTCTGCCTTTCCTTTCTGTGACTCTTCTCCCACTGATTCATTAAATAAAATTGCTGACCCCAAACCTGTGTCACAAGAATAAATTGGAAAATTTTGTGGTTTGTCTTTACTACTCACCATATATGCCATTCTTGTTTCATGGTATAATCTTCTCTGTTCTCCAAAAACCGGAATAGTAGCAAAAGTCAAATCCATCTGCATAGTACCTTTAATCTTAGCTGCCCATGATCTTGAGAGTAAAATCCCAAATTTAGGTGGGACATCCGCCACAACAATATCCATGACAGTGGTCTTGGCTGGGATTTGTGTTAGTGATACAACCACATCTTTAATTAACCCAATACAATGAACCCTCTTAGAGTCAAAAGAAAATAGATCTTTATAAGGTCTAGTCACTTCCAATCCTAGCCTTTCCATAATGACTTTGGGCATAAGGTTATGAGATGCTCCTGAGTCTAGCATGGCATTATGAAGAGTCATCTCGTGTATATTGATACTAATATAAAAAGGAGGAAATTCATCATTCTGCTCATCTTCTAACCTTGGGCCTAAACAAATGATAGGATTGTCTTCTTGCAAATTTAAGATATCAGCTCCTCCTGGAGGAGAGTTAAGCATTTCCACAATCTTACTCCTATATTTGTTTACTTTCAAAATCTCATTAAATGGGACTGAAATTTTGATTTTAGCCATCTCATTTTCTATGCTAAACACAGAATTAGATCTTTCCATTTCCTTAGGAAGAGCAACAACTTGACTAACCTTCTTCTCAACAGGAGAATCATTGTTTTTATCAGCTTGCTTAGGCTTTTCTTGTCTGTCCTCCGCTGCTTTTGAAACATTCTTTTTGGGCTGAGCTTTATTAGCTGAAACAGGCACCTCTCTATTTCTGAGATTATATTGCTTTTGAATTTCAAAAATGGCATGCTGATACCCTTTTAGAAAATCTGAAGGTTCTTCCTCAACTTTCTGTTGGCTAGATTCATCATGTTCTTCTTTTGTTAAAAAGATTTCTGAATCTTCCTCACCAAGGCAATGAATGGCTTCTTCTGGTTCCTCAGTCTCTTCCTCACCATCTACCATATTTTGCTGAAATGGAGGTCTTACAGGAGGATCAGCTGGCTGATTTCTATTTTCCCTTGGACGTTGTTGATTTTGAGGTCTCCTAAACTGAGAATTTCTAAACCGAGACTCTTGTTGTGCTTGAGGAGCAGCAGTATTCCCAAGTGCTAGTTGATCCATTAACTTTTCCATAGTCTTCATCATGGTTTCAAATTTTTCATCTTGAGCTGAAGTGGAAGGCCTCTCCTCTTCCTTAAATTTAGTCTTAGCCATCTTAGACTTTTTAGCAGCAAGTATATTTACTTCAACTTTGATAGCATCATTTTGCATATCAGCCAATGTAGCAGATTCTCTTTCTCTAAGTAAGAGGGAAAAATCAGATTCAAAAGACTCAGCATATCTTAATTGAGCCAAAGCCCCAGGAGGTTTTAAGTGATCTGGAATAGAATTATAAGTCTTATTGAATCTCTTAGAAAAGCTTTGAATAGTCTCATCTGGAGCTCTTCTTAAATTATTATATTCAGTGAGAGCTTGTACTGGATTAGTTCTATTACCCCACTTTCTCAAAAAATTATCTTCGAACTCAATCCAACTGTGAATGCTACCAGCTCCCAAGGCTTTGAACCATTTCCTAACCTCCCCAATAAAGGACTGAGCAAATAATCTCAATTTGACATCTTCATCATCTACTTCATACCTATCAATAAAGTCATTGAATCTATCTACATGCTCTTCAGCTGTGATGTCTTCATCCCCTCCCCAGGTTGGAATCTTAGAAGCATATTTATTTGGTAAGTCATGCAAAACAGCAGGAAGGGCCAAAGGGGCATACCTTGCAGGTACAGCCATGATGAAAGGAGGAACAACAGCAATAGGTATGTTATGACCAGAGCTAATGTGAGATAACAGTTTAGGACTGTTTGGACTTACAGAAGCAGAGGACAAAATATGAGTACGAAAGGGACTATTAGGACTTTGTAACCCACCAACAAATGAGCTCCAATTTGGGAGTGGTAACCCAATATTTGAATTAAGCAGAATTTCAAAAGGGTCAAGCTCCTTAAGCTTCTTTAAATCTTCTCTTTCTAATAAAAGCTCAGAGGACACAATTTCCCAAAACTCCTCTTTATCTTCTTGTGAAATTAAAGAAGAGGTATCAATACCTCTCTTTTGTAAATCCAAGATAATACCTATTACTTCTTCTTCATCTTCAGACCTTAATATGACCTCTTGAACCTTATCATCCACAAGTTTGTTTTCAAGACTTCTAGAAAACTCAGAAAATAATGATTTTGAAGTACCTGGTATATCAGAGAGCTTCTGCTTTCTTCTTGAAATGATGTTAGGATTTTCCACAGGCCTATGCGGATTTGGATCAGGGTTACTCCTTGTGTACCTTCCTTTCGAAGCCACCTTTAAACTTTTCAAAAACAAATGGAGTCACCAAGGTAGAGTGCAACCTCGAAAAACATTTGAACTCCTGCTACCTTCAGAAATTCAATCTTTAGCTCCCGGCAGACGCACCAAAATGTTATCACAAAACCATCACAGAGGGTTGCAACTAAGCATGATCTCATGTAACTATTTCAACCTATCTTTAGACCAAAGATCAGCCTCTTTGATCAGAGAGGGCTCTCTCAAAACTCTTAATGAAATTCTTCACACACTAGAGGGTTAACTCTTTGTCTTTTTATGAAAACATAAATGGTTGGAAACACACCAAAATGAATCCCATTGGGCTATGGAGTCTATAATATCCAGTGAACAAGAAAAAACACAGTGATCTCATAGAAATCAAGGCTCTAAACATCACAAGTCAAACAAATTCCACCACATATAGTCGGCTGTATACACAGGAAATCAGAGCATATAATCATGAGTTCTGAGTGATTGCATACAACAAAACCATAAAATAACATAAAACATAAACCATCATTACTTCATTTGACCATGATAACACTTCGAGAATCTTGAGAAGAGTATAACTCTGTTTTTACTATTACTGTCAAAAAAGGTCTTACAGTGGCCCAAAACAACACACTTTTTCTATTAAGTATCCAACCTTTTTTACATATCAATTCTTCCTATATATAGCCTATCAAAAACTACTGTACGAGGCTCCTCAACGAGCATGAAGGGAGCTCGTGTTTTTTACATAAATGACCTTAACTATGACATAAACCAACTGATTAATTACAAAAGTTATGATGGTACGAAAACAGGGGATTCCATCATACTGGCCCTTTAAGTCTCCTTCCTTGTATACCCTGCTATGTTCTTCAAAGCTCACCACCTGTATCATTGCCATAACAACCATATCCAAACTAGAAGCATGTTCAATGTATATACAGCTTCGGATTCTTGATGCAGAGATGATTCAAACAACCGAAAAGAAAATGAAGCCTATATTCTTGGTTGTTGCCCCCCTCGGTGTCCACATATTAATGATCCATATTTGAGCCTCTTACACCTTGGATAACCTCGTCTGATTGAAAAGAATTCATGAACCAGCCATCCCAGAGCTAGACAAGTGTATTATCTTACACCTCAGCAGCTCTATCCAAACCCTAAATTCTCGGAGATAAAGTGACTTTTTAGCAAAAAACAAAACTTCGCCCTTTTTTTTTTTAATATTTACCCTTGGCCTCTTTAACAAAATATCTGACTGATCTTCTATACTCCCCAGGCTCAGTATTTGACCATTTGTTAAAATATATGCTGACCTCAGCATTCCATTTCAAGCTTTAATCATAACCAGTCATCTACAGCAGTTTCGTAGCGCGCTACGAAACTGCTGTAGGTCATTAAAATCAATTTTATGAACCTCAAAACAGTATCACTTCAAATTTATAATTCTTCAGTCATTCCATACAAGCAAAAAGACACAAAAAGTCTCAAAAACTTTTGACAAGATAATGACCCAAAATATATCAAAATTTGAGAATACACAATCCTTCTTGAATCATTTAGCTAGCCTGTCTAGCTTTTCTCTCAGACTGATGACCTCCTTCTTCAACTTCTTATTCTCTGCTTTCAGACTTATATTCACTTGTTTCATAGTTTTTGCTTGTTTTAAAGCTGGTACTGTCCATACATAGGCATCAGACACCGAACTAGCTTGACTGATCATTCTTGCTTTACCTTTCATCACAGCTTTCCTATAATTGGTATACCTTACTGCCTTCTCTTTAAAAACATTTGAGACCTGAGGTATCTCCTTACTTACTCCAGCTTGTTTTTTGATGGCAATCGCATTGCCACTTTGACTTATAACCACCTTTTTGTCCTTACTCTTGTTTTTAGCTGCTTGGACCATTTCAGAGAAAATTTCAAGTGCCTCTGTCCTAGGCAAGTCTGAAGAGACTTTCTCTTTTTGAACCTTTTCTGCTTCCTTCATTTGCCTCCTAGTCATTGGTCTACGGGGTTTAAAAGCATACTCTACCCCTGGTTCTTCAAACTCTAATTTTTTAGAAGCCTTTGACTTCTTTGAACTTTCAGGAGAAGACAGTGTTAAATCAATATGCATTGGCGATACCAATTGATCTTGTTCAATTTCAAGGGGTTCAACTTGAATTGGGTGCTCTTGTTCTAATTCAATAGCTTCCAACAAATCATTTAAACTACCCCTAGACACAGGACTTTCTTCCACAGGAGCTAACTTTCCCTTTTCTTTATTTAGCTGTCCTCTAGTTCTTACTCTTGAAACCCTTTCCACTTTACTAGACTCAAATTCATCTTTTCCTTTGTGAGTCTTCTGTTTAGATGATTCTGGTGTTTCTTTAAGAGATAACTTAGAAGCTTCCTTTTCAGATACTTTGGATGACTTTGAAGTTTTGATTATTGATGCTTCAGGAGCTTTTTCAACTGCTAACTTAGGAGTCTTCTTTGTTTTAGCTTCAGGTGTGTCTTTGACTGTTGCAGACCTCTCTGGCTTCTTTGTTTTAGCTTTGGACTTGCTATGGTCTGTTATTTCTTTTCTTAACTCAGCCAAAGTAGTACCCTCACTCCTATCTTCTTTTTCTCTTACAGGTAAAGGAGTTAGGCCCGTTTTACTAGGGAAACCGGCCATGAATACAAACGAGTCCCAGTCCTTACCAATTTTATGTAGGCTATCCAACACCAGTAATTTAACCAGACCATGATGGAAAAGAGAAGTTTCATAGGCTTCCTTCTTCAACTGAATTTTATCACACATCTTAGAAATACTCCTGAATAAGTAAAAGGGTATGTCTATGGAGCTCTTACCAGTAAAGTGTAGCAACAGCTTGAAATGATATGAGTAAACTTTGTTGTATCGGCCTTCACACGTCAAATACTTCTGAATGCATGACAATAATGTAGCATAATTCTCCTTAAGATAACTCCTTGGGACAGCTCTGGAGAGATCTTCATTCACATATGGTGCCTTTAAGAACTCCTTACACGGACCCATATCAAACTTGAAATTCTTGAACCACTCTTGACCACCTCTTGGGATTTCTGTGACTTTAGAAATAACTTCAGGTGAAACCGGGAACTCCAGCATGGCCACTTTTGAATTTAATCCCGTAAAATTCACTGCAAATGCCTTGGTAACTTCTGCATGTCCACCTTTGAGCTTTTCACAAAACCGCCAACAACCAGTAGCTCTGAATGCCTTTGCTATTTCCTCATCCCTGAGGGTTACATCTAATCCCTCCGGTTCTGTTCTCACACATCTCCCTGAACGATGCTCTTTTTTCTCCATATTTCTTAGCACAATTCTTCACGAGGGAATGACAATGGTTTGCAGCACAATAACAGATTTTACGCTGTAGAAATCAGGCTCGCTTGCAGAAGTCTATTTAGGATAAAGCTCAAGCTTTCATCAAGCAGAGGACATTCATTTGTTATGAAAAACATATTATGACACGACCACTTTCTATAACGTCCCCCAAACTGACACCTAACTCAATGAGATCAAACCTGATGGCAAAGTAATGGCTAATCATGACAGACAAATGGTGTGAGGAAACAATCATGACCGGACACGTGACTCATCACCTCTCGGATTAGACAGTTAAGGAAAAACGCTGCATAAAAACCCGAAACCCCGATTTCGTAGCGCGGGCAGTTCAAATTTAAGGGAATGCGCTACGAAATCGCTGACAAACAAGCCGCTACGAAAACGCGCAAACAGATTTGAGCAACAGACTTGACCAATCATACCCGCGCTGCGAAACTGCGCAAGTACCTAAGACATGACACCCGCGCTGCGAAACTGCGCAAGTACTTTTGACAAGACATGACATAACTAACTATGATGAAAGATGACCAATGCCCTTGCCTTTACACGAATTTCATTCATAACTCTTGCATTTTCAAAATTTGAAATTGACACAAGTTAACAAAGCTATTTACAAGACCACAAGACTCTTCAAAATTTATGGACAATTATCATATACATGGACTATAGTTTCTGGTGATAACAGGTTGCAAAACCCAATTTCTGCAAGATAGACATCTTTACCAAGTCACCTGCAACCTGAATCGACCCTTGTTCCACTTCGTGTGAAACGGCTTCCTTCACTTGCAAGTACCTGTCACAAGCAACCCTGCTCAATAACTTCACCCTTCAATACCTGGAATCAGCTGCTCTGATACCACCTGTCACGCCCCTACACCTACGGTAGTCTTCCAACCGCTTGTAGCAAGGTGCGGCACCACCGAACGCTTTCTTTTCACCAATACTAACATTCGTGGACTACTCCTACTTTCACTTTAACATTACTTAGCTTGTGTTTCACAACCAAGTAAACATGCAATTATCCTTTATACTTAATGAAGCCCATACTCATTCATTATCATCATGCAATTATACCAAGAACAACAACAATTGCAACAAGTATAAAGGGGAGGGGCAACTCCCCGTAATGTGAGTCTACTCGACAATATATTAAGAATATTAGTTTTACAATATAAAAGTGTGCCTTGCCAAACCAAGTCTCACACTTAGCCAAATATTACAAAGAGAGGTAACCTTGCCTTTTACAATACATGTACACCTCTTGCACGAAGGGTGGTGCTCACCCGAGCCACCTAGATACCCCTGCCAAGTCCTGCACAAATTCTGCACATCCACCGCACCTCGGGCACACCTTGCCCACACCTCGACCGGCTCAAGACAACCTTCAAGTGCACCCTCAAGTAGAGCGCATGAGATATGCGCAGCTCTACTAGAATCTGCGCACTTCTTGTTATCCTCTTCAAGCTATGCGTAGAAGTGTTGGAGAGAATGTGATGTTCAAATGAGCTCTAAGGCTCTCACATATATAGCCATCCTAGCGTGGGTTTACATGGGGTGTGCAGCCCCTTGGCCGACCCCCAAAGCCACCAACAAGCACCCACAAGACTCTTCTTCAAGTCGGCTTGTAAGCTCTCATAACCATTGTATAAGTTTCGCTCCACACTTAGTCGTATTTCTAGGTGTTTTGCCTTTCGTCGCATTTCGTTCACGGTATCGTCGCATTTCTTCTGCAGCACCATCGCACTTGCGTTTGTCGCGCGCCCATCGTGTGCCCATCGTGCACCCGCGCGCCCCGTGCCCGCCCGCGCCCTCGTGCACGGCGACTTCGCCCGGCGCCCCGTCGCACAATCGCCCGGAGGCCTTACACATGCCCTCCCATTGGAGTGGCCTTTGAAAATGCAGGTTTCATTCCTTTTTGTCAGAAGTTCCAGGAAATATCTCACAATGCTAGACTTTCTAGTTTGTTTGCTCTTAATTTTGAAGATGGTAGAGTAAAACTAGGGGACCTGGAGATTATTGACTGAGAAATTTATTGCTGATGCAATCAACCTCCCTACAACAGGGGAGAAGTGGTTTAAAGGGGACGAATTATACATTTTAGCTTACAAACAATTTTTGAAGCTGAAGTTTCTAGACACGTTTTCCTCCCCTTGCCCCAGTAGTTATCTTCAAGAATTATATGTTGACCTTTTGAAGGTTATTCAAAGACACTTCACTTTTGAGGGAAGGTTCAATAGAATATATCAATACCATCTCAAGTTATTATGGCATTTCATAGAAAACAAGACAATGAACCTCCCTTATTTTTTTCTCAAGAGTTTAGAAGAATGGCTACCAAAGTAAAAATTCAAAAAGACAATCATGCTTCAAGTCTGTTCCATTTTTCTTTAATCAAAATCTTAGTTAAGCATGTTGTTGAGAGGAAGAAAATGTTTTGGTCTGATTTTCTTGCAAGTATTGATCTATTGCCACAAATTGGGTCACCATCAATGAAGACAGATAAGGAAGAGCCTAAGCAGGAAAACCCAAAGAATGAGAACATCCATTTAGTCATGAAGATGAAACCCATAAATAAGGAAGGTGACAAGCCAAGCAAGAAACTTGTAGGAAAATTGAGCAAGAAAGCTAAATTGCAAAGAATGAAGGATGACAAGGTAGTCAAAGAAATAGAAGAGCAGGTGACATTAGCTCAACATGCCAAAGTTAAAATAAAAATTGAAGACATAGTGCAAGATGAGTTTGTGATGAGACCCAGAACGAGGTCTAGAGTCTAAAAGACCCAAGAAGAGGCAACCCCTCAAGCAGTAGTGGAAATTTCTAAAGACAAGCAAGTAGATGTACAGGTTGATGACAAAGTGGATGAAGTCAAGGGCCCATAAATAGTGCAACCAGACTATGAGGAGGACATAGCACCACCTAAAATAGGTGCTATGCAGTACGAAGAAGAGGACCCTAAGATGAAAAAGATGAAAGAGGCACTATCAAAAAATCAGATGAGAATAGAATTTATGGAGAAGAAAAACATAGATTTAAAGGAAGCTATTAAACCAACAAAGGAAAAGTTAAAGTCAACTACAACAGTTTCCAAAGAAAAGAAAAAACATGTTGCTTTTGCTGAACAAGTCAAGAATGTTGTAGTGGGGCCTAGTCGACCATCAATCAAGGTTTTCAAATTTACGTTTAAATATGTGTAGGAAATGAACAGATAGCTCAAGCTCCTAGAAGACCCCCCTTTAGTTAGTGGAAAGAGTATGAAATGTGCCTGGAGGAGTTAGAGGAAAGTAAACACTAGGTGTGTTGAAATATGGCAACAAGAATATTCCAATTTAATTTTTCCTTGAATTAAGTTGTGAATTAAAATCGAATTTAGTCTTAACCGCTACTTGGAAATAATTAATTTATTTATTTTAAATTAATTAGTTGGAGAAATTCATGTTAGAAGTCCTTTTGAAGTCATGCAAGAGTTATCCCTTAAATTAAGGAGATAAGATTGAGTTATATTTGAGTTGTAATTAGTTAACTCAGTTTACTGAGTTAAGTCCAGTTAAATTAGTTCCAAACTGTTTGAGGAACTAATAGTGAGTTAACAGTTAGTTGATGCATCAATGCACTCAACTAGTGCTACTCCAGTTAACTGAAGATTCCCTCATCTGAAACGCATGCATGTCTATTATGAGAAAGACCCAGTTGTATGTGTTTTCTCATGGAGAAAACTCATGCACGTAGTCAAGGATAAATCCTTAAGGATTGCGCAGTTTTGAAGGAGATCATCCACTTGGTAATAGGAAATCATCCACAAGGAACAACACAAGGAAATAGGAGCTTGGAGGGCAGAGAGGAAGGCTAGAGAGAAGCCAAGATTTCCTGTGAGCATCTGTGAGGATTGTACTGAGAGCTGGCTAGCTGTGAGAGCTAAGAATTTGTATAATTCCTATGTATTTCCATTGTGTATGATAATACAATAGTGTGGGGCTTTTAGCTGAGGCTTTCCCCAAAGTATTTTCATGTGTATTGTGCCATTGATTCTTCTTCTTTTGGTTATATTGTTCAACTCAATCTTTAAGCTTCCACAAATTGATAGTAGAAGTAGGTTATAGTATTCTTCGTTGATTTATATTGCATTATCGGGTTAACCTACCATCATATTTTCTACATGGTATTAGAGGTGGATTTGTAGAGATTTTCTACATGGTATCAAAGTTGTGAACAATATACTGAAAAGAGAATTCGAAGTTTGAAGTTTCGGGTTGCAGGTGCAAATAGAATTTATATCATACTTCAAGATTTGCCAATGGCGTTCTATGGCTTGAGACTCGAGTATGCCTTGGAAGGTAGCTCGAATTACATAGCATAGAAAGATAGAAGGGAGGTTGTATTAGAATATAATGGATTGAAGGAATTCATTGATCAAGAAATCCCAAAGCCAACTTCAACTAATGCACAAGAGTTGGCTGAGTAGAAGAAGTGTGTGGCGAAGGCAAGAAGGATAATCCTTGAGGGAGTTCGATACCATATTGTCTCGAGTCTCCATGGGAAGGATACTCCATTTTCAATGTGGAAGACATTGAAGGACCTCTACTAGAACAGTAGCAACCAGAGGAAATTGGCGCTCAAGGATAAGCTTCGAAGAAGCAAGATGGAGAAGGGCGATACTATTTCCACATATCTGAACAAGCTCACCACTTGTAGAGATCAGCTTGGAAGTGTGGGAATAACTACTGCCGATGATGATATGGTGAGCCTCACTCTCCTTGGCCTTCCAAAGAGTTGGAATAGCTACCAGGACTCTGTGAATGGAAGGGAGAAACTACCGGATTGGGAATGACTGTGGTCAGATCTTATGCAGGAGGAGCACACAAGATGGTTCTTCATTCAAGAATGATGATGAAGAAAATTTGGCCTTAGAAGGTAAGGTAAGGAAAGGGAAGGGGAAGGCTTCCCATTTCAAATTGAATTCTTCTCATGGATGGAAGAAGGGTGACATGTCTAAAGTAAGATGATTTAATTGTCACAAGATGGGACATTATGCGACTAATTTCCCATCGAAGAAGTCCAAGAAGGGATCCTCGGAAGGATCGGAAGGTGAGGCATTAGCCTCTCAGTTCGAAATGGACTTTACACTCATTGCATGCATGGTGTCATCAATGATGGGTTGTGTCTGGTATATTGACAGTGGAGCCTCATTCAACATGACCGGTGATAAAAATTTATTCAGTGCCTTAGAGGAGAAAGACCTAAATATGCACATAGAGATGGGTGACAATGGAAGGTATATTGTTTCAGGAGTGGGCACGGTTGCTTTTCAGAGGGAGCATGGAGCTCCTCTCACCTTGACAGATGTGATGTATGTGCCTGGACTAAAGAAGAACTTGGTATTGTTCGCGATGTTGGAGGACAAAGGCTACGATGTTGTATTTAGTAAAGGAAAGGTGTTCCTAAGACACATAAACACAGGTCAGACCAAGAGGATACGGATTCAGGTGAAGAATCTCTATAAACTAGAGGTAGATGATTGGGCAGCATTGAGTACGAAAGCAGAATTGGTGCAAAGCCAAGACATTGGTGAGTTGTGGCACAGGTGGTTGGGCCATTTGCATCATGGGGCTTTGAAGATAATGCAACAAATATCTATAGGACTTCCTAAAGGTAAACTTGAGCAAGTTGACACATGCAAAGGTTGTACCTTGGGAAAGTACACCAAGTCTTCCTTTCACGATCAAGACAGTTGATCAAAGGCTATCTTAGAGCGAGTTCATACTGATTGTGTGGACCATTCTCGATGGCATCTGTAGAAGCAAAGGTATTATGTGATTTTCATTGATGACTATTCTCATAAATGCTGGCTTTATTTCATGCAGAAGAAGGACCAAACTTTCACAAAGTTTTGTGAGTTTAAAGCTTTGGTCGAGAAAGAGTCAGGGAAGAAGATCAAGGCCTTGAGAAGCAACAACGATGGAGAATATTTCTCTCAAGAGTTTAAGGACTTCTATGCAGCGGAAGGAATTAAATGAGAGTTGACGACACCTCATAACCCACAACAGAATGGGGTGGCCGAGAGGAAGAACATAAATATTGTAGGGGCAACACAGGCAATGTTGCATGACCAAGGCCTACCACTTCACTTGTGGGCTAAGGCATGCAACACAACGGTCTATTTGCAGAATAGAAGCCCGCATTACATACTTGGGATGAAGACACCAGAGGAAGATTTCTCTAGTAAGAGACCAGATGTGGGTCACATTAGGATCTTGAGCCAACAACAGAGTTGGGGATATTTTTGGGGTACACTGATACACCTCACAACTATCAGGTGTACTTTCCTACTAGTCGAAGGACAGTGGTTCGCAGAGATCTCAAGTTTGATGAGTAGAAGGCCATGCGATTTTCCCTTGAGAGGGAGCTCCAACTATAGGCTGTGGAGGAACTGTTGGTTCCTACGTAGGAGGAGCCTCAGACTGATGTGGAGCAACTGCATGCAGAGGTTCCAGGAGTGGAGACATCCACTCAAGCAGAGTCTTCCAGAGATGGATGGAAGCACACAAGAGAAGTTTATAGATTATTGGAGGATGCAAGAGAGAATGTGGGAGCACCATCTTCTTAGCCCAGACAGAGGAGGTCACCTGGGAGGTACACTGGATACATGACCCTTGCTGGGGAATGTGTTGAGACCGAGCCATCTTCCTTTGAGGAAGCAGTGCAGCAGCCGATTTGGGTTGATGCTATGGTGGAGGAGTATGAATCCATGGTTCTTAACAGTGTTTGAGACGTGGTTTTGAGATTGGAGAAAAAGTCAGTTGTGAGTTCCCGTTGGATTTACAAGGTAAAGCAAGCTGTTGATGGTAGTGTGGAGAAGCATAAGGCAACATTTGTTGCCTGTGTCTTTTCACAGGTCGAGAGCATCATGTTGCTGTAGTATATTTCGATAGAGGAGCAAGATGCTAACATTTTGACAAAGGCATTTTCAAAGTGTAAATTCGAGTTCCATAGAGAATGGATCGGGGTGGCAGATAATCCCTTTCTTGTTGAGAGGGAGTGTTGAAATATGGCAACAAGAATATTCCAATTTAATTTGTCCTTGAATTAAATTGTGAATTAAAATCGAATTTAGTCTTAATAGCTACTTGGAAATAATTAATTAATTAATTTTAAATTAATTAGTTGGAGAAATTCAAGTTAGAAGTCTTTCTGAAGTCATGCAAGAGTTATCCCTTCAATTAAGGAGATAAGATTGAGTTATATTTGAGTTGTAATTAGTTAACTCAGTTTACTGAGTTAAGTCCAATTAAATTAGTTCCAAACTGTTTGAGGAACTAATAGTGAATTAACTGTTAGTTGATGCATTAATGAACTCAACTAATGCTATTCTAGTTAATTGAATATTCCCTCATCAGAAACTCATGCATGTCTATTTTGAGAAAGACCCAATTGAGATAAATGTTCAAGGACAATGTACTATCAGTTGTATGTGTTTTCTCATGGAGAAAACTCATGCATGCAGTCAAGGATAAATCCTCGAGGATTGTGCAGTTTTGAAGGAGATCATCCACTTGGTAATAGGAAATCATCCACAAGGAACAACACATGGAAATAGGAGCTTGGAGGGCAGAGATGAAGGCTGGAGAGAAGATACGATTGCCTATGAGAATCTATGAGGATTTTATTGAGAGATGGCTAGCTGTGAGAGCTAAGCCTTTGTATAATTCCTATGTATTTCCACCATGTATGATAATACAGTAATGTGGGGTTTTTAGCTGAGGCTTTCCCCAGAGTATTTTCATGTGTATTGTGCCATTAATTCTTCTTCTTCTGGGTATATTATTCAGCTCAATCATTAAGCTTCCCCAAATTGATAGCAGATGAAGGTTATAGTATTCTTCTTTGATTTATATTTCATTATCGGGTTAACCTACACAAATTTTCTACAAGGTGAACAAGTTCAGGCAACAAAATCTGGAGTATAAAAATTCTATTCAACATATTCTTTAGAAATGTGGCCATGAAGTTAGAGAAGCATCCAAAGCCCTCGACAGGAGATTTTGTTTTGTCAAATGGTCCCAGCCAGTATGGAGACATTGCAAAAGTTTGTATGTTAGAAGCTTGGTCTTGAATACTTAGTTGAGAAGCATGAGGCAATATTTGGAGGAGGCACGTAGATTGTTAAAGAGATATGAAGGAGTAGTTGTGATACCTCCTCTCATGAAGATGCCTAAATTGGATTTGAAGTTCACAACTAAGGCCACACCCACCTTATCACCACCTGTTGAGCAACATGACTTCATTACTCTAGATTCCAAGACCAAAACTCCCAACACCAAGGCTTCCAGTAGTAAAGTGTCAAGCAAGAGAAAAAGGAAGTGACCAAGCCTAATTTCTTATTTTCATATTTTGTTTTAAGTTTCTAGAATTGTAATGTTGAATTTGATATGTTGAGTGGCATATAGTATAATGAAAGCATTTAGGAAGACTAGAAGGCACTCAGAGAACAATTGCAGAAATTTCGCTATGCACTCGCTACGCAGGCCATGCCCAGACTATCACACGCATGCTGGATGATAGCCACATGTCAGGTTTCAAAGAGGCTGACATGGGGTACATATGGTGTCCATCTCATCTCCTTAACATATCACCACATGTCATTTCTAGAAGGATGAAGTTTCAAGTGCTGTGCAGCGACTACACAGGCTTTTTGAACAATAAGAAAAGTTGTTTTTTTTTTGTTTTTTTCTATTTCAGTCATGATGACCAATTCAAATACTTATTAAGTTAATTTGTATTAAAAAAAAAAATTCTTTTAAAGGGACAAAAGATGCTTTATGTTTTATGTCTTGAGGAAAGGCATTAGAAAAACAACAATTTACTATTTTTGTTTCAATTTTAGACCAACCCTCTGTTGGATCGAAGATACAGTGAATATAAACATATTTTGATCATATGTATCGATTATATATTTTGATGAATGAATACAAAAGAGGTTGTTGATGGTTGAGCGACGCGTTAGTGTTAATTTTCATAAATTCATGCTTGTGTGATCAATTCATGGTGCATGTTGCTTATGTATTGAGGGTTGTCGATTTCACTATTGATCCAGGTGGATGTTGGTGGCCACCCACGTATCCCATTTGGACCCCCACAACTATCTCTTTCAGTTTTTTGTTTCCTTAATTGTAGCACAATTTACTATTTTTAGCAGTTTTTCGGGTCCTAAACTTCCGGAGCCGTTTTGAGGCCCTAAACGACGTTTTTTGGGAAATACTCCAGCCAGCAATTTTTGTATCTAAAAATCGTCCTTTCCGTTGTAGTCCTCGGAGAGATCTTTCCAACGGGCTATCATGCGTGTCAAACGGAGATAGTACGACCAATTCGCGACCCCGGGAAGTTGATGTACCAACTTACCCAAAAACGGGGCCCACAATTTGGCATTTCATCTTCTAGGGTTAGGTTTTGGAATGTGAAGGGTTTTCCATTGTTTCTCAACAATAAATAGACCCTCGAGCCTCATTGTAAGACAGTTCGAAACAGTTCAGAGGCATGTAGCCGACACATCTCTTCCCAGAGATAAGCTACCATCGCCCTAGCTGGGTTATTTCTATTTGTAAGCATATTTCAGTATTCTCCATTAATGAAATGAAGTATTATTTCCGCTGCATCTCTGTTTTTATGGTTATCGCATCTCTGTATTTATGGTTATCTCTGTAATCTATTGCGTTCCTGCTTAAATCCGGATTAGTGGTATCAGAGCAGTCTGCTTTTTCTCTATTTTTCTTTGCATGTCCCCAACGAGGTCGGGATATAAGGAGTTAGGGCTTGAATTGGTCGAACCTTTGCAAGACCAGCCTCGCAAATCTCGACAACCTCCCATGGAGGATGAGAAGAAAGACGAGGGGGCAGGAGATCCTATCAGAATCTTGCTCGAAGAAGCCCTCGAGCGGCAAAGGAACGCGATGATGGATAGCTTTGCGCAGATCCTTCAGCGGCTACCCAGAGGCGACACATCGGCTTCCAACAGCTACTCTGGAAATGCCACACCGTTTAAGGTACAAGTTAATTTTGAAATCCCCATATTCGAGGGTCAAATAGACGCGGATGCCGTAGATAAATGGTTAAATCTGCTAGATGGGTATTTTTCTATTCATGAATTTTCAAGTCGGGAAAAGATTGTTTTCGCTCTTCTCAAAGCAGCCCCCCACGTCAAGGACTGGTGGGAAACATACTGCGAACAGAAGGATGAAAGTACAGGCTCACTGTTTTCAGCCGCACCCACTTAGAATGACTTCCTGGATGCCATCAAGGAGCAGTACTACCCTGTCAAAAGCTATGAGGACAAATACATCAAATGGACCACACTGCGGCAAGGAAGAGACCAAGATGTGCCGGAGTTCACAAACATTTTTCATACCCTTCGTACACAATTGGGTATCAAAGATTCTTAGCTGCATCTGGTACTCAAATACCGTGGCTGCCTACACAGATACATCCAGGAAGAGATGGAGTTCTTGAACATCTCCTCACTCGGCACAGCATACCGATACGCTGTCAAAATCGAGCAAAAGTACAAACAGAAGAAGCGAGACTTTGGATATGCAAATCCAAAGCCCAAAGGACAAAGCCAAGGCGGGGTGACCCAAGACAACCCGTCGAAGCCGCAAGAAAAGAACAACACCACGAAGCCGAAGAAGGACACAGGAAAGTGGTGTGAGTTCCACAAGAGTCCCACTCACAACACAAGTGAGTGTCGGACCAAGCAGTTTCTGGTGGCCGAGTTGAAGGCGTCTGAATCAGATGCATGTTCAGACTCTGAGTCAGAACCCGACAAGGGGAATGACAAAGGGAAGCAGATCATTGATGCGGATCCCAGCGCCACTGTTGCTACTGCCAAGATCCAGAAAAATGAGCCCGAAGATCCAAAGGAGGGGGAACGTCTTTTCCACTCACAGATGTGGGTGAAGGGTTCGCCGCTGCAATTCATTGTCGACAGTGGCAGTCGAAAGAACCTCATTTCAGCAGAGGTCGTGAAGCGGTTGGGCCTACCAACTACACCACACCCACAGCCGTACAGTATCGGTTGGCTTCACGAAGGACGAGATCTCAAAGTTCGCCAGCAGTGTCGCCTTCCCTACAGCATCAAGCCCTTCACAGACGAGGTATTGTGTGATGTTACACCTCTGGATGCTTGTGATGTACTATTAGGCCAGCCATACTTGTGGAGGCGACATGCTGTGTATGAGTCAAGGCCTCGCGTTGTCATCATTTCTTTGGATAATTCATTATACAGGATACCGGAGGTAGCCCCACCTACCGCCACCTCTTTGATCACTGCTAAGAAAGGCAGCAAGCTCATCTCACAGACTAGGAAATTTATTTTATGTCTGGTTCGCTCCCAAAGTAAGGGGAAGATCATTGCTACATCCATGACCCCCGCGAAGGGTTCCTCCACACAGCAGCAGCAACAGAGGGATACAGTCGTGACAGAACACATGAACAACTTATCCTTACCCGGAGGGGTACCACACAAGTTTTAGGTGGGTGACAAAGTTTGGTTACATTTGCAGAGGGAGCGCCTTACCAGAACGCATCAGAAACTCAGACCACTTCGACATGGTCCTTACACCAGTAACAAGGCTACGGGAAACAATACTTTGAAGCACAACATTCCTCCATTCCTTCTCTTGCACCGAGTGTTCAATGTGGACCGTCGCCAACCATGCTCCCCACCATTTCTGGACACATCAGAGATTGCAGAACAGCTCACCAGAGACCCAGCTCAGCAGAAGCTTCCTCATCTGAGGGAGGAACTCAACGCAATGGGGACCATTGCTTCCTAAGGGGGGAGGAATGATCCAGGTGGATGCTGGTGGCCACCCGCCTATCCCATTTGGACCCCCACAACTGTCTCTTTCAGTTTTTCTGTTTCCTTAATTGTAGCACAATTTACTATTTTTAGCAGTTTTTCGGGTCCTAAACTTCCGGAGCCGTTTTGAGGCCCTAAACGACGTTTTTTGGGAAATCCTCCAGCCAGCGATTCTTTTGTCTAAAAATCGTCTTTTCTGTTTTAGTCCTCGGAGAGATCTTTCCAACGGGCTATCATGCGCGTCAAACAGAGATAGTACGACCAATTCGCGACCCCGGGAAGTTGATGTACCAACTTACCCAAAAACGGGGCCCACAATTTGGCGTTTCATCTTCTAGGGTTAGGTTTTGGAATGTGAAGGGTTTTCCATTGTTTCTCAACAATAAATAGGCCCTCGAGCCTCATTGTAAGACAGTTCGAAACAGTTCAGAGGCATGTAGCCAACACATCTCTTCTCAGAGATAAGCTACCATCGCCATCGCTGGGTTATTTCTATTTGTAAGCATATTTCAGTATTCTCCATTAATGAAATGAAGTATTATTTCCGCTGCATCTCTGTTTTTATGGTTATCGCATCTCTGTATTTATGGTTATCTCTGTAATCTATTGCATTCCTGCTTAAATCCAGATCAGTGGTATTAGAGCGGTCTGCTTTTTCTCTGTTTTTCTTTGCATGTCCCCAACGAGGTCGGGATATAAGGAGTTAGGGCTTGAATTGGTCGAACCTTTGCAAGACCAGCCTCGCAAATCTCGATGACCTCCCATGGCGGATGAGAAGAAAGACGAGGGGGCAGGAGATCCTATCAGAATCTTGCTCGAAGAAGCCCTCGAGTGGCAAAGGAACGCGATGATGGATAGCTTTGCGCAGATCCTTCAGCGGCTACCCAGAGGCGACACATCGGCTTCCAACAGCTACTCTGGAAACGCCACACCGTTTAAGGTACAAGTTAATTTTGAAATCCCCATATTCGAGGGTCGAATAGATGCGGATGCCGTAGATAAATCGTTAAATCTACTAGATGGGTATTTTTTTGTTCATGAATTTTCAAGTCGGGAAAAGATTGTTTTCGCTATTCTCAAAGCAGCCCCCCACGTCAAGGACTGGTGGGAAACATACTGCGAACAGAAGGATGAAAGTACAGGCTCACTGTTTTCAGCCGCACCCACTTGGAATGACTTCCGGGATGCCATCAACGAGCAGTACTACCCTGTCAAAAGCTATGAGGACAAATACATCAAATGGACCACACTGCGGCAAGGACGAGACCAAGATGTGCCAGAGTTCACAAACATTTTTCATACCCTTCGCACACAATTGGGTATCAAAGATTCTTAGCTGCATCTGGTACTCAAATACCGTGGCTTCCTACACAGATACATCCTGGAAGAGATGGAGTTCTTGAACATCTCCTCACTCGGCACAGCATACCGATACGCTGTCAAAATCGAGCAAAAGTTCAAACAGAAGAAGCGAGACTTTGGATCTGCAAATCCAAAGCCCAAAGGACAAAGCCAAGGCGGGGTGACCCAAGACAACCCGTCGAAGCCGCAAGAAAAGAACAACACCACGAAGCCGAAGAAGGACACAGGAAAGTGGTGTGAGTTCCACAAGAGTCCCACTCACAACACAAGTGAGTGTCGGACCAAGCAGTCGCTGGTGGCCGAGTTGAAGGATTCCGAATCAGATGCATGTTCAGACTCTGAGTCAGAACCCGACAAGGGGAATGACAAAGGGAAGCAGATCATTGATGCGGATCCCAGCGCCACTGTTGCTACTGCCAAGATCCAGAAAAATGAGCCCGAAGATCCAGAGGAGGGGGAACGTCTTTTCCACTCACAGATGTGGGTGAAGGGTTCGCCGCTGCAATTCATTGTCGACAGTGGCAGCCAAAAGAACCTCATTTCAGCAGAGGTCGTGAAGCGGTTGGGCCTACCAACTACACCACACCCACAGCCATACAGTATCGGTTGGCTTCACGAAGGACGAGATCTCAAAGTTCGCAAGCAGTGCCACCTTCCCTACAGCATCAAGCCCTTCACAAACGAGGTATTGTGTGATGTTACACCTCTGGATGTTTGTGATGTACTATTAGGCCAGCCATACTTGTGGAGGCGACATGCTGTGTATGAGTCAAGGCCTCGCGTTGTCATCATTTCTTTGGATAATTCATTATACAGGATACCAGAGGTAGCCCCACCTACCGCCACCTCTTTGATCACTGCTAATAAAGGCAGCAAGCTCATCTCACAGACTAGGAAATTTATTTTCTGTCTAGTTCGCTCCCAAAGTAAGGGGAAGATCATTGCTACATCCATGACCCCCGCGAAGGGTTCCTCCACACAGCAGCAGCAACAGAGGGATACAGTCGTGACAGAACACATGAACAACTTATCCTTACCCAGAGGGGCACCACACAAGTTTCAGGTGGGCGACAAAGTTTGGTTACATTTGCAGAGGGAGCGCCTTACCAGAACCCATCAGAAACTCAGACCACTTCGACATGGTCCTTACACCAGTAACAAGGCTACGGGAAACAATGCTTTGAAGCACAGCATTCCTCCATTCCTTCGCTTGCACCGAGTGTTCAATGTGGACCGTCGCCAACCATGCTCCCCACCATTTCTGGACACATCAGAGATTGCAGAACAGCTCACCAGAGACCCAGCTTAGCAGAAGCTTCCTCATCTCAGGGAGGAACTCAACGCAATGGGGACCATTGCTTCCTAAGGGGGGAGGAATGATCCAGGTGGATGTTGGTGGCCACCCACCTATCCCATTTGGACCCCCACAACTGTCTCTTTCAGTTTTTCTGTTTCCTTAATTGTAGCACAATTTACTATTTTTAGCACTTTTTCGGGTCCTAAACTTCCGGAGCAGTTTTGAGGCCCTAAACGACGTTTTTTGGGAAATCCTCCAGCCAGTGATTTTTTTGTCTAAAAATCGTCTTTTCTGTTGTAGTCCTCGGAGAGATCTTTCCAACGGGCTATCATGCGCGTCAAACGGAGATAGTACGACCAATTCGCGACCCCGGGAAGTTGATGTACCAACTTACCCAAAAACGGGGCCCACAATTTGGCGTTTCATCTTCTAGGGTTAGGTTTTGGAATGTGAAGGGTTTTCCAATGTTTTTCAACAATAACTAGGCCCTTGAGCCTCATTGTAAGACAGTTCGAAACAGTTCAGAGGCATGTAGCCGACACATCTCTTCTCAGAGATAAGCTACCATCGCCCTAGCTGGGTTATTTCTATTTGTAAGCATATTTCAGTATTCTCCATTAATGAAATGAAGTATTATTTCCGCTGCATCTTTGTTTTTATGGTTATCGCATCTCTATATTTATGGTTATCTCTGTAATCTATTGCGTTCCTGCTTAAATCCGGATCAGTGGTATGAGAGCGGTCTGCTTTTTCTCTGTTTTTCTTTGCATGTCCCCAACGAGGTCGGGATATAAGGAGTTAGGGCTTGAATTGGTCGAGCCTTTGCAAGACCAGCCTCGCAAATCTCGACGACCTCCCATGGCGGATGAGAAGAAAGACGAGGGTGCAGGAGATCCTATCAGAATCTTGCTCGAAGAAGCCCTCGAGTGGCAAAGGAACGCGATGATGGATAGCTTTGCGCAGATCCTTCAGCGGCTACCCAGAGGCCACACATCGGCTTCCAACAGCTACTCTGGAAACGCCACACCGTTTAAGGTACAAGTTAATTTTGAAATCCCCATATTCGAGGGTCAAATAGACGCGGATGCCGTAGATAAATGGTTAAATCTGCTAGATGGGTATTTTTCTGTTCATGAATTTTCAAGTCGGGAAAAGATTGTTTTCGCTCTTCTCAAAGCAGCCCCCCACGTCAAGGACTGGTGGGAAACATACTGCGAACAGAAGGATGAAAGTACAGGCTCACTGTTTTCAACCGCACCCACTTGGAATGACTTCCGGGATGCCATCAAGGAGCAGTACTACTCTGTCAAAAGCTATGAGGACAAATACATCAAATGGACCACACTGCGGCAAGGACGAGACCAAGATGTGCTGAAGTTCACAAACATTTTTCATACCCTTCGCACACAATTGGGTATCAAAGATTCTTAGCTGCATCTGGTACTCAAATACCGTGGCTGCCTACACAGATACATCCAGGAAGAGATGGAGTTCTTGAACATCTCCTCACTCGGCACAGCGTACCGATACGCTGTCAAAATCGAGCAAAAGTTCAAACAGAAGAAGCGAGACTTTGGATCTGCAAATCCAAAGCCCAAAGGACAAAGCCAAGGCGGGGTGACCCAAGACAACCCGTCGAAGCCGCAAGAAAAGAACAACACCACGAAGCCGAAGAAGGACACAGGAAAGTGGTGTGAGTTCCACAAGAGTCCCACTCACAACACAAGTGAGTGTCGGACCAAGCAGTCGCTGGTGGCCGAGTTGAAGGCTTCCGAATCAGATGCATGTTCAGACTCTGAGTCAGAACCTGACAAAGGGAAGCAGATCATTGATGCGGATCCCAGCGCCACTGTTGCTACTGCCAAGATCCAGAAAAATGAGCCCGAAGATCCAGAGGAGGGGGAACGTCTTTTCCACTCACAGATGTGGGTGAAGGGTTCGCCGCTGCAATTCATTGTCGACAGTGGCAGCCAAAAGAACCTCATTTCAGCAGAGGTCATGAAGCGGTTGGGCCTACCAACTACACCACACCCACAGCCGTACAGTATCGGTTGGCTTCACGAAGGACGAGATCTCAAAGTTCGCCAGCAGTGCCGCCTTCCCTACAGCATCAAGCCCTTCACAGACAAGGTATTGTGTGATGTTACACCTCTGGATGTTTGTGATGTACTATTAGGCCAGCCATACTTGTGGAGGCAACATGTTGTGTATGAGTCAAGGCTCGCGCTGTCACCATTTCTTTGGATAATTAATTATACAGGATACCGGAGGTAGCCCCACCTACCGCCACCTCTTTGATCACTACTAAGAAAGGCAGCAAACTCATCTCACAGACTAGGAAATTTATTTTCTGTCTGGTTCGCTCCCAAAGTAACGGGAAGATCATTGCTACATCCATGACCCCCACGAAGGGTTCCTCCACACAGCAGCAGTAACAGAGGGATACAGTCGTGACAGAACACATGAACAACTTCTCCTTACCCGGAGGGGTACCACACAAGTTTCAGGTGGGCGACAAAGTTTGGTTACATTTGCAGAGGGAGCGCCTTACCAGAACCCACCAAAAACTCAGACCACTTCGACATGGTCCTTACACCAGTAACAAGGCTACGGGAAACAATGCTTTGAAGCACAGCATTCCTCCATTCCTTCGCTTGCACCGAGTGTTCTATGTGGACCGTCGCCAACCATGCTCCCCACCATTTCTGGACACATCAGAGATTGCAGAACAGCTCACCAGAGACCCAGCTCAGCAGAAGCTTCCTCATCTCAGGGAGGAACTCAACGCAATGGGGACCATTGCTTCCTAAGGGGGGAGGAATGATCCAGGTGGATGTTGGTGGCCACCCACCTATCCCATTTGGACCCCCACAACTGTCTTTTTCAGTTTTTCTGTTTCCTTAATTGTAGCACAATTTACTATTTTTAGCAGTTTTTCGGGTCCTAAACTTCCGGAGCCGTTTTGAGGCCCTAAACAACGTTTTTTGGGAAATCCTCCAGCCAGCAATTTTTCTATCTAAAAATCATTTTTTTCGTTGTAGTCCTCGGAGAGATCTTTCCAACGGGCTATCATGCGCGTCAAACGGAGATAGTACGACCAATTCGCGACCCCGGGAAGTTGATGTACCAACTTACCCAAAAACGGGACCCACAATTTGGCGTTTCATCTTCTAGGGTTAGGTTTTGGAATGTGAAGGGTTTTCCATTGTTTCTCAACAATAAATAGGCCCTCGAGCCTCATTGTAAGACAGTTCGAAACAGTTCAGAGGCATGTAGCCGACACATCTCTTCTCAGAGATAAGCTACCATCGCCCTAGCTGGGTTATTTCTATTTGTAAGCATATTTCAGTATTCTCCATTAATGAAATGAAGTATTATTTCCGCTGCATCTATGTTTTTATGGTTATCGCATCTCTGTATTTATGGTTATCTCTGTAATCTATTGCGTTCCTGCTTAAATCCAGATCAGTGGTATCAGAGCGGTCTGCTTTTTCTCTGTTTTTCTTTGCATGTCCCCAACGAGGTCGGGATATAAGGAGTTAGGGCTTGAATTGGTCGAACCTTTGCAAGACCAGCCTCGTAAATCTCGACGACCTCCCATGGCGGATGAGAAGAAAGACGAGGGGGCAGGAGATCCTATCCGAATCTTGCTCGAAGAAGCCCTCGAGCGGCAAAGGAACGCGATGATGGATAGCTTTGCGCAGATCCTTCAGCGGCTACCCAAAGGCGACACATCGGCTTCCAATAGCTACTCTGGAAACGCCACACCATTTAAGGTACAAGTTAATTTTGAAATCCCCATATTCGAGGGTCAAATAGACGCGGATGCCATAGATAAATGGTTAAATTTGCTAGATGGGTATTTTTCTGTTCATGAATTTTCAAGTCAGGAAAAGATTGTTTTCGCTCTTCTCAAAGCAGCCCCCCACGTCAAGGACTGGTGGGAAACATACTGCGAACAGAAGGATGAAAGTACAGGCTCACTGTTTTCAGCCGCACCCACTTGGAATGACTTCCGGGATGCCATCAAGGAGCAGTACTACCCTGTCAAAAGCTATGAGGACAAATACATCAAATGGACCACACTGCGGCAAGGACGAGACCAAGATGTGCCGGAGTTCACAAACATTTTTCATACCCTTCGCACACAATTGGGTATCAAAGATTCTTAGCTGCATCTGGTACTCAAATACCGTGGTTGCCTACACAGATACATCCAGGAAGAGATGGAGTTCTTGAACATCTCCTCACTCGGCACAACATACCGATACGCTGTCAAAATCGAGCAAAAGTTCAAACAGAAGAAGTGAGACTTTGGATCTGCAAATCCAAAGCCCAAAGGACAAAGCCAAGGCGGGGTGACCCAAGAAAACCCGTCGAAGCCGCAAGAAAAGAACAACACCACGAAGCCGAAGAAGGACACAGGAAAGTGGTGTGAGTTCCACAAGAGTCCCACTCACAACACAAGTGAGTGTCGGACCAAGCAGTCGCTGGTGGCCGAGTTGAAGGCTTCCGAATCAGATGCATGTTCAGACTCTGAGTCAGAACCCGACAAGGGGAATGACAAAGGGAAGCAGATCATTGATGCGGATCCCAGCGCCATTGTTGCTACTGCCAAGATCCAGAAAAATGAGCCCGAAGATCCAGAGGAGGGGGAACGTCTTTTCCACTCACAGATGTGGGTGAAGGGTTCGCCGCTGCAATTCATTGTCGACAGTGGCAGCCAAAAGAACCTCATTTCAGCAGAGGTCGTGAAGCGGTTAGGCCTACCAACTACACCACACCCACAGCCGTATAGTATCGGTTGGCTTCACGAAGGACGAGATCTCAAAGTTCGCCAGCAGTGCCGCCTTCCCTATAGCATCAAGCCCTTCACAGACGAGGTATTGTGTGATGTTACACCTCTGGATGTTTGTGATGTACTATTAGGCCAGCCATACTTGTGGAGGCGACATGCTGTGTATGAGTCAAGGCCTCGCGCTGTCATCATTTCTTTGGATAATTCATTATACAGGATACCAGAGGTAGCCCCACCTACCGCCACCTCTTTGATCACTGCTAAGAAAGGCAGCAAGCTCATCTCACAGACTAGGAAATTTATTTTCTGTCTCGTTTGCTCCCAAAGTAAGGGGAAGATCATTACTACATCCATGACCCCCGCGAAGGGTTCCTCCACACAGCAGCAGCAACAGAGGGATACAGTCGTGACAGAACACATGAACAACTTCTCCTTACCCGGAGGGGTACCACACAAGTTTCAGGTGGGCGACAAAGTTTGGTTACATTTGCAGAGGGAGCGCCTTACCAGAACCCATCAGAAACTCAGACCACTTCGACATGGTCCTTACACCAGTAAAAAGGCTACGGGAAACAATTCTTTGAAGCACAGCATTCCTCCATTCCTTCGCTTGCACCGAGTGTTCAATGTGGACCGTCGCCAACCATGCTCCCCACCATTTCTGGACACATCAGAGATTGCAGAACAGCTCACCAGAGACCCAGCTCAGCAAAAGCTTCCTCATCTGAGGGAGGAACTCAACGCAATGGGGACCATTGCTTCCTAAGGGGGGAGGAATGATCCAGGTGGATGTTGGTGGCCACCCACCTATCCCATTTGGACCCCCACAACTGTCTCTTTCAGTTTTTCTGTTTCCTTAATTGTAGCACAATTTACTATTTTTAGCAGTTTTTCGGGTCCTAAACTTCCGGAGCCGTTTTGAGGCCCTAAACGACGTTTTTTGGGAAATCCTCCAACCAGCGATTTATCTATCGAAAAATCGTCTTTTCCGTTGTAGTCCTCGGAGAGATCTTTCCAATGGGCTATCATGCGCGTCAAACGGAGATAGTACGACCAATTCGCGACCCCGGGAAGTTGATGTACCAACTTACCCAAAAACGGGGCCCACAATTTGGCGTTTCATCTTCTAGGGTTAGGTTTTGGAATGTGAAGGGTTTTCCATTGTTTCTCAACAATAAATAGACCCTCGAGCCTCATTGTAAGACAGTTCGAAACAGTTCAGAGGCATGTAGCCGACACATCTCTTCTCAGAGATAAGCTACCATCGCCCTAGCTGGGTTATTTCTATTTGTGAGCATATTTCAGTATTCTCCATTAATGAAATGAAGTATTATTTCCGCTGCATCTCTGTTTTTATGGTTATCGCATCTCTGTATTTATGGTTATCTCTGTAATCTATTGCGTTCCTGCTTAAATCCGGATCAGTGGTATCAGAGCGGTCTGTTTTTTCTCTGTTTTTCTTTGCATGTCCCCAACGAGGTCGGGATATAAGGAGTTAGGGCTTGAATTGGTTGAACCTTTGCAAGACCAGCCTCGCAAATCTCGACGACCTCCCATGGCGGATGAGAAGAAAGACGAGGGGGCAGGAGATCCTATCAGAATCTTGCTCGAAGAATCCCTCGAGCGGCAAAGGAACGCGATGATGGATAGCTTTGCGCAAATCCTTCAGCGGCTACCCAGAGGCGACACATCGGCTTCCAACAGCTACTCTCGAAACGCCACACCGTTTAAGGTACAAGTTAATTTTGAAATCCCCATATTCGAGGGTCAAATAGACGTGGATGCTGTAGATAAATGGTTAAATCTGCTAGATGGGTATTTTTCTGTTCATGAATTTTCAAGTCGGGAAAAGATTGTTTTCGCTCTTCTCAAAGCAGCCCCCCACGTCAAGGACTGGTGGGAAACATACTGCGAACAGAAGGATGAAAGTACAGGCTCACTGTTTTCAGCCGCACCCACTTGGAATGACTTCTGGGATGCCATCAAGGAGCAGTACTACCCTGTCAAAACTATGAGGACAAATACATCAAATGGACCACAATGCGGCAAGGACGAGACCAAGATGTGCCGGAGTTCACAAACATTTTTCATACCCTTCGCACACAATTGGGTATCAAAGATTCTTAGCTGCATCTGGTACTCAAATACCGTGGCTGCCTACACAGATACATCCAGGAAGAGATGGAGTTCTTGAACATCTCCTCACTCGGCACAGCATACCGATACGCTGTCAAAATCGAGCAAAAGTTCAAACATAAGAAGCGAGACTTTGGATCTGCAAATCCAAAGCCCAAAGGACAAAGCCAAGGCGGGGTGACCCAAGACAACCCGTCGAAGCCGCAAGAAAAGAACAACACCACGAAGCCGAAGAAGGACACAGGAAAGTGGTGTGAGTTCCACAAGAGTCCCACTCACAACACAAGTGAGTGTCGGACCAAGCAGTCGCTGGTGGCGGAGTTGAAGGCTTCCGAATCAGATGCATGTTCAGACTCTGAGTCAGAACCCGATAAGGGGAATGACAAAGGGAAGCAGATCATTGATGTGGATCCTAGTGCCACTGTTGCTACTGCCAAGATCCAGAAAAATGAGCCCGAAGATCCAGAGGAGGGGGAACGTCTTTTCCACTCACAGATGTGGGTGAAGGGTTCGCCGCTGCAATTCATTGTCGACAGTGGCAGCCAAAAGAACCTCATTTCCGCAGAGGTCGTGAAGCGGTTGGGCCTACCAACTACACCACACCCACAGCCGTACAGTATCGGTTGGCTTCACGAAGGACGAGATCTCAAAGTTCGCCAGCAGTGCCGCCTTCCCTACAGCATCAAGCCCTTCACAGACGAGGTATTGTGTGATGTTACACCTCTGGATGTTTGTGATGTACTATTAGGCCAGCCATACTTGTGGAGGCGACATGCTGTGTATGAGTCAAGGCCTCGCGCTGTCATCATTTCTTTGGATAATTCATTATACAGGATACCGGAGGTAGCCCCACCTACCGCCACCTCTTTGATCACTGCTAAGAAAGGCAGCAAGCTCATCTCACAGACTAGGAAATTTATTTTCTGTCTGGTTCGCTCCCAAAGTAAGGGGAAGATCATTGCTACATCCATGACCCCCGCGAAGGGTTCCTCCACAAAGCAGCAGCAAAAGAGGGATATAGTCGTGACAGAACACATGAACAACTTCTCCTTACCTGGAGGGGTACCACACAAGTTTCAGGTGGGCGACAAAGTTTGGTTACATTTGCAGAGGGAGCGCCTTACCAGAACCCATCAGAAACTCAGACCACTTCAACATGGTCCTTACACCAGTAACAAGGCTACGGGAAACAATGCTTTGAAGCACAGCATTCCTCCATTCCTTCGCTTACACCGAGTGTTCAATGTGGACCGTCGCCAACCATGCTCCCCACCATTTCTGGACACATCAGAGATTGCAGAACAGCTCACCAGAGACCCAGCTCAGCAGAAGCTTCCTCATCTCAGTGAGGAACTCAACGCAATGGAGACCATTGCTTCCTAAGGGGAGAGGAATGATCCAGGTGGATGTTGGTGGCCACCCACCTATCCCATTTGGATCCCCACAACTGTCTCTTTCAGTTTTTCTGTTTCCTTAATTGTAGCACAATTTACTATTTTTAGCAGTTTTTCTGGTGCTAAACTTCCGGAGCCGTTTTGAGGCCTTAAACGACGTTTTTTGGGAAATCCTCCAGCTAGCAATTTTTCTGTCAAAATTTTTCTTTTCGTTGTAGTCCTCGGAGAGATCTTTCCAACGGGCTATCATGCGCGTCAAACGGAGATAGTACGACCAATTCGCGACCCCGGGAAGTTGATGTACCAACTTACCCAAAAACGGGGCCCACAATTTGGCGTTTCATCTTCTAGGGTTAGGTTTTGGAATGTGAAGGGTTTTCCATTGTTTCTCAACAATAAATAGGCCCTCGAGCCTCATTGTAAGACAGTTCGAAACAGTTCAGAGGCATGTAGCCGACACATCTCTTCTCAGAGATAAGCTACCATCGCCCTAGCTGGGTTATTTCCATTTGTAAACATATTTCAGTATTCTCCATTAATGAAATGAAGTATTATTTCCACTGCATCTTTGTTTTTATGGTTATCGCATCTCTGTATTTATGGTTATCTCTGTAATCTATTGCGTTCCTGTTTAAATCCGGATCAGTGGTATCAGAGCGGTCTGCTTTTTCTCTGTTTTTCTTTGCATGTCCCCAACGAGGTCGGGATATAAGGAGTTAGGGCTTGAATTGGTCGAACCTTTGCAAGACCAGCCTCGCAAATCTCGACGACCTCCCATGGCGGATGAGAAGAAAGACGAGGGGGCAGGAGATCCTATCAGAATCTTGCTCGAAGAAGCCCTCGAGCGGCAAAGGAACGCGATGATGGATAGCTTTGCGCAGATCCTTCAGCGGCTACCCAGAGGCAACACATCGGCTTCCAACAGCTACTCTGGAAATGCCACACCGTTTAAGGTACAAGTTAATTTTGAAATCCCCATATTCGAGGGTCAAATAGACGCGGATGCCGTAGATAAATGGTTAAATCTGCTAGATGGGTACTTTTCTGTTCATGAATTTTCAAGTCGGGAAAAGATTGTTTTCGCTCTTCTCAAAGCAGCCCCCCACGTCAAGGACTGGTGGGAAACATACTACGAACAGAAGGATGAAAGTACAGGCTCACTGTTTTCAGCCGCACCCACTTGGAATGACTTCCGGGATGCCATCAAGGAGCAGTACTACCCTGTCAAAAGCTATGAGGACAAATACATCAAATGGACCACACTGCGGCAAGGACAAGACCAAGATGTGCCGGAGTTCACAAACATTTTTCATACCCTTCGCACACAATTGGGTATCAAAGATTCTTAGCTGCATCTGGTACTCAAATACCGTGGCTGCCTACACAGATACATCCAGGAAGAGATGGAGTTCTTGAACATCTCCTCACTCGGCACAGCATATCGATACGCTGTCAAAATCGAGCAAAAGTTCAAACAGAAGAAGCGAGACTTTGGATCTGCAAATCCAAAGCCCAAAGGACAAAGCCAAGGCGGGGTGACCCAAGACAACCCGTCGAAGCCGCAAGAAAAGAACAACACCACGAAGCCGAAGAAGGACACAGGAAAGTGGTGTGAGTTCCACAAGAGTCCCACTCACAACACAAGTGAGTGTCGGACCAAGCAGTCGCTGGTGGCCGAGTTGAAGGATTCCGAATCAGATGCATGTTCAGACTCTGAGTCAGAACCCGACAAGGGGAATGACAAAGGGAAGCAGATCATTGATGCGGATCCCAGCGCCACTGTTGCTACTGCCAAGATCCAGAAAATGAGCCCGAAGATCCAGAGGAGGGGGAACGTCTTTTCCACTCACAGATGTGGGTGAAGGGTTCGCCGCTGCAATTCATTGTCGACAGTGGCAGCCAAAAGAACCTCATTTCAGCAGAGGTCGTGAAGCGGTTGGGCCTACCAACTACACCACACCCACAGCCGTACAGTATCGGTTGGCTTCACGAAGGACGAGATCTCAAAGTTCGCCAGCGTGCCGCCTTCCCTACAGCATCAAGCCCTTCACAGACGAGGTATTGTGTGATGTTACACCTCTGGATGTTTGTGATGTACTATTAGGCCAGCCATACTTGTGGAGGGGACATGTTGTGTATGAGTCAAGGCCTCGCGCTGTCATCATTTATTTGGATAATTCATTATACAGGATACCAGAGGTAGCCCCACCTACCGCCACCTCTTTGATCACTGCTAAGAAAGGCAGCAAGCTCATCTCACAGACTAGGAAATTTATTTTCTGTCTGGTTTGCTCCCAAAGTAAGGGGAAGATCATTGCTACATCCATGACCCCCGCGAAGGGTTCCTCCACACAGCAGCAGCAACAGAGGGATACAGTCGTGACAGAACACATGAACAACTTCTCCTTACCCAGAGGGGTACCACACAAGTTTCAGGTGGGCGAAAAAGTTTGGTTACATTTGCAGAGGGAGCTCCTTACCAGAACCCATCAGAAACTCAGACCACTTCGACATGGTCCTTACACTAGTAACAAGGCTACGGGAAACAATGCTTTGAAGCACAGCATTCCTCCATTCCTTCGCTTGCACCGAGTGTTCAATGTGGACCGTCGCCAACCATGATCCCCACCATTTCTGGACACATCAAAGATTGCAGAACAGCTCACCAGAGACCCAGTTTAGCAGAAGCTTCCTCATCTCAGGGAGGAACTCAACGCAATGGGGACCATTGCTTCCTAAGGGGGGAGGAATGATCCAGGTGGATGTTGGTGGCCACCCACCTATCCCATTTGGACCCCCACAACTGTCTCTTTCAGTTTTTCTGTTTCCTTAATTGTAGCACAATTTACTATTTTTAGCAGTTTTTCGGGTCCTAAACTTCCGGAGCCGTTTTGAGGCCCTAAACGACGTTTTTTGGGAAATCCTCCAGCTAGCGATTTTTTTGTCTAAAAATCGTCTTTTCCGTTGTAGTCCTCGGAGAGATCTTTCCAACGGGCTATCATGCGCGTCAAACGGAGATAGTACGACCAATTCGCGACCCCGGGAAGTTGATGTACCAACTTACCCAAAAACGGGGCCCACAATTTGGCGTTTCATCTTCTAGGGTTAGGTTTTGGAATGTGAAGGGTTTTCCATTGTTTCTCAACAATAAATAGGCCCTCGAGCCTCATTGTAAGACAGTTCGAAACAGTTCAGAGGCATGTAGCCGACACATCTCTTCTCAGAGATAAGCTACCATCGCCCTAGCTGGGTTATTTCTATTTGTAAGCATATTTCAGTATTCTCCATTAATGAAATGAAGTATTATTTCTGCTGCATCTCTGTTTTTATGGTTATCGCATCTCTGTATTTATGGTTATCTCTGTAATATATTGCGTTCCTACTTAAATCCGGATCAACTATACAAGGATTCTTACGGTATGGTGTATGGGATTTGTTCTGTTTACTGTTCAATTATTTTATTGAGTTCATTTTCTTCATGGACTAGATTATGTGCTATGGAAGGTGATATTGGAAGCATACTTCATATCACTTGATGTGAATATTTCTCTTTCAATAGAGTATGGTATGCAGGATCAATTCAATGAGGAAGGAAATAATAGAATTTTGAAGGGCTTATCAGATCATGATATAGCTAAAGTGAGCCATTGTAAGACTAAAAAAATATATTTTGGAAAAGCTACAAAATATGTATCGAAGAGAAGGGTTTCATGATTCAGAAGTTGTTAAAGGACCCCGCTACACTCTTGAGGAATAGGAGAATAATGCAGAAGATTCTAAATTCATAGCAGTAGCAAATATAGACTCCTCTGAAGGAGATAGTGAAAGTAGGCACGAGATTACTGATGTTCCAATCATTGATTTAAGGAGACAACATGAAGAAGTCAATAAGGAAAATGAGATATTGACAAATCAGCTACAAGATATTGAAGCCTATTGTGCAAAATTAGAGGTTTAACTAGCATCATTGAGATGTGAATTAGAAAGGGATAATAGTCAACTATCTCAATATCGGAAGTTGGAGAAAAGCACCAAAGTCTTAGACGAGATCCTCATTAGCCAAATATCCCCTCTTATCAAGATCGAATTGGGTTTTGAAGGAGAATCATGCTCCATGAAGGAGAAGGGGAAGGAGGTAGACAACCTTGTAGGAAAATATCGTAAGTCCAATAACAACAAAGCCAAGAAAATCCCTAAGAAGTTGTATTAGCAAGGAAAGCCAAGAAAGAAAAATTCTTATTAGCAGAAGCAAAGACAAGCAAATCCCAACCACTACAAGCAAAAACACTCTAAGAAATAAAGAAAGTAGCCAAGCTCTTATGTTCACACAAATCAAAACCCATGGTATCAAATATTATTTTATGGGTATTTTTTTTCTTCTTGCAATGAATTTAGATATCAAGTTATAGACTGTGAATATTTTTCAATAAAACAAAGATTGTTGGATAACAATTGTTTCAAGTGTGGAAAAGATCGCCAAAAAGAATTAGCTTGCAGATATGACTATATCAAGCCTACAAAAGGAGAAAGCACACCATTGAATACAAAGAAGGTATGGACGAGAAAAGATGAGTTGCAGAGAGCTAGTATTATTAAACCTCCAAAGGGCCTCAATGAAGGGCATATTGTTGTACATAAATATAATCTTCTTAGTAGGAGTAGATCCTTGATCTGTGCCCAATAGAAGATGGCTTCAAGAGAAGCTAAACATGATAAATACATGCAGTTAAGAGAATAAATTTCAGCATCATGCATCTAATTATTTTAGGTCCACAAGAATAGTATGAGGCCTAGAAAGAGAATGGATGAGTCTAGGGAGACTTATACAAGGTTTGAAGGGTTGCATCTCATTTTTGTTTTATCATCATTTCATTTATGATAAATGGTTACAACCTTTAATGCATGAGGATCAAACTCCTAGCCATGTATGCTATTAAGATTTTGTGTAGCTACCACCAGTTGAGGAGTTTAATTCTCTTAAAAGGAGAGTTGAAAAAACATTAAAGACCATGCTCTTGGATCTGAAGAGATGGCACATACTCAAGGGGAGTTTGACATGATTTAAATGGTTTTCCTATCTGACACTGATTTAATGTAGGATAATTGGTCCTCCATGAAGAGATTGATGATGCTTTGAATGGAAATGTACAAATGTTGTTACTCATTTTGAAACCCTTAATCATTGCACTCCATTAGATAGTCCTCTTTCACATGAGGAAGGGTTATTGATGTGTGCATGTGTGTTAAAGAGTTGTTGGTAGAAATTGTATTGTCATAGGAGGATTGCTAAATCTCCCTTGTACATTGTATGGGTGTTGAGTCCTTATGTTATGGCTAGAGTGTTATCAAGAGTCCATTTATATGTATGTATGCTATGCATTCCCATAAGGCATGTACTACACATTGTATATTCATGAAGCCATGTTTCCTATTGTTCGTCATATTGTCATGAGGGAAAGTTGTTTTGTAGTTGTCATGTATTGTGTCATGCCATGTAAAGTTGAGCAAGGACCAAGTATTGAATTTTCTAGGTTTGAATCTTGCTTATGAGGGCCTTCATTTGAGTGCTGCTACATGTACTTGCTATTGATGATGAGTTTTTTCTTGCTAGTGCACATATTAAATCAATAGAGTGTGGTTGGAATTTGTATTGCAAATTCTTCACTAGTGTTGATGGTCACAAAAGATGAAGATTCCTAGAGGTTTTGTTGCATAAGTATGGTTGCATGGTTTTTGCTGCTGACTTTGGTTGCATTTATTGTTAATGATATTATGGTGTGTTGCTTACTCTTCATAGCTGGAGGATATGATGTTGTTTGTCAGATACATGGTATGTGTTTATTGTAGGAGGATGGATAATGGTATTTTGTTGGTAATTTACATGTGCTGATCGAGAGCTACTGCTATATTTGACTTATAGAGTCTTATGATGTTTTCTAGTGTTGACATGTGTTGTTGGTGACAGGGATTGAGGTGTTTGATTTATGTGGGTTGTGTATATTATTTTTGGCTTGCAGATTTTTATTACTGGATCTTGACCATGGTTGCAAGGATTGTTCATAGTCGTTTATGCTAACAGTGGATTTGCAGAGAGTCATAAGAGTTATCATAGTTCAGCCATGTATGGGTCACAAATCATATTGTTACAACATTTTGCTTTAAATGCTATAGCCTTGTATCATTATTGTTTATCATTTGATGTGTTGGTTGAGTGTTTCATGAATTGGAGAGAGTTATGATTCATGGTACATGTTTTTTGTGTGGTCATGTGTCAAGCTTGCCTTGAGAGAGAGATATGAGAGTCATTTTAGCCATGCTCTAGTTGATTTATGTTATGTATTTTAGCCATATGTGGGCTAATGGAGTCAATTGTTGTAATTTTATATTTCTTATGATATATACTTGTAAATAAAAGTAAATCCCTGTACTTTGATTCGATTCTTTGGTCATGAAGACAAAATTCACACATGGAGTAGCCTCATGCTAGTGACAAGGAGGAATTGGTAGTGGAAAGAGGGTTTATACATCAGATTCGATGAGATATTTGTAGCCCCTAATACATCTTCAAGAGGAAGATATTTAATGTCATAAAGGCATGATGTTGGCATGATTGGTATCATATTTTTTGGTCCATTCTTCATATTTTTACCCTTTTCCAATGACGTCAAAGTGGGAGAGAGTGTTTTCCCTTGATGATATGGTATTTGTAGGAGGTTTCCATCAATTCCAAAGGAGGATCATGTTGGCATGATGACAGGTATATTTGTTGGCATTGATATCAACCTTCTTGTAGTGGACCTCATGATCCTAATGGTTGGTTATTAGAATGGAGATCTACTAGAGATGAACTACTATTGACTTGATGTAGAGGTGGTTGGTCAACTAGGCCCTCATGATCCATGCAGAGGTTTGGTCATCTAGGCCTTACTATTCCTGACTGATGTAGAAAATAGTTCTCATAATTCTTGTATAGGGGTTCTAGAGGTTTGGGTAGGGTATAAAGACATTACAAGAGGTCTAACATTCATTGGTGATGCTTGCAGGTGGATTTTTGAGCAACAAAGGGTCTAAAATCAGGGTAACACGGGTTACCTTAAGACAAATTGTGTTAGTATCTCAGGATTTGTGAAGAATACCTATGTAACCCCTTCAGATAACGTTTTTCCCAAA
The DNA here is from genome assembly GCA_031772625.1 of Pinus tabuliformis. NCBI lineage: Eukaryota > Viridiplantae > Streptophyta > Pinopsida > Pinales > Pinaceae > Pinus > Pinus tabuliformis. The sequence goes on along the minus strand of CM062807.1, from coordinate 194,984,530 downwards.
GACAGAGGGTGCATTATGGTATGTAAGGTGATAAAAAGATAAACAACCTCCGAAAAACCAATGTTTTCCTATGGTAATTGAAAGGAGTTCCGATGAGGTTTTTGATGTAGTCATAGTTGATCATATGTTTGGTTGATTCTAGAATGGGAAGAAACACACACACACACTGGGTTGAGATTGATAGCTAACATTTTGTTAATGCAGGTGCCATGCATCAATGATTTTTATACATGTTGATTGATAGTGTATAGTTTTATTGTGTGTGCATGGATGTTGTAGATTGTTCATACTTGTGTTGTTGTCATATGTTTGTAGTTGATTCATTTGAGTATTGATAGTGAGGGTTTATATGAGAAAATTGATGTTATTATGTTGTTGATGTATTTGTTGAATATCTTATGTATGTTTTCTTTTGAGTTGATGTGAAAGCAAAGTTTGGTTTAGAGAGTGTTGCATTGCAGTGATGTGTTTATGTTGATGTGTATTTGGGGTCTAGTTTGAAACATTCTGAAATGTGGCCTAAAAAGATTGAGGAGGTAGTGGTCTTTGTTCAATGGTGGTTGAACTAGATAGGGGTGGTGGCTACTTCCAATAGAGGTTGGAGAACTTGCTTAGGGAGTAGAGGCTTCCTTCTAGTGGTGGTTGGAAAACTAGTGAGGGTGGCGGGCCTCAGTAGGTGGTGGCCGACATGATTTATGGGAGTGGTGCCTTCCTAGTTGGTGGTGGCCAACAAACTGTAGAAGGGGTTATGGGTCCTAGATGGTAGTGGCCAGGTAAAGATGTAAATGAATTTTATTAATGAAATAATAAAAGAAGAGTAACAAAGCAGTGGTAGCAGGTGGTTTTTCTCCCCTTGAGGGTTTCCACAAGAAATCTTGTGTCTATTTGTGGATGCTTGTTTTGATGTTTTTCATGGATTTCATGTGTTGAGTGTATGATTCTTTTATACTTAGAGCTAATAATGTTGTTGATGTGTGTGGATATTCAATAAATAGGAAAAAAGAAATTAAATTTTATAAGGCTTATCACTATTGATTCACCCCCCCCCCCCCCCTCACTAGTGATATACACTTCTAACACCCCTAAAACAAGCTAATGAGTCATTACATAGTCCTCGCTTCGAATGAAATTCTATAATTTTAAAGTTTCAACATCACACATGTAAAACGAATCATGAATATTATTATTGAATATCCGGAAATGTATGTTGTAAGGCCTAGATATTTTGATTCAATGAATAAACTTGAATGCATCGTGGTAAGATTGTATAGACCTCATATTCCTAGCAATGAAGAATCCTGGCAGGTCTTCAATGATGACCAGGATATTTTGAATTTTCTCACTAATGATGTCAAAGAATCATCTCAAATCATCAATCTCGAACAAAATAAATATCCTAAAGGTTTGGTTCATTTGGAAGATGTTTTCTCACCTAGTCATGCTACTAAAATATCTCCATCAAACAAATCACTTTGTAAAACAACTAACAAGATAGTGCAAGTGAAGATTAGAATTGATGGTGATACCAAAATGATTATGATTCTAAATCATGCTCCCAAGAAGAAATTGAAAAATTTATGCGCCTATTTTAAAAAAAATCTACTATATTTTCATGGGCGTATAGTGACCTGAAAGGCTTTGGTCCTTCCCTAATCTCTCATGTGATACCAATCAAAATCGACTCTCCACCTGTTATTAAAAAGAAAAGACCCATAAATCCATCCTTAGAAGCAACAATTAGAGTTGAATTGGATAGAATTTTGGATGCTCGTATTATTTAACCTATTAAATATTATGAATGGGTGGCCAACTTAGACCCAGTTAGGAAGAAAATGGCCAAATTAATTTGTGAGTAAATTTCTGATCTTTATATAAGGCTAGTGTGAAATAAAATCCCTCCCAAACATGGAATTGATTTTATAGCAAGTAGTTCATTCTTCTATAATGTCACTTTTAGATGGTTTCTCGGACTATAATCAAATTTGTGTGAAGAGAAATGATAGACATAAAACAACTTTCACCACTAAATGGGGAACATTTTCCTTTAATAGCATTCATTTCAGCCTAATAAATGCTATAAACACATTCCAAAGACCCATGAACATATATTTTGATAACCTGGTTGGGGTAATTATCTAAGTGTAATTGGATGATTTGATAGTTTATTCTAAACACTATGTAGATCATTTTGACCATCTTGCAAGAGTTTTTACTCATTGTGGAAAATACAGAATATCATTAAACCCTACGAAATCAATTTTTGGTTTCAAATCTGGAAAACTACTTGGACACATTGTCTCTGATTCAATAATTAGTATTGATCCTAAACGGCAATCTGCTATCCAAGTTCTCTCTCCTCCTACATCAAAAAGGGAATTAAACCATTAATGGGAAAAATAATTTTGCAAAATGTTTCATTCCAAATTTTACAAAAATTGTCAAGCCAATCCATAATTTATTGAAAAATGATCAATATTTTAATTGGAATATTTATGCCTAGCACACTTTCAAACAGATCATAGACGTAATTTCCACAAATTTTACTTTGGGTAATCCAATTTTTTCTAAATATTTTATCATATAGACTAATGCTACATAAGAGGAAGTCTCTACGACCTTAATGCAAAGGAACAATCAATGACTAGAAAAACCAATAGCATTTTCCAGTCAAAGTTTATCTAATGATGCTATGAAATATTCACTAATTGAGAAACATGCTTACTCTTTTGTCAAATTTATTGAAAAGTTTAGGCATTTAATTCTTGGAAAGCATATTGAGGTACTCCCCTACTAGCTATTAAATTTATGCTTTCCCAAATTTGTTATCTAGTAAATTGGCCCATTGGTTGGCTAAATTTAGTAATGTGAACTTACTATAAAAACTACTAGCACTATCAAAGTTCAATATTTGGCATTACACCTTGCACAACATTTAGACCATGCCAAGGATCTTTCATTCCTTTTTTTCATTCAAATTGACAATCTGAAAATTTTCATCACCCTTGGTATCATGATATCATTTTTTTCTTTGACTCACCAAAGATTCCCAAAAGACATAGGAAAAATTCAGAGAAGAAATCTTCAGTTGGATGCATCAAAATACGTGTTCGCAAGCATATTCTCTTTAGGAAATATCCTAAGGAATTACTTCTTAGATGCATGGATGATAAATCTACAAATCACATTCTAAAATATTTGCATGGTCCATTTGAACAATCAGATCACGTTGGTGGTCATTTCACTGTAAGAGCCACAAGCTACAAAATTTTAAGAACCAGACACTATTGGTTGCAGGTTTTTAGTGACACCTTCAAATTTGTTAGACTATGCAATGAATGCTAATGTGCAGCTGAAAAGTTGAAATAATCATCAATTCCTTTAGAGCCTATCATCGCTACTTTCTCCTTTATCAAATGGGGGCTTCATTTTATAGGACCCATCCCTCCTTCCTTAGTTGGTCACGTTTTATATCTTGATTGCAACATACTATTTAACCACATGTTCTAAGGCAATTCATCTAAAAAAGGCCATGGATGATTAGGGTATCCATTTATTTGAAGATATTTTGATGCCTAGATTCATCACATAAATTCATATCATATATGATAATGGATCTACCTTTATTTCTAATGAATTTGCATTTTTTTGTAGCAAATTCACTATCAAGCACACCTTTTCATTTCCTTACTGTCCCCAAGGAAATGGGTTAGCCAAATCAACCAAAAAAATATTCTAAAAATTATTCAAAAGATCATTTCTAATAATCCTAGAGAATGACACCTCTTTCTTTCTAGATCCTTACGGATTTATCGTACTACCACCAAAGAAACTATTGGTTTAACACCCTTCTAGCTTGTTTACGAGTTGGAAGTTGTCATGCCAGTTGAACTGCAATTAACCTCCTTCTGCACTACCTTTCAAACTAAAGAATTAAGTGAATATGATTTAATCAATCATTATCATTCACTTTTGGCTCTTGATGAACAAAGAACTAAATCTATCCATCAAATTCAAAAAAGGAAAGAAATAGTCTACTTGGGGTAGCTCAATTGGCAATGGTCATGGAAATGAAGTCTCACCGAACTGAAAGTCTTGGGTTCAAATATTGTGCTATCCCCCCTGATCGGGGTGAGAAGTTGGACATGATGAAGATGTAGTCCTACCAAGCTTACAAACAAAAAAATGAAAGAAATAGTTAAAGGTATCATAATGAAAAGGCTAAAGATGATACTTTTGAAGTGGGGCAAAAGGTTCTTTTATGGGATTTTGCTTGCGGTTGAGAAAGGAAAGCATACACAGTTCCAAAAACATTGGATAAGCCCATATCAAATTGATACTAGGTTAGAATCAACTCTTATATATTGAACGATGATGATGATATGATTTTATCTTACCCAACCTATGGTTCTCATCAAGAACTATTGTAATCTTGCAATAGGATCAATCTAGTTATAAAAATTGTCTCTAGTCAATTATCCTTTGTTTTCTGTGTTCTATTTTCTTTCATTTTATTTCCCTTTTCTATTGTCTTGTTTTATTTCACTTTTTGCATGTTGACTCTTTATTAATGTATGAAATAAGGTTAGATATGCATTTTAAGAAACTTTTTTACAAAAACAACAATTTTTTTATATTGTTGCAACTTGCTCAAAAGGAAAAAACAGAGGTACCACTGCTAGTGTATAACATGGTATTATTATTTTAAGAAATGAGTACATATAAAGTAACTCCTTTTACTCCAGAAAGATGAAAATTTCCACTTCCCTTGCTCTAGGAAAAGGTTTCCCGGAGGAATTTGTCTTGCAAGTGACAAATTATTAGGCGAGTGTATTTTCCTTAAAACTTTCTGTACCTCGAATTGAGACACCATGCTGGGGGGCATGCCCGTCCCTTTATTCTCCAGTTTAGTGCACTTCAATTTGTACATGCGTGTGTGTGTGTGTGAGTTTTCATTTTTTTTGGCTTGGTGTGAAAGCGTGATTGCTCCTTATTGTGTTTTTGCTTCTTGTGCAGATGTCGGGTGCACCTTATATTGGTTTCGCTGATGGTGCCTGCCACAGCACTCGTAATTTGTCCTCTGCGGCGTGGGTGATCTACGATCCTCACGGTGAGTTGATAGATCTTCAAGGTGTCTGTTTAGGCTATACTACAAATAATGTTGCTGAATATAGCGTTGTTATTGAATTATTAGCCGAGGCAATTAATCTCGTTATTCGTACATTTCTTGTTAACCTAGACTCTCAACTTGTCGTCCATCAGCTCAATGGGCGATATTCCGTCAGAGACCGTCACATTTTAAGGTTGTACTTACGTGTTAAATTGTTAGAAAGGAATTTTGACTTTATCACATATCAGCATATTCCACGACGATTAAACACATTATCTGATGCATTGGCCAATCATGTATTAGATAGACATTTGCGTAATTTATAATCAAAACATCATGCAAGCAAGCACATAAAAGCACAATAATAAACCATAGGCATATGTATATATATATATGTGTGTCATAATGTTTGCACCGTGTGCGTTACAAAACCCAAAAAATAATACATGTTCATCCTGATACATCCTCGGACAACATGTCCCTCAAAAAAATATGCATGAAAGAAGCCTAAGAGTCTATTCGTGGTGGTGCTCATGATAGCACGCCACCGCGCGCAACAAGCATCTCAATAGACGATGGATGCGGGTCGGCACCCCCACTGTGTGCCTCTGGTATGCAAACGGCACGTCCGCCAATCTAGCGTAGCCCGAAATCCCTTGGGTAAGTCCCTCGAGATTCTGCACCAGCTCTTCCCCCACGGCACCCCTTGCCTAAGGATCAGCTGCAGGTTGGTCCCTCCGCGCTATAGGAGACAAGCCGGCTGGTCGCTCTGGGCCCACATCTGCATATACATACAACTGTCATCAGAACATGCATGTATTGACAAAAAAAATGAAAATACATAAAACACCAAAAAGAGAAGATCATACCTAACTCCTCTTCCCACTCCTCTCCCTCTGGCAGTGGGAGGTCTGGGTCCCCCATGAAGTTGGTTCCCGCGTATGGCCAATCCTCTACCACGATCAGCTGATGGCGAAGCCATATGAAGAACTCGGGCCGCCAAGACATCTGCTGGCCCCCTCCTCCTCTGGGCATCAATGCTGCCCAGCGAGCCATCCTAGGCTCTCGCGGCAATGGGTCCGCCACTACAGCTCCCTGGTACTGGAAGAGGGGTAATCGTTCCAAGAAGAACGACACCACAATCGAGCCATACCCGAACTGTTTCACTCCCCCGCGCTTACACTTTGTAAGCTGCCTTTTGATATTTGTAGTCACCGCTGTAGCCCAGTCAAAAATGGTGGGGCTAAGGCATTCTGTCGCTAGTAACAGATGATTCTTGCTTGCCTCATGGGGCGCCTGTACCCCAGCTGCACGCGTGATAGTGAACAGTATCACCCTAAGAGCCAAGTCATGGATGGTGGCGATATCCACCTTACCACTGTTTTTCCCAAATTGTGCCTCTGGGCACACGCGAGCCTTCACTTCACCTATCTTCTCCCTGGAAGGCCTGCTTCCGGTCAAAATGGGACTCGCCCCTCTCCGTGATAGCCCAGTAATGAAGTACACATCAGATACATCCAGCTCTAAGGTCTGATCCCGTAAGCGGAATACTTGGTCATCGACATCCCAAGCATCCACTATGAACTGTAATAGCTCTGGTTGAGCTCGCATATAAGAGGTGAGGAAGAACTTCTTGAGACCACAGTCTCTCAAAGCATTCATACATCCCTCATCCGCTATGGCCAAGGCATCTACGACATCGTGCTCCCGTTCTTTCCATTCCACCACCATTTTTGCTTGTTTCTTGCACCCACAAGGATGAATAAATCATTAATGAAACCCTGGTAGGCTTACAAACCGGACAAATTTCAAAAATGATGAGAAAATTCAAGTAAAAAGTTAGGTCGCGCGGTTGGCGCGACTGTTTCTAAAACAGTCGCGCCAATAGCGCGGCACCTTTGGGCAAATCACCCCATTGGCGCGGACCCGTGTCGGATACCCACGCCAATGGGGCGCAACCCTAAATTTTGAAATCCCCCTTGCGGAGGCTCAATCAGGGAACAAAATGCATAAAAAGAGTATGAAAATGGAGCTAAGGGAAGCGCCTCTTACCTGGAACTGACGGAATCTCAAATGGTTGCACGGATTGACGGTAATCACTGCTCGAAGTATGCTCTTCAAATGGACCACTACTACTATGCAGGAGGTAAAAAGTAAAAGCAATTCTATTTTTTACATTTTCACCAATCAACCACATTATTCATGGGATTGGCTTTATCACTTGGAAACTTCCATGAAAGGTGGCAAACCACTTTCCCTTCTATGGAGATTCGAAGCCAAACCATCCTAGCTCAACATAGATTCAGTTGGTGAATGGGTTGAAGAGAACCTTCGGGAGCTAGTTGGTTAAAAACTTTACTCAATTCGGTTGGCGCGAGTGCGACCTTGAGACAGAGTGCCAATGGCGCGCCCTTTTTAGAGGATTTCCCTCATTGGCGCGGGCAGTGAACTGTGAACCCGCGCTAATGCAAAAAGAGTTGTTTTCATGGGTATTTTGCAGGAGATGTCTTCAGGGCATATGAAGCTCATACTTAGAGGAATATGATGCAAGTGGTTTCAGGTCATGTCACTTCTCACAGGTCCCGGAATGAGTCCTCCAGTGTGTGAGTGAGGGGTAACAGGGACGGTGACAAACGGTGACAAATTGCTGTGTAACAATGGGCATTTCACTACAACAAAACCAGCGATTAGCGTCCCTTTTTACTTCTTTTTTTGCATCTAGAGCCCATTTTTGGTGCTATTTGCATCCATTTATCAAATATGGTGCAAAACTTGACACAAAATTTGCATCAAGTTTTGCACCAAATCTTACACCAAGTTTAGCACCAGGTATTCCAATAGGTTTTGCACCACGTTTTGCACCAAATTTTATGCCAAGTTTTGCGTCATCCTTTACACCAGGTTTTGTTCCAGGTTTTGCATCAAGTTTGGCACCTAATTTTGTTTGACATACTTTTGCATCCTCATTTGCATCCACTTTTTGCACCTACACTTGCATCAACTTTTGCATCGACTTTTGCATCCTTTTTTAAATCATTTTTTGCATCCATTTTTTCATCCATTTGTGCATCCCTTTTGTGCCAAGTTTTACATCGAGTTTTGTGTCTAGTTTTGCATATAATTTTGCATCTACTTTTGTTACATCCACTTTTCCATCTTGTTTGGCATCCATATTTACATCCTCTTTTGCATCTATTATTGTACCCACTATTGCATCTAATATTTTTGTGCCACAATTAGCGCCTAGTTTGGCACCTCCTTTTGCACCCACTTTTGATTATAATTTTGCATCCACGTTTGCATCCTCATTTGCGTCTAGGTTTTCGTCAACTACTACATCTATTTTTGCATCCCTTTGTGTATCCAATTTTGGACCAGGATTTGCATCGGGTTTTGTGTCTCGTTTTGCATCTACTTTTGCATCGACTTCTGTTGCATCCACGTTTGCACACAATTTTGCATCCACTGTTGCACCCATTTTAAATTTCACTTTTTGCATCCCTTTTTACATCTTCATTTGCATCATACTTTGATTCTTTTTTTGCATCTATCATTACATCCACTTTTGTTATGCCACAATTTGCACCATGTTTTGCACTCACTGTTATATCCACGTTTGCTTCCAATTTTGCATCCATGTTCGCATCCTCTTTTGCATCAAATATTGCATCTATTTTTGCATCCACTTTTGTGTCAGGTTTATGTATTGGGTTTTGCATCTCGTTTTGTATCTACTTTTGCATCTACTTACATTGTATCCATTTTTTGCTTCCAATTTTGTTTTGCCTGTTGCATCAATGTTTGCTTCCACTTTTACATCCATTTTTTCATCTTATTTTGCATATTTTTTGTCTATTGTTACATCCACTTTTGTTGCACCATATCTTGCGCCTACCATTGCAACCACATTTGCTTCCACGTTTGCATCCCCTATTGCATCCACTTTTGTTTAATCCATTTTTGCATCTTCTTTTGTGTCCGTTGTTGCATCCACATTTGTTTCACCACAATTTGTGCCAAGTTTTACACCTACCATTGGACCCATGTTTGCTTCCACTTTTGCCTTGATGTTTGCATCCAAGTTTGCATTGACAACTGCATCTACTTTTGCATCCACTTTTGTGTCAGGTTTTTCATGTTGTTGTGCATCTACTTATGTTGTATCCACTTTTCATCCAATTTTACTTCTATTGTTGCCCCCATTTCTATGTTCGCTTTTGCATCCCTTTTCCAACACTCATCATATTTTCTGCATTGATGATATTCCTTATGGCATTGACAATTATGAACAATTGATGACAATGTCAATAATATTGACAATGATGAAAATGAAGATGATGGCGATGACATGAATTGTGATTATGATGATAAAGACGATAGTGGTTACAATGACAATGATGATGATGGCAATGATTATGATGATGACGATGCTAATGATGTTGGCGAATCTTCCCAATTTTAGATGTTGTCATTGTCATAATCATAAGCATTATCTTTGGTGTCATCATCATCATTTTCATCTAGGTCATAATCAAAAACTATAATGGCATGAATGATGATGATGATTACAGCAATGTCGATAGAAATTACATTAATGATGATGATGGGGATGATAAAAATGACAATGACGATGATAATGGTGGTGATGATGATCATCATCGATCATCTCTCAAAAATAGAGTTGTTATTTCTCTTACGTATATCAATGTGTCCTAAACAACCCTTTTCTAGCACTGATCACATTTTTTGGGTTGATGATATTTCTTACAACATCTACAATTATGAACAATTGCAAACAATGTCCATAATGATGATGATGATGGCATGAATGGTGATTATGATGATAATGTAATGATGTCAATAACAATGACAAGGATGTGATGATGATGACAATGATTATGATAATGAGAATGACCTTACAATCTTATGGATTCGTGAACAATTACTAGTTTCAATACCATCTTCTGGATACGTATTACTATCATACTTTTTAGATTTTCTGTCTCTCTTGAGGTATCTTACTATAATGGTGTTGTCAACACTAGAAATATATCTTGTTGTAATGGTGGTTCTAATGTTAGCACTAGCAAAGTTTTTGTTAAATTTTGGTTAAAAAAACCGATTTATGCAATTATTTTGACAATCTATGTAAAAAAGTAAATAACATCCAATTATTTTGACTGTAGTCCCATTGATTATCATGAATTCACCAGTCTGAAGACCATCTTCTACATACATATTATTATTAAACTTTTTGCATTATATCCCTCTTATATCTTGTTGTAATGGCAGTATTAGCACTAGAAAAATATCTTGTTGTAATGGTGATGTTAGTATTAGCACCAAAAAAATCACTAAATATAATTCCCTAAGTCCTATATATAAGAAAAATCAAAAGAAAGAAAAATAATGCCCAATGAATGGTAACTCATGTATTCACACCCTATTTGGAAAACATATGAATATATACACTCCTAGTCACACTTGATCACATGTTTGTGATGGTTAAATCATGAAGTCCTCTTTTCCCCTTTCATTTTCACTTCATCATTTAAGCACCTAATTGAGGATCTAGGGAATTTTTCTTGCCTAAGGGTTTCATGTCTACTCTTGGTTTACTTATGTCACACTACGGTCAATTATGTGATGGAGTGAAATACTTAAGTTTGTGGAGTTATTAGAACAGTGTATTAAGTTAGTCACCACACACACATGTATTACATGTCATTGATCCACATGTGTGGGTTGGAGACTCATTGCTTGAGAACTTTAATGGATACTACTTTAGGGCCTTGATGGTATATCTTACAAAATTGCTTGGTAAACATTGTGATTCATCCTTTCTTTTCCTCGAGACACTTGATAATATTGAAGTCACTCCCAATAATACACGAAGATGGGGAGTATAAATTACTTGTGCTGGAAATAGAATTGAGAAATAGAGGTTTTCCATTTGCGATATTGGAGTCATAGACATTGGATACATTGGAGTCTATGATTTGGATATTGGAGTCATAGACATTAGATATTATTGGAGTCATAATGCGAAAATAGGTAAACATATTGGTAACCTTGATGTCTTGATCATTCCAAATAATAACCATTCCACCCAAGTATATCTAATCATCAATCACTACTATTTGGAAATTCCTCCCCCATTTTCTAATTATATGAGGTAGAACCTCACTTAATAATTTTATTTCTTATATAAACATTATTGATGGGTGCTTTGCATACCATTTTTCTTTTATGAGTATTTGTTTTCCTTTACTATTGAGGTCCCTCATGTTCCATGAGACTATTTTCATGGATAATTTACACCGAAAGGGAGTATAATGTGACTAAAAAAAACATGTTCCAAGATTTATGTTATTGGACAATGCCACTTCATGAATCCTATATTTCCTTAACCTGGGACTGAATGGTGAACTTGATAGCCTTAAGGGAAATTAACTAATGAAAATCTCAAAAAGAGGTGACTTTTGACTTTATCACATATAAGTTAATATACTAAAAAAATATCCATAAAAATTTCATCAATCAATGAATCTTTAAAAAAAATATCCAAAACAATTTCATCAAGCAATGAAGCATTACATTATAAATTACAATCTATAAACCTTTTGGGAACTTTTTGCTAAACCATGTTCAAAACCAACATATTTAATATTAATATTTAACAATAATATGGAAAATAACACATTTTCATAAATTAAATAACATGTTATCAATCCTAAGAAATGTCACTAACATAAAACTAAAAAGCATGCAACTAATTGGAATGACCACTCAAGGCCACCATAAGACAATTAATCTATTAAGACAAGGATTAATGGGGAAAGAAATCTACAAAGGACAAAGGCAAACCTATTTTAACTTTATTGTTTTATTAGGTGCAAGTTGAACATCTCAATATATAATGAAGAGAAGAATTAATTTTGTTGCATTGAGAAAACCCAAGCACATTCTATAACTTAGCAAGGAAGAGATGTATAATACCCATCTCAGTGACACAATGCATGGCATTAAGTTACTTTTTGATATATAATTTAAAGTTATATCATAAAATCACAAATTTAGCATGAATGGATGTTTAAAATTCATTTTTATAAAAAGAAAATATAATTTTTGTTATAAAAAAAAAAAAACCAAAAACTAAACATATTTTTTTAGAAAATAAAAAAAAAAAAAAAAAAATACTAAACTGAATATATATTAAAAAAAAAACCTAAAATTAAGCAAATATATATTTTTTATTTATTTTTTTATTTTTTATTTTTATTTTTTTATTTTTTTTTTTTAATTTAAAATAATTTTTAGAATTTTTTGAAACACTTCCCTCCATTCTAAGAAGCAAAAATAATAATAGAAATAAGGACAGACCAAAAATATTCCTTTCCTTGGTAAGTTTTTCCCACCATTCATTCCACTCACTTGAGTTATTTCATAAAACAGGTATAAGTGTTATTTCACACTCCTTTGGCAAAGCCTATTGAGCTTCTCTTGTGATATATCTATTCCTTGATGGAGTCCTTGATATATTGATCAAGTTTTGATTCCTTGGAGATTAATTAGAGCAAAGAAAACATGAGTTCTGTTAATTCCAAGTTCAATGCCTCTAATGGTGGACACAAGGCAAGGGAGGGGTTGCTATCGTGGTCATAACTCCAAGTTCATTGTCTCTGATGGTGGACGAGGCAAGGGAGGGGGTTGCGGTCATGGTTCTGGTCATGGAGTTTTCTCTTTTACATTATATGTAGGGAGTTCAAAGCAATTTGAAAGGAATCATTGTCGTCACTAGGTATAATGGATTAAGTGTGATAATGGATAAAATGAAGTAATTATTTGTGAGCATTTTTTCTTGAATGAACATTAGGATCCATCTTATTATAGAGAAAATTACATGCATTAAAAACAACTCAATATTTCATGTGACATTCATATTGTATGCGACTTATTTTTCATTAAAAACAATTTACTTTTTCATGTGACATTCTTTTTTTTGTTAAAATTTCTTCTATTTCTAATCTGAATTACAATTGTAATTTGAAATAAAGCTTCCAATAAATATTAATTTACCAATTCTGCATGGAAATCATAAGAAACATTCACAATATAATATGAAGAACAAATGGGTACCTACTTCATATGGATTAATAAATGCTTTTACTACTTAATGTGAATTACAAGTGTTATCTTAGTTGGATCTCCAATATATCTTAAGCCATATATTCATTTCATTTTTAGTACTATTAAAGGTTATTATGTCCTACCTCATTTTATTGTTAGCATTGTAATAAAAATATGCATTTTGCTGTAGAATTAGTACTAACATGTAATATTGATTTTTTTTCCAGAACGCTATAGGTAATGACCACAAAGATGATGATATAGACTATGTTTAGATTACATCATATATCAGAGATGATGATGATTAGGATGGCGATGGCATTGGTGATGATTATGTGGATGATATTATCAGGATGGTTAGGATGATGATCATGGAAATGATCATGAGGATGAGCTTGACTATGATTTTCGTGGTGCTAGCTAGCCATGCGTTATTTTTTATATTTAGTTGGATGTCTTAATATGGTAATCGTACATTTGAATTTTAGTTTATTTGAATAATGATGATGATACTATCGGCACTATCTTGTTACCTTATGAATATGTTGAAAATTGTTTACAATTTTTTTATGAAGAATTATCATGTATGACGAGATTCCTATTTTTTTATGGATGTTGTGAATTTACCTTAGCATAATGATATCTATGAAACATTTTTAGTTGGTAATCTTACATTGACTTTTAGTTGATTTGATTAAATATGATGATGATATTATCATTTTTATCTTGTTATTTTATGTATATATTGAAAATTATCAACATTATTTTGATGGAGAATTATTATGTATGATGATATTACTATCTTTTGATGGATGTTGTGAATTTACCTTAGCATAATGGTGTTCATGAAATATTTTGATATGATAATCACACATTTCAATCTTAGTTGATTTGGTTAAAGATGATGAGGATATTATTAGTATTATCTTGTTACTTTATATATGTGTTGAAACCTATCAATGTTTTTTTATGGAGAATGATTATGTATGATGATATTACTATTTTGGATGTAATGTTGTGAATTTACCTTGGAATAATGATATCTACGATAAATGTTGATTTAGTAGTAATATATGTATATTGAAAATTGTCAATGATTTTTTGATGGAGAATTGTTATATATGAGGATACTGCTATATTTTTTATGAATGTTGTCAATTACCCTTAAATTTGTTTACAAATAATAAGTTATGAATTCGCATTATGATATATTCTTAAATGTGTTATACATGAAAATACCTCCTCATCATCTTGGAGGAGAATACTATGTTGTTGGTTGAAATACCCCTTTCTCCTAAACTATATAAGCCTATAATATAAGTTATGTACGATGAGGACCACGATATCCTAGTCTATAACAAGTTGTCCCCTTCATCTAACTTTTGTTATCAAAATTCTCACATTAGAGGAATTTTCAACTCAAAAAATAACCACTTAAGAAAAAATTAAGAAACTAATAAAATAATGCCATGTAGACAATTTTTTAATATATCATTTTTATTATTCTTTTACCAAAATTACCCAAATAAATGTCACATTTATCAAAATAAATGTATATGTATTTAATATTTAAATTAATATATTAGCACAAGATTTAATAAAATTTAAATTAAAAAAGCAAATTCAAAATTTAAAGGAAATTTAAATTTAAATTTAAATTACCCAAATAAATGTCACTTTTATCACCATCTACATGTATTTTATATTGAAATTAATTTATTAACACAAGATTTAAGAAAATTTAAATTTCAAAGGAAAATTTGAAATATAAATTTAAGTTAAATTTAAATTTAAGTTACTCAAATAAATGCACTTTTTTCAAAATAACCATATGTTTATATTTTATATTTAAATTAATTTATCAATAGAAGATTTAATAAAATTTAAATTAAGAAAGTAAATTTAAAATTTAAATTAAATTTAGGATTTATGATTTATGATTTTATATTTAAATTTATTTATTTAACACGCCATGATTTACTCTTCATTAAAAATATTCTCGATATTCTAATTTGTATAGATTAAGATATTAATTTAATTTTTAATATTTAATATAGTTTTGGGTCACTTGGGCACTATTCACAGTTAAATTAGGTAAGTTATATTATTAAAAAAAATCCACTGCCTAGTCACACTTGTATGTCTTTTAAATTTTAAAGGATTTTGATTGGATTGCACATTATGACATGGAAATTCAAAGTTAACATTTTAAAATGAAAATTCCTCTAATGCGAGGAAAAAAGCTCGAGTTAACTAGAATTTGACACTCTTGTTCACTTTTGGAAACTCATATGGTGGAATGTAATCTCTTTATCCTCATCTTTAGCTTTTTCCTAAAAAATAAAAGCATACAAAAGTGGGAAAGAGCCATAAAGCATGGGGAAGCTTTTTCCTAAGCACAAAAGCTTCTAAAAAGTGGAAAATGCCATTTTTATATGAGGAAACATTATTCATCCAAAAGCTTTTGCCAAAATTGAATTAATGAGGAATTTGGGAAATCTTCATAGCCTTCACTTTCCTATATATTGGAGGCTTGGCCATTAAGGAAATGATGGGAGTTCATGTATTGTCACGCTGCTGAGATTTATCCTGAGAGGGAGAGTTTTGGAGCTAGGAATTGGGGGAGGTATTGTTGCAACTGCATCTAATGGCTGTAACTTTCCTCCAACTCCTTTATTAATATAGATTAGTTGTTCTTCCTTCCATATGCTACTATTCATTCTTTACTTATCCTATTTAACTAATGAATGTATGGGATTTTGGTTTTTATTTATTTATTCAGTAATATTTATATCTTTATGATAGTTTCAATTATCAAGATATTACATTGTGAAGTTTTCTTTGTTCTCTCTCTTGTGTGTAGGACTAAGATTTGGAGCTATCTAGGAGCGCTTCCCAGCTACACTAAAAACTCCAACAAGACCTGCATGCGAGGATTCACATGAAATCATTCTTCTTTTCTTAATCTGTACTCTAAATATTGATCTACTAAGAATCCTGAGCCTTAGAACAACCTTTCTCTTAATCAATCTATCTTAGGTTTTTGGGATAAACTGAGAGGGTTTTATGTTCATCTAACTGTGCATTAAATCCTACAGCAAAATGATATTTAGAAACTGTAATATATTTCACTATGTAATAAAATTAGTAAAATGGAAGTAAAAGTAAAACTCTAAACAAGAAGCCAGAAGTGGATGTAACCATCGATGCAAAATTGGGAGTAGAATTGGACGTTAAAATAGCCATCAAAACAAGATGAAAACAATGAGACAAAAAGAGATTTAAAGTAGAATTAAAAAAGGGTGAAAAATTAGACACAAAGAAGGGAACAAAATAGGGCATACAAAAAGATACCAAATTGGGTGCAAACAAGGATGTAAAAATGGACACCAAAATGAGGATGCATAGAATGGTGTAAAATTAGGATGCAAAATTGGGTGCAAAAAGGATGTAAGAAAAGACACAAAACAAGAAGCAAAATGGGACTAAAAAAGGGTGAAACTAAGGATGCCAAAAATGATGCATAACTAGATGAAAATTCAAACTAAAATCTAGGTGCAAAATGAGATGCAAATGTGGACACAAAATGTGGCAGAAAAAATGATGCAAATTTGGATGCCAAAAAGGATGCAAAATTAGACACCAAAAAGGATGCAAAATTGGACATAAAAAATGGTGAAAAATTAGACACAAAAGTAGAAAAAATGGTGCGAAAATGGGCATAAAAATGGCTCAAATTTGAATGCAACATTGGATGCAAAATGAGGTGCAAAAAATGATTCAAAACTTGGTGCAAAAACAAATGCAAAAATAACGAAAAAAATGGCTCAAAATTGAACGTAACATTAGACACAAAATGGGATTCAAAGGTGGACACAACACATGGTCCAACATAGGGTAAAAATTTAGATGCTCAAAAGGATGAAAAATTGGATGCAAGAAATGTTGTTAAAAATGATGCTAAATTGGATGCAACAAATGATGCAAAATTAGGTGCAAAATAGAATGCAAAAAAGGGAGACAAATGAAACGAAAAAGTGGATGAAAAAAATGGTGCAAAAATGGATGAAAATTTTGGCACTAAATCGGATTCAACATATGGTGTAAAATTAGATGCAAAAAATGGTGTAAAAAAAGGCAGAAAAACTGATGCAAAAACAGATGTAAAAATAAGTACAAAATTAGAAGCAAAAAATGGCATAAGACTAGATGCAAAAAATGGCACAAACTCGATGCAAAAAAGACACTAAATCAGATGCAAAAGATGGTGTAAAACTCGATGCAAATTACGACACAAAAATAGAAGCAAAGAATGGCACAAAATAGGGAGCAAAAAATGATGCAAAAATAGATGCAAAAAATGGCACAAAACTAGAAGCAAAAACTGTTGTAAAACCAAATGCAAATCTTGGTGCAAAATATGATGCAAAATTTGGTGTAGAAAAAAGATGCAAAATTTGGCGCAGAAAATGACGCTTTAAAAATTGTACAATAGAGCCAGATTTAGCGCCAGACTGCTCATCCCAGTGGAGAGAAAAATACACTAAAATCTGGTGCTAAATCTGGCGTAAATTGCCTGTTTTGTTGTAGTGTTTATTTAGAGACTTCCCAGCGAACAATATGGAAGGAAATGCGAAACCTACTGAGGATAAAAATCACGAGGGTTTAACTAAGGTTGGAAGCAAAGGGAAAGGTGGTAAACGTCCACAAAAGAAGATGGATGAGGATAGACATTCAAGACACAATCGTTCCAAGATCCTAGAGGAAGAAGAGGGGAACAAGGAAACAGTCCAGGATATGGAGAACATAATCAATGAGAAGGAAAAGGAAGTTGACATGGAGGATATCACAGTAAACAACCAACAAAAGGATGATCTACCAAGCTGTATGGAGATAAGTAGGGACCATGAGATGACTCCAAGTGAAGCAGGAACAGAGGACCATGAACTACAGGAGATTCTAGATAGGGAAAATCTAGATCTAAAAAAGATTCTGGAACAAGGGACGACCGTAGGAGTAGACTCCCTTCGAAAAGAGGATTATGATAGGGTGCAACAGCTCTTTCTATGGAGATCACAATCGAAGGGAATTGGAGTCAAAAGAAATCATGAAAGCCAGGAGCACAGTGGGGTCAAAATGATGGAGAATGTACAAGCACAATCTCCAAAGAACTCAGGTAGGAAAAGGAGAAGAAAAAGACAGAATGAGCTGTTGAACGAATGTGGAAAACTACTGATTAACTCAGGTAAGATGAAAGATCTTACCAGTTATTCCTTTACTAACCTTTCTTAATGAAGCTCACAATCTGGAATATTAGAGGCATAGGAAAAAGAAGGAAACAAAGGAATCTCAGTGATAGAATTAAAGAAGAAAAACTAGATATGGTTTTTATTCAAAATACAAAATGTTCGATGGATAAGATTAGAGAAATTCATAATAAGTGCCTAATCAAGTATGAATATCTAGAGGTTAAAGCAAGCAACTCGACGGGGGGGATTCTTACGCTATGGGATCCACAGAAATTTGGAATCCTAGGTGTTGAAGCATCCAGGAACTATCTTTCTTTGGTATGTCAACCTGTAGGTGATAAGGAAGTATACATGATCACAAATGTTTATGGACCTCAAAAGCTAACAGACAAACTCAAGCTTCTCATCTCTCTCGAGGATCTAAGAGCAAGACACCCTAATATGCCCTGGATCGTTGCAGGAGATTTCAATATGATAAGATCTCTCTCAAAGAAAAAAGGTGGTATTAGATAGTTAGGAAGAGACTCCATGGCCTTCCAGAACTTCATAATGAACATGGGGCTAGTGGATACTGAAACAATAAATGGAACCTTCACCTGGAACAACAAGAGGGGAGGGGCTTCCCAAGTTGCCTCCAAACTTGATAGATTTATTATTTCAGAGGACCTCCTTCTCACAGGCCCTGCCATGACAGCTTCTATTCTGCCCTTTGGAGGATCGGATCACTGGCTTGTACAGCTGGAAGCCACCTTTATGGGCACACCAAGAAACAGACCTTTCAGGTTTGAAAATGCCTGGCTCTCTCACCCTAAATTCACCAATAATATCGACAAATGGTGGAGAGAGGATTTGAACATTCAAGGCACTAGAATGTTCATGCTCCAACAGAAACTCAAACACATCAAATCCAAACTCAAAGATTAGAACAAAAAGGAATTTGGTGATATCTTCAAAGCTAAAAGAGAAGCTGAGAAAAAGCTCCAGGAGATCAATCAGATCAACATCACAGATGGCTTTACCGAGGAGCGGCAAAAGCTAACTGACTCTTTGTAGGAAGAATGGGAAGATTGATGCTTGCAAGAGGAAATTTTCTAGAGACACAAATCAAGGATACATTGGATTAGAGAAGGAGAAAGGAATACAAAATTCTTTCACAAATGCACAATGGCTCACAGGGCACATAACAGTATCACAAAGCTCAAAGATTCTCAAGGTATAGAGCTTGTCTCTCACAACGATATGGAGTCAGTCCTTGTACAGCACTTCCTCAGTATAGCAAAGGAACCTCTGGAGGATAGATCCAGGTTCATTGACCAATTCACTCAGTATATCCCTCAGCTGGTCACCAGAGAGGACAACCACAATCTTAACAGGCCAGTGTCGGAAGAGGAGGTCAGTGGAGTGATTAATGAAATGCAAAATGGAAAAGCCTCGGGCCCGGATGGGTTCAATGTAGACTTCTTCAAAGCCTGTTGGGAAACAGTCGAACAGGATATCCTTGAGGTTGTGGAAGACTCAAGAAAATCCAAAAAGGTTCTGAAGGATCTTAATGCTTCCTTCATAGCTCTGATCCCAAAACAGGAAAATGCCATGAATTTGGATGGTTTCAGACCCATAGCCTTATGTAATGTGGTGTACAAAATTATTTCCAAATTGATAGCCAATAGACTCAAGCCCCTTCTACCATCTCTCATCTCGGAGGAGCAAACGGGCTATGTGGAAAGAAGACAAATCCTCAACAACAACATCCAAGCTCATGAGGTGGTACACTCTCTCAGAAGCAACAAACAATCTGGTATGATTATTTAGTTGGACCTAGCGAAAGCCTATGACAAGCTAAGTATATAAAAGCAGTTCTAAAAGCCTATGGCTTCAACCAAAATTGGATACGATGGGTTATGGCATTTTTCACCACGATCGGTTTCTCTATATTGCTTAATGGAGCTCCATCCAGAACCTTCACACCCTCCAGAGGTCTCAGACAAGGAGATCCACTCTCACCTTTTCTCTTCATTCTCATGATGGAAGGGCTAGGCAAAGCGATCAAAATGGAAAATGCTGAAGGACGGATCCAGGGTATCAAACTCACCTTGGAGGGAGTGTCAAACACTCATCAAAAATTTGTGGATGACACTATGCTGCAGGGCATACCCACAGTCAGTGAAGCCAAAGAGATCAAACGCATCTTAAATGACTTTGCTATGGCAGCAGGCACTGAGGTAAGCCTCAACAAATCAAAAGTTTTTTTTCTTTAACACTAACATTGCTATTCAGAGAAATATTACCAAAATTCTTGGGTTTCAAAGGGAACAGCTACCTTCCAAGTATCTAGGCATACCCCTTACTGATAAACCTCTAAGCAAGAAAGTGTGGGAGCCAATAATAAACAAACTTCAGGACAAGGTCAGAAAATGGACATGCAGGTCACTCAATTTGGCAGGGCGCCTTGTGCTCACACAGGCGGTCTTGCAGGCAATTCCCATTTTCATGTTCTTAGCTCTTCCTGCTCCTAAAGGTATTAAGTAGCAGATCAAGAGCATACAAAGGGATTTTCTGTGGGGCAGAGGAGAAGAGAAGAAGAAGTGGGCTTTAGTTGCCTGGGATAAAATATGCAAGCCCAAAAGCCATGGTGGCTTGGGGCTGCATGACCCTGAAACCCTCAGTAGAGTTGCAGGAGCCAAACTTTGGTGGAGATGGATTAAGGAGTCGACAGTTCCCTGGGCTAAGCTTTGGAAACAAAAATATGTCAAGTATTGGCAGGATAAGGATCACATCAGAATGTCAGGGCAAATCAGGGGCTCCCATATTTAGAACCTTGCCTAGGAAAATAAAAGTATTGTTTAGCAACATAGCTTCTGGGAAATTCGAGCAGGGAACCTAGCACGATTTTGGGAGGATAACTAGCAACAGGAACCCAACCTTTACAAGGATGACTTAGCAGCTCTCAAGAATGACACAGATAACAAAGGTATTCTTATGGTCAAAGACTCCTGGGACCAGGATAGGAATAATGGAAAATGGAGGAATTGGAAGGATCTAGGCTACAGTGATGACAGTCCTCTGAAGGCCTAGGGAAAAGCTCTCACCTAGGCTCTAGAGCATATAAGGATTCTAGTATCCTCCTTACCTGACCAATTAAGATTGGGAAAGAACACCGAAGGTAACTTTAACCTCAAAGAAGCTAAACAGGAAGCAACAAGATTTAACTATCTGAATCTTGATAAAGTCTGGAAGAAACTATGGCAAAGCCCCCACTGGATGAAAAAAGTTATTCATCTGGCTAGTGCATCAAAGGAAAATCTTAACTTGGGAGACTCTCCTAAAAAAAGGCTTTATTGGCCCTTCCAAATGTTACCTCTATGGCTCACAAGAGGAGACAATGAATCACCTTCTCAACCTTTGTCCTTTCACTTCCAACGTGTGGGACTAGGTAGCCTCTATCTTTAATCAATCAGATAGGGATAGTCTCAACATATCCAATACCTTGAAGAATTGGAGGAACAACTTCTCAGGGAATGAAATTATTAATAAAGCCTGGATTCTGGTTCTAGGATTTGTTATCTGGACTGTTTGGAAAGAGCGCAACAGTCGGATCTTCAAAAACAAAGCAAGCAAGCCACAACACATAATTGACCAAATTTTAAGGCAACTCAAAGACACAGTAAGAAGCCTATTGAGGACACTTCCTAAGGATCCTCCCTAACCCCAAGAGGCAAGTATTATACTTCATTTGGGTCTCTAGTCCCTAAGCTCACTAGGCATAATCAAGGGAGTAAGCCAAATAAATGCAGATAGTGACATTTGGCAGCCCCCTCCTTATGGTTTCCTAAAGGTTAATATAGACGGAGCATCTAAGGGAAATCCAGGGTTAGCTGGCTTTGGGGGTGCTATAAGAGATGAACAGGGTCAAATAAAGGAGATCTTCCATGGCCACTTGGGTAAGGCCACTAATAACATGGCGGAGCTCATGGCACTGGAGCAATGCCTGGAAATCCTGTTGGACTCAAATTCGCATAATGTTATCATTGAAGCAGACTCGGAATTGATTATTAAAGCGGCCAAGAAAATATGTAATAGAACTTCTCCAGATAAAGTCTCGAAGCATTGGAGGCTTCTACAGGTCTTTTACCGTATCCACTCCCACTTGCAAACCTTAAAAATTGTTAGCTTTGTCCATGTGAAAAGGAAAGCTAACAAGTTAGCGGACCGTTTGGCGAACGAAGGAGTCACCAATATGGATAGGGATTATTTGTATGCTTGGGATTTGTTACCACCAAGCAAACTATTGGAGGATTGTCTATATCAGGCAGACAAAGATACGGAGCTATGGTTTCATAGGAAGGAACAAAGTGGTTCAAGAGACAGGCGGGAGGACAGGAAACCCTAAACTGTCTGCACTTTTTGGTAACTTATTGGCCGCAATCCAAAGCTCAGAGTTCCATCAGATGTGTGGCGAGAGGATCGTCTCTGGAAGTACCACAGGTTTGGTCGTCCATTGACCAAAACTTTATGGGGCAATTTTGATGGTGTTTGGGGTTTGGCAGAGATTCTTAGAGGAAGGCACAAGAATCGTCTAAGGTTCTTGTTTAAAGGCTACAAGTGGTTTATCAGGCGGGGTCCAAGTGGTATCTGGTTTTTCTAAGGAAGGCCCCGATTCCACTCTTTGGGCAACACATAGCAGCGAGAGGTGAGAGAATACCGTCTTCATCGGGTGGTTATACCTCGCGCTACTTTTCCACCCAATATCCAGGCAAACCGTTGGATCCTCGTTGAGTGATCAACGGTGTTGGTTGTTCGTGCAAGTTGGTTTGGCGTTTCGGACCCAATAGAGTTTAGAGCGTTGGCCTATTGCTTTCGTCGGGTCCGTAAGACAGGTTTTTGTGTGGGTTTGTAGTGGGCCCGTTTTCAGAGCGTTTACATTGACCCTGGCAGGTCAGATCGCACGGCCAGTGACTATTGTTTCTAGCTGGTCTTTGGTGGCAATCTTGTGGACCCTCGGTGGGTCACTTGTGGCTTTTTAGTGGGCCTCGGGTCTATGGACCCGTCTTCCAGGGTGTTCAGGTTTCTTTTGATGCTCGTCAATACAACCAAAGGGTACACTGCTTGATTTTGTATAGTGTTTCTGGAGGTAACTCCCCGGTTTTCTTGTTCGGGCTTCTCATGGTTGAGTGCGTGGCTCGAAACTTTGCTTGCCCAACTACCTGTTGAACTCTCACGGAGCTGGTGCAACTTCTTGTAAATTATGTATTATTGGATCATTTAATAGAAGGTCCTACTCTTACTTAATCAAAAAAAAGTATCTATGAGATTTCCTGCCAAATGTTTATCCCAACCTATATGTTACTTGTTTATGTTATGAAATGGTAAACTTTCCAGTGATGCCCAATGAGAGGGTAAATCTGATTATAGTGGTTGTAATTATTATGTATTATTGATATACCTGCTTGAAATTATTTATGAGACTTTACAATGTATGGTGTGCTTCCAAAAGAATAGGATTCATAGATTTGTAGTCCACGTTATTGCTAACATTAGAGAAATTTTGAGATCTAAAATGGGCCTCCTAAGGAATATTATAAAATAATATTGGAAATAATAAAATAAGATTAGATGACATCATCAAATTAGAGGGAAAAAAAAAATATTTTTTCAACTTATCTCCTTATGGTCTGACTCAAATTTCGAGAAATAGCACTCATTGGATGTAGAAGTTAATTATTCTTCCAAGGAGTACCCATATTGCATATTTTTGATGTACCCTGCTACATGAAAAATGAGAAATACATGAAAAAATGTGATTGCAATCATGTTTTTCATGTATTTCTCATTTTTCATGTAGCAGGGTCCATTAAGAGTATCCAATATGGGTACTCCTTCGATTATGAATTAAATTTTTCATCCAACGAGTGCTCCCACTCGAAATTTGAGTAAAATTGTAGGGAGATAAATTGAAAATACGAGCTGAAAAAGTATTGTTTTTTAATCTTTTTTACTTTTTTACTCAAAAGTAGCAAATCATCCTCATGGTTGACATTATCATCTTTAATCCTATTTGTTCTTATAAAGTTGATTTTGGTTTTACATTTTTGTTTTGAGGCCCATTTTAGACCTCAAAATTTTTGTAATGGTTTTCTAGCTAAATTCATGTTTCATGTAAATAGATAAATATGGTTGAGAAGATTAGGGAGTTAACCCATCAATCTCTTGGATAGACTTGATGACTAGTTGGGTGTAAGGAGCTCCCTATAACTTTGAATTAGTAAGTTTAGTATACCTTCAACATGCTAGAGGAGACCTAAGTATGTCATGTTAATGGTGGGGCCCAAAAGAAAGAGAAAGCCTTTGGTAAAATGGGAGACTCGAGAAGACATAGTCTTCTCAAAAACATTCGATGATCAATATTGAAGAGTTCACCAAAGAACCCTTGAGTTGGTGGAAAGTCTAAAGAAGAGCCTAAGTGGCCTTGTAGTGAAGGTGCTTGGTCTTTTCCAAGCCCAAAAGAAGGAATTGTTAGCCTAGATGTGTATATCTGTTTAGGCTACTAAGCAATTGGAGGAATTTGTGGTTGGGGAGAAAATAGCTAAAGATATTAGTAAGGTTAGACCATGTGCAACGGCATGCCTAGTTTCATGTGAGGATTTGACTGGATATTAGGCGAAGATATTCCTCTACTAGTAATGAGGATATAATCCCTCGTTTGTCTAGTAGATTCTATGGAAATGTGTGGTTTGAATGGCCCCAGACTTAGTCCTTGTTCACTTGGCTAGTACAAGGGTCATGACCCAATAGCAATCAAAAAAGGGACCATTGGATATTCGCATATCAAGCTCTAGAATAATTATTAATACACATTATGAAAAAGCCTAGTATGGTGCAACCCCAAGTGATGGATCGACAATTGGCGAAAAATACTTATATTCATCGAGCACATCAATTGAGATCATTGGGACCTCAAAGCATCAAAATAACTGGAGAATCGAAATAATGCGAGTATCAGAGCACCAAGAGAATTGAGGGATTATGTCATGATGAAGTCATGACGGATGACATGGCGATGCCACTTGTACAACATGTCACCCAAATTTAGCACCTTTGGCGTACCAACCATGTGAATATGGGTGACTCGTGGAACATGTCAGTGAATGCCACATGCCCGACACACCAACATTTTCCATGCAACATATTACGATTGTATATTTGAGATATGAGGTAACATGCCAAGTTGGCCATCAGCGTATCAAACTATTGGTGAATTGCAACAATTTTTAGTTATAAATAATTTGCTAATAACTCGATCTATCATGTGGGTATATCATCATAATGGTGAATTGGAGGATTTTTTCCCATATCAAAACATCAATGGACTTATGCCCATATTGACATATCAAGCATATCAGGACATTGATGTACCAAGATATCTAAACCCCAAAGGAACTAACAGAGTTGCTTTATGGATATCACCGATACAATAAAGACCGATATGACAGCCAAACCAAGAACATGGACAACATGGGACAGACGTGTGGCCAAGGGTCACCACATGCCATCCACATGACTTGTACAATGATGATGTGGCCTGAAGGGGTGGGGGGTGAACTCTCAAATGGAAATAACCCGGTGCCTAGAGCTCATAATGAAATGAAATTTATATCGTTGGAAAGATATCTAAAAGCAAAAGATGATGGAAGTATCAGAAATATGATTAGAGGTGAAAATGGAAAGAGGAAAATTGAGAACTCAATCTTCACAATAAACCTTGAAGGTTAGGTTTAATTATGCCCCACGGCCCTAATGCAACATTAAGAGGTTGGGTGTGTTACAATAGAGAATGAGAAATGATCACTCATAACATGACCCTCACAACCAACTTAGGCATAGGTCATTTATCATTTTTTAGGTTTGGTTTTGAGGGTAGGATTATTTTAGCAACCTTTTTCTTAAGAGGACGCAATCAAGTTTTCCTATCCCAACATCATGTAACATACCCCCTAATTATTTAGGTGTTCAATTCATTGAACATGTACCTTTTATTTTTAATTTCTTTAGAAAAGGGAGATCCATATAAAGAAGTGGATTCAAGTTTATTTAATTTATTATCTTCACCTCTTCCCCCATTTAGATTCTCTATAAACAACAATGGGCGTTTTTCATATAGTTAGGCCTTCTAATGATTTCATGCTTGTATATACACGTTAATGATGACTCCTAGGAAGCCAAGTCATGAAGGGGGATAGTTCATTTTTAATGAGCATAATGGAATGAGGGAATGAACATAAAGTGATATGTATGAGAAATATGTGGGATTGTACCTTAACATACCACCTTGTAATAAAAATTGAGCACGAGAAATGACACTCTTCAATGAGAAAATTGTGTCCTAGATAATGTAACAAGACATACTAATAAATGGGATTATTTATGAAGCGTGATAAGTGCTACTTTAGTGACACCATAGTTAGTGATCACTCAAGATCAAACACCATCCAATTACAATTGCACATCACTTGATTATGACAATTATACTACTTTTTCCATCTAAGATTGATGAAGACTTATGATGCTTCATGGTTGAGCTAGCATGAGTGGTTAAAACAGAATGAGTAGGCCTATCTAAACGGATGAAGATTAAATTGGAAGAAAAAAAATGTCGTATATATTATCATTTTTTAGGTTTGGTTTTGAGGGTAGGCTTATTTTAGCAACCTTTTTCTTAAGAGGACGCAATCAAGTTTTCCTATCTCGACATCATGTAACATACCCCCTAATTCTTTAGGTATTCAATTCATTGAACATGTACCTTTTATTTTTAATTTATTTAGACAAGGGAGATCCATATAAAGAAGTGGACTCAAGTTTATTTAATTTATTATCTTCACCTCTTCCCCGATTTCGATTCTCTATAAACAACAATGGGTGTTTTTCATATAGTTAGGCCTTCTAATGATTTCATGCTTGTATATACACATTAATGATGACTCCTGGGAAGCCAAGTCATGAAGGGGGATAGTTCATTTTTAATGAGCATCATGGAAATGAGGGAATGAACATAAAGTGATATGTATGAGAAAGATATGGGATTGTACCTTAATATACCACCTTGTAATAAAAATTGAGCACGAGAAATGACACTCTTCAATGAGAAAACTGTGTCCTAGATAATGTAACAAGACATACTAATAAATGGGATGATTTATGAAGCGTGATAAGTGCTACTTTAGTGACACCATAGTTAGTGATCACTCAAGAACAAACACCATCCAATTACAATTGCACATCACTTGATTATGAGAATTATACTGCTTTTGCCATCTAAGATTGATGAAGACTTATGACGCTTCATGGTTGAGCTAGCATGAGTAGTTAAAATAGAATGAGTAGGCCTATCTAAATGGATGAAGATCAAATTGGAAGAAAAAAAGTGTCGTATATATTTCATGTAGTTACCCCAACATCACAAACCTTCAAGGTTCTATTTCATGTAGTTATCCTTGCAGGGTAATCGTCTCCCAAAGATAAATATTTTTGATTGGGCCTTGCTATGTTGATAACAAAGAATCTACATAAAAAAGGAATACAAGGTGTCTCAAAAAAAATTATCAATCATTTATTTGTAGAATGTTGCTTTACAAGGGCAGTCTAGGGTGTAGCATTCAATAGGTTTGAATTGATCATCGTATGAGATTTACAACCACTTAAAGAGAAATGTTCACCAAATGGCATAAATCTTATCGAGGCAAATTGAGAAACAAAGACTTTGAAACACTGTGGAGCATGCTCCCTAAGTACTTTTGCTAGAAGGTATGGTTGTCCCAAAATAAATCGATGAATCCAAATGCAATAGCTACCACAACTAAAAGGTTGCTAGCAAAATGTTGTTAGGATATTCCGACACATAGGAAATAGTTAAGTACAACTTGGTCTAGTGTAGAGTTAGGTATAGAGTTAGGTAAAGTGTGTTTCTTTACCGTTGTACATTTTGTAACTTACAATCCGACGGTCACGATATGTAGTGATCCGACGGTTCATTCTCTCCTCGGTATTACCGACACTTGATCCGTGGCTTGACACCCGATTGGTCCATGAATTCTATTTAAAGCGCATGGAGGGTCATTTGTAGGGTAATCCGTGCATGAGAGAAGCTTATGTAAATTTTCATTCTTTGATTAATAAATTGCCTGAAGTGGCCGCGTTGGCTCAGGCGGTGGACTGTTTCCCTCTTTGAGGGTTTTAACCACGTCAAAAATACTGGTGTATTGATCTGTGATCTGGTTGTGAGCGGTGTCCTTTTGGTGTTCTTTCTGAGGAACTTACCCTGTAAATTCCTATGACTTTCACGGGGGTTTTGCATGAACCGAGCAACAAGGCCAACAGCAAAGGAAAGGTCAGGACGAGTATGGGTTAGATACAAAAGTTTTCCTACAAGTTGACGGTATAAGGTAGCATCAACTTCAGGAGAAGTACAAGTGACTGAGAGTTTGACTCCAGACTGAAAGGGAGAAGGGGCTGGCTTACAGTCTTCCATGTGAAAATGACGTAGAATATCACAAGCATACTTGGACTGGGAAAGGGAAATACCCTCCTTGGATTGCAAGACTTGAAGACCGAGAAAATAGTGTAAGTGTCCTAAGTCTGTCATTTCAAATTTCCTTTTGAGGCTAGACATCACATGGTTTATAAGGTTGGGATCACTACCAGTAAGGATAAGATCATCAACATAAAGAACAAGGATGATAAGAGAGTTGCCCACTTTCTTGGTGTAGACAGTATTGTCAGAATGACACCTAGAAAAGCCAGATTCTAAAAGAAAGCTATCCATTTTGGCATACCAAGCCCGAGGAGCTTGCTTGAGACCATAAAGGGATTTCTTAAGTCGACATACAAGGCTGGAGTCTGTTTATATGAAGCCAATGGGTTGTTCCATATAGATTTCTTCATGCAAGTCCCCATGCAAGAAGGCAGATTTAACATCCATCTGATGGACTTCCCATTTGAAAGAGGCAGCAAGAGAAAGAACAAGGCGGATAGAGTTCATTTTGGCAACAAGGGAGAAGGTTTCAGTGTAGTCAATGCCTTCAACCTGTGAAAAGCCCTTAGCAACAAGACGAGATTTATGTTTATCAACTTTCCCATCTGGTCCATACTTGGTTCTGTAAACCCATTTGCATCTAACAAGTTTTCTTCCCTTTGGTAAAGGAACAAGATCCCATGTATCATTTGCCAATAATGAATGATATTCTTCATTCATAGCTGCTTCCCAATCTGGATGGCCTGAAGCTTCTGCAAAGGTGTCAGGATCATAATTTACTGGAGCTTGAGCCAGTAAAGAAGAGGCTCTCTCGAACTGAGAACGTGTGCGTCGCTGATCTGTAGGATCACTGGCAAGATCACCTGCTGCATCTCGAGTAGCACGAACCCATTTTGGAAGCTCAGGAGCTGAAGGAGGATCCTGAGATGGTGGGGGAGGATTGTCATCCTCACTTTCATCATCTGAAGAGGAAATGTTTTCAAAGGTAGAAGAGATAGGGAGAGGTGGCACATCCGCCGGACTAGGCTCGCAGGCCGATATATTTTCATCAAATTTTACATCTCTTCTAATGATAACATTTTTGGACTTAAATGGAATAAGTCTATAGCCTTTTACATCTTCAGAATATCCAACAAAAGTACATTTTTCACTCTTAGGTTCTAAAGCTTTATGCTTTTCATCTGGAATATGGGCCCACGCTTCACTTCCAAAAACACGAAAGTGACTTACATCTGGTTTGATTGAGCTCCATGCTTCTTCTGGTGTGATATTCTTTAAAGCCTTAGTAGGAGTGCGATTTATTATGTAATTTGCACAGTTAATTACGTCTGCCCAAAAACTAAGACCAAGTCCTTTAGATTGTAGCATACAATTAGCCATTTCCTTTAAGGTGCGATTCTTCCTTTCAGCTACACCATTTTGTTGTGGAGTATATGGAACAGTGTGTTGCATTTGAATTCCATTCTCAGTGCAATAGTTGATGAATGTGTTTTTAACATATTCTCCGCCATTATCAGATCTTAACTTAAGAATTTGATGTCCAGATTGTTTTTCAACAAAGGCCAAAAAAGTGTTAAATACTTCACTCTTGAGTTTTAAGAAGTATACCCAAGTGCGTCCGGAGAAATCATCAATGAAAGTTAAGAAATACTTGCAACCAGAGAATGACACAACTGGAAGTGGACCACATAAATCACTATGCACAAGCTGTAAAGGGGCTGAGGCGTGCCAAGAGGCACGTTTTTCAAAACTGCCCCGATGATGTTTTCCAAGTACACATCTGGAACAAACACCATCTCTGCAAGATACCATAGGAAGACCTGTCACCATATTTTCTTTACATAGATGCTGAAGGGAGCGATAGTTTAAGTGACCAAATCGCTCATGCCAAAGTTTGCTCACTTCATCGTTATGAGCAACAAATACTGAGGGAAGATTTGATGACCCAAAGTTGTGAAACTTATACAACCTTGTAGAATCATCAGCAATGCCAGTAGACAAAATCTGTTTAGGATCTTTTAAGTCCTTGATTACAACATCATGAGGTGAAAATTCAACAATTTTACCTTCACCTGAATGAGTTATCTGATATACAGATAGAAGGTTGCAGGATAAGGTTGGAACACATAATACATCATTAAACTGACCATTGTCTAGATGAACAGTTCCAGTCCCTACAGCATTAAGAGATCTATCGTCACCAACATATATATTTTTGGTGTTAAATCATTTAAAGAAGAAAACATGGCTTTGTTTTTGGCCATGTGATAAGAAGCTCCAGAATCAATGAGCCACTCATGAGAATGAGAAGAAGAAGATACGTTTAATGCATAACCAGACCGAGATGATTGACAATGACATGCAGAAAGTGCCATTCCTGAAGATGAAGTTGAAGTTGAAGATTGCCCCAAATGGATGTTATGCTTCTTCATCGCTGCTTCCAAGGCTTCCATCTTTTTAAAGCATTTTGATTCTAAATGGCCATCTCGATTACAAAAATTGCAATGTCTATCAGTCTTCTTCCCTTTGTTTTTATTTATCTTATCATTTTGTTGAAATGATTTTTCATTTTGGGGCTGAAATTGCTTAGGACCCTTGTTTGGTTTAGGACCATTCTTTTTAGGATATGACTTCTTAGGATTCTTTGAATTTGGTTGCTGTTGGGCGGCTAACGCTTTCTTGGAAGAGTTTCCAAGATTAAAAAGACCAAAGTGTAAGAGTTTTTCTTGTTCTCTTATTAAAGAATCACAAAAAGAGTCAAAGGAAGGGGGCTTGTAGTCTTTTCCTTGAGAAATGAAGGCTTCTCTTGTAGAATGGAAGGTGGAAACAAATACAGAGTAGGCTGGTCCCAACTTAGTAAGGATGGAATAAATAAGGTTACTATCTTCTTTCTTAACCTTAACACCTTCCAAAAGATATCTAAGGGTCTTGAACTTAGACAAGAAATCTTCAATGCAAGAAAAATTATTAGGGTCCAATGTAAGCAACTCATTTTCAAGTTGATGGGCTCTAATTTCATTTTTAATCCCAAAAATTTTATTGATTTGTTCCATTGCTTCATGAGGAGTTTCAAGTTCTGCAATATGGAATCTAAGATCTGGAGAAATAGACATCCCTATCAAACCACGTGCTTGATCTTGTCTATTTTCCCATTTAGCAGCCTTGTCTTCATTTTTCGGTTTCTTTTCTTGGCCTGTGGCTATTCGGTAGAGACCTTTACTTCTAAGTAAATCCTCCATGTAGGACAACCATTGGAAGTAGTTGGTGCTGTCAAGGGTAACTTGGTATTGACTTTCCATTTCAACAGAAACTGAAGTTGAAGATGCTGAAAGTAAGTGTTCCAACGGATAGATCTTGAAAAATTAGGCTGGTTTAAAAAAACGGCTCTGAAAAAGGCTTCCGGATGAAGAAGTTATGGCTTTTTGAAAAAAAGTTGTTGAAGTTGCCGACGAAGTGCGGGAATGTGCGG
Organism: Pinus tabuliformis; assembly: GCA_031772625.1. Classification (NCBI taxonomy): domain Eukaryota; kingdom Viridiplantae; phylum Streptophyta; class Pinopsida; order Pinales; family Pinaceae; genus Pinus; species Pinus tabuliformis. The sequence goes on along the minus strand of CM062807.1, from coordinate 194,952,050 downwards.
AAATGAAAAAGTCCGCCCTCACAAAATGGAGACTTGAACCCAAGACCTCTACTCTCTTAAAATAGCTTTGAACCAATTGGTCTATACAAAAAATTTGAGAGAGAGAGAGCGGGGGGGGGGGGGGGGGCTTGGGTTCCGTGCTTGCTTTGAGAAAACTCTTTTTCCCTACAAAACAAAAAACACAAAACCCAACACGGACATGCAAAGAAAACGAACCTTATGGCTCGAAGTTAGCTTTACCCAAAAAACTAAATATTTTCAAAAATTGAACCTTGCGGCTCAAAGTTAGCTTTAGCCGAAAAACTAAATATTTTTCTCAATGTTTCTGATTTTCCGAGATCACACTAAAGTGAAGGGAAAAGTGCATACGCATGAGAAAAATCCTTCCTTTCTGTTTCTGATTTGCCCAGATCGCACAGAGTCGCAGGGCAAAGAGCATACGCAGAAATGAAAGGTATAGATCCGGTTTAAAAAAAGCTAAATAAACCGAAACCGAAATAAGCGGAGAGAAAATAACAGTAAACTGCAAATAAACACTGTATACCTCCGGATCTTAAAAATGACGCAGCTAGGGCTACCGAAAACCTTTTCGCGTGAAACGAAAGGGGTTCCTCACTGGAACAGATGCTCCGAACACAACAGAGCAGTCCTCTCGGCCCGAAAGCAGTCAGAAACAGCAGATCTAGGAAACAGCAGTCGGATGCAGTTCTACCGGCTTCAGATTTGGATCACCAACGGACGCGGCCCTCAAATAGCTCCGATACCATGCAAAACCCCCGTGAAAGTCATTGGAAAGCAGCTAAAAGAATACTTCGTTATGTTCGAGGTACGGTTCAGTTTGGGATTCATTACAGTGCCAAAGCATCTCCTCTATTGGTTGGTTTCACTGATTCCGATTGCGCTGGTGACCCTGATGATCGGAAGTCTACTGTCGGTTATGTGTTCACTCTTGGTTCAGAACCTATTACATGGGCTTGCAAGAAACAGGGTGCCATTTCTCTTTCATCAGCAGAAGCAGAGTATCGTGGTGCCGTAGAAGCTAGTAAGGAAGCCTTGTGGCTTCGTCAGATCCTGTCAGAGTTTGGCTTTGAGCAGCAGCATCCGACTACACTTTGGTGTGATAATCAAAGTGCCATTCAGCTATGCAAAGATCCAGTCCAACATCAGCGCAGCAAACACATTGAACTACACATGCACTTCATCAGAAAGCTCATTCACGACCATGTTCTTGAAGTGCAATATTGTTCAACAGATGATCAAGTTGCAGACATCTTCACAAAGGCTCTCACAGAGGCGAAGTTCACTAAACTTCGATTTATGGTTGGAGTTCAGGAAGTTGTCACTAAGGGGGGATAGGCTCTAGTGCCTCCTTCCTTCTCCTATTGTGTCATATTTGTAAATCCTTCAATCCTATCCCAAGTTGTTCTTAAGGGGGGATGTTAGGATATTCCGACACATAGGAAATAGTTAAGTACAACTTGGTCTAGTGTAGAGTTAGGTATAGAGTTAGGTAAAGTGTGTTTCTTTACCGTTGTACATTTTGTAACTTACAATCCGACGGTCACGATATGTAGTGATCCGACGGTTCATTCTCTCCTCGGTATTACCGACACTTGATCCGTGGCTTGACACCCGATTGGTCCATGAATTCTATTTAAAGCGCATGGAGGGTCATTTGTAGGGTAATCCGTGCATGAGAGAAGCTTATGTAAATTTTCATTCTTTGATTAATAAATTGCCTGAAGTGGTCGCGTTGGCTCAGGCCGTGGACTGTTTCCCTCTTTGAGGGTTTTAACCACGTCAAAAATACTGGTGTATTGATCTGTGATCTGGTTGTGAGCGGTGTCCTTTTGGTGTTCTTTCTGAGGAACTTACCCTGTAAATTCCTACAAATGCATTATCCACATGCTCGACCCTGTTGACACGTAATCATCAAAATTGGGTGAATAAATATAATTGATGTAAATAAATAATAATAGATATGAACAGTCATCGGGAGATGAAGTGAACAGTCTCCCTTATGTATATAATAAAGACCAACCTAAAGGAATAATATGAATTGAATTTTGTGGAGTTACTACCTGGCCTGACATGGTATCTGTAAATGAAGAGGTGACTCGTCATATTTCGTCATTTTCAACTGCTTTCGAAGCCTTACAAAAGCTGAAAGAACTCTATGACTCACATTCTGCACTTGAAGTTGTTCAACTCATGATTAAACTCTTTACTCTTGAATTGCAAAATAATGATCCTCTTGCTCTTGCATCTGAAGTAAAGTCTATAATGCATGATATCAAAGTCACTAACGTCGAATTGGATATTCCTCTTATCGCTTTTTTCAAGGCACTTTATCCTACTTACTCCAATTATCTTGAGTCATTGCAAGCAAATGGAAATCTCAAAGATATTACCTTTGACTCTCTTGTGGAAAAATTTGCTGAAAGAGAAAAAGCTTTTGGAAAAAAGGCAGCCCCTAAATCTTCTAAAGAGGTTGTGTGCCTTGCTCATAAAGAAAAGAATCCTGCGCAAGATTCTTCTAGAGGAAGAGGTGGTCGAAGAGGAAGAGGAGGATACTTCAGAGGCAGAGGGGCAAACAATCTCAAGGAGAAAAGGCAGATTTGCACTGCATACGCTACAAAAGAAATGGATCACATGATACCTCTACATGCACAGTACCTTGGGACAAAATTGAACAGCAAAAAAACCAACAAAAAGGTAAAACTAATGACACGGAAAAAGGTAAAGCACCTGAATCTGCTCATTATATGGTGGCACAACGTAATATTGGAGCAAATGAAGATTTATTTAATGCTTCACTTGCTTCTTGGAAAAATGATTGGTTGCTTGATTCAGGTGCAACTTGCCACATGACTCATAAAAAAGATTTTTTTGAAGAATTCACTGACAATGTTTGTTGTGGAGGTAAATCCCCTCTGCGGACAGAGGCGATCTCTACTAGTCCAAACAAGGTCTAGCAACAATCAAACAACGCTAACACGCAGGTTCCTAATTACAAATAAAATACCAATAATGAAGGCCTACTTGGATTCCAACGCTAGTACTTGTAGAAGAGTTGATGCTCATGTTCCTTTGCCCCGGTTGGTCACAATCCTCACTATCCTCGTGCACGGACACCTGCACATGCAAAGAACGATACAAACACAAGCATAAAATCCAGTAGATGTAACTATATATCGGTCAGAAAGGATATAACTCAAATACCATCATAAAGACAATAAGAGTGGAACCATAATGATAGTCGTCTATTATTAATAAACAAAGAAGAATACAACCATAGTTCTGACGTCAAATCCTTCTCAAGAGGATCCAGCCAGCAAGTCTCTCAAGCATTCACCCTTGAAGGTAGATCTCCTAAGACAAAAACTCTCTCTCACACAAGTTTACACAAGAAAGAAACACTTCACAACCTTCCTTAAGCTCTCTAGCAATCTCACACTTGTCACACCAGCTACCTATCAAGCTCACACACTAACAGCAACACTCCAAGCACTATCAATTCCAAACTAACAGCTCATGGCAATGGTGGAGGCTTAAATAGGAGAAGGAGTCTCCATGAATGGTGGGAGGATGAGCTTATCTCCAAGGAAAGTGGCTCAAATGACAAAACAGACATGCCAGAGAAGGGAGGGCGGGCGATATTTACAAGGCCAACAACCAGGTCTGGAGTCATCTGGAAGGCCGGCTGTTAGAACAAACTCGCCCAGAGAAGGGAGGGCGGGCGATATTTACAAGGCCAACAACCAGGTCTGGAGTCATCTGGAAGGCCGGCTATTAGAACAAACTCACCCAGACTGGATCATCACGGGTGCCTAACTGCACTGGAGCGTTGACATCGTTGTTGAATAACAAAGAAAGTCATATCAGCGCGATCAAATATAAGTAACAGACGCGCTGTCTCATGAAATTCGACCAGCGCGGGAATCACGTGTACTTCCGCGCTGGCAGCGCATTCGGTCTGTTTTGGAGTGCTCATCAGCGCGTTTATTTTTACAACAGTCGCGATGATAGCAAAACTTTGGCAAAGTGGGTCATTTGGCGGCATTAGAGAGCATGAGCATGGATGATTTGGACTCATGACACAGTAGGAAGACTGGTAGGAAGACAGTGACAAATTACTGTGTAACAATGTTGATGGAGCAGTATACTTTGCAGACCAATCAAAAATCAAGCCATCGGGGCTTGGCACAATCAGGGTTAAATTGCATGATCTTCCAGAATTTCTTCTGCATCATGTTCGATATCTCCCACGGCTGAAGAGAAACTTGTTGTCCTTGGTCCACATCTGTCAGCAAGGTCACTCCATTCATATGTTTGATGGCAAGCTTGAAGTGAGAAAAACATTTGACCACTCACTTGTCATGAGGGGAATAGAAGAAGAAAGGCTTCTCAAGCTGCAAAGTACCTCTGCTCGTGCACAACATTTCTCATACAATTCTCATTATGAAGAAGGTACACTTCCATCAAGTTTATTATGGCATGCTAAATTTGGACATTTGAACTATGATAACCTCCGCTTGTTAAAGAAAAATGGTGTTGTTGGTTTGCCTACAATTCCTAGGAAATTTAAGAAATTTGATGCTTGCATTCTAAGAAAGCATAGCAAATAGTCTTTTCACGACTCACATTCAAGAGCACATAGAAAACTTGAACTCATTCATTCAGATTTATATGGTCCAATGCCACTTCCTTCTGCAAATGGAAATAAATATATGATGACATTTATTGATGACTACACCAGAGTGTGTTGGGTTTACTTATTGAAGAACAAATCTGATGCTTTTCAAACATTCAAGAACTTTCCTAAATGGATTGAAAATGATGCACAATCTCATATTGGGTCCATTCGCACTGGCAATGGAAAAGAATACACTCAAATGAATTTGAAAACTATCTTCGCCAACATGGGATCAAACATCGAATGATTGTACCTTATAATCCCCAACAGAATGGTGTAGCTAAAAGAATGAATAAGACAATCTTAAATATAGTACGCTCCATGCTCTTCTTCAAAAATGTAAAAATAATGTTTTGGGCTGATGTTGTTCTATGTGCTGCATATATAAAGAATAGATGTCCATCTAATGCTATTAGAAACAAGACTCGCTATGAAATGTGGTATGATCACATTCCTTCAGTAAAGCATCTCAGGGTCTTTGATTCCCCCTGTGTTATGCCTTGGTTACCAAAGGTACATAGAAATAAACTTGGTGCAAGAAGTCGTAAGTGTATCTTCTTGAGGTATTCAAACACCTCCAAAGCGTACAGTCTCTATGATGAAGTCAATAAAAAGTTTGTTGTATCTAGAGATGTAATTTTTCTTGAATCATCCAAAATTGACAATGTTGTTGAGCGACAACTTGATCACTTGGATAGATTCAAAAATGCAAAATCATTTCAAGAATTTGATAATCAGATTCCACATCTTGAAGGAGGGATTCATACACTAAATCAACATGTGGAATCTTCTTCCGAAGAACTCTCTCCCCCGCATGAAACTCCAACAACGAATGATGCTTTAAGTGATGTGATTGATAGAATTGGGAGACTCAATCTTGATTCAGTGCCAACTCAATCAACGGCACAGCGTGGACCATTTGAGAAAAGTCTCCCAAAGTTGCTGACAAAAACACTTGAAAGTGTTCATCCTGATGAGATTGGAAAGACAAGAACTAGAAATTCAAACTGGCAAAATGGAGGTGATGTAGATGACTCTAATTCACCTGTTGATATGGATGTTTCTTATGATTGTGAATTGAACTTGTCTACAAATTTTGAACCAACTTCCTTCAAAGAATCTGCTTCTCATAATGGATGCAAAGAAGCGATGCAAAAAGAGTATGATGCTTTCATAAAGAATGGCACTTGGAAGCTGGTTGATCCTCCATTAGGGACCAAACCAACTGGCTGCAAGTGAGTCTACAAGAACAAGTATAAAGTTAATGGCTCACTTGACAAGCACAAATCCAGGCTTGTAGCAAAAGGTTTTGCACAAAAAGAAAGGGTCGATTATAAGGAGACTTTCGCCCCCACAGCGAAATGTGCTACGATCTAGACACTCTTTGCCTTAGCAGCTCAGAACGGTTGGAGAGTCCATCAAATGGATGTAAAAACTGCTTTCTTGAATGGAGATCTAAAAGAGAATGTTTTTATGTCCCGGCTTGAAGAATTTGTTGTGAAAGGACATGAACATAAAGTATGCAAACTTGTGAAATCCTTGTATGGCCTCAAACAAGCACCGCGAGCCTAGTATGAAAAACTAACTAAGCATCTTCTAAAACTCAATTTCAAACATTATGATCTTGATGATGCAACTTTATTTGTCAAGAAAGTTAGCAAAACAGTGGTATATCTTGTGGTATATGTAGATGATCATTTGATGACAGGGAACAATGAAAGCTACATTGCATCTATAAAGAAGGAATTGAGAAAAAGTTTTTAAATAACTAATTTGGACTATGTTCATTACTATCTTGGTATTGAAGTAACTCAACATCCGAAGTCCATATTTCTTTCTCAAAAGAAATATATTGGAGATCTGTTGAACAGGTTTGGCACAACAGAATGCAATCCTCTTACTACTCCAATGGAACAAAACTTAAAGCTCACATCTATTGAATGAAAAGAATTTGAGGATGCAACAAAGTATAAACAGCGTGTAGGAAGTCTCAACTACCTAACTACTACTAAACCAAACATTTCGTTTGTTGTTGGAATCCTCTCCAGGGTTATGCAAAAGCCTTGTGAAGGACATTGGTCTGCTGCAAAAATAGTTCTAAGGTACTTGAAGGGAACTCAAGACTTTGGAATCAAATATACATAGGCGGACGATTTCAGTTTAATTGGATACTTTGATTCAAACTTCGATGCAGACAAAGAAACTGGGTATCTACTTCAGGATATGCTATGAGTCTTGGATCAAGAATTGTGTTTTGGAAATCATGCAAACAATCAATTCCAACAGATTCCACAACAGAAGCAGAATACGTGACAGCAACTAGGGCAACAAAAAAAATTGTGGGGCTCAGGAAAATTCTTGAAGATTTGCAAGTAAAACAAGTACAATCAACTCCACTCATAATTGACAATACCTCTGCAATAACGTTGGCCAAGAACCCAGAGTTCCATGATCAAACGAAACACATCAATACTAAATATCATCTGATTCAACATCATGTTAAGGCGAGCTACGAAAGGAAGAAAACTGGAGCTCCTGTTGCGGAGAAGTTAGGGTTTTTATTCGGCTCTTGCTGCCGCCGTTGCGCTTGCGGCGGCAGGGCTTGCCTCTGGTGTGGTTTCTGGCCGCCCTTCTTGTCGCCATCGCTTGGTGCTTCGACGCATTGTCGTGCAGCCGAAGTTTCTTTGATATATCTGTGCCGGGGTTCGCAGTGTCAGGTGGGGTTTGAAGTCATGCGGTTCCTGTAGCCTGTGGCGGGGATACAACTTCGGCCTCCGCTCCCCTCATTCCTGCGGACCTCTACCCTTGCGACATGCAATATTTTCTTTTTCCACAGCGCGGCTCTGTGTCCATTACCTCGTCTTCGTCTTACGATCCCAAGTTGGTGGCCTGCTCAGCTTGGGCTCTGAGTTTCATCGAAAGTGCTCCGGGGACTTGCTTTGTGCATTGAGTCGGGAGGCAGCGGAGTGTGTTCATATTTACTGGTTTTCAGCGGTCTTCTGCTCAACTTCCGTGCCGCTCTGCTTTGGCGGTCTCACCAAGGGGTTTTAGGCCTTTGGTGTATTTGATCTGAGCCGCGGAGCGGGTGCGGGGTATTGTTGGGCTTCTTGATACTCTTCGTGGGGGCGAGGTGGCTGCCCTAGCCGCTTCTACCCCCGGAATCGAACCGCCTCTGCTCTGGTTGGGCCCTGATGGGTTCCCTTGCTGAGGCGTTGGGTCCTATTTTTGGTCGCTTGTTGGCTTACCTCTGCAGTTATATGGAGCGTTGAGGGATCTGGGGTGTGGAGTCTGTCTCTGCATCGATTCGTGCCGCATTATCATGGCTGCTTCTGGTTGGTTTCTTCTGGCTACTGAGGATGTATGGGTGATTTCTTCCTCTGGTTTCTTCGGTTTCAGGAGGAGAGTTTGAGGGGGTGGGGGAGCTGTGGCTACCTTCGCTGCTCTCTACCATGTCGTGCCTCTCCTCCTTGTCTAGGCGGCCATTTCGAATTTTCTGCACATTCCTCAGGAGCTGTTGTTTTTTTCTGTTGTTTTTGTTTGTGATGGGTATGGGTATCCTCCTGTTGGGGTTTACATACCCATTTACTTGCTGCCCTGTCTAAGGGCTCTTCTGTATACTTCTCTTGAAGTATAGTTATTGTGAGTGGTCTTGCCCACACTACAGCATATGCGTTTAGCATCTACATGTAATTTTCTGAAATTAATGGAAATTACGGATTTTCTCTTCGAAAAAAAAAAAAAAAAAGGACATCATGTTAAGGCCAAAACGATCCATCTTCGTCATTGTTCCACTAATGAGCAAATTGCAAACATCTTTAGCAAAGCGCTTGGAAGAGAAAAGCTTGAACAATTCAGAGTGATGCTTGGACTCACCAACATCCCTTCAGATTAAGGGAGGGAATGTTGACACCTAATCATCAAGATTGGGTGAATAAATATAATTGATGTAAATAAATAATAAGAAATATGAACAGTGATCGTAAGATGAAGTGAACAATCTCCCTTATGTATATAATAAAGACCAACTTGAAGGAATAATATGAATTGAATTTTGTGGAGTTACTACCTGGCCTGACAGAAACCCTAGCGAATGAAAGTTCTATATAAAAATACGAGGTTGTTTAGGTTTAGAACTTTGGGATTCATGATCCAAGCACTCACCTAAACTTCTGTATCTTTCTAAGCCATCATAAATGAGAAATTCTACTAGAATAAATAAAAGAAACATTTCATTGCAAGGTGATTAAAGTAGGTTGCATACATATTTTTTCATTGTGCTTCAAAGAGAAACTCAATGTTCGCAGGGGCACGGGGATACTTTTTTATCTAGGAATTTTTGATATGCTTGATATCAATGGAATTACTTTTAAATTTCAACAATTAATAATTTAAAAAATAAAATGAAAACAAATTTAATCCCTATAAGGCAATTGGTAAATCCAGAGTTTATAGATCCAGAGTTAAAACATTTGGTAGATCGTTCTGGCTCTTAGCAGCATTTGGTAGATCCAAAGTTAAAATAGATCTAAGCTGGTTATTTACACCTACATTTATATGGCATTTTTTCTTGCCTTGCTGATTTGGTTTTCCAATCATTGTGTTTTGGGTGCAGATAAGAAGCAGAAGGATAGGATAGAAATTAAAAAAGTACGAAGGCACAAAAGTTTTATTCACGGTAGCAAGACCGCCTTCTTTTGGGAAGCCAAAAAAGTAAACGAGAATGACAGTGTTACTCAACATGCTTCTCTAATGAAATTGTTGGTTGATCAAAGGCAGAAGATGGAAATTCTTGAGGTTGTGTGCAATATGCTTAAAGGTCTTGCGCTCAACCTGCACAAAGACACTTTCTCATAAGAGTTTGAAAAACAAAAAATCTACAAATTTCACTCATGATACTTTCTCAAAAGTGTTAAAAAAACAAAACATCTACAAATTTCACTCACGATGAAATTCAAGGATGAAGTTCAAGAAGAAACTGTGCACCAGCTCAAGAACCAAATGGATATCGAGGCACTACTCTCCCAACTCTGATCTCAGTCAGAATGGCAGCCAGCCACCATAATTTCATAAAATGAAGTTATATTTGTTTTCAGTTACAAGAAAATTTGTGAATCCGGCTAGGAAGCAAATCTGGACTCCTCAGAAGAGGACTCTGTTAACCAAGGGTTCTTTAGCATTGCAGATGATCTAACAAAGAGGCAACACTAGGTCGAAAATAAGTCATACCAAATCAATTAACAAAATAGTTGAATGTGTCGTGTACCACAGTTGAATGTGTCGTGTACCACAGGTTGCTATAATCATGGAATCTAGTAGAGCATGTTTCTCCATCAGATATGGCGTTATGAAATCTTTTGATGTGGGAAGTTATTTTTACATTTTTCAATCAGAAACAATATCAGATCGAGGTCATTGCTGATATCCAATCGAAGCTGACATTGCTGATATAAAATGAAGTCCTTGACATTGCTGATATAAAATTGAGTCCTCAACGTTGCTTGAGGACCCTTGTAAGCAACGTTGAGGACCCTTGTAAGCTGTAACAGTTAATTGCTGTTAGGTTGCTCGATTTTAACTTGTACCATCAGTACAATAAAAAGATACAATACACTTATCGCAACAATTATAAAAGCAAAATGTGAAATGGGAACTTCCATTTTGGATTATTTCTAATTTGGGCACAAAAATTAGCATGGAAGAAATGAGGACGACACCCAAATATGGGATAAAGAGTGAAACATGCTAATTAACTTTTTTAAATGAGCCATTAAGGGCGCTTGTCCACTGTACATCCACCATGAAAACAAACAATTCTGAAGCTTCTCAATTGTTACCCTCTGGATGTTATGGTTTTGAATTTGGCAACCCTTTGACTTGGCCACAAAGTAAATTTTGTAAAATAAATGGCTACTGTCTCATTTGTCTCTACAATTTCAGAATCACATTTTCAGAATCTTCAGCACTTAACAAGGCAAGATCCATGAAGAGATGGGCGGATAAGCAATAAATAGGTGAATATGAACAGCTCAGCATGACCCCCAAATAAAGCTGTTTACATGGTTTTGCACCCAAAATGCGATCTATCCCTATTGTGCATCATTTCATCGCATTCTAAACCTCATAGTGAGTATCTGGTGATAGCGTCTAAGTCCTCGTAGAAGCAAGGCTACAAACCGAACGATTTTGAATACCATAACCTTCCATGAAGTTTGGTAGAAATTAAGTGATATTCAGGTCTTGCATGCAACAAACCGTTGCACATATACGACTCAATTTGGAAGGTTTGTTGCACATATACAGTCGACTCAATTTGGAAATATCGCTGATTACTATAATGTATGTATTAAGAGTTTTACAAATCCCAGCAAATATATTGTTTTGGAAAATATACACCACACCATAAAAGGAACCCAAATATCTTTACCTCCCATGGAAATTTGAACATCAGCAAAAACAATAAAACTGTATCGCAGGATTGGAATAGCCGATGAAGTCAACAGAGTGACTGTAAAGCACGAACTCCAATAAAATCATTCATGTGCAACTTGACCAAGATATAAAAATCAACAGCATTTGGGTGCTCGTCAGCAAATTTGTTTAGATACATGTGCTTCAAAAAAATGGAGAGCGTTCCAATCTGCATATCCAGAGCTGAACCAGAGACACTCACAAGAATAAGACCAGCTTCAATGTTTCAACCCATATAATAGTTACTTGCTCCTGACAGGCAGTCGCAACATATCAAGAGCAACTAACAGACCAATACCTGAAAGGACTCAAGTACCTTATCACAATTTTGGGGTTATGGCCCTCTATGATGGAAATGAAACATATCATCAAAATTTGTAAAACAATTCTTGGACAAACTTTCATTATCTTTACAAGACTGGATGGGGTAAACAAAATGTATGTGGTCCAGCCACCTGGAAACCTCTACTGCAATGCATAACTGAAAATCAATCACGAAGGCCTCCTTCGCCTTGGTGCTACATCATCATCAAGTTCACGTGTAACTGAAGATTTGATACTACCTCTAGATCTTCCATCTCTGCTATACTTCATGTCAGCTTTGTCATCTTCTCTACTTCTTTCTCTTCGAGATGCACTTCCTGCCCTGCTAGCCATGTCTTTATCACCTGCTCTTGGGCTACCTCTGGCCTGCAAATCAGCAGCCTCTTTAGATCGAGAACTGTGGGCCTTAAGCCCATCTTCTTCATTCCTTAGATGTCTGATATCGCTGCCACCATCAACTGTTCTAGCAGAATGCACCACCCCATTACCATAACTCTTCCACTTAACTTCGTTTTCTTCACGCCGTGCACGTCTGGAGTCACTTCTAAACTCTGCTGACCTGCCAGAATGCAATGGTCTCAACTTTCTCAAGTACTCACAATGCTTTGATCTGCCAGTAGAATCCAGCCAACCAGATCTATTAATATTGCGGGGAGACAATCGACGTGGTGAACTCCTTGTGGGAATTGAGTGCCTCCTTGAATCATAATCCCTGATGTGTTCCGCATCCCTTCTGTCACTGGACCATTTTGTTGTTTGTGGAGAAGAACGTTGATTTCTGGAAGATGGTAACGAACTCATTGTATGTCGAGAAATTCCTACCCGATGAGATGGAGATTTCAGCCTCTCCGGTCTTGTCTCAGTCCTGATGTTAGGAGACCTGCTGCGTCTTCTAGATCCTGAACCCCCGTCTAGCCCACTGAAAGTTCTTCCTCTTGGAGAGGACCACATTCGTGGAGAGCGTGTCCTCGATCTTGATGAAGACTTTGATGGTGAGCGAGATCTGTAAGATAGTGAACTCCTTAAGGTTGGTGATCTCCTTCTGAGCGGTGGTGACAAGCTCCTATCTCTCCTTACCAAGCGATAATCAGCTGATTGGATTGACCTATGAGAATCAACCATGGAGGGATCCAGCCCACCATTACCACCAAACAATGCCCTTCCATACCTTTCTGGGCCTCCTCGCCTCAGAGGGCCAATAGCAGCTGAACCAAATCCAGTTCTACCCCTACCCCTGCCCCTGCCCCTGCCCATAGTCACTCGTCTATCAGGGCTCACACTCGTATCTCTGCCAGGTTCCATACCCTTTTGTAATCCAAACAATGTGTTCCCACCACCATCCACTAAGGATCCCTTTCCCATTATCTTCCCATGGCTACCTCGACCAGTACCTGTCAAGGGGCACATTTCTCCCCTTACTGTAAGGCCTGAGCTACTGGCTTTTACAATTGTTCCATCAGGTGCCACGACAAAACCATTGCTTTCAACCTTGGCAGCAGCAACAGCAGCAGCATTCGTATGTCCTAGTGGCCCAAATCCAGTAGGACTAGCATAATAGTTTGGAGAATGATGTCTACTTGATCCCCATTGCCCATTTGTAGGACCCATCCAGGAATCACCCCTTCCTCTACTACGCATTCCATGCATAGACCTGCCCCTTCCAGCAGTCCTTACTCTACCCGTTCCCCTTGAAGCGAATCTTGGACTTGTATCAAGACCATCATCCCTGATTGACACGAAGACATAGCTGAAATCAGACACATTGCATAAGCTAAACAAAGAAGAATATGAAAGAACAAGAAATGTAAAAGTGTATACCTGATTCGTGCTAGGTAGACTCCATCTCTTCCAGAAGCACAATACCTAGCTCTATCCATTTGCATAGCTTCAATAGATCCTATCTGCCCCAGAAAGCACCTTTGACTGGGACCAGCCCAGCCAAAACCTTGACCCCGCTTTGCAATATTTTCTTCGACACTCTTGAGTGCTTCTTCTGCTGTTGTAAACCCTTCAGGTAATTGATCCCATCCAGAAAACTTCTGCCTTGATGAGGTTGGATTCTTTACTTTCCTCAGTTCTGGAGGCTCATGTGAATCCAGGGAGCAATGTTGCCTAACCTCCATAGCTGTCTGACTATCTTGACGGAATATTTCGATTGATTTCGAATCACCTTCAATTTCTGACCTGTCCAAAGCTGATGCATTGGCTTTATTGTTTCCTTGCTTGAGTGAGCTCACCTGGACAGCTTCGACAAATTGCCCATCTTGCAACACTTGATTAGTATCAATACAGTTTTCACCCCTTTCTCCCTGTTGTGCATCATTCCTATTCATTTCATGTTCAACATTTTCAGTATCTGTAGGACCCTCCCCTTTACATTTACTCTCAGCTTGAAGTGATGTGGAAACCCTCTCATCAGAAATACCAAGTTCATCCGCATCTCTACCATCCGAGTAACCGTAGTCAACACGTTCAGCTTCCAGTTCTTCTGCTATATCTTCATCCCAATAACAAGAATTTTGATCTCTGTATTCTCCATCTTCATATTGGGAATCATCATCCGCTTGCCCATCCATCATCCTTCCGGTATAAGAAACAGGTTCATCATCTTCTTCATAAACATCATCACTGGCGACTTCTGAGACCATCTCTACAGAACATTCATCCAATGCCTCCTCCTGACCTTTAGACTTCCCAATGTTGGTGCATGCATCAACAGCTGCAAGAGCATCCAGCTTGCAGACACTCTGTTCAACAGCCACATGACAATCAACCATACAAACACCCTGACTAATTGCTACAGTGTCTTTCACATTGCAAGCGCTCTCATCAACTGTCACTGGAAACCCAATATTGACCTCCCTCTCTTCAACAGCCTCAATGGACTCAACCTTGCAGGCACTTTCATAACCTGCAAAAGTGTCGTTAACAATGCAGACACTCTCATTACCAGTTACTGGGGCATCAACCTTAGAGACACTCTCACGAACTGCAACAATATCATGAACCTTGTCATCAATCTGCGTATTTAAAATAGACACACCACCCTTGCAGACATTCAAATCAAGTCTCACAGGAGTGTCAACCGTAGAAACACTCTCATCAATTGCCATGGGTTCTTCAACCATGCCCAGGCTTTCATCTTTTAAACCAGGTTCATCATCATGGCAGAAATTATCATTGACAGCCATAGTCGCATCAACACTGCGAAATCCTTCAACAACTGGGAAAGACACATCAACATTTGGTCCACTGTCGGTAGTGTTACAAGGTGAGTCAGAAACAGTGCCATCTTTTTGAACCTCAGTGCCATCGCAAACTTCAATCTCATGTTTGACATGCCCCAAAGCATGCTTATGAGAAGCAAACGCTTCCTTATATCCACAGTGATTTTCTTTAGAAGTTTCATTCGATACTGTTATAGAATCCTTTACAAGAGCTATCCCCTGCGCTACTTTACAGGATGCATCAATTTCTGGAATTAAGGTAAGGTGTCTGTCAGCTGGTGCTTGAAGATGCATCTCTGAAACATGACTCGCATTGCTAGTTTCTTGTCTACCAATTTCACTTTCAGTATAAATGTCTTTAGCGGAGTCAGAAATTCCATGTGATAGAGCAATGGATAGATTCAAACCATTTTCGCTGCCAAAGCCATCTGATTTAGCAACACTCATTGCCGATGAATCACGGTTAGCCAACACTTCATCGTGAACTGACTGATGTTTTAAAGCAGTATCAATATGAAAACCAAGAGAAATATTAGAATCAACATGCTTATCAAATAGTGAGAGTTGTTCCAAAGTCTTTGGCTGATGAACATTCATGCCATCACCCTTTCTGACTATATCTTGTTCTAAACTTCTAATATCACCCTTCCATTCTGCAACTGCAACCTGAAGCTGAATATCCTCTGAATATACAATATTATTGTTATTTAGAGATCTTCCTGGTATTTTTGAAAAAGATTCTGTTCCAGTAGCTCCAATTAGATCCTCTGGTGGGTTTTCCCATTTGTCCATCACAGTATTCAGGTCCCAATGAGATCTGTCATCATTCAAATATCCAGAATCCAATCTCAAAAGTTTTCCACTTTTGTTTCCTCTGTTTTCAGACAGCTTTACAGGGCAAGAACCTATTGCATTTCCATCATTGGCTAAACAAGAAATCTCAGGTCCTCTACTAATATTATTGCTTACTAGTTCCAGATCCATCGGCTGACCCACTTCATCATTGACAGCAAGACCCACATCTCTTTCACCAAGAGAGATGTATTTTTCTATCTCATCACCTGTGTGCCTCTTATCCTCCAATTCAGATGCTTGATAAATCTTGGGAGTCACGTGTGTTTGATCCTCGCAATCTTTTTCATGAATTTGCAATTCTGTAACAACCTCTTCTCCACCTGGAATTTCCATGCCATCTTTCACACTTAATGATGCTACCTTTGCACTCTCTGATGGCTGGAATTGTGCTCTGGCCCCTATGTCTTCTACGTTATTAACACTGTTCCCAAGATCACTTATACAAGCAGCTGCTGCTAACATTGAAATTCCGGAAAAATCTGCACTGCTAACAACTTTGGCACGAATAGAATTTCCATTGTTGCACATTTCAGTAGATTGAATTTCATTTTCAATTGTGCCTCCAAAATCTTGTTGAGGACATTCCCCTGTAATAGCAATGCCATCCAGAATATGTTGCTCTCCAGGGCCATTCAAGTTGACATGGGGTCTTTCTGGAGAAGAAACTTCACAAAATGTTTTAGGCTTTGCAATTTCTGGGGATGGTGATCTTGGTGGAGAGGGAGAGCAGACCAAATTAAATTTCCGTTTCTTTATCGGGACACTTGTAACAGCATCATTAAACCGCCGAGTCAGCGATTTCTGTCCCACCTGCTCAAGTCGACACTATCAGATACTTTATGATAAGTCTAAGCCATTTCAAGCTACTAAAATTGAATAAAAATAAAATAAAAATAAGCACCTTTTCAGATTCAGAGATTGACATATCATCCTTCTCAGGTGTCGATACAACTTGCCCACCAATGTCTTCTTTCACACTATTCGAAGGAGATCGCTTCTTACCCATTGATTCATTGCTAAGCAACCGCTTACGAGCTCGCTTCAATGCTCTACCATCTGAATTCGTAGCTGTCACCGTCTTCGTGAAGCTCAAATTTGGGGCAGGGAGTTTTGAAAACTCATCTCCTGCTTCACCTGTTCCGGTCTGTGTGTCAAAAAGCAGCCTTCCATTGCTTAGCGTTCCATTACCACCACAAACCTTACAAGAAGTGCCTGCCTGTCTGTTACAAAACCTAGAAGTTGCTCGAGAAGCATCAACACAACTAGGATGTGCAACAACTAAGCCTCCGTTGCAGGTGCAAGGATGAATCTGCAAATGAATCATAAATGGTACCTGTTAGCAGGTACTGTTTTACAACGAACCCCTTCCAGATGATAGCCAATAGAGCAGAGACTAGTTCGACAGCAATAACAAAAAATACATCCAATAAGATCTAAGATCCTTCTGCTGCTAGCAAAGGAAACCCACCATTGCCTCGTGATCTTCATTGTCCTCACACCCACATATCCAACAAACTTGCTCCTCTGCAACCATCTCCCTGTGTTTTGAGTCATTGCATATGTCTTTAAGTGACATTTCGCTATATAATCCCTGCGAAACAGGTAAGAAACCACTTGTCAACCCCTTGTGTTAGTATTAATTTAATGACAACATATTATACGTTTTATTTCTACTTTTGAACCATGACGCCCTAAGCTGATAACAGCCTGCCAGTGCCTGCATCTGGAGGCCATTACCTTGAGGCAGTTCGTTATTCAGCCTTAACAAGGCCCTATGAAAGCCTTTCACTCCAGATCATGTTGCTCAAATAAAAACTGTGTTGCTGAAGCATTTTAGGTAGGCAGATAGACACAAGCTGATGAAAAACTTCAAGGCAATCTAATACAGATAACATCATCCCTTTCAAAATAGCATGACCTGTGTATGTCCTAAGGGCAAAATAAGCAAAACTCTGCAAGATTATCCCTGTGAAATTTTGCCCCTGTATTTTTTTTAATAAAGCAACGATGCAATACATTTTCCCAAATTTTCTGCCCAAGCATAGATTGCACACTGGCAAAGCCTCCTGCAGACAGATTAATCAACAACCGATCCCTGTTCAAAGATTTTTTGCACCCTTGCAACTATTTTTCCCTGTTAAAAACACCGCCTTGAATGTCATGTCTTTTTGTATGCCTGGAACTAACCTGTTCATCCATCCTGATGACAACAATCTCCTTCTCCACGTTCTGACAAGCCAGGCATATGGTATCCTCAAAAACCTGCATAATAAAAAAAACAGCAACGAAAATTAACCCCAACCAAAAAGGTCATTTTTTCTAAAACACAAATTAAGTCAATCACTGCACTGAAATGCGGTTAGTGATAATCCACCCTAAACCAGGACCTTCCCTACTCACGAGTGATGGGCAGTACTCTAACCTTCACTGTAAAAAGACAAAAGATGATTGTTGCATAACAAGTATCAGCCACGCAGATAAATAATCTGGTAAATGATAAAGGCTACTTTCACCACAAAATTCAGAATACTTCGTGCAATGCAAAAACAAGAGATCCAAATTAAATATCTAACCCCATGCTAAAATTTCAACCAAAAGCGCCACTATGATGCACACAAAACATTTGCCCCGAATGAATATTCCCACTGCAATGCACACAAAAGACTTGCCCGAAATTAATCCTTGACGGTTAGCAGGATATCCTCAAACCCTCGCAAGGTGAAAAACAAAAATCTAAACCCCTGAAATACCCAAGCCCCCAAGTCCCTGAATGGGAGGATCCCAAAACTACAGACCCCGGACCTGTAAAACAAACTCACCTCTATCTACCAAAAGGAGAAACATCCATTTTAGACCCTAGTAGATGAGAAAACTTCCAGACCCATCCCAACCGAGCTGCAAGTGTAGCCCAGAGGGAAGTTAAATAGAGTGCAGCACTGTAAGCACTGGCAGTTTCGATTTCAAACTGTTTCAAATTCATGGACGTTAGCCACAACAGGACAACCAGGTTCATGAAAGTGGGTTGTGTTATAGCCCCACCGGGCTTCGACTCTTCAAAGAAGTGGTCTGCGCTGACTTCTTGAAACGTGGTCAATGCCCTTTGAGGTTAATGCCCAAAACTTTCTCGAGTTTCCAATTCATGGATTCAATGCAAAACCCAGATAAAAAGAAATCAAATCAACCTGTGTATCATCCAGCAGAGCATCATCGTTGCTTTTTCCTAGCTGTCCAACGCAACACCTGCAAGAAGCTATCTTCCTCGAATTAGACACAGCATCGCCCCGATGGCGGCCATGCCTGCTCCGCGAGCCTGCACCTCCTCTAAGAAATTCAACAGCCTTCTTAATCGCCTCTTCGACCGACTCATTGACTCTGAACGACACCGATCGAAGCAACCCAGCACGCGTCTCGCCCACTGCGGCCACAAACCGCAAGCCATTCAATCCGTTCCTCCTCACACAAACAAACATGGTCATCACCCTCTTCCTGCTCCTCGTCCTACTAACAACAGAACTCCTACTCCTTCCAGTAGCATTGCCCCTCATATTTCTCCTGTTACTGTTTCCGCCAGATCCAGCAGAGACAGACGTAGACGAATCAGATAAACCCTCGTCCTTATTCCCCGACAGAAACCTCCTAAACTCTGCAAAACACTCCGTCGAACATGCAAAACTCAAGGCATTAGCCTCCGCCTCCGCATCTTCGTCGCAGTCAAAACTTTTAGACCACCCTAACTTATTACTATTATTACCATCGGCCGGCCTGCATTCAACGATGAAGCATTTTCGGCTGCCCTCGATACCTTTCTTCACAGAAATCGTCTGCAGTGTCATCATTTTTCTCGCGTATCAAGATTCGGTTCCTTACCTTGCTCTGTGAGGCCGGCGCTTCCTGCGTTCAAAACCCTAATTAAAAAAACTGGGATTTTCTACAGATTTGGCCACAGCCAATATCACAAACAATGCTGGCAAAAGGCCCCAAAGAAACCAGATGCCTTCGCCGCCGCGATGATATTCTCAGCTTTTCTCTGCGCTACTGCAACAATCGATCTTGCTAGGGTTTCGAGGGTTTCAAGCTCCTCAAGATTCCTGCCTCTGTTATTATGTGAAATAAATATTGTGTTAGACATATGTGGCTATGGATCTATGAAGGGTATATATAGAAGGCCACTATCACAAATCTGACCTAAATATGGTCCTGCCTTTCCTTTTCGGGCGTCCCATGAACGTTTCAATTTGGTGTTGGACTTTGCTTCAAACTCTTATGGGCGAGTATTATTGTGAACGGAACTCTTGAGGAAATAGAATTTTATATATATTAATATAGATAATGTAGTTTATAATAGTTATTTGGGGTAGAATCGATATAAAAGTGGATATTATTTGGTGAATTGATATCATTACATGTGGCCTATCTAAAGTTATTTGTGGTCAAATTGATATAAAAGTGGATATTATTTGTTGTATTGATATCATTACATGTGGCCAATATAAAGCTATACAAATATACAATATGCATGAAACATTCCAACTTATATTACTAAATAGAAGAGTTATCGTTGCTCGAAAATAAGTGTAACAATGAAACTAAATTTGCATTTTAAAACCCTTTTTTAATACTTTCTTGAAATTACATAAAAAGTAGAGTACCCAACTCCAAGACATCATAATCACTATTAAGGTGTTGGACATTTTGACATAACGAACATCTATGTGTGGTTTGAAATAGTGTTATTTATATAAGGATATAATCTATGTGGTTTGAAAAAGTGTTATTTATATGAAGATATAATTTATAAGGGATAGATTAATTAGTTTTTGTAGGGTTTAGTTTTTATTAAGGTTTAGGTTTAAATTTTATGGGAGGTGTTGAGGGTGTGAGTTAATTGTTGGATAACATTTCTCAAGAGGTATTTAAATTTAATTATATTTCGCACAATTTTAGTGACAATATCACACTGTTCGGTGAATCGTTCTTTCATGTAACATCAGGAGTGATCACAGCCTAAGCACAGTCTAGCCTGGAAAAAAATAGAGAGAGAGACACTAGAAGAATAAAATGGATATGTGAACTATAAAGATGGAGTGGCAAAAGGCCAAAATATTATTGCAACAAGAATGTAACTATGTACACTAATAAAGATGAATATAATTTATGTTTCTTTAGATTATTGTGGTGAGTGAGTAATAAGCATGTACATGATCTTGTATGAAAGCTTGTATATCATGAGAATGTTGTGATAATGAGCCTATTAACACTAAGGTATTGGATAGCCCCCAAGGGGTGGATCAATTGGCAAGTGTAGTGAAAATGAAGTGTTATGTACCAAAATATTTGAGCTTCGAACCCCCCTGACTTACCTATGTTTGCGGAAGGGGCATACATAAGCATTTAGGGGTTATAGTGGTAGTGATTGAAATCGGCCCCGTGTCACGCAAGGACGAAATCAACCTAGTTTTTTATTCCTCTAGTCACAAAACAAATCTAAAACAAAAAAACATTAAGGTTTGGATGTTTGTATGAATATTTATGTAGGGGTTTGGCTATTGATATTAAGAGAGTTATGAGTATATAATCTTGGATGTTAAGTTATGAGATGTCTACATA
This sequence comes from Pinus tabuliformis, assembly GCA_031772625.1. Lineage (NCBI taxonomy): Eukaryota > Viridiplantae > Streptophyta > Pinopsida > Pinales > Pinaceae > Pinus > Pinus tabuliformis. The sequence continues at coordinate 194,930,873 of CM062807.1, read as the reverse complement.
CTAATGGATTTGAGTATTTATACATTGTTGTTTAAGTACAAGGTCACTAATTGTTTGGGAATGTGATCCACGTGTACATGATTAATAGTGACAAGGTGCGAGTTAGCAAGTATTGAGGTTGGTGGGAAAAGAACATGGTTTGGTTATTTCATTCCCAATCTCTTTTCCTAAAATAGTTAGAGTGCAATACTCTCTCCTTCCACTATTTTTTCCCATCCCTTCCTTTATGTTGTATCTTTCCTACCTCATATAACCATCTTGCATGGAGTATTAATGCAATAAAGCTCACTAATATCATCAGTTTGGTTGTGAGGACAAGATTTTTAATTCCCCCGCTATTCCTTTTTATATCCAAGTAAATGAGTCAAGGATAGTGTTCTAGTGTAGTAGGTTAGGTAGGCAAATATTTAATCCTACATGAGTGATTGGTATCTCTTTAAGTGTACGTAAAGGATATCATTTTATTAAGCATGACATGTAAATTTAAAGCCAAGCCAAGAAGCCAGTGTTAAGATTTCATTATTGAATAAAACCATTGGAGGTTCACATTATGATCTGATAATCACCCTATGAGTGACCTCAGTGAAAGATTTATTGAATAAAGGTATTACAGACTCATATGCTGGTGTGTGTGTCTATGTTATTTAAGCAACGGATCGATCAGATTGCAAATACACAAACACTTGAAATGGAAAGACAGTAGAGAAATACAGTAAGCAAATACAAGAACACAAGAAATTAATAAGGAGTTCACCCTATCCTCCAAGGCTACATCTCCGGTCCAGCTCTCAGTGGTGGCCTTATTTTATTGTGTCTTAAGCAGAGAATTACAATGCAGGGACTCAATATGAGTCTCCTGAAATAGGTTTGCTTGGCAGGGTGGTTCTTGGATTCCCCAAGCCACTGGAGTGCACAGACTCTTTTGCCTACCAGCTCTGTGACCTTCTGGTCTATAATGGAGAGAGCCCAATGTGGTGCTCAGTCCGGATAGATCCTCTCTGGGATGGCTTGAATCTCTCAAGCTCTCTGGTGCTCGATGCTGCCTCTGGTCAGCTCGGCCCTCTGTCTTCCATTCTGCTTTTGCTTCACTGTTTTCTTCACTTCTCTGTCTTATGTCTTCCTCTCTGTGTCTCGTCCTCCTCTCAGGGTTCTCTCTGTCTTCTGTTCTCTATTCATGGCTTTAAAGCCATTTTTTCCCATGTTTGTTCAGTTCCTCTTCCTCCTCCGTTGAATCGCCTACTGCAGCTGTGCTTGGAGTTCCCTGTTCGGCGTCATCAGTAGGCTCATAAGGAGTGGCCACATGTCCTCCTATAACAGCGCCAGCCTGCTTCGTCGGTTCAATTTTTTGGTTACATCGTGGAATGAGTCTTCCTCCACCATGGCGGTCAAAGTGGACCTCAAATTCTTCGCAATCACGGCTTATTCCCTCATTAAATCCAGTCTTGTTGTCGGGCGCGATGTCAACCGTCAGATCTGGACCCCCTAGATCCAATGCCATCCGCTCATTTCGCACGGTTGACTTGCTCGACCGTTAGCACGCGATGAGCAGCGATTTTCTCTCTCCTCCGCTTGCCACATGTCGATCGCTGAGTGGGATCGCTCCGCTTTCATCCAAAACTGCATACGATTCAAGGAGCCCCCAATCAATACCGCTGGTTTCGGAGCGAGCCCTGCCTTTTAGCTTTAGCCTTTTCCCCACGGTTCCCGGCTCTTCCATGTGACCATCGCTTGGGGCCTTCCCATTTCGAGGGTTTTCGCCCAGCGATCGCGCATCAAAAAACTCCTCTGTTTCCCGATCTGGGCCTCCTAGGGGCTAATTTCGCTTCCCGCGCAGTCTCCATGGGCCTCGGTTAGTGTGCTTTGACCGAGGTCCTCATTGTTCCACGTTGGCTGCCACTGCCACTAGTTTATAGGTGTTTTTGACCGTTGTTCTAAATTTTTTTATGTTTGTCCCCACCTGATACAATCATGGTTCTTTCGACAATTCTTTATGGATCCAATTCGGATCACGACCTTCCCACTGAAAAAGCTTTTGGACCACCAAAAGTTGGTTTTTAAGCATCGACTAAGTGAGGGTATTGCTTTCTCACTTGCCCAATCTCAATCCACTTTGCACTGCTTGGCTTTGAACCTTTGAGCCCAATCCTGAGGTACTCCACATCTCCCCTGCACGTTGTCCTTACCTTCCTCTCCAGCATTGTGTCTTCCTGCAATTCATTAAGATATTTAGGTAGCAGGTCGTTAATAGAAGGCAATTGACTCTGTTCTTCAGGGTCCTCAATCATTGAAGGTTCAAACAATCTCAAGCAATCTGCATTTACGACTGAGTAGATGTGCATGTAAGCTGGTAAACCAAGGCGAAAAGCATTTTCACCATTCTTCTCAAGTATCCTAAAGGGTCCATACCTAATAGGCTTTAGCTTTTTACCTTCACCTTGCATCATGTCCTTGCTGATATACAGCCAGACCTGGTCACCAAGTTGAAAACTATGCTCCATCCGATGCTTGTCATGCCTAGCCTTGTATTTGGCTTGGCTCTTTTCCAGCTGTTCCTGTACTGCCTGGTGGATCTCCTGGATCTGTTCAATGAACCTAGTTGCCCTGTCCACATCACTGTGTCCATAAACCATGGTATCTTTACTAAAGACAAAATCCAAAGGAGACCTTGGTGTGAAACCAAAACATGTCTCAAAAGGAGATCTATGTGTAGAAGAATGCTTTGCTCTATTGTAAGCATGCTGCACATAACACAAATGTTTATCCCAAAGCTTAGGATGTTTGCTGTAATATCCTCTTAGTAACTAGATCATTGTCCTATTAACTACTTCTGTTTGGCCATCAGTTTGTGGATGAAACGTTGTGCTTTCTTCAATTTGGTGTCCATCAGTTCCCACAAACTTGACCAAAACTTCCCCACAAATCGGGTGTCTCGATTAGATACAATAGAAGTGGGTAATCCAAAATGAACCCATACATGTTCAAAGAATAATTTTGCAGTCTGTTCAGCTGTAATCTGTTTATTACAAGGTATCAAAATACGCATTTTGCTGAACCTATCCACAACAACATATAGATAATCATGACCTTTCCTAGATTTAGGCAGTCCTCCAACAAAATCCATGGAAACACTTTCCCAAGGGTGAGAAGGTACTAGTAAGGGAGTGTACAAGCCTAGTTTTCTGTTGTTGGGCTTGCTTTTAGCACACATAGCACATCCTCTTACATATCTAGAAACTGTCTCATTCATTTTTGGCCAATAACAAAACCTTTGCAGTTGTGCAACTGTTTTGCTTACCCCAAAGTGACCTGATATCAGAGAAGTGTGTGCTTCCCTAATTATCTTTACTCTCTCAGTTTGTGGAATGCAGAGTTTCCAAAATGATATAAGAGTCAGTCCTTCACATGATAGTCCAATTCTTCTACTCTTTTGCATTGACTCAAAGTTGCATATACATCTTTAAAGTCCATATCCTAAGCATATTGTTCAGTGTAGCTCTCATATAGTACAGAATTATGCTTAAGCATGGTAGATGCATTTATAATGGGTCTAGATAACATGTCTGCAACTTTGTTATGTATGCCCTTTTTATATCTGATGACTAAATGAAACTGTTGTAGAAAACCCATCCATCTGTAATGTCTTGATTGTTGCAACTTAGTTTGGGAGTGCAGATATTGAAGTGGTTGATGATCAGTATGTATTACTGTCTCTTTGCCCATTAAGTAATGTTTCCATTTTTTCACACTTTGAACTAATGCATACAATTCTTTATCATATGTAAGATAGTTAACTACTGCAGGATTAAAAGTCTCAGAATGATAACATATGGGTTTACCGTGCTGAGTCAACACTGCTCCCATGGCATAGTCACTTGCATCAGTTTGGATATCAAATGGTCTTTGCAAATCAGGCAGTGCTAGTACAGGTGTTGTACTAATCTTTTCTTTCAAGGTGTCGAAGGCTTTCTGATGTTTGCCTCCCCACTGAAACACCTTGTTCAATCATGGTAAAGCATGTAAGGGAGCTGCAATTGAGGAAAAGTTAGAAATGAACTTCCTCCAATATTGTGTTGCTCTGAAGAAGCTTCTCACTTCTGTAGCAGACTTGGGTTTAGGCTAATTTACAATGACTGCCACTTTAGAGGGATCTATTTTCAATTCACCTCCTCCTACTATATGTCCCAAGTAGTTTAGAGATGTTTTGCCAAATTCACATTTTGAGAGTTTAACATAAAGTTTTTCTCTTTTCAAAACATCTAGTGTCTACTTAACATGCTTTAAATGTTCTTCCCACGTTTTACTAAAAATCAGAATGTCATCCAGATACACAATGACAAAATCATCAAGAAGAGGTCTGAGTACATCATTCATTAATCTCATGAAAGTATCAGGAGCATTAGTTAAGCCAAAAGGCATAACCAGCCACTCATACAATCCCTGCTTTGTTTTGAAAGCAATCTTCCATGCATCTTGCTCTGCAACTCTGACCTGATGGTATCCACTGTGCAAAACTAGCTTGGTGAAATAAATAGCTTCCTTTAATTGATCTAAAAGATCATCTATGCGAGGAAGGGGATAACGATTTTTTATTGTTATCTTATTCAGTGCTCGGTAGTCAATGCACATTCTCCACAAGCCATCTTTCTTTCTCACCAAAATGATTGGTGACCCACATGGTGATGTGCTAGGCCTGATGAACCCCTTCTCGAGCAACTCTTGCACCTGCTTCTTGATTTCAGCATTCTCTAAAGCAGACAACCTGTACATCCCAATGTTAGGCAACAGAACATCTTGTTGCAAAATAATATCATGTACTATTTCCTTTTTGGGTGGCATACCTTTAGGTTCTTGAAATAAGACATCATACTCTGAAACAACCTTTTCTATATCAGCTTGTTGTTCAACATTACAACCCTTAAATACATTGGTTTTATCAGGTTTCTTTTCCTTCACAACCATTAGTAAGAATTGTTTGCATGAATTTATCATTTTTTTCATCTGCCCTGAGTTTATGAGAGTATAATTATTCTTGATCTTATGAGCTCTTACAAAGTATTCAATTCCATCTTTAACAAGTAGATACTTGTTCTCAGCTCTATAGAAAATAGCCTTTTTATCATACAAGTAAGGACTTCCTAAAACAATTCCACATATATCCAAAGGAATTATGTCTAACTCAACCTCATCTACAAATGTTGACCCAAAATAAAACTTGAGTTTGCACTGTCTAGTCACTTGTACTTGTGCTTTATCATTCAACCATCCTAATGGGTATGGTTTCTTGTGAGGTGTAGTTGCTAATGCCAATTTCTATACAATTGCTTCATAAATTAGATTTACTTGTGAGCCACTATCAAACAAAGTACCAATCTTTTGATATTTGGAAACAACTCGGATATGGAAAAACTCATGTCTTTTTCTCTCATTTTCTTCATCAATAACAGATTGAGCAGACTTACTAGTAGATGCTTCAGAATTCCTACCTTTTATACCTGTGGCTACAATAGTTGTTTCATCTCTCGAGTCTGACCCAAAATCTTTTTGAACAGCTGCAACAGTCTCCTACTTGCCCTCGGACTTCTTAGGTCTCAGTTCTGGATGCAGAATCCAACAATGTTCATCATCATGCCCATCCTTTTTACAGTGAGTGCATGAAGCTTTGCTTTTCTGTGCAGTGTTAGCCTTCCTTGCTTTCCACTTCTGCTTTCTTTTCTCCTTGCTCTTGCTTGCAGTGGGTTGGGATGGTCCCCCAACTTCTGGATTTCCATTCTTTCCTATAGCTTCTAGATGAGTAGCTTGTACAGATACCTCATATATACTAGTGGGAGTAAACATGAGGATGGTATGCCCCGTGTAGCTGTGTAGACCACCAATATACTTCAAAAGTGTCTCTGGTGAGTCTAATGAGATCCCTAGAATCAATGCTCTCTTTCTAAATTCTTGAGTGTACCCTTGCACACTTTTCCCTTTCAACTGTCGAAGAGTTTGCCAACTCATCATGGCTTGTTGCATGTAGGCCAATGGATAGAACTGCTTTTTGATTGCAGAAGCAAATTCACTCCAGACAAAGATGGTCTTACCATGTCTTTTCATGTCAGCTTGGGTTCTTCCTTCCTACTAAACCAAGGCAGTGCCTCCTAGGCATAGGCTTGCCAGCTGAATCTTACTCTTGTCTGAGTCGATGTTCTGTACTCTGCAATACACATCGATTTGTCTAATCCAATTGTCCAACTTTTCAGCATTTATCTCTCCATCATATATAGGCAAGTCAAATTTAACATCTAGCTTGATCAAAGATGCTTTCTTATTATGCACAGGGCTATTAGGAGGTGTGAGAAAGCTTTCCTCTTTCCCTCTTCCTTTGGAGTGGTCATGGAAGTGAGACTCATCTTCTTCTTTATCTTGTTTAGAACCTGAGGAATCTTCAACCTTATGCTTTCTAAAGTCCCTCTACATTTCTTCTACCATAGACTTTATAGCTAGGAAACTTTCTATGAATTGAGGGTTTGGTCCCACAGAACCTTCTTCTAACATTGTCTTTCGAGGATAGACTCTCCCAATTTCAGGATTAGTTTCGACCAACTCTCCTTCCCCTAATTTGAGCTTTGATCTAGTGAGCATTCAAAAGCTAAACCAACACAAGCTTGTCTAACCTTACAACCTTAAGCTCTGATACCTCTTGATCTGATAATCACCCTATGAGTGACCTCAGTTAAAGATTTATTGAATAAAGGTATTATAGACTCATATGCTGGTGTGTGTGTCTATGTTATTTAAGCAACGAATCGATCAGATTGCAAATACACAGACACTTGAAATGGAAAGACAGCAGAGAAATACAGTAAGCAAATACAAGAACACAAGAAATTAATAAGGAGTTCACCCTATCCTCCAGGGCTACATCTCGGTCCAGCTCTCAGTGGTGGCCTTATTTTATTGTGTCTTAAGCAGAGAATTACAATGCAAGGACTCAATATGAGTCTCCTGAAACAGGTTTGCTTGGCAGGGTGGTTCTTGGATTCCCCAAGCCACTGGAGTGCACAGACTCTTTTGCCTACCAGCTCTGTGACCTTCTGGTCTATAATGGAGAGAGCCCAATGTGGTGCTCAGTCCAGACAGATCCTCTCTGGGATGGCTTGAATCTCTCAAGCTCTCTGTTGCTCGATGTTGCCTCTGGTCAACTCGGCCCTCTGTCTTCCATTCTGCTTTTGCTTCACTATTTTCTTCACTTCTCTGTGTTATGTATTCCTCTCTATGTCTCGTCCTCCTCTTAGAGTTCTCTCTGTCTTTTGTTCTTTGTTCATGGCTTTAAAGCCATTCGTTCCCATGTCTATTCAATTCCTCTTCTTCCTCTATCGAATCGCCTACTGCAGTTGCGCTTGGAATTCCTTGTTTGGCGTCATCATCAGGCTCATAGGGAGTGGCCACATGTCCTCCTGTAACGGCCCCAGCTTGCTTCATTGGTTCAATTCTTCGGTTACGTCGTGGAATGAGTCTTCCTCCACCGTGGCGGTCAAAGCGGACCTCAAATTCTTCGCAATCGCGGCTTATTCCCTCGTTAAATCCGGTCTTGTCGTCGGGCACGATGTCAACCGTCAGATCTGGACCCCCCACATCCAACGCCATCCGCTCATTTCACGCGGTTGACTTGCTCGACTGTTAGCACGCGATGAGTGGTGGTTTTCTCTCTCCTCTGCTTGCCATGCATTGATCGTTGAGTGGGATTGCTCCGCTTTCATCCAAAACTGCTTACCATTCAAGGAGCCCCCGATCAATACCATCAGTTTCGAAGCCGGTCCAGCCTTTTAGCTTTAGCCTTTTCTCCATGGTTCCCGGCTCTTCCATGTGACCGTCGCTCGGGGCCTTCCCATTTCAAGGGTTTTCGCCCAGCGATCGCACATCAAAAGCCTCCTCTGTTTCCCAATCTGGGCCTCCCAGGGGCTAATTTGGCCTCCTGCGCAGTCTCCGTGGGCCTTGGTCAGCGCGATTTTACCGAGGTCCTCGTCGTTCCACGCTGGCTGCCATTGCCATTGGTTTAGAGGTGTTTTTGACCGTTGTTATAAATTCTTTGATGTTTGTCCCGACCTGATACAGTCATGGTTCTTTTGACAATTCTTTATGGATCCAATTTGGATCACATTGAAATGTTGTGTACTCTAATTTTCAAGGACCTCAAGTTCATCTACAAAATATGTATTAGAGCAAGAAAGAGCCTAAGTGGAAAAGAAAGATGAAGAAGATAATTAAAAAGGTGTCAAAAGAAAAGGAGGGACATTGTCAAAAGAGATAAAGGAAGCAAATTGCATGTGTGAAGACAACCCTAGTAAGAGACAATTATTGGGTGGAGTTGTTGGAGAACAAGACAAAAGAAAATGCCAATGGTTGGTTAAGTTTCCACTAGATAATTCGTCACAATAAATATTATAAAAATAGATTGAAAACTATACTATGAGGGTTAATTTTCTTAGATTCTAAAATTATTAATGATTATTTTTTGCTTATGCATGTAATAGATAAGATATGGCAAATAGAGAACAATCAATTACAATCACAATGAACGCAAGATATGCTCTAGGATATCCTTGAGGAAGAAAATCCAACTAAAAGATGAGGTTACTCTACTTTCTTTTGTCTAGAATGGGAATACGGCAAGTATAAAGGAGAAGGAACTCTCTATTGAGTTACCTGATATTTGTGGCCTAGTAGGCCACTAGAGAACATTGAACCATCTATTATGCTCTCTCACTCACACTCCTTGTTATTTTGCTCTGTTTTGGAATAAGATTCAATCGAAACGAATGGAACCACGTTTCCTCCTAGTGACCTAGTTATAACATAACCTAATAGCAAGTTAGGGGTTAGTTTGACTCTTTCAACTCTCAACTAGAGTTTTAAATTTTACCCTTTTAAAGTATTCTTCCCAGTCCCCATGTGGCTAGCCCCTCTTACATGAGTAATAGGGGCTAATGTGGCATCCTCTCAAACCATGGTAGTCAAACATAGTAGGTCAACTTCCAAGAATCATTAACTTTTACATATGAAGTTTGACTGACACAATTATTGCACCATTCAAAAGGTATCTACGTGTAGAATAGTGCCATGGGTTTCAACACTCGGGTATGAGAGTTTTACCCCCCAAAAAATGTCATTTGAGGCCTCAAAATGGCTCCAAAAGGTTTCAGATCCCAATTCTCCAAACTGAGTCATGTTGATAAAATTGCTCCTGCAAGCTTATTCCTCCAATTTTTCCACTCTAAAAACATCTAGATAGATGAAAAATAATATAATAATCTAATCCATACCATACCTCCCCGTTTTGGGAGGCTTTTAGTACCCAAAATATTACTTAATGAGGTAGATTCTTTTCCTCTTCCATCTCCATAGAGTACCATTTAGCCTTACCATAACTTGTCCTTTCAACCTAATTTTCCAAAGGCCATGCTACCCCTATCATGTAGTTCTCTACCTCTTCTACAAAATCGTATCCTGTATTAACTTTACCTGGGCATCAATAGTTAAGTCCTCTGTGGAAGGTAGGACATGCTCCTCTTGATGATCCAACATGGAAGGCTCATAAATTTTTAGATTCTCTACATTTACCACTAAGTAAATGTGTATATATTAGGCATTATCTCCTACCTTTTCCAGTATCTCGAAAGAAACCTATTGCAAAGCCTTGATTTTCTTATCATGACCCTATAGCCTCTCTTTGTTTAACTGTAACATACATAGTCTCCCACTCTAAATGGACTCTTTGTCCTATGCTCATGCTTAGACTTGTACTTTTTATGTGACTTCTTCGATGTCTCCTATACTTGCAAATGGATCTACCTAATTTTCTCAACAAATGTTTCTGCTCTTAAAACATCCCCTATGAGATCCTTTCTCGCTTCTTCTCACTACCCATATACAACATCCAAAGGTGAAGGTGACAAATATCCAAATCAAGTTTCAAATGGAGACTTACTAGTGGAAGTGTGGATTACTCTATGATTAGATTGTTGTATATATACCAAAATTTCATCCTAGGTCTTTGAATGCTTCTGATTTTAACCCCTCAAAAGTTGCACCAAATTCATATTGATTATTTCTATTTGCCCATCTATTTGTAGATGGAATGTTGTAGACCTCTTTAACTTTATATTCATCTCCTCCCACAATGTAGTTTAAAAAGTACTAATAAATCTGGTATCCCCATTTGAAATGATGCTCCTTGGTATCCCAGAGTGCACCCAAACCTATTTGAAGAACGAGTTTCCTACTTATTTCCCTTTGTTCATCTTTCTACATGGCATGAGAATGCACATCTTACTGAACCTATCGACTACCTTGAACATGTAGTATCGTCCCTTCTTGGATGTTTATAAACTCCCCACAAAGTCCATGGAAATGCTTTCTTAAGGTCAAGTGGGTACACATATGGTATGGTGTAGACCATGTTTCCTATTACTAGGCTTGTTGGTACAACAAAGCGTGCATCCTCTAATGAACCTTGCTACATCTTCTTGAATTTTGAACAAACACACCTCAAGGAAAACAAACATGCCTCAAGCTTCAATATTCATGGCACATGAAGAAGGTCCTGAAGGGATATCTGAAGATGAAAGAACTTTCATAAAAGCTTTCTTTGAGATGTCTAAAATGGTTAAGTTTCTTTATGAAGAGAGGAATTCCAGGTTGTATGGAGAGAGCTCAAAACCTCCAAAAGGAGATGGAGGAAAATGAGACAAGCCTCCAAAAGGGAATGGAGGGAATGGTGACAAACCACTACCTTCACCTCCATCATCCTTGTCCTCGTCTTCATCCTCATCTTCTATTTATTCTACCCTTTCAAAAACACCTCCAAATTCTCCAAAAGGACATGGTAAAACTCCTTTGTCAAAGCTTGATATTAAGTTTGAATTGTCTATGTATGATGGAGAGGTAGATGCTGAGAAATTAGATAATTGGATTCGTCAGATTGAAGTGTATTGCAAGATACAAAGAATCAAGGATGATGAGACCAAAATTCAGCTTGCTTCTCTTAGATTGGAAGGTGCAATACTTATTTGGTGGGAAGCCAAAACTCAAGAGGACATGAAGAAACATGGTAAGGTTTTATCCTCTTGGAATGATTTTGTTGTTGCAATAAGAAGGTAGTTTTATCCATTAGCATACATGCAAAAAGCTATCATGGATTGGCAAAACTTTAGGCAAGCTAAAGGTCAAAATGTGCAAAGCTATACTCAAGAATTTAGGAAAAGAGCTTTGATTTTGGGTATAGATTTGTCCTCTCAAGATACTTTGCTCAAATACATTGGAGGATTACATAGTTACTTGAGACATACCATTCTCATGTTTAACCCTACAAAACTAGATGAAGTTTGTGTACAGGCAACTCATTTAGAGGCAAGAGGGAAAAAAAAATCTGGAGAAACTAGTGAGAAGTCATTCAATTATGGAGAAAAAGGAAAAGGAAATTTTAAAGGCAAGGATAAAAGAATGCTTCAGTCAAGAAAGAAGGAGAAAAAATCACATGTAAACATTTTTCTAAAGAAGGCCATGATGAAGACCACTGTTGGAAACTTCATCCTGAGATGAGACCCAAAAAGTTTAATAACAAGGAGAAAGAAAAGATTGTTGCAACTACACAACAAGATCTAGGATCTAATTCCGGAGATGAAACAAAAATCATAGCCATGGGATTGAAAGGTAAGGATTCAATTGCAAGTACTAGTTCTTCTAGCAAACCCATTGAAACTCAAAATGAAAGAGAAAGAATAGAGTTGTTCCATATTAGAATCATCACAAAGCATAACAAGGTAGATACTTTCTTTGATAGTGTTTCACAAGCAAACCTCATTTTAGAAGACATTATAAAGAAATTAAATTTGGAAACCATTCCTCATCCTAAACCTTATCCTTTGGGCTGGGTATGTGACAATGCCAAGTTGAAAGTAACAAGAAAATGCATACTTAGATTTGCCATCACTGCAAATTGTATTGATGAGTTAGAACTTGAAGTAGTACCACTTGATATTTGGGATTGTTTTGGGAAGTCCATGCTTATATGACAAGAAAGCCATATTTCATCGCCATGAGAACAAGTATCACTTGTTTAAAGATGGTATCGAGTACATTGTTAGAGAAAATAGCAAGAAGTTGAATTTATCTCTTGTGAATGTTGGACAAACGAAAAGGTTTGTAAATGCTAGTCATAATTTTACATTATTGATGATTAAACATAAATATGTTGATGAATCTGAAGCTTTTCAAGGATATGAATCAAGTTTGAAATTTGATTTCGTCGAGGTTGCTAATCCATGTGATAAGACATTTCAAGAGTCTAACATGTTACCTCCTAAAAGAGGATAACAATATGAAGTTAATTTGTAGCAAGATGCATCATTGTTGAACATTGGCATGAACAAGACGCTAGTGTTAAAGAATGAGAGGGTCAAAAAGCAAATGCAAAAGCTATTTCACAAAGAGGACATTGGTTCTAAAATAGCTTATTGTGGGTTTCATAATGTTTTGGCTTTGAGGAAGAATGGAGCATGGCAATGGCAATCACATTTGGTATAAAGTCAAGCCAAGTGTAAGGCTAGACATGCTAAGCATCGTTATGACTACAATGTTCAGGGTGAAGTGAATTTGAAATTAAGTCTCCTTTGATTGAAGATCGAGGAGAGAATGTTCAAATTTATTTAACAGAAGTTTTCTCTTCTAAACATATTGAAGAATTGTAGCAAGGTCCTACCTTTGACAGAAAGACAAAGACTTCAAAAGTGAAGGACCTTCATGAGGAGCTCAAAGCGACAAAAACAAACAAAGCCAAATGGATTGAGGTTGGAAGGGTGAAGGAACTGTACCCTCATCTATTTGTTGACTGAAAATGAGCTTTTGGTGGTCCAAAAGCTTCCATTGGGGAGGAGTGATCCAAGGGATCAATTTAATGCTCGAAATTAAGTGTTCAAAAATGATCAAAACCTAGAATAGTGCGTATATCTCAGCGACCTAAATCCAACGTAACTCGTTTCACTCAAAACCGATATCGTATGCTCTCGATATCATGTTCTTATCAAATTCCTAAACATGCAAAATTTTAAAAGTTGGGTTGTAGGTACGCCTAGTCAGCAGTCCATACGCTAACTAGGCAGGTGATTGGGTAGTTGATTGTGTACAATTTGGGCCAATGGTTAATTGACATGTGTCTTCTTGTGATTGGTTCATGAATGGGCCAATTTCATTGGTTGTGGGTTCGTTTATATGGACCAATGATGGAAGGCCACATGGGCCAATGGCTAATTGCCACGTGGCCTCCGGACAACACATTAAATTTTTTTGAGTGGCCAAGCTACCCACCAAATTCGAGCCTCAAACCAAGCAACAAGCACCACAGGCCTACACCAACATTCCATCAAATGTTTCTTAACCATATTACAATTGGGGTTCTATTTAAGTTTTGTTGGGCGCATAGTTGGGGGAAGGGCTAGGGCTAAGCCCTAATGCATGGCCACACCCCACACCCATGGGATCGTGGCGGAGGGGGCCTAAGGCTAGGGTTTAGCCCCAACCCACAACTTGGAAGCCATGCCATATAACCATGAACAAGAGGCTCAGTGCAGACCATAGGTAGAGAGAAAAGCGGGTCAGCATTAGGCCATATGCATGACCAAACGACCACCGACGAAGGAGTTAAGGGGGCTAGCCCAAGGCCATATGCGCATTCTATGTGACCACACCGCCCGTAGACATGAGTGCGGAATCTTTGGCACCAATGGCAGTCCTATGCGCATCTAAAATGACCATGCACCAGTACTTGGGGGCCCGGCTGGTGGGGGCGAGCGGTTAGCCCCGACTGACAGGAGTGGGCAGTTAGCCCCGACCCCTGGGCATGTGGTCCCGATACGACTGCGATTTTCGGAACTGGGGGGTTAATGGACAGTTTAATTGTTTGACAATTTCGCCCGTCAGGGGGGATTTTTGGCCATGTTTATGTGTCGATTCCAGGTTTGGGGCGCTCAAGCCAGATTTGGGTTGAATTGTAGGATGGTTAGCTAGGGAATTTGGGAAAAACTTGTAACAGGCATAAATTTCTTAATTTTTGGCCAAATGAGGTGCAGAAAGAACCCAGATAGGGGTTTTTGATAGTTCTGGATCCATTGGAAACATTTTTTTTTTCATTATGAGCACTGTAAATTCATGTAAACACATATTTTTGAGCATAATGAAAGAGGCCCTGCATTGGAAGTTGTACCAGGAGATGTAGCCTAGGAGAGGGGTGAACTCCTTTATCATGTTTGTTGTTATGTGTTTTCGATATGGTTTATTGTCTTTGTTTGGCTGTTAATTGTGTTTAAAATTCACTTGTTTATGTGTTTAGTAACTTGATCCATTACCCAAAACACATATAAAATTTCACTTGCAATTTGTATATCACCTTCAATTTTCAATTACAGATGACTCGACCTCACAAGTGTATCCTCCATCTACCCATCGATTTTCTCTTATAATCTCTCATTGGTGAACCAATGGTCATGATTGAATCCCCATAAATGACTAAGATCATCTCTAACTCGATCCATGTGAGTTTCTAGAGAAATTTCACCTTTCTCAATTAATTGTTGTTAATTAATCACTTTTCCTAAGTTAGACTTAGGAAATATTTAATTATTGACTAATTAACTTAATTGAGCCATATCTAGGTGTTTTCTCTTGAAATTTTTTCTAGGTTCTAGAGACCTAGTATTCCTTAGCCTCTCTGACCAAAGTCAAGACTAGAACACCTGTCTGATGCTATAACAACTAGCTCTCCATTTTAGCAGGGAAGGTGTTCTCTCACTCTGTCTCCATATCATCCTCCTTACATGTTGTTGATGTCTGACAATTGTGACAATCTACCATTGTCCACCAAGCCACTACACAATTCTGATTCATCTGTCACTCTGTAGTTGAACCAACCCTGCATCTGCGTTGTTCCTAACTCTGCATTGTAGACCCTGTATTGTTGCCAACTCTACTATGCACTGCAACTGATCTCATGTTGTTGTCGTTGTTACAACTGAGAACTGATACTTTGAATCAACTGTGTCATTGACTACAACTGTCTACTGAGTCTATGACTGCAACTAGCCTCTGTATTGTCCACTGAGTAATTGTATGTGCTACAATCGCTCTGCACCCCTTAGCATCTGACTACAACTAGTACTGCAACTATCTCTCGAGATATGACTATGCCAACTAACATTGATCCATGTGCTACTGAATATTGTAGACCCTTGTAACAAGGGAAAGGATCTAAGAAGAAACACTTGTTTGATGCAGTATTCCTTGGACCATACCTAAATATTTGCAACTCTGGGGTTTAGAGCTCAATGTCTCCCCACCTCTCTCCTGGAGGTATAGTTGCATACATTGCAAATTCATCCTCCAACCTGGAAGACAAACTATCTATCTATGTCGAAGTTGTTGTCTGCTCCTGCTTCTCCTTCTTGTCCTTCTTCCTATTTGGACACTAGGTATTGTATATTGAAAATAACAACAATAAATGTTAAAAATAACATTAAGAAAAAATCATAATTTAATTTGTCCTCGAATTAAATTGTAATTCCACATCTCATGACAACTTGTAATAGTCATCTAAGTTAATTTGACTTAGTTGACTCAATTAATTCAAGTTGGGAGTCTATCTAGAGTCATGTAGAGTGATTCCTAAATTTTAGGGGCCCGGGTTGAGTTCTTTTGAGTTGTAATTATTTAATTCAGTTTAACTGAGTTAAATTCAGTTAAACTAGTTTCAAATGATGGAGGAATTAGTGGGAGATCCAGTAGTGGGGTGTAACCTGCAGTAGTGGGGTGTAACTAGCACTGCTCAACGAGTAAACTGAAGATTATCTCATAATTAACTCATTCATGTCAGATTAGAGAAAGACCCAGTTGAGATTGGAGTTCAGGGACAATGTACTATCAATTGTAAAATCATCTAAATTAAACAGACGATGCATGTAATTAGAAGAAGGCCTAAAATAAATCATTCCTTAATTATAAAACTCACTAATTTTAGCCATTTGAATTGCCTTTAAAAGGAGGAATGAAGGCACAAGTTTAATCATTGTTTTGGTGAGCACGAGTTGGTGAGACCAAGCAATAGGAAGCACAAGTTTGTGTGTGGAGCTTGTGAGAGAAAGGTGTGCCAAGAGAAGCTTGTGCATAGGTTGGTAGTGAGATAGATAGAGATAGTGCAGAGGTTGCTCAGGCTTGAGCAAAGCATTATAATCTTCTCATATTTTATGATTAATGCAATATACAGATAACAGGGGGTTTTAGTTGTGGCTTTCCCCAAAAAATTATTGTGTTATGTGTGATTGAATTCTTTCTCTTTTATGCTTCATGATTTCATCAATCAATTATTGTTTCTGCTTATGAGTAGAGTAGATTCAAGTCAATTGTTTTAGCATATTACAATATGCAGTTTGAATCTATAGGGAATTTCTACATGGTATCAGAGCTAGATTTGTAGAAACTTCTACACGTTATCGGAGCTAGATTTGTAGAAATTTCTACATGGTACCAGAGTTGAAATCATTATAGAAGAGAAGAATATGAGTTTGTCTTTTGCAAGAGAAATCGAATTTGTAGTATCATACTTCAAAGTCAACAGGATGTTGTTCTCTGGATTGAGACTCGAATATGCCCTTGAGGGTAGTTCGAACTATATTGCTTGGAAGGATAGGATGGAAGCATTGTTGGAAGGCAACAAACTTAAGGAATTCATAGACAATGATATTCCTCAGCCAGTTGATGCTCAGGATTTGGCAGAGAGGAGAAAGTGTGTGGCAAAGGTGTTACAGGGAAAAGTGTCTACACAGAACTGCTTATCCCACTAAGGTGTGGTAGCTACCTTAGAAACAAACAAAGTAAAGCTACTTTCATTTTTCCTTTATGAAATATAGATGAGAGAAGAACAAAGAAGACCAACCTCTATCTTGCGCTAATCTCCTAGTTCGATTCCTCTCTCTCTTGATAGTCTTTCGCTACTTGCTCCTTTGTACGCCCAGCTTCACAGAGTACCTGTAGGATCACAGTAGCATAACACTATACAAGAACATGGATCTATAATCATAAACAATCTAGGATCGGATGTAAATTGACCATACAAATGCATAAAACATAAATGACACAAGAGTATGGAGGAAAACTTGAATAACTTTGATTGATAACCAAGAAAGAGCCAAGGGAGTTACAACCAGTTGTTCTGACCCAGCATCATCCTCTCAGCAAGTAAGCCCTTCTTCACCTCATACAAAGCTTAGATCACCCAACACTATGATGTTGTCTCAAGAAACCAACAGCAATTCCTTACAAGATGCAAAATTCCAGCCTCTGGATCTCTGGGATGAGGGATCCATATATAGATATCTGTAAGGGAGATGAGTCAGCTTGTGATTTGATTAGTGTCTTCCCTCTGATAGTTCTTACTTCCACTTGGAGATTGATGATCTCTTACTCATCCTTGGTCGAATTCAGAGAGGCAAGTGTCACAGGAGAAGTTTCTGGAAGATTCCATGCCTCTCCACCTCGCGGATTGACACTGCCATTTGTCACTTCTCGCCCATCGCACCCCATAGAAGGGCTTTTTGAAATGCAACGCACCCACATAGTGTACTTAGGTGAGATGCAACGCACTTTGCCTATGGAGAAGCTGAAATGATCCTGTTTTGACCAGTTTTGAGCAGTTTTTCATGGAGAACTTCTGGGAGAAGTTGTAATCAGTTGACCTTGTTCCTTTAGGGGTTAGAACAACAATTTTAGGGACTTAGGAGCCTTTGGTTTATGGACATTTCATGCTTGGGGTTGTAGTGCCCAAAAATGTCTATAACAGTTGCCCCCTAAAGCATGAGGTCGTTAATCTTTTGATGTCAGGTGAAATGCTTTATTATGAGGATCCGAAGTTCTTTCAAGCTGGGAGGAGACCTGTAATAAGATACAATACAATACATTATCTTCATAATATTTTCATGATCTAGCTAAGGCGGGCATTCCCATGCTCAGCTTTATAAATTCATTTTCATGTACATAGGACAGACAATCGTCTGAGTGTAGACTAATGATTCTGGTAGAGCCATCATCCCTTTGATTGGATGATTATCTGTGCAGCAATAATGTACATTTGATGTCTTTATTTCCCTGAATATATATCGCAGCCTGGATGGATGAAACTAGATCCGAGGTCTTCAATCTTGTTCGATCTTCACTCAAAGTACAAGTCTATCCATGTGAGAGATGTTCTGGAGTCGAACATGGAACGACATCGCCTGATTACCAGCCAATGATGTAAGCTGTTAACAGGCGCGAGAGGAATCACCGATAATGATAATGACCCTCAAGGTACTTCAGTACAATTCACGTGGTGTGAATAAAGGACTTGGCGTCGAACACCATGCAAAATCTTTCGGTCGAAGGCCATTGATGTAAACCTGTCGTCGGAAGTGAGAAACTTGCCATTGAGGCATGCAAGCTTCAAAGTACTGAACGGGGTGTTCCTAGATCGACTTCTTGGATAATGAGCTGATGTCGACAAGAAGCGATCTGTCACAGGAGGGCCTTAATGAATCCCACATCAATGACATGGAACGGAGCAAATGATTTTAATTGAGGTGAAAACGATCTGATGACATAAGGTTCAGGGTGGCGGTCATGAAAGAATGGAGTGTAAATGTATTGTAGCGGGTGAGGCACAGGTGAATTCTCTGAATGACTTCTCTTCAACATATCGGCGACACTGACGTGATGGATTGGTAGCAGTAACCCCAAATGTGGATGGTGTGATGGGACCATGGCGATGTGACCGGTGAATGAAACAACCCAACCCGACTTGGATGCGGAGTGAAAGTGTCATGTTCAAGAGCGACTTGCTACCAACAAAGTTTCTTCAAGTTTTCTTCCCAATTTTTCCCCAATCATTGTTGACCAGTACCTCTTTATTTTTGTCAAGCTTGAGGAGGATAACATATGCTTGTTCTATAATTTGCCCTTCGGGCAAACCCATCGCTATGTTTTAATGAGCCTAGCGATAGTGAAACTTGTTCTTGTCTGCTATGGACAAGTTTGTCGCTATTAAGTTTTAACGAGTTTAACGACAAAGATAACTTGGTCCTTTTCAATTTTAGAGAGTCTGAAAAGGGACGTAAAGGAAACTCCAAAATTCCTTTTTCGTCATCTAATCCCTTAAGTCCGAAAAAGTATAAAACAATACAGAAGGAATGAATTTTCGATACTTTTAATGAGCCGAACAAAACAAGCGCTCGATCTTTTTGTGTAATAATCCCTCAGGTCCAAAAAGATTAAAATCTAAAGGAGGGATAGCACTTCCGGTCCCTTTAATGAGCTGGAGAGGCCAATGGATCGACAATCTTTTCATATTTTACGAGTCAGTTGAAAAGAGCTTAAAGGAGACTCGTCTTTTGAGGAACGAGTGATAAAATTGGGTAGCAGCTGATTCCAGGTAAGGTTTGGAATTTTCCAATCACGACATTGTTACAAGGATGGCTAGTGGGATCACTCTTCACAGCTGTTCCTCAAAAGGGGTAAACAATCAAATGGAGGTGAATGATCGGCCAATACAGAGTGGAGGTGATGATGAGAACACGACCAAGGCTTTAAAGGCTGAAGTACTACTTTCACGATGGTTATTTACTGGGAAATAGTTCATTTTTTAATGATCTTAAACGCGGGGAGAAACATTTGCTCATGACTTATGTTTATTTTTTAACGAGCTTGAACTATGTGCTAAAACTGCTCGATTAATCCAGTCG
The DNA here is from genome assembly GCA_031772625.1 of Pinus tabuliformis. Taxonomy (NCBI): domain Eukaryota; kingdom Viridiplantae; phylum Streptophyta; class Pinopsida; order Pinales; family Pinaceae; genus Pinus; species Pinus tabuliformis. The sequence continues at coordinate 194,911,077 of CM062807.1, read as the reverse complement.
TATAATAAGAATGTCCCATTTAAAAATGGAAATTTTTAGAGTTTTGCCCCACATCCTTTCTTTATGCAAGTTAGGAAATGACCAATCCTACGAGTTTAAAGGGTTAGAGGACCTACAAATTTAAAAAATAAATAGTCGCTCTTCGCTTGCACGCCAAAAGGTTTGCATGCCCCCAGGTATAAAATAGAGTTCCAAGGTCACCTTTCAAATCTCCAACAAAACATTTGTTTTATCAGGAAAGGTCTACCTCTTTCAGGTTACCAAAGATTGTTCTATTCACAGCGCAAACAAAACACTTCTTTGGCGATGTCTACCGAAATAGACAAAGGTGAGACAATCCACTCACATAACTTTGACGAGAGAATCTTATTCCAGTCTAACCCCCTCTTCTAATCACGGACGAGAGTACAGTCCAATCATATATCTCTCACGGAAACCTACCCTATACCCGAAGTTTTCCTGCCGAAGCAGACCAGGGTGCATGCCCCCTGGGTTTCAGTCATGCCCCCCGAATCACTCGCGCTCATCAGGTGGATGGACTGGAGATTGATGAGACATTCCTTGTGTGAAAAGAACATTCAGGGATGGCATATGACTATTTGCTCTGTCTGATCCGGGAAATGAAAGCTGGCCTACGAGCTTGACCATTCTTCCTTCGTGCGGAAAACACATTACTCTAAAGAGTGATGAGACAATGGCTCCCATGCAATAAATATAGTCTCATCCAAGGAGTAGATTATAATCCAGGGGTCCTTGAACTACCATTACGTTCATGTGAACGGTTTTCCCTCTCAATGTTATGGGCACATTGGGAAGGATCCCTAATAGTCAACTGGTTCCTTTGTCAAACCCTGTTAGATTTCTCATCTCAGGCAAAAGCGATGGCGAACCAAGCGCTTTCCAAGCAGTCGAGGAAAGGATACTCACAGAAGCCCCTTCATCTATGATGGTACCAGCCATAACCATTCTATATATTTGAGCAATAATTCAGAATGGTACACTAGCCGGTAAACGGGGTCTGCCTAGTTGATTCCAGTCGAAAGAAACAACTAGGTTGCTTGGAGGTGGGACCGAATAGACGGCCGGGTACGACTCTGACGAACTTCCTTCCTATGGTAAAGGAATGGGTAAATTGCCCCCATGTTCATCGGAGTCTGTGCTTACGAAAAGAATTTGGACGGTGTCACCCTTATTCTCTTCTGTGACTGTATCATCTGAAGATGGAACCTCTGAAGGCAAGACCGGGTCAACTGCCGCCTCGACCTTTTGACTTTTGTCTGGTATGGGTTCAGATGGTTTGTCTTCAATGGTAGATGCTTCGGCTGACCACCTGGGCGGGTCAGCCGGATTTTCAACTAGTGACGGACTTGGCAAGAGTTTTTTTATATCCAGGAGGAAGTCATAACGGTGAAACCGGACGTTCGTACAAAACTCTTTTAGCCTCGTCTAAGAAGGGACAATGGTGGACGGCATGATCGCCTTCGCACAGTTTACAAGGAAATCTATATTTTCCTTTTTGTCCTGGGGCTTCACTTTCACTAGTCGACGGTGTGTTTTCAACATGATCATCAGAGGTTGACGACACCGGGTTGTGCAAACGAGGAGACCAGTCCCTTAAGATCCGAGGGATGCAGGGACAATCTCTATGATAGTGGTCTCCTTTGCAAATGACACATGGCGATTTAGGCCTGGTCGGTGCAGTGTGTGGATTTTCGCTAGACGATGCTTGGTTGCCCCCTTTCGCTTTTGGCTCCTTCTTCTTCTTCTCTTTCTTCTTCTTTTCCTTCTTCTTCTCAGATACTTGACTTTTGGCTTTACCAGCCCCATCAAGCGAAGAGGAAGGAGGAGAGGAAGAATTGGAGGATGTAGAAGGTTGGTGGGTAACTCTGGAATCATCTAGTTGCTGACTTGATTGTTCAGGAATTGCGGTGTTCTGAACGACAGAGGTTGAGAAGAGCCATACGGGCAAGCCGATTGTCAATCCTGGAAGCGACAATGTGGCCATATGGGGTGCACCAACATCTCCCCAAGAGGAGAAAGGACTAGGATTTCCTCCAAGGGGAATTCCTTGGTTGGTGGATTCCATTTTCTCAACCTAAGATCAACGTAGGAAAGGGTGATGATTATTCCATTTAAAATAAATTTTAGACGCTTTGACACAACTTGTTTTTTCAATTTTTAAGAGTCGAGAAAAAACAAAAGATGACTCTAGTCGCCTTCGATTTTTAATGAGCCTGAAGTGACAAGTGCTCAGATGGACCTTTTCCGTTAAGGAGTCTGAAAAGGAACGAAAGGGACTGCTCTGGAAATCTAGGTAGAGGGATTACCAAACCAATCGCAAAACTGTAGAATACTTTTTATGGTACGGCAGTCAATCTTCCCGAATGCTGTGTTCAGTGCATTGCGATCGATAGGGCGGCAGACACGGCTTCCTATGGATAAAGGATTAAGCCTATTGTGGTCTCCCAAAATATACTCGACGGTACGTGGGAGCACAAGTCCGTACTCGCACTTATTGTCTCAAAGTGGAGGAATCACCCAACCATCAGTGAGAACAACAGTTACCAGGCTTTACGATGCCGGAATACGTCTCTAGCCTAGACTTCTAGATGTTGTGCGTTAGGTTCCAAAGCATTGTTAGATTCATTAAATTTATTTTATAGTTGATCTTGCTTAAGAAATTTGCCTTTCAGGTTCACCGCGAGATGTAGATGTACAATTCCTAAAATGCAATCTAAGATGATAAACAGTGTTTTATCTTCTTTGTGCAATGAAAATCCTAGCTACTAAGGAAAGAGAGACAATATTCTTTCACAAAGAGCAAAGAGCACACACTAAATGCACTGTCCTAAATCAAACCAATCAAACAGTCTAAATGCAAATGCACATGCATGTATTTGTTTTCGACTTTCTTAGTATGTGAATGGTAAAAGGAAAGCTAATGCACAAATCTGAATTACTTTTCAAGCGACTATTACTAACAAGTTTTTTTTCAAAATAAAAAATGGAGACAATCACGACATTTTACGATTTGGAAATGAATACTTGCTTTTGACACTAGAAAAACTACAAATTCAGACCAAATACAATAGTAACAGGGTAATCGACTATCAATAGCAACCAAACTCTTTCCTATGACTGAAAACGACACTTGCGATACTTTCAAATCAAAGGACGACAATACAATTATGTTACTTTTTGCAAAGGAGAACTGAGAATGACTCAACAAATACACAAAAACATTTACAGTTCTTTTGCACAATGGAGGCGGAATAACAGCAAGGAAAAGGGGTTTCAAACAGAGATATACTGATTACAGGCAGCAAAATTCATGAATAGAACTGAAAAGAATGAATCACAGAAACCAAAACTGAACAATGCCTAGTCTGATCAGCGCACCTGAAACACAGTGAACTTGAAATGCAGCGCACCTACTACACTTGGGAAGTGCGCTGAATTTCAGATTCACAGAACTGGACCTGTGCTAGGCCAGAGACGAGACTTTGCTTGGGTTCCGGGTCACAGTTTGCAATTCAGTTCATGGGTTTTGGCCGAGCAAATGGTAATCAGTAAAGCAACAATTAGGGGTAGATCTAAGGAGGTTCTAAGAGCTACCACGAGGGCAATTAGAGAGTTTGTGAATCAGTTGTTTAAGTCATAAACAAATCCCGGAGATTGACTGAAGCGGCATTTATCTACTTTGCATTTGCATAGCAAATGCAGTTCGAAAGCTACCTGGCTCGACTTTAGGCTCCGTCTGTAAGTTTATAAAATAAACAACGAGGAAGATAAACAAACAACCTAATTCGTCCCCAGCGGAGTCGCCATTTTGTTACACGGAAAAGTGTCTACACAGAACTGCTTATCCCACTAAGGTGTGGTAGCTACCTTAGAAATAAACAAAGTAAAGCTACTTTCGTTTTTCCTTTATGAAATATAGATGAGAGAAGAACAAAGAAGACCAACCTCTGTCTTGTGCTAATCTCCTAGTTCGATTCCTCTCTCTCTTGATAGTCTTTCGCTACTTGCTCCTTTGTACGCCCAGCTTCACAGAGTACTTGTAGGATCACAGTAGCATAACACTATACAAGAACATGGATCTATAATCATAAACAATCTAGGATTAGATGTAAATTGACCATACAAATGCATAAAACATAAATGACACAAGAGTATGGAGGAAAACTTGAATAGCTTTTATTGATAACCAAGAAAGAGCTAAGGGAGTTACAACCAGTTGTTCTGACCCAGCATCATCCTCTCAGCAAGTAATCCCTTCTTCACCTCATACAAAGCTTAGATCACCCAACACTATGATGTTGTCTCAAGAAACCAACAACAATTCCTTACAAGATGCAAAATTCCAGCCTCTGGATCTCTGGGATGAGGGATCCATATATAGATATCTGTAAGGGAGATGAGTTAGCTTGTGATTTGATTAGTGTCTTCCCTCTGATAGTTCTTACTTCCACTTGGAGATTGATGATCTCTTACTCATCCTTGGTCGAATTCAGAGAGGCAAGTGTCACAGGAGAAGTTTTTGGAAGATTCCATGCCTCTCCACCTCGCGGATTGACACTGCCATTTGTCACTTCTCACCCATCGCACCCCATAGAAGGGCTTTTTGAAATGCAATGCACCCACATAGTGTACTTAGGTGAGATGCAACGCACTTTGCCTATGGAGCAGCTGAAATGATCCTGTTTTAACCAGTTTTGAGCAGTTTTTCATGGAGAACTTCTGGGAGAAGCTGTAATCAGTTGACCTTGTTCCTTTAGGGGTTAGAACAACACTTTTAGGGACTTAGGAGCCTTTGGTTTATGGACATTTCATGCTTGGGGTTGTAGTGCCCAAAAATGTCTATAACAAAAGGAAAGAAGGATTATCCTAGAAGGAGTTCGAGATCATATTGTCTCAAACCTCCACGATAAGGAAACTCCATTTGTAATGCGGAAGGCCTTGACAGACCTTGTTTCAAAACAATAGTGACCATAGGAAGTTGGCACTGAAGTACAAGCTTATAAAGATCAAGACGGAGAAGGGCGACACAATCTCGAAGTACTTAACCAAGTTCACCCAATGTCGGGATGAGCTTGGAAGTGTTGGTGTTAAAGTTGTTGAGGACGATATAGCCTAGCACTTCTAGGCCTTCCAAAGAGCTGGCAGAGTTATTGGGACTTAGTTAATGGGAGGGAGAATCTACTAGAGTGGGAGCGATTGTGATCCGACTTAGTACAAGAAGAGATTCAGCGGAACACTAGAGATGGGACCTCATCCAAAGAAGTGGAACAGGACTTTGCATTAGTCAGCAAAGAAACAAAATCCAAGAGAAACAACTTCTAAGGCAAGGAGGCTGAAAGAAGAAGGACTTGTCAAACAACAAGTGTTTTCACTGTCACGAGCTCGAGCACTATGCCATGAAATGCCCATAAAAGAAAGCAAGCAAGAAGGAGCCTGCAGTAGCAGCAACAGGTGAAGCTCTAGCTTCACAATTCAAACTTGATTTCACTCTCATTGCATGCATGGAAAGCACTGTAATGGGAAGCATGTGGTATATCGACAACAATGCCTCGTTCCATATGATGGGAAATAGAGATATCTTCAGTGACTTGGAGGAGAAAGACCTCAAGCAGAACATAGAGTTTGGAGATGATGGGAGGTATAGCATGACTGAAATGGGTACTATTACTTTTTGGAGGGAGCCTAGCTCCCCTATCAGACTCAAAGATGCCATGTGTGTTCCAGGACTAAAGAAGAATCTTGTTTCTGTTGCGGTATTGGAAGACCGTGGCTATGATGTGATATTTAGCAAAGGAAAGGTTTTCCTTATACACATCACTAAGAGACAAGTGAAACAGATCGTGTGCAAGTCAAGAACCTGTATGCATGCAAATCCTTGAGGAGAAAGGAAAAGGTTAGAGACTTGGTGGTTGAGAGGGAGCATGAATTACCTCTCAACATGAAGCCTCAGAGGCAACCTCAGTAAGTTGTGCAACAGCCAGAATTGGAGAAGCAGAGAGGAGATCAAGTGGATACATCCACTCAAGCAGAGACCTTCAGTAGGGGGAAATTTCGAGCCAAGTGGGTAGAAGGAGCACATGCAGCCATACCTCTAGGAGAGAGGTGGGGCGATGTGAAGCAATAGTCCCAAGAGTGTAGAAATTTGTGCAGGATTCATTGAGTTATTTTTTTGTCTCAACGATCATTACCTTGCTACAGGGCCCATAGTATTCAGTAGCAGGAGAATCAGTGTCAATTAGATACTGAGAAGTGCATAACAGTGTTGACAACAGAGTAGGAGGATCAGTAGTAGAGTCAACAACATCACGATTTTTTCCCCAGTAGACAGTTGCAAACACAATTGATTCAGTTTATTTTGTTTGGACGCTTTTTAGTTGTAGATGTTGTTGTATCAACATCAACAGTGAAAAGAGTTGCATGCAGAACATTCCAAAGGTACCAGATCGAGATAGAGTTGAATTCCTTTCTTGTTGAAAGGGAGTGTTGAAAATAGCAACAATAAATGTTAAAAATAACATCAAGAAACAATCATAATTTAATTTGACCTTGAATTAAATTAGGAACTAAATTGTAATTCCACATCTCATGACAACTTGTAATAGTTAACTAAGTTAATTTGACTTAGTTGACTCAGTTAATTTGAGTTGGGAGTCTATCTAGAGTCATGTAGAGTGGTTCCTAAATTTTAGGGGCCCGGGTTGAGTTCTTTTGAATTTTAATTATTTTAATTATTTAAATCAGTTTAACTGAGTTAAATTCAGTTAAACTAGTTCCAACTGATGGAGGAATTAGTGGGAGATCCAGTAGTGGGGTGTAACCAACACTTCTCAACCAGTAAACTGAAGATTCACTCATAATTAACTCATGCATGTCAAATTAGAGAAAGACCCAGTTGAGATTGGAGTTCAGGGACAATGTATTATCAGTTGTAAAATCATCTAAATTAAACAAATGGTGCATGCAATCAGAATAATGCCTAAAATAAATCATTCCTTAATTATAAAACTCACTAATTTTAGCCATTCAAATTGCCTTTAAAAGGAGGAATGAAGGCACAATTTTAACCATTGCTTTGGTGAGCACGAGTTAGTGAGACCAAGGAATAGGAAGCACAAGTTTGTGCATGGAGCTTGTGAGAGAAAGGTATTCCAAGATAAGCTTGTGCACATGTTGGTAGTGAGATAGATAGAGATAGTGTAGAGGTTGCTTGGGCTTGAGCAAAGCATTGTAATCTTCTCATATTTTCTAATTAATGCAATATACATATAGTAAGGGTTTTTAGCTGTGGCTTTCCCCAAAAAATTATTGTGTTGTGTGATTGAATTCTTTCTCTTTTATGCTTCGTGATTTCATTGATCAATTATTATTTCTGCTGATGAATAGAGTAGATTCAATTCAATTGTTTTAGCATATTACAAATCCACAGTTTGAATCTACAAGGAATTTCTACATTGTAGTGATCAAACTCACCACACCTGAAGCATTTGATCTTCGACAAATCCTTCTTCTTCTTTTCTCCTCCCTGTGAGCCTTTTCCCTTATTGGGACCTTTCATTTCCTTCCCCTTTGATGCAAGGGCTATTTTCTCCTCTTCCTTCACACCCTTCGGTCCTTTGCTATTGTTGTCGCTAATATTATTCTCAGCTAGAGTAAGCCTCATCTCCTCTTGTGTGAAATTTTCCCTCAACCGATCCCATCGTAGTAGATTATCTCGTCCAGTGATACCTTAGATTAAGGTAGCCCACTCCGGAGTGAAACCATTGAGAGTTGTACACACGAGCTCACTCTCTTAAGGTGCTTCTCCAACTGTGGAAAGCTTGTCTCAGGCATTCTGAATCCTAGTGAGATAAGGAGTGACTCCTTCACCCTTATGCATCATGGGGGAGCCTCAATTTCTCTTTCAAGAACATCTTCTAGTTCTCGGAAGGATTCTAGAAAAGTGTAGCAATTGCATCCCAGATTTCTTTAGCCGTATTCTTGGCTGCTAAGTGTGAGACTATATGATCCTGAATGCCATCAAGGATCAAACACTTTGCCTTTGCCATCTCCTTATTGTAATTCTCTCACTGATGCAGGTTTATAGGTACGACTACAACTCTCTCTGCATACGCCTTCATACCACGCTCATCTAGCAAGAAAGACATTTTAGCTTTCCAGATATAATAATTTGAAGCTCCCTCTAGCCTATCCTGATCTTGAAGTCCTCTTAAGTCCATTTCTACAAAATTCACAACTAGGAAAATAAACAGGAATCTCCTCCTTTCCTGCTTGGTTGCTTGCTTTACTACTTGCACTCCTTCCTAGAATGCACAGTTCTACCTACTGTTGCTACCTTTTGCTACTATAAATCACAGATTTCCTCCAGAAAACTAAATCTGGAAACCCTCTTCGGAAAATCCTTCTATGTGTGCTTTTCTCTTCCACTCGGTGTTGATCTACTATTATTGGTCTAACTACAAAATCTTTGCGCCTAATCTGTTCTCTGAAACTGCTTCCCGACAACACCACTGCCTACTAGAACTTCTACTGGGTTATTTGAAATTTTTCTGCCACTTGCAATTGAGAATTGAACCCTCCCCAACAATTCACATTGCTCGGTTGACCTTCTGTGTAGACCTGGAAATTTTGCTCAAAGACTCCCTCTGAAGTTGCAAAATTTCTCCTCTCGCTTTTGAGCTCCTAATCTGTCTTCAACATCGCTCTGATACCATGTGAAATTTTCAATTACTATTACAACAATGGAAAATATTGTTCTAACTGATTAAAATTAAGTGTAATTTATTTGCTACGACAAATAACGAATAAAATCACAACTGCAATTTTCACCAAAATTAAAATACACTGCGGAAAATAACTGGAACTGAGAAAATAGAGCACACACAAAATAAAATTTGACATCAATATTTTTAGACAAATGTCCCGGAAAAACCCAATGTGGGAAAATAGGTGCAGTAGATGAGGGTTTTATTATTATCATGCAACAATGAAATTCTGAGTACAATTTGGATGCCCAAAAATGGCATTCCTCAGCAAACAATCTGGCCAAAATTATTAGAGATAACTTTATCTCTCTCCACGATCAATCCCAACATAACCTTCTTTACAAAAGCTAGCCCTCCAGAACCCTTGCACATGCCCCTACGCAGTGCTTGCATATACCCTCACATGCAAAACTTGAATCTGCCTTTGATCAAGTCATTATGCATGTTGCTGCCTCTAGAAGTGATCCTACAACCCTCTGGAAGATGATCCCGACTTCTGGAAACTGAATTGACCCCCTACTTATCCAAATCAAATTGCTACACTGAAGTTGCCTGTGTAGCCTCTAGTGGAATAACTCGGCCTCTTTGTTGTTGTCTCTCTGGAACTAGAAACTCCGTCAGAATTCACCTATGTTGCTCCCTCTCTGTCTCTGTGTCCCTTCTGGCTCGAACTCTTCTTTCCTACTTGAATGTTGTAGCTGGATAACTCGATCTGCTAAGGAACTCGACCTCAGAAGTGTGTGCTCCATCTACCCATTGAGTTGCTCTTATAATCTCTCATTGGAGAACCAACAACCATGATTAAATCCTCACCAATAGCTAAGATCATCTTTGACTCAATCCATGTGAGTTTCTAGACATTTTTTCACCTTTCTCAATTATTTGTTGTTAATTAATCATGTTTCCTAGGTTAGACTTAGGAAATATTTAATTATTGATTAATTAACTTAATTGAGCCATCTCTAGGTTTTCTCGAGAAACTTTTTATGAGTTTTGGAGATCTAGTGTTCCTTAGCCTCTCTCACCAAAGTCAAGACTAGAGCACTTATACGATGCTACAAAAACTGACATGTATTTCATGCTCCACTTCCCTCTTGGGTGGTAGCCGTTTAGGCTCTTAAAACACTCCCATGTATGCTTGTAGCAACCCTTCTAATTGTTATCTTTTTTCTTTAGTACACCCCTCTAGGGATGCTTTTTTTATATATTAACTCATTAATTTGATTTTCTCTTAAAATAGTAAAACATATTTCTTACTATAAGTGATCAATTTCTTGGCTTGCCTGGCTCTTACAATTGAACTCTTAGGCTTGCCTTTGTGTGCATTAATGATGATCGATTTCCCATCCTTGATGAGGTGGTACTAGTTAGATCTCCAAAGAAGATTTCATTCTCATATACATGTAGGGACTTCCAACCACAATTACACACACATTAAGTGGAACTACGTCCAATTCTACTTCATTGATAAAATAAACACCAATAACAAATTTTATCTTACACTAATTTGTTACCTTAATTTCCGCATCCTTATTTAACCATCCCAATGGATATGTACTAAGATGATCTTGAACCTCTAAACAAAGTTTGTTGACCAAATCTATTGTTATGAGATTAGCCTATGAACTTGACTCGAACAAGGCATCAATCCTAATCTTCTTGACATGTATAATGTGGGAGAGCTTAGTCATCTCCTTGTTTTCCTAATGTTGAACGTTGCTTAGATTTACCTTCTTCGCCACTGAGGTAAAAAAGATCTTCTAGTCCATGTTAGAGTCACTTTCCACCTGATTTTTGGAATCTATGGTGATAAGAATTTTTTTCTTCTTCTCCTTCTTTTGATTCTTCAAGTTCATCTTTGGATGCATTTTTTAGCACTTCTCCTCTATGTGGCCACCAATGTTGCAGTGATTGCAATTATTTCTAGGATCCTTACACTGATGTGCAATGGTTGTTGTCTTCTTGTCCTTCCTCCTTTCCACTTCATCTTCTGTTTCTTGGAAGCTTACTGGTATTCTTTCTATTTCAAACCATTTGATTTCCCTTTCTTATAGCCTATGTTTTCCATGTATTGTGCCTATACACAAGCCTTATCCAATGTTCTTGGTTTGAACAATATTACTTGCTTTCATAGATGGTTGTGTAGATTCATTAAATACTTGAGGAGTACATCTGGGCTCTTGGGAGAGATAAATAACAAGATGGTGATCTTCCTAAACTTAGTGGTGTACATACACTCTACCCCTGCCTTTGCCCAAAGTAGTACCATTGGATCCATTAGTCCTCTACATATCCAATAGGGTAAAATTGGAACTTTACGAGGGTTTTAAAGTACCCCCACGCAGTTACTAGGGGTTCATTTTCCAACCTAAGTGTCTCCTTATGGATTCCTCACTAAGTTAGGGCATGGACTTCTAATGTCAATCTAGCAAATGATATGTTCTATTCCTCATCTTTGTGGTGAATGCTAAAATACACTTCTAATTGTTGCAACCAATAATTTAATTTTAAGGCATCACTCTCAACTTGATATGGCTTGATGTTGACCTTTGCTTTCACCTTGAAGAGGGATTGTGAATGGGTGACAACATTTGGATTCAACTTCTCTTTCTCAATTTCTTTCGTGGACTCCTTTTATGAATCTTCATGATTCCCAATTTTCCCATTGATTTAACCTTTAAGTTGGAACCTCCATCTTCTCTGATTCCAAACTTATTGATATAGCTTCCATAAGGAAGTTCATACTGTGATTGATATCCGTGACTTATGCTTTCAACCTCAAGATCTTCTTCTTTGTTGAATCAGGGTTATTGTGAATCAATTCGTTGACCACAACTAGGTTTTTGTGACTATCTCCCTAAATTAATTCCTAGATCCCCTACAACTTCCATGAGATTCCCCTAAAGAAACCAACTATTATACCAATATGATTGTAAACTACAGTGGATATTCCACTAGACAATTCATCACAACAATTCCGATAAAAATAGACTGAAAACCATACTGTGAGGGCTAATTTCCTTATATTGCATATTTAGTAATTACTAATTTCGCTTATGCATGTAATGGATAAACTGTGGAAAATAAGAAAAATATCATACAATCACACACCAACCACAATTAACATGAGATATGCTTTAGGAAACACTAACAAGAGAAAACCCAATTGGATGTCGAGATTGCTTAGCTTTCTTTTGTCTAGAATGGAAATAGTGCAAAAGGAGAAGGCACACTCTGTGGAGTTATCTAAGACTTGTGTCCCAATGGGTTTCTAGAGGACACTAAACCCCTCTATTATGCTCTCTCACTCCCCCTCTCAATTGTTATACTCTATTATGGAGCAACATACAATTGAAATGAATGGAACCCCTTTTCCTTCAAGTGGCTTGATTATAACATAGTCTGATAGCTAACTAGGGGCCATGTTTGACTCCTTCAACTATCAATTAGAGTAAAATATTTCACCCTTCTAAAGTCTTCTTCAAACTACTCATGTATCTAGCCAATTTTGCATGAGTAACATGGGTTCATGGGGCATCTTCTTGAACCATGGTGGTCAAACACAATAGGTCAACTTATGGGAGGCATAATTTTTGCATATGAACTCTAATTAACGTAATTATTGCATCATTGGAAAGGTATCTGACTGTAGAATAACATTATGGGTTTTAGTGCTTAAAAAAAAATTATACTCCCCCCCTCACCCCTCCAACCCCCTCCAAAAAAAACATTTAAGGCCTCAAAATGGGTCTGAAAGGTTTCAAATCGCAACTCTCAAAACCGAGTCCTGCGAATAAAAATTCTCCCACAATTTGATTCCTCCATTTTTTCCATTATGAAAGCATCAAGATAGATGACTAAGAATATAATGATCCAATTTGGAAGACCAACAGAGAGAAACATTAGGACAATAGTAGATAGTAAAATGCTTGGTAGATGTGGTCACTGTGACAAAGACTTCATGAGAGGGAGTACTTGAACTACTTGTATTTTAGTCATGTGAGATGTGACTTGTAGATATGGCACTATGAGTGTCATCAAGTGGCTAGATAAGGCTCAAGGAGGAGTTGGGTTGAGAGGAGATTGTATCTATAATGGCCATCTAAGCGTAAAAAGTTGTGTCACCCAATTGTGGTGAGAAAGTGAAGAAGCAACAAAGAATCAAGGAATGTTGTAGAATAGAGCAACATAGATCACAAAAGAGTATGGAGCAATAATAGAGGACACAAAATATTGCAATATGATCAAGGCACCTATTTCATGTGGGTGTGCTCATTTTATAAGAAGGGGAGTTTGATGTAAGAGAATCACTATCACACTATGACTACCCTAAGGAAAGCTCTAAGTAGTGGGGTTGAACCTAAGATAAGGTGAGAAAAGGTTACAAATGGAAAAGGAAAGAGAATATTTGGAGACAAGCATTTTGACAATAGACATTTATAACAAATGAGAAGTGAGTTAGGAAACTCGCATATCATGAGGATGTGTGGTAGATGTGGACACAAGAGGCAATAAAAAGATTAGCAAACAATGAAGTGTTACAACCAAGGGCACACAGACAATGAAGAGACAAATTATTAAAAAGATAGACAATGGAGGAGTTATAATAGTGAGACATTGGAATAAACAAGGGATTGTGAAGATGAAGAAACTAAGCAATTATGTGAGAATGAAGATAAAAGGACAAAATTAAGCATAAAGGTATATTAGTACTAGAAAAAAAAAATGTAAGGTGTGTGAATCTTTCTGAGTAGCCTCCATAGCCTTCAGCCTAGTAATGAAGGTAAAATACATATAGAAATAATGTTCTATATAGATATAAAAAAGAAGGAATAATAAAATGGGTTTGTGAGTTATAAAGATGGAGGCAAAGATAGAATGTTTAAGGCTATTTGGGCATTGTATTATAACTATGTGCATTAATGAAGATGAGTAGAATTGGTTTTTCCGTTTATTATTGTGCGATAATATGTTTATGTGTGAGAAATAAAATGCCCGTGTAGATTATATTGTATAAAACCTTGTATGTTGGGAGAATGTCATAATAATGAGCCTTTACATGTTAAGGCATTAAATCCATGCATGAGATTTTATACATTTATTTTCGAGTGATGTTTAAGCATATTGCCTCGAATATTAAATTATAATATGTTCACATACCAATGGATTTGAGTATTTATATAGAGTTGCATGAGTATGAGGTGATGATCTATAAATTTTCATGGATATTTCACTAAAATAGTTTGTCATAACAAATGTTATTTAATTCTAACATCTTAGACTATGCAAATTAATTTTCCTTAGATCCCAAATTAATTAATTACTATTCTTGTTTGGAATTTTATGAAATAAATGGAATATTAAAATTAAATAATAGGCACAAAATCCACACCATCGACACAAATGAATACACGATTTATCTTAGGAAACCCAATATGTGAGAAAACATAACTAGAAGGTGAGTCCTATGCCATGCTCTCTTTGTCCCAGTTGTAAAATACACACATAAAAGAATGGGAACTCACTGTAATTACCTTTTGACATTGTGGCCAAAACGACTACTAGATTATCCTCCTCCTCTATTATGGTCATAAAATACCACTTTTACATGTTTTTATCAACTATGGAGCAAGATACCCCAACCTTATATTGGAGGAAAAAACAACATATCAAAAGTTACAAGGAGAACTAAGGAATCAGGAAGGAGCATATGACTAAAGGTGTGAGATAAAAACACTGGGTTCTTCCACAACTAGGCCAATTAGCGTGTTTGGAGAAATGATGTTAAATAGATAATTAATGAAGATGAAGAAGAGTTGGACTCTTACATCCATATCAACAAAGCAACAATGAATCATTACCCCAATTTATAGAGTGAAAAGTCCTCCATAAATCTAAAAGCGAGAGAAAATATCTTGGAACACATCCACCATCTCATAACTAACATAGATAACGATATTTTGAATCAAGAAATCTCGACAAATAAAGTTTGGGAAGCCCTAATTTCCTCCGACTCAAACAGAGCCCCGGAGCTTGACAGATTCTCTACCCATTTTTACAAAATATGTTGGCCAATTACAAAGAAGGATCTGATATGAATGATTTATTTTGTCCATCAATCCTCTAAACTAGGTGGAGGAATAAATTCATCTTTCTTGGCTTTGGTTCCAAAGGAATTCAATCCTTCATCCTTTAACAAATTCGACACTATATCCCTACGCAATGTCTCTTACAATATTATTACAAAAATCATATCTAATAGAAACAAAGTTATCAACTTAACAAGAACTTGACTGAACTCTCCTTTTTTAGAGGTCGCATTTAGAGCTGATTTTTAAGCTCATTTTGAAAAGTGGTGATGCAACATCACCCTTTTTTCATTTCAAGGTTAAGATTCCATCATTTTTCAACCATAACATTAAAACCCAAATATCATAACTACATAAGACATAAAAAAAAAACACCCCGAAATGACAAAGTGGTGATGTTGCATCACTCTTTTTTTAGGGTAAAAAATTCAACAATTTTCAACCATGGTATTGAAGACTAAACATCATGAATACAAAAAACCTTGAAAATCAGCACTCAAAGTTTCTTTACCTTTCTTTTCTTTCTTTTTCCAAATGTTTGTTTTTAAGCATTTTTCAAGTTTGTTTATTTTTTATTATATTATATTATATTTTTTGGGTTAATTTACAAATTAAAAGCACTCTCCAGTATGGAAGAGATGTTGTAATGTAAACATAAACATCATGACTCAGTCAAATAAAGATAAATAAATTAAATAAAATTAATAATTTACTGTTGGCGGTTTTTGGGCTTAAGGTTTTAACATCCTATGGTTTTTCCCATGGTATTTGCTACGATGAAGCCTATTTAAAGGCTTAAGGAAACCCATTATGGAATGTAGAGTACTAGCTTAGATCCATCTTAACTGACTTAATCCCTTTAGGTGCTTGTAGATCCATATTTAAGATGGATCTAGAGTGATTTATGGCCTTGTCTATTGGTACCCTTAAAAATAAAAACCTTAAAATCAAATCTAAATTTAAAAATTATATTCTATGATTTTTTAAATAATTAATTGATTTTTTAAACAGTTTATATTTAAAAAGTTAAACTGATCTTTTTTTAAATAAGAGAAAAGTCAATTAAAAAAAAAAAAACCATATTTTTATGGAGCAGTCTAACTAATAGACGAAATGGATTTTTTGGTTGGAATCTCACAATACAATTTCGAGTAAAATTGTGATGTTGAAAATAGCAACAAGAAATGTTAAAAATAGCATCAAGAAAAATCCTAATTTAATTTGCTCTTGAATTAAATTGGGAATTAAATTGTAATTCCACATCTCATGACAACTTGTAATAGTTAACTAAGTTAATTTGACTTAGTTAGCTCAGTTAATTCGAGTTGAGGGTCTAACTAGAGTCATGTAGAGTGTCTCTTAAAATTAGGAGCACTAGTTTAGTTTATTTTGAGTTGTAGTTATTTAATTCAATCTAACTGAGTTGAAGTCAGTTAAACTAGTTCCAAGTCATGGAGGAATTAGTGGGAGATCCAATAGTGGGGTGTAACCTGTCGAACAGTGGGGTGCTGCATGAAGTGCAGTGTGGTGTTGCCTGAAGTGCAGTGTGGTATTGCCCAGTGATCAACCACTAAACTGAAGATTCTCTCATAATTAACTCATGCATGTCAGATCAGAGAAAGACCTAGTTGAGATTGGAATTTAGGGACAGTGTACTATAAGTTGTAAAATCATCTAAGTTAAATAGATGGTGCATGCAATTAGAAGAAGGCCTAAAATAAATCATTCCTTAATTAGAAAACTCACTAATTTTATCCATTTGAATTGCCTTTAAAAGGAGGAAGGAAGGCACAAGTTTAATCTTTGTTTTGGTGAAAACAAGTTGGCGAGACCAAGCAATAGGAAGCACAAGTTTGTGTGTGGATCTTGTGAGAGAAGAGAAGCTTGTGCACAGGTTGGTAGTGAGGTATACAAAGATAGTGCGGAGGTTGGTTGCGCTTGAACAAAACATTGTAGTCTTCTCATATTTTTTTATTAATGCATATATAAATAGCAAGGGCTTTTAGCTGTGGCTTTCCCCCGGAAATCATTGTGTTATGTGTGATTGAATTATTTCTCTTATATGCTTCGTGATTTCATCGATTGTTTATTGTTTCCACTGATGAGTAGAGTAGATTCAAGTCACTTGTTTTAGCATATTACAATCTGCAGTTTGAATCTACAATGAATTTCTACATGTGATTTGTTGTTGTCTCAAATGCACTTTTGAATGCATAAGTGGATTCAACACCCTAGAAAACCATTGAGGCACTAGAACTTTACAGATTAAACAACTTAAAATTATGATTCTTAAAAATTTCTACCAGATTTATTGACCCAAAAAAGTGTTTGAAAAAGGGCATTTTTGTATATTAATTAGACTATGCATCTTTTTATTATTAAAAAAAAACTTGAAATACTACAACAACAATAATTATTAAAAAAAATTCTCTAAAAACCCAAAAAATACTTAAAAAAACAAAGTTCAAAATAAAATAAAAACTAAAATTCATAATTTAAAAAATAAATAATATATATATATATATAAGCTGACATCATATTGAGTCCGCTTTAATATGAAATTTCGTCTCGGGTGGATCCAACACGTCGATATCACATAGGTATTTTAGTTCTACATCGAAATCCCATTGAGTTGTTCCAATAAGCTGGGGGCTCTACTTCACGATCTATCTATTGCCACAAACAAGAACATTCATGTTATCTGCAGAAAGGCTCTCATGATCAGGGATCTCATATCGAGAGGTTGTTTATCAAAACCAACAAGCCAAGCCAAGGTCCGATAATCGAGACCCTTTCGGCAATTAGACATGAACCAAGATATATGGATGTAAACCATTAAGCACTGGGGTTAGGAATTTGGGGCTTGCAAAATGATTATGATTTTCATTGTGGTTGGCTTGTAGAATTAGGGAAAGCAATTGAGGGCATTACATAATGTCTAATTCCCCATGTTTAGACATAAATGAATTTCATGCATGAGATCGTACCTTGATCATTTGAGTTGATGCAAACAAATTTGGGTTTCATATATTTGGGGAAAAGGGATTTTATGGATTTAAAAGAAGAACTAGTGGATTGTTCAAATGGACCTTACCAAGGCAAGCAAATTTTGGTAGAGACAACTAGAAAAAATGTGGCTAGAAACCACTCAAATCATTTAGGAAGGGAGGGAAAAGGTATCAACACCTCTTCCTTTTTACATAAAAACGGAGGCAGTTTTTGATTCTCTTGCTTCGAGCTAGCATGGAAGGTCTTTCTAATTCACTAGGTCATTAGCTATGGTTGGAGGTAGAAGATGGTGGAGCTTTTCTAGAAGCATGGGAATTGATGCCTTTAGATGTAGTGCCCAAAAAGGAAATGCTTTTGCCTCCCCCTTTAGCCTCTAAAGGAAAAAATATGGCAAAAAAAATATCACTCTTGGAAGGCGGATGGAGCACAACAAACTCAAAACCTATTGGGATATACCAAAACCCTAGGCTGAAAGAGATGGAAGGAGATGGAGTGTAGTTGGGAGGTAACAATACATATGTGAAGGTCGGCTTATTGGCAGAAGGAACCTATAGTAGCAGATTGGCTTTTCTATTGAATATAAACATTCAAAACAATCAACCATTTGTAAACAAAGAAGATGGCATCTCTAGTGCATCTCAAGAAAAGAGGCATCTAAATGGGAGGAAGTAGTTGGAGTAGGGAGAAGCATAGTAACAAGGAGGTGAAAGAAAAAATGTGTTAAATCCAAGGTTGTTTTACCCAAAATGTTACTAGGAGAAGACATGGAAATAAATAAGGCTATAGTAGTGACACATCAAGCGATGGTAGGCAAGGCTAGAGGCAATAATTTCAAAATTCAAACCCTGAAGAGTTGGGCAAAGGATAATTGGAAACCACATCGGTTGGCACTTCCTTTGGCCAACTTACTAGTGCAGGATTGGTTTTCTTTTAGGTTCAACATGGCAGTAGAAGCCAACATGGTTACGAATTTTTTTTGGAGCATTGATGCCTCCCTAGTTCTCTTTAAAACATGGACACATCTCTTTGATGCTAATAAGGAGATGATGGACCTATGCCCTATTTGGGTTCATATGTTAGGTCTTCCGATGGAATTTTGGACAGAAGGAATGCTTTGTGAGTTGGGAAATAGGCTCAGGCCATTTTTAGAAGTTAATATGTCATTCCAAGAGGCTGGGCACATGTCAATGGCACATATGCTAGTGAACATCGATCTTCATGGGGGTTTAGTGGAGACCATGATAGCGAAAAAATTGATATGGGAAAATAGACAAATCTTTGATTATGAAGGTGTGTCATTCAAATGTCATAGATGCCACTAGTATGGGAATCTTGTGAAGAGTTTTCATCTTCCCTTTAGAAATAAAAGAAATATTACTCCATAGAAAAGGGCCACTTTAGAGATTAGACCTCCTCCCTCCTTTACTAGTGCATCAAATGCTAGGGACCAAGGGGCTCAATGAATGAAGGACAGAAACGAGGACAATCTTAGGTGGTACAGTCTTGACAAGGTAGGTAGTGACAAAGGAAAATAGAAGATGGACAAGCACAAATAAGAAGGAAGTGGACAAAATCAAAGTGAAGAGGATAATATGGAACCAAGAGAGCATGCAAAATTCCTTGCAAAGGATATTTTCTCTGTTCCTACTCCCTTAATTCCATTGTCAAAAATCCCAAACTCTATTTTGGATAACGAGGATATGATTTCATATTCATTGACTCCCCTATATTTCCAATAGTTTCGTAAACCTGTTGTGGCACAATGGCCATGTCCCATGGGTAATCTGGGAATCTCACCTCCCATTGTCTCTGCTAAAGGACAAACTTTGATAGACTCAAAAGACTAAAAAGTGGTTTATATCATGAGGTCAAGAATTGTTACAGCAGGGGGAGACAAAATAAATGGAGGGTTGGGGAAAGCTCTTTGGACTCCAGTAGATGGCAAGGGAAGGGGAACAAAAATCACACATCTTGAAAGGAAAGGAGAAGGAAGCAGGAAGAAAAATGAGCATTGATGGGGCTCTTAGATAGTGACAACCTTGGGAGGGGTTATCTTATGAAAATACAATCTTTTAATTTCAGGGGTTTGGTTATCCCTTCAAAGAAACTAGCTCTTTAAAGGATTATGTAGCTAAACAATCATACATACTCCTTATTTAAGAGACACTCGGGGAAGGGGATGAAATTGTCAAATTGTTGGAAGTCATGTTCAGTGGATGGAAATTCATAATTCTAGATGTTAGGGGAAGATTGGGAGGATTTGAACGATCAACACATTAAATATCTAACTTTTTAGAGTATTGAGTTTGGATTAGGCACAAAGTTTTTCTGTGAAGAATTAGGATTTCCCATTTTGGTGGTCAATATTTATGGTCCATATAACGATATAAATGCCTTCTAGGACTCAATATTGTAGAAATGGTTCATCTCCAAGGAAAAACTAGTATTAGGAGGGGACTTGAACTTTTCATTAGGACATGAAAAAGTTTGGGTCCCCCATTCAAGAAGAGATACCTTAAGTGACTACTTCCTTAATTAGTTATTGGATCATAAATTACTGGATATAGACATGGTAAGCCAAAAATCCACATGGAGGAACAAAAGAGCTAGAGAAGAGAGAGTAGCCAAATGACTTGATAGGTTTCTAATTGCAGAAGGGCTATTGGAAATGGTAAGCCATGTTTGAGGTGGGTTGGATATGGAGGGGAATCATACCATTACCCAATCTTCATGGAACTAAAACGAGGAAGTCGTAAATTATCTAACCCCTTAAAGTTTATCTCTTCCTGGATAAAGGATGAGGAATTCTAGGCGATCATTAAATCAAATTCTGTAGAAATTCCTTGTAGATTCAAACTGCTAATTGTAATATGCTAAAACAATAGACTTGAATCTACTCTACTCATTAGCGGAAACAATTAAACGATCTCGAAATCACAAAGCATACAAGAGAAATAGTTCAATCAACACATTACACAATGATTTCCTGGGGAAGCCAAAGCTAAAAACCCCTACTATCTGTCTATTGCATTAGCCAGAAAATATGAGAAGATTACAATGCTTTGCTCAAGGCTGAGCAACCTCTGCACTATGTCTATTTGTCTCACAACTTCTTAGGCAAGCCCAGATCAATACTTAACCAATTTTATGCTTTCCCAAGTCCCTATTTCCTTGTGTTGTTCCTCAAGGAATTATCCCCCTATTAATTAGGGAAATTCCTCAATTGCAATCCTCATGGGCCTTCCTCTGACAACATGCACCACGTGTACAATTTATATGATTATACAATTGATAGTAAACTGTCCCTGAACTCCAATCTCAACTGGGTCTTTCTCAGATCTGACATGCATGAGTTATTTATGAGTGAATCATCAGTTTACTAGTTGATCACTGTAGGTAGCACCACACTCCATTGCGGACAACACCACACTACTAGACCTCTCACTAGTTCCTCCATCAGTTGGAACTAGTTTAACTGAATTTAACTCAGTTAGATTGAATTAATTAATTACAACTCAAAATAAACTCAACCAAAGCTCCTATAGTGTAGGAGACACTCTACATGACTGTAGTTAGACCCTCAACTCGAATAAACTGAGCCAACTAAGTCAAATTAACTTAGTTAACTATACAAGTTGTCATGAGATTTGGAATTACAATTTTATTCCCAATTTAATTCAAGGACAAAATTAAATTAGGATTTTCTTGTCACATTTTCAACAAACTGGACCCCCATTGACTCTTAAATAGATGGATCTGCAATAGAGAAATTTGCTGACAATCTCAAGATTTGTAGGAAGGCTATGATTGGATGGATAACTTTAAAGCGTAAAAGGGATGATCTAGAGCTCAAGGAAACTGAAGAAAAGTTTAGGATCATTTATGAATAAGAGGAAGGGGGATTCAAATAACAACCTTCCAAGGAACAACTCTTCATGCTGGAATAAAAAAGGAAATAATTGTTGGGTGAAAAAGAGGAAGCTAGGAGGCTAAAGAGTAAGGAAATATGGTTGGAATGCAAAGATGAAAACTCAAAATTTTTCCAGGCTTATGCCAAAGGGTGAAAGTTAAGCAATACTATTTGGAGAATGGATGACCCAGAGGGAAATGAGGTAACTTCCTTTGAAGGAATTGCAAATATCAGTAAGCATCACTTTTCATCTCTTTTCAAAGCACCAAATGGAGTATATATTGAAAAGGTTATTCAAACAACCTAATTTTCCCTCACTTTGTTTCCAAGGAAGAGAACAAACATTTGATGGAGAGGGTTATAGAGGATGAGTTAAAATATGTGCTTCTAAGCTTCCAAAAGGACAAAATCCTAAGTCCTAATGGCTGGACCATAGAATTCTTCATAAGTCTTTTCGAACTAATTACTCTGGATCTCTTGAGAGTTGCCAAGGAATCAAGGCAGAAGGAAAGAGTCATGTATTATTTCAATTCAAAATTCATATCTCTAATCCCAAAAGTAAATGATCCTTAAAAATTTCAAGATTGTGGGCCAATTTCTTTGTGCAACTGCATCTACAAAGTAATTGTAAAAGTGATTACAAGAAGGATAAAAGCTATACTGTCAAATGCCATTTTGGGGGACTAATTTAGATTCCTTGAAGGAAGGAAAAATTGTGAGGCCAGGTATATGATAACTTCAGAATTAAATTTTATTAAGATATTATACACACATAGGAGTGAGACCCTTGGGATTCACATTCCAAGGTCTCTTCATATTCTCGTTTTGTTTACATATTTACAAGATATTTGCTCAATCCTAGAGGATTAAATGTCAACATTCCCCACCTTAATATGAAGGGGTGTTTGTAAGTCCAAGAATCATTCTAAATCTTTCAAACTTTTCTCTTCCAAAAGCCTTGGTGAATATATCCGCAATCTGATCATTTGTAGAACAATGGCATAAGTGAATAGTCTTGGCCTCAACGTGATGTCAAATCAAATGATACTTTGTATTGATATGCTTAGTTCTATCATGGAATTTTGGATTCTTGGCCAATTTTATTGCAAAAGTATTATTAATTAAAAGAGTAGTAGGGTGCACTTGTTTCTCCTACAAATCTCTAAGAATTTTCCTGAGCCACGCAATCTCCTTGGTTGCTTCTACTGCTTCCACATATTCTGCCTCTATTATGGAATTTGTTAGAACTGACTGTTTGGGTGACCTCCAGGAGACAACTCCTAATCCAAGATTCTTAACATAACCTGAAGTAGATACTCCATTTTCCTTATCTTTGTGAGAGTCTGAATCAAAATATCCAATCAAACTAAAGTTATCCACCTATGTATATTTCAGTCTAAAGTCTTGTGTTCCTATCAAGTACCTTAGAACTCTTTTTGCAGCAAACCAATGACCCTCACAAAGTTTTTGCATAAACTTGGAAAGGATTACAACAACAAATAAAATGTTTGGTTTGGTAGTAGTGAGGTAGTTAAGACTTCCTACAAGTTATTTGTACTTAGTTGCATCCTTGAATTCATTTCCTTCTTTGGATGTGAGATTTAATTTTTGTTCCATTGGAGTCGACAAAGGATTGTATTCAACCATACCAATTTTTTTCAACAAATCTCCAATGTACTTCCTTTGAGAGATGAATATAAATTTATGATGTTGGGTTACTTCAATACCCAAATAGTAGTGAACATATCCCAATTTTGTCATCACAAATCCTTTCCTCAATTCTTTATTTATGGATGTAATATAATTATTATTCCCTACCGTCAGTAGATTGACTACATACGCAATAAGATAGATAATAGTTTTTCCAACTTTATTGACAAATAAAGTTGCATCATCGGGATCAAAGTGTTTGAAATTTAGTTTCAGAAGATTCTCAATCAATTTTTCATACCAGTCTTGCGGTGCTTGTTTAAGGCCATAGAAGGATTTGATATGCTTACATACTTTATACTCTTGTCCCTTCACAAAAAAACCTTTTGGTTAAGGCATAAAATATTTTCTTTCATATCTCCATTCAAGAAGGCAATTTTTACTTCCATTTGATGGACTTTCCATCCATTATGAGTTTCCAAGGCCAAGAGAGTTCAAATGGTATCCCATTTTGTTGTTGGGGAAAAACTTTCCTCATAATCAACCCCTTCTTTTTGTGCAAATATTTTTGCCACAAGCCTTGATTTGTGCTTTTCATGTGAGCCATCTGATTTATACTTGTTCTTGAAGACCCACTTATAGCCAATCGGTTTGGTTCCTAATGGAGGGTCCACTAACTTCCAGGTTCCACTCTTTATAAAAGCATCATACTCTTTCTTCATTTCTTATTTCCATTCATCATGAGAAGCAACTTCTTTAAAGGAAGTTGGTTTGAAATTAGTAGAAAAATTTAATTCACAATCATAAGAAACATCCATATAAATAGTTGAATCAGAATCATCTACATCACTTCCATTTTTTCTAGTAGAATTTCTTGTTCCTGTCTTTCCAACCTCATCAAGATGAACACTTTAGAGTGTCTTAGTAATTCATTTTGGAGGACCTTTATGAGACAAACCAGGCTATATTATTGACAAATATGGGGCCAACTGAAGATTTATCCTTCCAAATCTCTCAATCACATCAGTCAAAGTGTCTTCTTGATCATAAGTGGTTGGAGCTTCGTGGGGGGGGGGAGAGTGCTTCAAAAGGATATTCCACAGATTGATTTAGGATAGGGATGCCCTCTTCAAGATGTGGAATCTCATTATGAAATTCCTGAAAATATTTTGCATGCTTGAATCCATCCAAGTGATCAAGTTGTTGTTCAACAACATTGTCGGCCTCGGAAGATTAAAGAAAAATCATATCTCTAGACAATATAAACTTCTTATTTACTTCATCGTAGAGATGATATGCTTTAGAGGTATCTGAGTACCCCAAAAAGATACACTTTTGACTCCTTGCACCAAGTTTGTTTCTTTGTTCCTTAGGAATCAAGGCATAGTAGGTGGAACTAAAAACCTTGAGATGCCCCACCGAAGGAATGCGGCCATGCCACATTTCATAAGGAGTCTTGTTTATGAGAGCATGATATGGGCATTTATTTTTAATATAAACTGCACATAGAACTGCATTAGCCTTGAACATCAACTTAACATTTTTGGAAAACATCATTGAATGAAGTGTATTTAAGATTGTCCCATTCATTCTTTCAATTACACCATTTCGTTGAGGATTATAAGGCACTGTTGTTTGATGTTAATTCCCATGTCGGTGAAGATAGTTTTCAAATTCATTTGAAGTATACTTTTTATTATTATAAATGCGAATATAGCCAATATGAGGTTGTGTATCATTTTGAATCCATGCATGAAACTTTTTGAAAGTTTCAAAAGTTTCATATTTGTTATTCAACAGATATACTCAACACATTATGGTATAGTCATCAATAAAAGTCATCATATATTTATTTCCATTTGTAGAAGGAACATTCATAGGGCCACACAAGTCAGAATGAATCAGTTCAAGCTTTCTATGTGCTCTGGAAAGATAATCATGAAATGGTTGTTTGTTATGTTTTCCTAAGATACAAGCATCATATTTCTCCAGTTTTCTAGGACTGGTTGGAAAACCAATAACACCATTTCTCTTTAATAAACGAAGTCTGTCATAGTTCAAATGTCCAAATCTAGCATGCCATAAGAGACTGGATGGAAATGTACCTTCATTATACTGAGAATTGTATGCATATCTTTGTGCACGAGCAGATGTTCCTTGCAGCTTCAAGAGTATTTCTTGTTTTATTCCCGTCATGATTTTCCCACTTCAACTTTGCCATCAAACATGTAAATGTAATGTCCTTGGTGGTAGATGTGAACCAAGGACAACAAGTTTCTCCACACCTCTGGGAGGTATATAACATCATGCAAAAGAAAGTCAGGGAGTCCAGGAATTTCGAGTTTGATGGTGCCAATTCCAGATGGCTTTAGTTTTGACTTGTCTGCAAAATAGACTACTCCATCTACATTGCCATTGAAATATTCAAAGAAATCTTTTTAAAAGGTCATGTGTTAGGTTGCACATGTGCCAAGCAACCATACATCTTTCCACGAAGCAAATGAAGTATTAAACAAGTCTTTAGTTACTCCAATATTAAAATGTGCCATAATATAATGAGCAGATTCAGGTACTTTACCTTTCCTTGGATATGATGTTTTACCTTTCTCTTCATTTGTTTCTTGCTTGATTCTATCCCAAGAGAACTTTCATGTGGATGCATCACATCCATTTCCGTTGTAGCATATACAATGAAGATCAAGTCTTCCTCCTTGGTAATGTTTCCCCCTGCCTCTGTTATTCTTCTTTCCACGTCCCCTTTTTCCACGTCTTCCTCTAGAAGAACCTTGTGCTTGATTCTTCTCTTTCTATGTAAGGCACGCAACTTCTTCAAAAGGCTGAGCAATTGTCTTCCTCTTACCAAAATCTCTCTCTCTTTTGCAAACTTCTCCACAAGAGTAAAAATTAATTTCTTTAAGTTGGTCATTAACTTGTAATGATTCAAGATAGTGAGAATATGTGGGATGTAATGCCTTGACGAAAGCTATGAGAAGAACATCCATTTTAACTCTGATGGCTTCTACATCATGCATAATCACTATGATTTCAAAGGCTAGGGCAAGGGGATCACCATATTTCAATTCAAGATTGAAGAGTTTGATCATTAATTGAATTACCTCAAGCTCTGAGTGTGAGTCATATAATCCTTTCAACTTCTTTAAATCATTAAAAGCATTGGTAATTGGTGCAATTTGATGACTCACCTCTTCATTTATTGATGCAACAATCAAGGCATGGGCCTTGTTATTCTTGTTCTCCCATATGGTGAGCTATTTTTCTGATGTGGGCTTTGAAGGTGGATTGCCATATTCTCCTTCACAAACACCTTTCCATAGTTAATTGAAAATGAGGGTATGCTTTATCTTTTGGGACCATTCATTGCAGTTCTCTTTGCTAGTGATAACTACTCCAACTATTGAGATGAGAAAATGCATTATTAAATAAAATTGAAAGAAATAAATACTGCAATACAAATATTCGTAAACATGCACCAATATTACAATCAACAACCAGTGTGCAATAGTTCTTAAGGTAGCCAATACAAATGAATTCTCTCCTCCTACACGCAATATTGAATACATTTCCAAAACCATGTGAGTGTAGATAGCCTATGAAACGTTAACATAAACTTACTTGCATATAATGCAGACAACCAATGTATATACAATGCAGAGTGTTATGAAACCAGCTCAAGAAAAGATAGATCAATGCCTTAGAATTCAGCCTCTTCGAGGGGGCAACCTCCTTTACATTACATAAATGAACAATTCTTGGATGATACAAATGAAAAGACCTCCTTTCTATATATAGGAGTCTAAGGGGTCATAACATAATCAGAACCGACATAACAATAATAATGTAAGGGCACAATAATAACAATAGTGGGCTTCTATGGGGCACAATAGTAACAATATGGGCACTACATGGGTACATCAATATAATAAGTGGGTTATACTAATAACAATAAGGGGTTACACTAGTAGTATAGGGGCCTAACATGCCCCTCTCCTTCAAAAAGAGTTGTCCTCAACGCTTGAGTAGTTCGTGATGCTTCTGTATAAAATTCTTGTCCTCCCATGTGGAATATTCAGTGGGTAAGTTCTTCCACTTGATGAGATACTCTGAAATTGATTGATTTCGTAGCTGTCGGGTTCTTGTTTCTGTGACTGCTCCAGCTTCCAATATGATTTTTCCTTCCTCTTTAATTTCTGGAAATATTGTTTGAATTGGGGTCTTTTGCAACTTTTGAATAAGTGGCCATACTTCTTCGTCCTTATTCCATTCATCCCTTGCTTCGTTTATCCAATCTGGTTGGATAATATAAATAGCACAAAACAATGCTTCCACATCCTCATCCTTGAAGAGTCTTCCCATTCGGTAAGGTCGCCATTTTTTACGTGCCTGTTGTTTCATTTGATTTTGCACCGAAGTGGCGTTATCCTTTAAAAGTTGGAGAACTTGTTGTTGATGCTCGATGTGTTCTTTCACTGCTTGAACCTTTTTCTTCTTGATATGTCCTTCTATCTCTAGAGTTTGAGGAGTGGTAATTTCTTCCAATCCTTTACAAGATATGGTCGGATTTATTTCTTGATGCTCGATGTGATCTTTCACTTCTTGAACATTTTTCTTCTTTATATGTCCTTCTATCTTGATAGTTTGAGGAGCGGCAATTTCAAACAATGAATTACAAGATATGGTTGGATTCATTTCTTCTTTCTCGATGTGATCTTTCACTTCTTGCACCTTTTTCTTCTTGATATGTCCTTCTATCTTGAGAGTTTGAGGAGTGGTAATTCTTGCCAATGCTTTACAAGATATGGTCTGATTCATTTCTTCTTTCTCTGGGATGGGGTCCTGGCGTATATCTTCTTCTTTTGTTGTTTCTTGATCCTTTTCTTCCTCCTCTTCATATTCTATGTAAAATAATTTCTTCTCAGCACACTTATGACCTTTAGTGGATTTGCTATCACAATTGTAACAAAGCCCTTTTTCTCTTTTTTCTTCCAATTGTTGTGGTGTAACCCTTGTAGGTTGTGGAAGGCTAGGAGAAACAACACTTCCATCTTTATAGTTGTGAGGGGTACACTTCCTGGTTTCCATAATTTTTCTTTCCACTATGTCACAAAGCCCTTTTACTCTTTCCAATTGTTGTGGTGTTGCTCTAAAGAAGGTGTTGCTCTTTGTATCCTCATAATGTGCTATCATTTCCTCCGTGAAAATTGACCACGTAACAAGTTGTTTACGAGAACAAAGCCCTTTGTACCATAAAAATTGATTTGGTTCTAAATATGAAGATGCAATACATACCTTTTGTAACAGTTGTACACCATGTATATCAAAATATTGCTCCATCTGAAGTATCCAATTTACCGGATCCTTACCATCAAACTTCCTCATCTTGCTTTTTCTTGATTTTAGGAGCTCTACCTTGAAACCACTGTAACTCTGTACTTTCGGATCTTTAAGTTCTGAAATTGTGATCTGTAGTAGCCCTCTGTGTCCTCTTTCCAATGCCACCAGTCTGATCCAAATTGGATTCTCCAAGAAAGAGTTATGCACAATCTCCCAAGATGACCTGATTATAGACTAGTTCAGTAGAGCGAACTTGTACGACGTGCCACGAGTCACTGTTTCAACCTTTGGATCTGAAAAATGCATACAAGAAACTACAGTCCGTCCTCTTTCTATACCTTCTTACGAAATTTCAATCCGATCCCCAGAGAGAAAGTTATGACGATTTTCCCCAGGTCACCTGTTTTGAATGTAATTCAGGAGTTTGGAAAAAGACCAATTTCCTCAGATCATATCTCCACAAATATCGTGCAAAAAGATTTGAAATTCGGACCCAAGGTTCAGCGCGAATTCTTCTCAAATGGGTTTTTTTTACGACTTCTGAAACGTCCCAGAAAAAAAAGTTATAGCGAAAATTCCACGATGACCTGTTTGGAGCAGCGAAACCCTAGAATCCAAAGCTCCGATACCAAATGTTATGAAACCAGCTCAAGAAAAGATAGAAAAGATAGATCAACGCCTTAGAATTCAGCCTCTTCGAGGGGGAAACCTCCTTTACATTACATAAATGAACAATTCTTGGATGATACAAATGAAAAGACCTCCTTTCTATATATAGGAGTCTAAGGGGTCATAACATAATCAAAGCCGACATAACAATAATAATGTAAGGGCACAATAATAACAATAGTGGGCTTCTATGGGGCACAATAGTAACAATATGGGCACTACAGGGGTACATCAATATAATAAGTGGGTTATACTAATAATAATAAGGGGTTACACTAGTAGTATAGGGGCCTAACACAGAGAGTGTGAATTAACACACAGATATAATGCAGAGGCACATGACCAATGGTCTTATAAAAATAAATCGACTTAGCATATAACTCGCTGCTCAATACATATACCATGGACACATTCATTTATTCATTTAACAATTTAGGATTTCATCTTTGATAATATCATACAATTATGGCCCATCTAGACTTCTTTTAAGACCGATAAATTGGATTGTAGTCAATTCTGCACATTTGACAAAATGTGATCAAAGGTGCCAATCATACAAAACTTTTCAGTCTAAAACCTATTTCATATTCCCTTCAGAATTTTATTGAATAGACTTCGATATAACTTATTTTATTTAGTACTCAAGGCAAACACAAACTATTCAACGCAGTTGCAACATATACTATTGAAGGCAAATAGAAAGGGACAATGCTAAGGACCTCTCTGAAAGGCTTAGCTCTTTGTTTTCTGAATGAAACCTGAGCATAGTGAAATATCAACCAACACTAGTTGCGCCACTCTGATATACCCAACTCTATATTATGTTTTTAAAACTCTGCGACCCATATCACCTCCTCACGCAGGCATTAGAAGAGACTACGACATAATCATGACCTCCTCTGGGCTTTCATTGTAAAATGAATTGATATCGATGTCTCTACAAAGTCTGGATTTTCATCATTTTTTTTACAATGGGATGGTAGTTGTTGGTGGGAGAGGGAAACTCAATAGTCGACATACACAAAGATTTGCACATAGATGTGGGTATGCAGGCCTGGATGGAACATTAAGTGTATAAGAGATGCACAATTTTCATGGCATTAGAGCGTTGGTGGAGAGGACAAAGCGTTAGAAAGGAGTTATAAGGGGCAAAGGAAAGCCAAAATTGGAACTTGTAAACATTTGATTTATACAATTTTAGGCTAGATATATGGTAACTCCAAAATTAAATCTTATTAAGAAAAGAATCAATATATACACATAAGAGTGAGACCCTTGGGATTCACATTCCAAGGTCTCTTCATATTTACATATTTACAAGATATTTTCCCAATCCTAGAGGATTAGGTGTCAACAAAATTCACAAAGAAATAGGGGTTGTTTAGGAAGGCCTTCATAACATCAAAACAAGGAACCTAAAAGGATTGGTAATAAATATTAATCTTTGAAATGCCTATGATCGAGTAAGCTAGATGTATATAGATCTTCTACTTACGCATGTAGGATTCAACACATGTTTCATTTCTTAGATTATGAGGTGTCTATTCTTAGTATCCTTTGTTGTGTTAATCAATGGATCCACATCTCATTTTTCCATGCTAAAAGAGGACTTAGATAGGGGTTCCCTTTATCACCCATCCTTTTTCTATTGGTGGTAAAAGGTCTAAGTAGGATTTTTCATGACTTAAAAAGGAGAGGGGTTTTCAAAGGAATCTTAGTGGCTCGTAATCTAGCAATCTCCCATTTGTTTTTCATGGACAACGTCATAATCTTCTACGAAAAATCAAGGCAAGATGCAATAAATTTGCACAAAGCATTATCCCTCTTTGTTACAACCACCAGAATGATTGTAGATGGAAGGAAATCTACCATATCGGTTCAAAACCTAGAAGAAGGAGAGGTCCAACATATTCAAAGCTTTTTCCCTACTAAGATGAAGGATTTGCTAGAAAGGCTAAAACACTTGTGTTTCCATCTCAAGCCGAATAGCTACAGGAATGAGGAATGGAGATAACTAACTGCAAAATTAGAGAAAAGACTAAGTTGTCGGAGTTTTAGATGGATTTCAAGAGAAGGACGCTTGGTCCTGGTAAAATTCGTGTTATAGGAAATTCTAGTTTATTGGATATCTTTAGCATGGATCCTAAAAGGAATCCTAGAAGCCGTGAGGAAAATCGTTTCTAGACTTCTTTGGGTAGGAGCCAAGGATCAACTTGTCATGCCTTGAGTGAAATGGGATAGAGTAGTGATGCCAAAACTATTGGGGGGGTTGGGGAATTAAAAACATATTTATGTTCTCCGAAGTGTTGGATGCAAATAATGTATGGAGGCTTATAACCACTAAGAATTTGTGGACAAAGGTAGTCTTGAGCAAATAGATTTGGTCTCAGTCTATTGAAGATTGGATACAAAATCCCAATAAAAGTCATAACAATATATTGATTATTTGGCGAGTTGCTTTAAATTCCTTTAAGGTAATTGGATTAGGTTTAGCTTGGAGGATATGTAACGAGAACAACATTAGAGTTGGAGTGGATTCATGGGAAGGCATTGGAATTGATCATATTCTCACTTATAATTTGATCAATATTATAATACAAAGAGGATGTTTGAGGCTAGCTCAAGTAGCAATCTCAACAACTACATCCATATGGCATTAGGGTTGTTTACTAACAGAATAGTTGGACCTAGTAGGGGATATTAAAGACCATTGGAACCAGTTCTTAGATGCCCTGTCAAGAGCTCATATTAGACTTGCAGTGGAAGATGATGAGATAATTTGGATTGGCTCACCTCATGGATCTTAAACCCCTAAAAAAGCATATGTCTTTCTTATGATGACAAGTTTAATGCAAAATAGAAATGGTGGTGGAAAGAGATATGGAAAACAAAGTGCTCAACAAAGGACTACATTTTCATGCGGTGCTTGATGGCGGATAAGGCTCCAACTTGGAATAATATTCAAAAGTGCCATAAAGAAGGTTTGGGATGGTGTGCATTATGCAATAATGATTACGAATCCATTCTACATCTCTTTGTACAATGCACCTATATCAAGGCAGTTCAGGAAAAATGCAATTCCAAACTCAACAAATATTTTAAATGGTATGGGAACTCATTAGAAGAAGTGTGGAAGGATTGGACTTCAAGTACTATTTTCAACAAATAAAAAGCCATGCCTTTGATTATATGTTGCGGGGTCTAGTTGGAAAGAAATAAAAAAACATTTAATGAGACACATATCCCCTAAGACACAACAATGACCTTGACACTCTCAATTCTTTCACACATTCCTTAGCATAAAGCTTCCAAAAATCCTAGGGTGATAATAAAAGAGCATCTTGATAGAACAAAACCTTGGATTTTTTTCAACGGGGCCTCGTAAGAGTATAATCAATCATGTGGTCGGGGAGGAGTTCTCTATCTTGAACAAAATCATTCTTGTGAAATTAAGATGGGTTTAGGCATCGGTACAAATAATTTCATAGAGTTGATGGCTCTCAAGTTGGTCCTCCTTTTCGCAAAAGAGAAAGGATGCAACACCGTTCAAATCTTTGGAGATTCTCAACTGGTAATTAAGTGGATTAAAGGGGATTTCCCATACATAAATCAAACCTTCATTGATTTACTAAATGAAGTATCGAGAATGATCAACTCTTTTGGTTTCTTCGCATGTCAACACTGTTGGCTTGAGGGGGCCTGACCCAGGTTCAAAGTTATTTAGCCAAACAAATCCCTGTAGTACTGGCCCTTTCCGCAACAGCCCGTGGAGCGCGGACTGAGGTCTCACTTGAAGCAGTATGGGGGGATGTTGGAACCAAGTTTCTGCACCCTTGAGATGTCTGAGGGGTCAATTTAGTCCAATTGTGAATACCTTCGTGCAGGTCACTTCGCACACTTTCCTGACCTGCGAGGCCTTCACGATCTATTACAATCGCCTTCGCGCAGCCCTAACCAGGAGCTGAGGAGCTTTTGCGCTGCTAAAGCAATGATCTGCGCTCTTTCCCTAAGTTACACCGCGGATCTTACTTATCTTCTTATAATAGTTAGTTATCTTCACGTAAATAGATACTTATCTTATATTCGCTTATTCAACACATTCATATAAGTTCGCGCAACAAATAAACAATAAACTTGCAATTCATACCCAATACACTTCAATGCATAAAACATGAAAAAGACACACAGAATGATAAGAAACTTCTAATTATTATTTTCTCCAATGGTTACAGACTCAACTCACCCTGCGCACTTAGCTGCGGACTACTAGGCCTCTGCGCACTCAGCTGCAAGGGTCCGTGCACTTAGCTGCGGACTCCTAGGCCTCTGCGCACTCAGTTACTGAGCCTTCTCCTACTCTACAACCCAAAGCCTTGACTTTACACTTCAACTTAGACTCAATTCTTCATCATTAGATCTTCAGTTAACTTCTACTTAACACTTAGAGCCTCGCTCTATTTATACAATCCCATGGTCTGCGAACCATGGGTAGAACTCTCAAGCCAACATTACATTACAAAAGTAAGGGCGGACAACCTTATGACTCAATTACAACTTCACGCTCCGTGCCCACAAATCGCGGAGTCTTTACATCAGACTTAGTCAAAACTTGGGCTTTAAGCCCCAAAACTTGCCTTGGGGGATCTCGCGCCCAATAGGCCCCCAACACAAACATCGTGACTCACCCTCGAGTCACTCTCTCGGTGCAGAGATTTTCGCACGGAGACCTACCAACTCTGCTTGAACTGCTGCAAGGTCGGCAGCGCACTGAGCAGCTACCTGTTGTATCTCCTGGACGCGTTGCTCGGAGACTACTAAATCAGAAATGCTTCCTTGTATCTGCTCCTGCGTTCCCTACATCTATTTATAGTCTCGCGCCCCCTTTCAGTTTCCTGGAGTGCTAACACTGTGCTTTTGTCGGCTAGTCAGATAGTCGGGCCACCCGTGTATGGCTTCAACCGACTGCCATTCACTTTGCCTAGGAAAGGTTCTCCATTTAGCTTTACCAACTGCACCGCACCTCTGTCTGTGACCTCCTTAATAACGTATGGTCCTAGCCAATTCATTCTGATTTTTCCCGAGAATTTATCAAACTTACTATCATATGGTAACACCAAATCGTTCACCTTGAAGGTGCGCAACTTAATATGTCGATTGTGCCAGGCCTTTTCGTGCTGCTTTTGTACCTGCTGATGGAATCCAGCCAAAAACCGTTCCTCTTCAAGTTCCTCCAACTGTGCGAGCCTCTCCTCTAGGGCTTCGCGATCTGTCATACCTATGAGAGCTACTATGCGTAGACTAGGCATGATATACTCCATTGGAATTACGACTTCCACTCCATAGACCAACCGGAAAGGTGTATGTCTCATCAGTTTCTTGCATGTCATCTTATAAGCCCATAATACTGCAGGTATGTGCAGGTCCCAATCACTTTGCTGTGCATTTCATACTTTGGTCATCGCAGTCTCCAGTATTTTGTTAAATGCTTCTACTGTCCCGTTGGCTTGTGGGTGATACAGTGTGCTTTTTGATGATACACCTGAAACTCTTCTGTCAGCGTGCTGATTGTTTAATTGAGGAAATGTGTACTGCGATTGCTCATCAAGATCTTTGGACATCCAAATCATGTCAATACATGTTCAAACAGAAACTTTGTAGCCATGGCGACCGTGCAATCTTTTACCAGCTGCGCTTCTGCCCAACGAGTCACGTACTCTGTCGTAGTGATAATATATCTCGCATCCGTTTTTCCTTGAGGTTTGATAGGTCCTACAAAGTCGATCGCCCACTTTTCAAAGGGATGCAATGTCATTGGCGGATTCAAAGGCATCTCATCCCTCCGTGATGGTTTACCTATTCTTTGACATACATCACAGGCCCTGCAATGTTCTTTTGAATCCCGATGAAGGGTCAACCACCACAACCTTGTGCGTACAATCTTCTGCACAGTCGCTCTCCCTGCATAGTGTCCTCTCGCAGTGCCCCCATGTGCGTCCATGAGGATATGGCTTTCTTCAAATTTAGGTACATACCTTCGTAGTATGACATCATTGCCCATCTTATATAGGTGCCCCGCAATGACAGAAAAATCTGCCGCGTGCACCACTAGTTCCTTCTTCTACTGGATGGAGTACTCTTTCGACACAGTTCCAGTCATGAGAAAGTGGATTATATCTTCAAAGTGTCCATCCGCTGCGCGCATAGCAAAGAGCTGTGCATTAGGTAATCCTTCCTCGAGACTAGTAGGTTCCTCTCCTGTCTCAATGCGTGATAGGTGATAGGTCCTGCATTTAGTCGTCCAGGCTTCACAACAACTTCAAAATCATATTCTTGGAACAATAAAAGCCACCTGCATATGCGCCCCCCTAACACAGGCTTATTGACCAAGTATTTCAATTCGAAATGATCTGTATACATCTTGAAGTGTCCCCCTAGAAAATAGTGCCGATATTTCTGGAGCGCATACACCATAGCCAATCCCTCGCGTTCAGTGGTGGAATAGTTCTTTTCCACTTTAGATAATTTGTGACTCGCGAACGCGATAGGGTGATCCAAGCCTTCTCTGCCTTCTTGTGTGAGTATTGGCCCTAGCGCTATACATGATGCATCAACATGAACATGAAATTCTTTCTTCCAGTTCGGGAAGACAAGAATTGGCGCAGTAACCATTTTCTCCTTCAATATATCTAGGCTCTTCTTACAATCATCGTCCTAGTAGAACGTGACATCCTTCTTTAGTATCTTTTCCATCGGTGCAGTGATCTTGGTGTACCTCTTGATAAACTTTCTATAGTACCCTATATGTCCCAGGGTAGCGCGCAGCTGCTTCACACTGTGCGGTGCTTCCAAATTTAGGATCACCGCAATTTTCGCGGGGTCTACCATCAACCCTTGTTTACAAACTACATGCCCCAACAAGTTCCCAAAAGGAACGAGGAACATACATTTCTTAAGGTTGAGCGCGATTTGGTGTCTTTGGCATGTATCTAGCATCAAGCACAGGCTCACTACATGGTTCCTAACCAACCCAAATACAGTCCAATCATCAAAATAAACCTCCAAGAATTTATGAATATATTCCCTGAACGTCGCAACAACTACATGCGAAAAAATGGCCGGCATGTTCTTCAGACCAAATGGCATGATAGTGTATTGAAAGCAACCCCACTCCGTCGCGAAGGTTGCCTTGCTTCTATCCTCTGGCGTGATCCTGATCTGGTGGTACCCTGAGAACCCATTAGTGAAAGAATATGCTTCCTGACCACCTACATTGTCCAACACCTCATCTGTGAATGGAGTTGGGAATGGATCATGTACACACGCGTCGTTCAACTTTCTGAGATCCACGCATATTCTTATTTCATCCTTCTGCTTCTTTTCTTGTACCACCATCAGACTTACCCAATCGAATTCCTCGACAGGCTCGATAATGCCTGCCACGAGCATCTTATCTAATTCTACGCAGACTTTCTCCTTGTATTTTGGGTTTAAGCGATACGGTCTCTGCTTCACTGGCTTCGCGCTAGGTTTCAATGTGATCCGCATTACTCCTAAGTCTCTGATTATTCCCTTTAAGTCCATGAACTTGGTCGGGAAAAAGTCCTGATACTCGCGGAGTAGTTCAACGACCTTATCCACTATCGCGATGTCCCAGTAGTCCCCAATATTCACAAATTTAGGTTCCGCCTCTATACCAATATTTACCTTCTTAGTCTTTACTTGCGCTGTTATGTCAGAGTTCTCGATCTGTGGTCCTTGAACCTCGCGTTAGCCTTCTGTCTCTGGAATATCAATGTTCCTCGGATCTTCATCTTCTTCCTCAGCAGTTACATTATAACACTCCAACGCGCAACTTAGCTGAGTAGCCCAGTTAGGTTGAATCATCTCTACTGACTCCTACGACATCCTAAAGATGGTTGCTTTTACTTCTTGTAGCGCTTCATCAATACTATCCCATCCATCCTCAAAGTTTAAAGTCATCACAAACCCTTCACGTAGGACATCCCATTCGTTTGTTTCGTGGCGGAGCTTTGTTTCTATATACCAGTTCATTGGTATAACATCCAGGGTGTGACAAAACAGATGCACCCACTTAGGTTGCAGCTTTCCCCATAGGCCTGCGTCCACTTAGCCAAATGTGTGCGCGAATCATCCCGCCCTTTGTATTTTTCTGTTAATTGCATCTTAGGCTTCCCAAAACGCATGCGCATCATTCTCCTGCATTCGCACCAGTCCTCAAAGTTTCCTTTGTGCGTACCCCACCACCTCGTGGGCGTAGCGCGCAGTACCCAATTCAAGGCTTTGAAACATTGTTTTTCCGGCACCTCCCTTTCAAATATGTCCAAGAAAGCATCCACCTCACCTAATCCATCATAAGCAGGCAAATCTCTCATTTCCGTTGATACGCATCGTAGTGATCTTGTCATCATGTTACAGTTCAGCGTGGTTACCTCGTGTAACCGGTTCTGCCATCGCTCTATCTCTTCATCCAAATCCGATGTATAGGAGCTTTTGCCCTCCCATGAGATTCATCCACCCATGGCGGGATTTACCCAGTCATGCTCTTGCGTGGTTATCTTGTAGATGTAGTCCAAATCATCGACACTTTCATAGTCGCGCACTGACTCTGTATAGGACGATCCCTCAGCAAGGTCCAAAGGTATGACTATGCACAAAGACTTTTTCTCAAAAATCATCTTACACTTCTTCATATTAATCACCCCGTTCATGTCAGTGGCCCAATCGATTCCTAAGAGCACAGGGTAGGGATTCTTGTCATCAACAATCTCTATCACTTCAAAGTCTTCTAGCACGCTCGCCCCTTCAATATTCACGGTGATTCCTTGCAATCTCCCCATAGGTATTATCTTTTGTTGGTTCACCATTCGCAGCTGGATAGGAGACCATTGCAGCGTAAGTCTTCCCATGCGCTCCCATGTCTGCTTTGGTAGAATGTTCACATCTGATCCTAAATCTAGAATTACCTAGTTCATCTCATATTCTCCAATATGCACGGTTAACCTCATTTCTTTTCCCATCCTCGTCGTATGCTTTCCAATCTTTTGGACTATGCATGGTTCTCCTGGCGCGGTCCCAACGCATCTGTGAATGAGTTCCTGCAATCCTTTGACAGCCTTACTATCGCGCAGTAACTTCATGCATGTTTATAGGAACGTCGTGAGCATAGATGGGTTCATTTCCGGCTCTGTTCTATCCTTGCTTCCTGAAGTGGAGGCATCAATGAAGCTCTTCTTAGCTTCCATGAAGGTTTCCTTAGTGCACTCCAAATCAAATTCTTCTTCTTTCGTCGGAGCCTTGTGAAACCAAGTACTATCTTAAGGTTGTTTGCCTTTATCATCTCTCGTCGTAATTCTACTTCAGAGCACAATGTTCACATTTGAATCTTCCTCGCGTGGCTCAGACCTCATCATCTGTAGGTTTTGAGTTGGGGGAGGTGGTAGTGCTCCCTTGTCGTGTATCCTAGATATCAGCGTAGGACAATCCTCCATCTCATGATCAAACAAGGTACAATACGGACATGATGGACACGTTGGATTCATACAATCACAAGCATATTGTCTTGGCCCTCCGTAATTGTAGCATATCAGCTGTCCACGACCTCTTCCAGGTCCTCCTCCACCTCGGCCTCGCCTGCGTCCCTGAAATCTGGTTCACGCCACTCCTGCAATCTGGTCAAGGGGACGCGATTCGGCCTGAACTCTGTAGGTGGGAGTTCTATCCATCATCAACTCATAGCTCCTACAAGTGCGCTC
This sequence comes from Pinus tabuliformis, assembly GCA_031772625.1. Taxonomy (NCBI): domain Eukaryota; kingdom Viridiplantae; phylum Streptophyta; class Pinopsida; order Pinales; family Pinaceae; genus Pinus; species Pinus tabuliformis. Next base: position 194,871,842 of record CM062807.1, on the reverse strand, counting down.
ATCATGTCCAACTGATCTACAAAAATTACAGAACAACTGTTGTGAATTCTACGTGTACTTCTGTAATAAACGGCAATTGTCCATAGCATGCTTTCCTCCTATTTGACAAATCGCGCACCACAAAGTGCGCGCTGCGCTAGGTCCTGCTTGTGCCTCTAATCTTAGTAGCATTGGTCCTCCTCCCACGAGGTAATTCGCGAATACCGAGTAGTGGTCCTTATCATGACCCTGACCCTTGCATTTTACGCACCATACCTCTTTGCGCACTTCCGGGCAAGCTGTCCTGTCCTGTTACAGACTCTGCATCTCAAGGCATAGTTTTTTCAACTGCGTGTGGATTTTCTGAACTCCCAGGTTAGGATCCTATATTGGGGTTTCATGCAGCCTCATCACGATCTCCAACGCCTCTGCTTGAGTCGTTAACCTCTATTGTGATAGCGTGTTCCTCAAATGCGGCGTTAGTAATGCTACAAACCATTCATGGTGCTGTCCATCCGTCAAAGTCATATTAGCTTCGTGAATCGTGCACTTCAGTCTCTGATCCAGCTCCCAAGGAGTTTTGCCTAGTAGCATTGTGATCTCTTTGAATCCAATGATCGACTGCGCTTCTGACTTCGGCCTGCTAAATTCTCTGTTCCGCGTAATTTGGATATTCGTGATCCCCACATTTGGATTGTCATTAGAATGCTTAATATACCAGGTCAGCGTGCGATCCTACAGAGTGCTGACCAGCGTTGCTTTCTTTATATTATCATATGTAACTCCTTGTGCTTCCCATATGGCTCTTATCATGAATCAAAACTAGTCCGGATCTTCATTTCCTACTCCCTTGAACACATGCAATTTTTTGCACTTGCCATATTGACTCGCGGTGGCGGCGGAGGTGGTACAGGTGAAGATGGGGGTGAAGGCAGTGAAGCTAGTGGTGGTGTGGGTGAGGTGGTATGCGTGGATTCCTCTGCGTTATCAAATTTATCACACTTCGCGAGCTCTTCCTCGTCCCCTCGCGGAGGTGAAATTAAAGGGATATTCTTTGGTCCCTTACTTCCTTCGTTTCTATAGGTTTTTCCACTTCGCGTAGCTTCGGACATCAAGGTAATTGCATAATCCTGTTTTCACACAATAACATTTTAATCCAAATATTCAGAGACTTCACGTACTTACCTTGCGGTCCTTTGAGAAAGCGTCACTCTGCCTTGCTATAGCTAACTGACCTATCTACCGCGAACTCAGTAATGAATCCTCCTATAATCTGATCAAGCCAATGATCAACAATGCGCATGATCTTATCCTCTGATGTTTCCAATTTTCACACCAACTTTGGGGTCCACACAATAGAATTGTCGAGCTTCCACCTTCCTTGACTATCTGCTAGCTTCGCGATTCACTCGTACAACTCAGTAGGGAAAGATGTGAAGAAAAATTTGTGGATCTCTGTGTACAGGTAGCAGTCTAACCACTCTTCTTTTGTCAGTCATAGATTCTTGTTCTCCTACGTCGCAAACTCGTGAATTCTTGTGTCCAACCAACCTTCAATTTCCTTCTTAGTTGGATTCCAATGATATGACATCAGACATCTCTATGCAAATTCTGGTCTCAGCAATGGAACCCTTTGTTGGCTTGAGGGGGCCTGACCCAGGTTCAGAGTTATTTAGCTAAACAAATCCCTGTACTACTGGCCCTTTCGGCAATAGCGCACGGAGTGCGGACTGAGGTCTCACTCGAAGCAGTATGGGGGGATGCTGGAACCATGTTTCCGCACCCTTGAGATGTCTGAGGGGTCAATTTATTCCAACTGTGAATACCTTCGTGCAGGTCACTTCACGCACTTTCTTGACCTGCGAGGCCTTCGCAATCTGTTATAATCGCCTTCGCGCAGCCCTAACCAGAGGCTAAGGTGCTTTTGCGTTGCTAAAGCAGCAATCTACGCTCTTTCCCTAAGTTACATTGTGGATCTTACTTATATTCTTATAACAGTTAGTTATCTTCGCGTAAACAGATACTTATATTATATTCGCTTATTCAACACATTCATATAAGTTCGCATAGCAAATAAAGAGTATACTTGCAATTCATACCCAATACACTTCAATGCATAAAATAGGAAAAAGACACACATAATGATAAGAAACTTCTCTTTATTATTTTCTCCAACGGTTATAGACTCGACTCACCCTGTGCACTCAGCTGCAGGGCTCTGCGCACTCAACTACAGACTACTAGGCCTCTGCGCACTCAGCTTCAAAGCCTTCTCCTACTCTACAACCCAAAGATTCAACTTTACACTTCAACTTAAACTCAATTCTTCATCATTAGATCTTCGGTTAACTTCTACTTAACACTTAGAGCCTCGCTTTATTTATACAATCCCATGGTTCGCAGACCATGGGTAGAACTCTCAAGCCGGCATTACATTAAAAAAGCAAGGGCGCCCACAAATCGTGGAGTCTTTACGTCAAACTTAGTCAAAACTTGGGCTTTAAGCCCCAAAAATTGCCTTGGGGGATCCCGCGCCCAACAAACACATCTTCTGGGAAATAAATAATTGAATAAACTGCTTTTATAAGGAAGGATTTTACTTGGGATTTTGGCAGTGGCACTTTCAAGGATTCGTAAATGGAAAACTCTATGAATTATACCACAGACCCTTTATGGAACATGATCGGGTGTTGGTTTTGGAAGCAGTTTCTCAGACATCATAACATATTTGTTTTGTTTTTTTTTTGTAGGAACAATTTTTTTGCAACTTGTTGGACAATTAGGAAGTAGAGGGCTGTAGATCTCTTTGCATTTTATTCTTTGTTCACAATTGCCTCACAGGGAACAATATAAATTTTTTTTGAAGGTTCACCTTAAAATATGTAGACTCTAGCAGACTAATCATATTTTTTTTTCTCTGAGGGACAAAACATTATGATATTGAAATAAATTATGCTTTTTTTTCCCTAGGGAATATATATATATATATATATATATAAATTAAAAAAACAAATTTCCCATGGGGCATAGAGGAGATGATGTTAGTATGTTATGTTAAGGTGCTCCGTGGTGTAAAAGTCATTGGTTTAGAACTTTGTGGGGAAAAATATAGTCATGCTAAGGGTTGGTGTGACCTAGGTTGGGTGTGATCCCTGGGTGATTTTGATGGGTTAGATGCCCCTTAGTTGCAGCTACTTAAGCCATAGGTTAGGTGTGCTAGTAATCTCAGGACTCACATAACTTAGCTCCAGACGTGAAGTTCTTTTATGTTGTTGTTGATCACGGGTTCGACTCTCTTTGATTCCCTTATGGCGAGGCCCCGTAATTAGGGCCGAATATTTACTTGGTTTACCATCCATGAAATGTGGGGAAGTACTCCGAGGTTTCCCATTTTTTCATTATATTATATTGCTTGGAATGAAAGCATAAGAAACCTCAGAGTACTTCCCGACACTTCATGGATGGTAAATCATCAACCCTAATTACGAGGCCTAATGAAGGGTGTAAATTAAGATTGACAGATTTAAAAAAAATGGCCGAATTAGGCCCTCTCCTATTCCTTAGAGCTAAATGGATTGACATTTCCCAATTATGAAGGATTGCATTATCAATAAATTGTAGTGTAACATTTAAATTTTGTTTTTTGGTTAGTTTTGTAAGGTATGTACCTACAAAACTTCGGTTTTTGTTGTCTAATTTGCAGTCCCTCTTAAAAAAATTGTAGTTTTGCATGATAAGAGGGCTTGGGATTTTTTTTGAAGATATATCTATGTACTCCCTGATGATTTGCATATAAATACAAAATTACCATTATGGTGTGTGTGTATATATATATATATATATATATATATATGAGACAATTAAAGGTTTTTCTAGGTGTTTGAGGGGTGATTCCTTGCATCACCCTCATTTGCGATGAGTCTAGGTTTGTACTCATTGCAAATGGGGGGAATTTCAAGCATAAATGTTGGCTTGTCGGGGCCTAACCCAGGTTCAGAAGTGATTTACCCAAACAAATCTCGAAACTGCCGGCCCTTTTGGCAACAGTCTGTGGTGCGCGGACTGAGGTCTCACTCGAGGTAGTATGGGAGGGTGCTGGAACCAGGTTTCCACACCCTAGGGATGTCTTGATGAAGTCTGGGAAGTTCGTGAACCGAATCTGCGCACTTGCGCTGCTCTGCACAGCTGTCTGTCCTTTGCAACTTGTGCAACTGCTTTCGCATAGCTCTGTAAAGAGCGCGAAGAGGTGTTGTCTAGATCCTTATTCGTTACTGTGCGTTTATTATAGATCTTAACTTAATTATGTGGGCCCAATATTATCTTTAATCATTCAACCTTCATAACAAGTGTGCGTAATCATAAACTGTAAAGAGATGCATAAAGATAACAGAAGCATAGACACAAAATATTCCACAATTAACTTATCTTTTATTAATCCTCTGTTCAGATACAATCCCAACTCTGCCCTGCACACTCAGCTGCAGGGGTCCGCGCACATAGCTATGGACTCTACCAGGCCTCTGCGCACTCAGCTGCAGAGCCTCTTACTACTACTACAACCCAAGACTCGGACTTACAGACTTAGAGCTAATTCATCATCCAAAAACCCATATTACTTCTCAAAAGCTAAGACTTTCTTTTACACTTAGAGCCTCGCTCTATTTATACAATCCCATGGTCCGCGGACCATGGGTAGGTTGACACATTCTATATTAAATTACATTATTTTAGGGTGGACAACCCTAGACTCTTGCGCTCCGCGCCTGCATTTTGCGGGGTCTTTACATTACATTGACCAAAACTTTGGGCTTCAAGCCCCAAAAACATGCTATGGGGGGATCCGCTGCCCAACAGGCCCCCAACACAATCATCGTGACTTGTCCCGAGTCACTCGGCTGGTGCGGTGATCTTCGCGCAGAGTCCATCTAGCAACTTTTGCGCTTTGCTTACGTCTGCTGCACATTCTTCTGCTATCCGCTATATCAATTATGTGTGAATCTCCGATGCATCATTGTTAGAGGCACCTTCTTGCCTTAGCGCATATGTACCCCGCATCTGGGCCAGATTTCCCTCGATCGTGGTGGTGACCGTGAATGCTTCCTTGAGCCAAGGCTGGATGCGTGCTTTAAGCACTACTTCTTTCTGGCGCGCGATGTCCACCTGTTCCTTTAGAGCCTGGGCTTCCTTCATCTTGGCAAGTTGCTGAGTAAGGGCGACCGTCTGTGCGGTCCCCCTGATATTGTCATATGCCTATTGTAACTGCCATGCTTCTGTCTCCAGACACTGTATGGTTGGATCTTCCTGCAGTGAGGTGAGTGTGAAGAGGGACTGATCCAAAAATCTCGTGCAGTCCTGTACAACGTGCTCTATTGCTTCCAACCTTGATTGAATGATGCAATTGCGATGCTCTCTAACTTTCGGGGGTGTAGAGGGCTGTGCCTTCAGGCGTAGCTCAGTGATCTATAGGTTCAGCTCCAAATGAACCTTTGCGGCCTCTTCCTGGGCCTTGCAGACTCCAGCCGCTAGTTGGTGAATCTTTTCTGCTGTTGGGAGTACCATCAGCACGACCAAATCTGGTATGCTGCTACAGGCCTCCTCCACAGCCTATTCCAATCCCTAGGTTTGTGCGACGAGGTTGTCGCATTGCAGGCTGAGCTGTTCTAAATTTAACTTTTGCTCACTCAAGACATGGAGGGCACAGCCCTCGCTGGCGCGAAGCTCAGCAGTTACCCCATCCTGCATCTGGTATAAGGTTTCCCTGGGGAGGGCGGCCAAATTCAACCCCCGGCCCCTCATTTTGCTTGCCGTGGCCGTGTCACCCTCGACTGCTGCTAAGACTGCGCCTTCTGGTAACACAAAAGTGTTCATTGTGCAGGCGTGCAACATCTGCTCGGCTTTGGATGTACCTTCCACAACGTGTGGTGTCATCATTCCTGGGGGTTGCACCTATAATGCCTGTAACTGCGCTCTGAGCGCCCCCAACACAGTTGTCTGCTCCATCATTAATTCTTCAAAAGCATCATTAGTGACATCGCAAACTGTTTCACCACTGTCAAGAAGGTCTCCCTTGGTGAGCTAGATTAGGTTGGCGGAGGTCTTTGTTGCCTTTGTCCTTTTCCGTGAGGCCGGCTTCTCATGGATGCACAACCTCTTGAGTTGGGTCGATTTTGGTGCAGGGTCTGTGTGTTCCTCTGTCTCAGCCTCCCCCTTTATGTCCTACTCCGTGGACATTTCCTGGCCTTCCTCAGTCTCTTTGGTGGGCGCGGTTGTGGTCTCTGCTGTCTGCGCTGCTACTGCCTTAGCTGACTTCTGCCATGTGGCTGCTTCTTGTTTCCGGCTTGTCCTCTCAACCAGCTACGTGAGGCGCAACTTGGTGTCCTTCTTTCGTTGCTGTGCTGTGATCTTCTCCAATTCTGCCAAGTCCAGAGTGCGCCACAAACCATGACGCCATCACATCAAAGATTGCATCATCCGTTACAATGAAAAAAAGCTTCACCCATGTTCGGGCTGGATCTTTACGCGCTTGGATATACAGGTTATGCGTATCTGCCTTGAAATCTTCTGCGCTTTGCAAGCTATTATATACTGTAGGGGACAAGCGCAGCCTATAGTTGATCCATGTTTGTATGCTTTCCTTACGAATAACCAAAACACCTTTATCTCGCGAATCCTCATCGCGTCTTTCGTTGCCCAGAGTGAGGTGTACCTCGCGGCTTCGGGTAGGTCACCCTCAATCGTGGGAAACTGGCTGTCTTCCGGTAGATTTCCTGCAACCAATAGGATAAGAGCAACCACACATAGTTGAAGGTCTTACCATACTCCTGGGCCTCTCTACAGTTTGTCAAAAACTTGTCACATAGGAACTGCACCCCCTCTGCGCACTGTTCTGCCAGCGCAATTATATATGCTGGCACTTTATCGGCCTAACATTTCCTCATTAGCTTGCTGGCCAACAGCTGGGTGGCTACGCGTACCCCTTGGTCCTTGATACTTGCAATTACATACCGTCACTTCCTCTTCTCCAGCTTATATTTGGCCTTCATAGCTTCTGCGAGGGCCAAATCACTGCTCTTTCCCTGCTATAGCTGCGGGGTCATTTCCTTTGATGGGCAATCGAGAAATCCGGTGAATTAAATCAGCCCTGATGGGAATTGGCTCCTCCAGCCAGAGATACCCATCATGTAATAGGCACAGCAGCTGCCAGAGGACAAAAATTGTGATGGGCGTGTGGTGGTAGTGGGGTATCCATTGTAGATGGAGTAACCCAGCCCTCTCTACACCGCGAAACCATTTCTACTGCAGTAATTTCTCCGCGGCCAACTGTGGGAACTTTTCGCTGTCTACGAGGTCCCAGTCTTCGAACTTCATATTAGGTACCCGTCCCATTGGCGGACCTTCAAACCTTATTTCATTTGGAAGGAGCGGGGTTTGGAGCACACTCTTCATGGCCTCCAGGTCCTTCTTGTTACCGGGAAATCTAGTGTCTATGCAGAGCTGCTAGTCCCACTAAGATGGGTAGCTATCTTAGAAACAAACAGATTAAAGTACTTGTTTTTTCCTTTACGAGAGAGAGATGAGAAAGAAGTAGAGAGTACCAACCTCAGTCTTCCGCTTGGCTCCTTGCTTGTTTCCTTTCCCCTTTGACAGAATCTCGCCACTGCTTCCTTACTTGTCCTGCTTCAAAGAGCACCTGTAGATTCACAACAGCATAATACCATCAAAGCATAGAGATCTTTCACTATAAACAATATAGGATCAGATATATATTGACCATACAAATGCATATACCAATCACAGATACACAAGAATATGGAGGAAAATTCAAATAGCTTTATTAGTAAAAGTAGTAGAAGAGAGGATTACAACCACTTGGTCTGACCTAGTGCCATCCTCCTAGGTTGAAAGCCCTCTCCACCTCATACAAAGCAAGATCACCGAACAATGTCTTCAAAGAGAAACCAACAACACCTCTTTGCAAATTACCAAATTCCAACCTCTGGATCTCTGGGATGAGGGATCCATTTATCGATATTTACAGGGGGTGAGTCAGCTTTTGGGATTTTGATTAGTGTCATCTCTTTGATAGTTCTTGGTTCCACTTGGAGATTTCAGATCTCTTACTCATCCCTGGGCGAACTCAGAGAGGCAAGTGTCAAATGAGCAGTTTCTAGAAGATTCTCTAGGTTTCCACCTAGCAAACTGCTTGTTCCATTTGTCTGCTCTTGCTCATCGCACCCTATAGAAGGCTTTCCAGTATGCATCGTACTTTTTGCATGTGGCAAGTGAGATGCATCGCACCTTTAGCACTGGGCAGTTTGTATGGTCCTGCTTTGGCCAGTTCTGAGTAGTTTTTCATGGAAAACTTCTGGGAGATGATGTAATCAGCTGACCTTACTCCTTTAGGGTATGAAACAACACTTTTAGGGACTTAGAAGCTCTTGGTTTATGGACATATGCGATTGGGGTTACAGTGCCCAAATATGTCTATAACAGTTGCCCTCTAAAGCAAGAGGTCGTAAATCTTTTGATGTCTGGTGAAATGCTTTATAATGAGGATCCGAGGTTTTTCGTGCTGGAAGGTGACCTGTAATAAGATACAATACAATACATTATCTTCATAATATTTTCATGATCTAGTTGAGGTGGGCATTCCCATGCTCAGCTTGATAAATTCATTTTCATGTACATAGGACAAACAACCGTCTGTGTGCAGACTGATGATTCTAGTAGAGCCATCATCCCTTAGTTTGGATGATTATCTGTGCAGCAGTGACGTACATATGATGTCTTTATTTTCCTAAATATATCGCAGCCTGGATGGATGAAACTAGATCCGGGGTCTTCAAAACTCGTCCAATCTTCGCCTGAAAGTACAAGTCGATCCATGTGAGAAGATGTTCTGATGTCGAACATGGAAGGACATTGCCTGATTACCAGCCAATGATGTAAGCTGTTAACAGATGCGAGAGGAATCACCGATAATGATGATGACCCTCAAGGTATTGCAGTACAATTCACGTGGTGTGAATGCATGAGTTGATGTTGAACACCACGCAAAATCTTTCGGTTGAAGGCCATTAGTGTAAACCTGTCGCCAGAAGTGAGAAACTTGCCATTGAGGCATGCAAGCTTCAAAGTACTGGAAGGGTTGTCCCTAGGTCGGCTTCTTGGATAATGAGCTGATGTCGACAAGAAGTGACCCATCGTAGGAGGGAATTAATGGATCCCACATCTACGACACGGAACAGAGAAAATGATTTTGTAGAGGTGAAAACGACTCGATGATACAAGGTTCAGGGTGGCAGTCATGAAAGAATGAAGCGTGAAGGTATTGTAGTGGATGAGACACAAGCTGGGTAGGTGAATTCTCTGAGTGACTTCTCTTGAACATATCAGCGACACTGAAATGGATTGGTAGCATTAACCCCAAAAGTGGATGGTACGGTGGACCAATGGTGATATGATCGGTGGATGGAATAACCCAACCCGACTCAATCATGGTGATGGAGTGAAAGTGTCATGTTCAAGAGCGACCTGCTACCAATAAAGTTTCTTCAAGTTTTCTTCCCAATTTTCCCCAATCATTTCTAACCAGTACCTCTTTATTTTTATCAATCTTGAGGAGGATAACATATGCTTGTTCTATAATTTTCCCTTCGGGCAAACCCGTTGCTATGTTTTAACGAGCCTAGCAACAGTGAAACTCGCTCTTGTCTGAATGGACAAGTTTGTCGCTATTGTTTTAATGAGTTTAACGACAAGGATAACTCAGTCCTTTTCAATTTTAGAGAGTCTGAAAAGAGACGGAAAGAAGACTCCAATATTCCTTTTTCATAATATAATCCCTTAAGTCCGAAAAAGTATAAAACAATGCGAAAGGGATGACTTTTCGATAGTTTTAATGAGCCGAACAAGACAAACGCTCGATCTTTTTGTGTAATAATCCCTTATGTCCAAAAAGATTAAAATCTAGAGGAGGGATAGCACTTCCAATCACTTGAACGAGCTGGAGAGGCCAATCGCTCGGTAATCTTTTCATATTTTACGAGTCAGATGAAAAGAGCTTAAAGTAGACTCGTTTTCTGAGGAACGAGTGATGTTTTCAGATAGCAGCTGGTTCCAGGTAAGGTTTGGAACTTTCCAATCATGGCAGTGTAAAAAAGGTGGCTAATAGGATCACTCGTCGCAGCTGTTCCTCAAAAAGGGGTATACAATAAATGGAGACGAACGATCGGCTAAAACAGAGTGGAGGTGATGGTAAGAACACGACCAAGGCTCAAAAGCTGATGATAATCATTGACAATGGTTATTTACCGGAGGTGGGTTCTTTTTTTTTTTTAATGAGCTTAAACTCTGGTGGAACATATGCTCATTGCTAGGTTTAATTGTTAACAAGCTTGAACTTCGCGTAAAACTGCTCGTGATAATGGTCATTGATTTTGGATTCAATGTTAACACTATGTTCTTTTGACGGTCGTACTACCTGTTCAATTGCTCCATCAAAATGATTAGAAATGAGGGCATATTCTTGAAAAATGAGTTAAAAAACCAATTCCCTACTTAAATTACGTGAAAGGTAACTTAAAAATAGTTTTTTACCCCTCATTTTACCATTTCATTTGGAGTTGTGATTGTTGGAGCTCTGGAGGTGTTTTCCCCTTTGATTTTCACCAGCTGATTCAGGGAGATTTTGTGGACGATTTTCGGCGCCGTCTGGATCAGTTAGGAGCTAAACCTGAGCTCTTCAAATGCATTCTTTCCTTTTTGGATTCCGAGCATGTTTTCCTGCTTTTCTGGGCCCCTGGGGTTTGAACATTTCGTTATGCCCCCATCGCATTTAGTGTATATCGAAAGGTGTGATGCATCTTAAGCTATCCACTGGCCAGAATGTATGCATCGCACTGAGTACACATATAGGGTGCGATGGGTGCAAGGAAGAAAACTTTTGCATTGATTTTTCATGGAAATTTTGCCTGTTTTTTTGCCAAATCAGGACCCTGATTCTTCTCTTGTTTGTTTTTCAGAGATTCATCAGAGCAAAATGGTTGTTACATGGCGTGAACATGAGCATGAAGAAGAGGACATGGTTTCCCTACATGATCCGGGTACGGTAACTGCATTGTGGAACTGTGGCTTGCTCAAGTTCTTCCACATTTCTAGCATGAGGCAACAAATCAACTTGTTGCAATATTTCCTCGATGCATGGGATCCTACCAACCAAGTGTTCCATATAAGAGGCAAATCCATCCCCATGACTGTTGAGGACATCTACTTTTTGACCGGTTTATCGAGGCGTGGTGCCCCTCTCTCACTATCAGGTTCTGCCCGTGGGGGTGAATCCGTGAGGGATTATATTCACCGATACTGTAGGGAAGGATCTCAACCGAGCAGGGACGGTAAGATCAGTATCCAAGATGTCACCGACTGGCCTTTGAGGACTATTTTATTCACCTTTGCTAGATTGGCTGGTAGCACAACCCTTCACTTGGCCAACAGGTCCTATATGCAGTACGCCTTGGAATGTATCGAACCCAAGGTATTGAACTGATGTGATGTAGTACTTCCAGTTATCAAAGAACAACTTACCAAGGTGAAAAACGGAAGATCCAAGAACTTTGGCTATGGTTCTATTCTGACCGCTTTCGCCTTGGAGAAGATCCCACTGATGCAGCCACAGTACATTTCACTTGGCCTACCACCACCGACTGAGCCACGGATGTAGAGATGGGTTGACCTTATGGCCAGACATGCTGGTCAACCACAGGTTTCATTCTCCGATGCTTTCTTCGAGTGGTTCAACTATCAACAGATGGTTTATGCCGAGTATCCATATGCTGGGAAGGATTTCCGGGGCGACCCGGATTTGGTGCTGCCGACTGGCGAGCAGTGGGGTGTCATAGGTAAAAATTTCTGACCATATCTCTGTTTATTGTTTTCATAATGTTTTTGTGCTTTATAAATGCTTATCAAGACTAATCAAAACTCATATGATTATGCAGATATTGGGCCAGTGTGACCAGCAACGCGTTTGAGAGGAGCAGCTGCCGTTCCAGTAGGAGAGGCTGTAGGGAGGGCCATTCTTCGTGACCTGGATGTATCCGAGACCCTTGCAGTGTTGCAGGAGCAGATCGAGGGTCTCACCCTTGGTATTCCAGATGTGAGGACCGATGAGCTTCCTCTGAGATTACAACGCCATACCACTGGCGTGCCGAGCCGATGGACCAGGCTCTTACGCATGATTGCACAGGTGGTGACTAGTTATCACGAGCACCATTATATTAGGGTGCCCCCTTTCATTTTGAGTTTTTGGGTCATGTGACTGATTTTGTCCTAGACGCATAACACTATGTACAAACTATAAATAGTTATATATATATTTTTGATTTTCGGAGCTTTATTTTGGTTAAGTTATATTATCCTGATGCACTTTATTGATAAAATGCTTTTCTTTCACAAATGTTGCAAATGTCTATCTAACACATAATTTGCTAATGAATCGGTTAATGTGTTTAAGTTTCTGGAAATATGTTGATATTGAATAGAATCGAACTGTCTTTCCAAAATCTTGACCCTTAGGAACATGCGATATATAGCTGGATTCCGAATGGAATAGATGCTTGTAAGCTGTAGAATGACGAGCTGTGAGTCTAGCCTGATGACAAGTCGGTGTATGCCATGCGCGATAGCATCAGAGAGGAATTATATCAACACGCTATATTCAACGATGTTGTTTGTTGATTGACCAATACACACCCCTCTGAAACTTACTAACTCGCCGCTTGGATCAAAGATGGCCCAAGCTACAGAAGATAGGTTCCACGTACTACGACTCGCCCCGTCGGCATATCCAACAAATGATTCCAATGGGTTAACATTTGCAACAAAATGCAAAAGTGGATTACCTAACCAAAACGATCACTCTTAACGAAAACAAAAATGTAACAAAAGCATATGAAGAGGTTACCATGCCGAGTCAAGCATAATAACGCTTAAGGTACAACTTGTTTCGCGGTTGCGACAGTGGAATTCCGTCATAATCTATGAGCTCGTAGGCTCCTTTTGCTAATACACGCTTAACAATATAGGGATCCATCCACAAATACTGGAACTTACCTGCTCCCAATTTATCAGACTCTTGATCATAGAGCAAGACCAGGTCACCTTCTAAGAAAACGCGCGGTTTGACATTCTTGTCAAATTGCGCTTTGACTCGTTTCTTATGCGCTTCGTTAGCCAAGGTGGTGTCATGATGAGTTTCATCCAGTTGGATTAATTCCAAGAAACGAGCTTCTTCCTCTGAAGTTCCGGGGAGGAGGTTAACCGCGAGCTTGAGAGACGAAATCTCACACTGAACTGGTAAGATCGCTTCCAAGCCATACACCAGCTAAAAGGGTGTAAACCCAATCACATTTCTCATCGATGTCCGGTATGCCCACAAGGCTGAGTACAGGATTAGGTGCCAACTCCGTTTATGGACTCCAATCATCCTTTGCAGCATGTGTTTCAGGACTTTGTTGATCGCTTCAACTTGCCCGTTCGCTTGCGGATAATATGGAGTAGAGCTGTCGTGGGACAGTCCTAATTTGGCGGCCAATTCAACCATCATGTGATTACAGAAATGTGATCCATGATCTGTGACTATAGCTTACGGAACGCCGAACCTGGCGACTACATGATTGAAAAAGAAAAGAGCGACTATTTCGCCGCTGTTGTTTAATGTAGGCAGCGCCTCGACCCATTTCGTAAAATAGTCAACTGCGACTATGATATACCCATGCCCCCCAGCCGAGGTGGGGTTACATTGCATGAAATCTATGCCCCATTTGGCGAATGGCCCAACAACAACTACTGGCTTCAGAGGCGCGGGTGGTATTCTGGTTTTGCGGTCGAAGATTTGACAAGCATGGCAACTTCTGACTGCGGTTATGCAATCTTTGAACATTGTTGGCCAGAAGTATCCTGCTCTCAAAATCTTTTGTGCCGTAGCATAACCAGATTGGTGCCCCCCACATGCGCCTGAATGACAATCATTCAGGACTTTTTTGGCCTCCTCATGGGTGAGGCACCTCCATAGAACAATATTGACACCATGACGGTAAAGCGTATCACCGACGATCATGTAGTCTTTTGCTTGGTATCGAGTACATCGTTTTTCTGAGCGAGAGGTATTAGACCTATAATTTTGGGTCTGGAGATAAATGATTATATCTCCGTACCACGGATCGCTTGAAGATATCAGAAACAAAGATTCATCCACGATTGTTGTTTTGGATGTTGAATTGTTGGATGACGATGGGAAATCGCATAGTAACTCTGCGAAAACTAGAGCTTTCTTTGATTTGGATTTTACGAATTCCAGATCAAACTCTTGCAAAATTTCTATCCATTTTGAATATTTGCCCCCAAGCAACTGTCGCGACAAGATATAAGTCATGGGGTTGCAATCTGACAAAACGGTAGTTTTTCAAAAGAGAACATAGTGTCGAAATCTCTGTATTGCTTGAACGGCAGCGAGAGCTAGTTTTTCAACATATGAGTACTTGCTTTCTGTATCATTTAAGTTTCGACTTAAATAATAAATAGGATGTTCGATTCCGTTGTCTTCTTGAACTAAAACCATTGTGATGGTCGTATCTGTTGCAGCCAGATACATGTTAAAGTCTCTTTGATAATCAAGAGCGTACATTAATGATGCTTTTATCAAGGATTCCTTTATAGCATCAAAGGAAGCTTGCGCGACCTTATCCCAGTTGAAGGGTACTTCTTTTTTCAAAAGACGTGTATAACCTTTAGCAAGTTTGGCATAATTTGGAATGAACCTCCTCAGAAAGTTTGCTTTCCCTTGGAGTTTCTGAATCTGAAGCAAATTTGAAGGTGGAGGCAAATCGATGATTGCCTAAACCTTACATGGGTCGAGACGAATTCCGTCCTTAGAAACTACAAAGCCAAGTAAACGACCAGAACCGACGCAAAACACACACTTGTGCGGATTGAGTCTTATTTTGTAGTGTCGGCAACGTAGAAATATTGCTCTCAAATGCTACGGATGATCGGTCCGCTTTCGTGAGTGAGCCGGAAGATCGTCGAGGTATGGTTGAACGATGTTCTTGATGTCATGGAAGGCATAATTCATTTCCCTCTGAAAAGTTGCCCCTGCGTTCTTTAAACTGAAAGGTAGCTTACGGTACGCGAATGTGCCCCACGGACAGATAAATGCAATATTTGATTGGTCCTGTGGGTGGATATTTATTTGATTATACCCAGAAAATCCATCCATAAACGAAAAGATTTCACATCCGGTGCATTCATCAATTATCTGGTCGATGAAGGGTGTAGGGTAGTTATCCTTTGGACAAGCTTGATTTACATCCCTGTAATCGACACACACTCTAATTGTTCCTTGCTTTTTCATCACAGGAACAATGTTCGATACCCAATCAGTTAAAGGAACCGGGTAAATAAAACCAGCATGAAGAAGTTTTTCAACTTTTTCCTTAATGGCAGTGGCTTTCTTCGGGTGCACCTGGCGAAGCCGTTGTCTTACTGGTTTGAAATCTGGATACATCTTAATTTCGTGTTCAACTATGCTCGGGTCGATGGATGGAATTTCTTCATATGACCATGAAAAGACATCTCTAAACTCACGAAGGAGAGCATAATATACTTCCTGTTGGAGAGGCAAATCCCCTCTACGGATAGAGTGGGTCTAGCAACAATCAGTCAATGCTACTATGCAAGTTCCTAATTGCAATTAAAAGGTAGGCAAAGAACACCTACTTGGATTCCTTCGCTCTGGCTGGTCATGATCCTCCGCGATCTCCGCAAATAGATACCTGCACACACGAAGAGAAAACAAACACAAGCGTGAAATTTAATAAAAGCAACCATACATCAGTCAGAAAGGATGTAATTCACATTAACCATGGTAGAGACAAATGAGAATGGAACAATAATAGTAGTCATCTATTATTAATCAATAACAGAGAAGAGTACAACCAAGTGTTCTGACGTCGATATCCTTCTCAGGAGGGGCCAATCAGCAAGTCTCTTAAGCATTCACCTTTGGAAATGATTCTCCCAAGACGAGAAACTCTCTCTCTCACAAGCAACACAACACAACCTTCCCTAAGCTATCAAACACTTCCACACTTATCACACCAACTACCTATAGTAGCAGCAATCTGAGCACTATAAGCTCCACACAATCCAAGCTATTCCAAACTAGCTGCTCATGGTAATGGTAGAGGTTTATGTAGGAGAAGGAGTCTCCTTGAATAGTGGGAGGATGAGCTTATCTTCAAGGGAAGTAGTTGCAAAGGGTCGAACAGACATGCCATAGAAGGGAGGCGATACTCACAAGGCCAACAACCAAGTCTGGAGTTATCTGGAAGGCTGGCTGTTGGAACAAATTCGCCCAAACTGGATCAGCGCGGGTGCATAACTGGTCTGGCGCGCTGACGTCGCAAGGTAATAACGGTCAAGCTGTTGTCAGCGCGGGTTAATATAAACAGAGGCTGCGCTGGTCATGAAATTCGATCAGCGCGGGAAAGTCGTGTGCTTCCGCGCTGGCAGCGCACGCGGTCTGTTATGAAGCGCCAGTCAGCGCGGGTATTTTGAAAACAGACGCGCTGATGAGGAAAACTTTTAGGAAAGTGGGTTTTTGGCCAGTTCAGAAGGCATGAACTTGATTATTGTGAGCTCCTGACACAGTAGGGTGACTGACAGGGAGACAGTGACAAATTACTGTGTAACAGATGCCCCCTAAAGCATGAAGATCGAGAGAGTGGGAGGGGTGAAATGCTTTACAAAACTTGCCGAATCGGCACACCACCAGGAAGGACCGAATATCTCTGATAATCAAGTACATGCAGTCTAGGCATGGGCGCAACCATCCAAAAGACATGCGAAAGGTCTGTGGAATGGACGCAGCCACCCAGCTAAAGAGACCAGAATAATGATAAGGTATGGTCGCAGCCATCCATGAAGACTCAGGTATGGGCGCAGCCATCCATCAATGAGTCATGTAATGATCATCCACAAAATCGCAACCTGGACCATAACAGACAGAGATCCAGGGTCTTGCGCTCCGTCCCGACCCGAACAAAGTACAAGTCCAAGCATGTGAATACATGAGCTGAAGTCGAACATGCATGAACATCGTCTGATTACCAGTCAATGATGAGAACTGTTAACAGACGCGAGAGGTACCACCAATAATGACAATGGTCCTCAAGGTACTATAGGTACAATCTGCGGTGTGTGAATCAATGTGCTGGTGTCGAACACCCGCAGAATCATCCGATCGGAGGCCAATGATGAAAACCTCGCATCGAACACGAAGATCCTTCCATTGAGGCATGCAGGGTCTAAGGCACCTAAAGGGAGTCTCTAAGTCGCCTTCCCGGATAATGAGTTGAAGTCGACGGGAAGGGACCTTGATCGAAGGTGGGCCATAATGTTTCCCACATTGTCGACACGAGACAGAGGTAAAATGATTTGTGTGAGATAGCAGATGAGGTTGTATTATTGCAGAGGTCAACTTCTCTTGAACATATCGGCGGCACGACAATGGATTTGGCAGTATTTGACATCAAATGAGCAGAGGGTATGATGACAAGACAATGAGCTAATGAGAGGTCAAATAGGATAACCCGCACCCACGGAAGTCAGTTGTGAAATGAAATGAGAGATTCCCACCCGACACAAATGCAGACCAGTGCCATGTTCAAGAGCGACATACTGCCGACACGACAATTACAGCTCCATTTTCCCCACCATTTCTGGTAGGTACCCCGGTTATTTTTGGATGACAAGCTTGACGGGGATAGCATATGCTTGAAGAGTGTCATTTCGACGATGCCCGATGTCATCAAGTGTTTAACGAGCCTGACAAAGGAAAAACTCGGCGTCTTTTCTTGTTTAGAGAGTCTGAAAAGACAGCGGAAAAGGAAACTCCAGGGGGGTCCTTTTTCGTAAAGTTGTGTCTCTCGAGCCCGAAAAAGTATAAAACAATGCTCGAAAGAACCGCCCGACCATTACGATCGAGGATTACTTTTCGTAAATAGTGCCTTCGATCCGAAAAAGTAAAAAAGCGGCCGGAAGCACGTCGTTTTAGAGCCAATAACGAGTGTGAAACGACAAACACCCGGCAATCTTTTTAAGTTACACAGTCGGAAAAAGAGCTTAAAACGACCGCCTCTCATTCCCTTTAACGAGCCGAAAGGAAGCTCGGCAATCTTTTCTTGATTTACGTCGGAAAAGAGCTCAAAGACGACATTTTTTTTGGGACCAAGTATACGAAAGACTGCTTACGACCACGCCGGTTACCTGAACCTGCACAAGAACACCACCCGCATAAATCTCTTCGACATGTGTAAAAATGTATTAAAACATGCATAAAGGCATAATACAGTTACATTAGTGCTAAATCCATGGTGAAAATACGACAAAAACCCACATTGACAAGAAATTATAGCAAATTATGAGTTTTTTACCATAAATAGGGGGGTAAAAGTCATTTTTTACCATTGTTACCATTTTGAGTTGTGAAGAACGTTGAGGAGCTGCAAGGTTGACGGAGCGATTTCCAGCCCATACAGACACCATTCATCTGGCAGCTTCTTCCAGGTAGGTTCTCCTCTCCCTCCGTTTCATTTTGAGCCTTTTTTATAGCAATTCCATGGTGGGATTTGGCCATTTGGGCAAATTCTTTGAGCGTTGGTGCGCTCTCGGTCAGCGCAGATTTCCCGCTCGGGTCCACGCTGATCGATTTATATTTATACGTACCACCTCTTGGGTCAGCTTGGAAAACACGTGTGCTTCCGCGCTGACCCAAGGAAAAAACAAAGGGGCGCCATTTTCAGCGCGACTGTTTTAAAAACAGTCGCGCTGGCGCGGAAAAATTTGATTTTTAATAAAATGAACGTTCAAACTTCCACAATTAGCACTCTAATGTTTTTTCATGGTCTTGCAGGGCAAAATGTCTTTTGTGTGGCAAGAGAGATCTCACGATGATGAGGATATAGCCGCCTATGCACTTGCCGAATGCCGAAATGCAATGCGGGCATGCGGTTTCTTGAAATTCTTCCTGACTCCGCGCCTGAGGGCGCAACCTGACTTACTGGAGTTCCTAATCAGAGCTTGGAACCCAGTAGATGGAAAATTCACAATCCGTGGTGAGGATATCAAGTTTGACTCCACGGACATTTACTTTTTGACTGGATTGTCACGCCGGGGTCAGATGCCCATCCTGGAGGGGCAGCGACCCAGCGGTGAGACTCTGGACCAGCTGATGGCTCGAGTATGCCCAGGAGCTGCGAAAACACGGAGCGGGAAGGTTGCTATCCCGACAGTGCGAGACATGCCTCTTCGCACTATACTCTTCCTAGTGACACGAGCAGCGGGTTATTTGGCCAATCATGAGGCCTCGAAGAACCAACTACTACTAGCTTTGGAGTGCCTACAGCCCACCATTTTCAACTGGGCGACAGCTGTGACTAACAGCATGAAGAGGCAACTAAACAATTGTCGTCGCGGAGAGATGAAGCAGTTTGCGTACGGGTCGCTTCTTCTTCCGCTCATGCTGGAGCGGGTGCCGGCTCTACAGTTACAGACGATGGCCGTGGATCCACCTAGAGGTCCTCGGGAGACTAGGGCCAGTCGATGGGCCCGCGTCATGCCACGTGGAGGTGGCGGCCGCCCAGTGCCTTGGGGGGTGTATTTCAGAGAGTGGCTGGATCGCCAGGTTGTCATCGTGGAGGACTGGCCATATGCTGGCATGGACTTCCGCAATGATCCTGACATGCCACTACCCGCAGGAGAGCATTGGGACGACGGAGGTATGACACTTGATCTCTTTTCAATATTTTTTGATGTTTTTTGATTTTTCATGTACATGTCTTGATAGATGTCACTGTGTGCAGATGTGGGACCCGTGAGACCCATCGGCCTAGCCCCAACGGCACGGAGAGAGGGGCAAGGAGCTGGAGCCTTGGCCCTAGTTCCTCCAGGAGTTGATACGTCAGAGACTGTAGCTCGCAACCTCGAGGGTTTGCTGGAGGGAGTGCCGGATTACCAGGGGGTCGAGGAGGTCCCTATAGAGCATCAGATCCACACAGTGGGGGTGGCACCCAGGATGCACCGCCTTTTGAGGCGGGTGGCACGAGCAGCTGTATGCTACAGAGAGCATAACCCAGCACAGTAGTCGCCTAGGTTTACTTCCACTGATGTTTTGAGAGACATATGTCTCGGATGTACTGAGGACAGTGATTCCATTTTTGACATATACACTTATTTTTGAGCGCCTTAGTGCGCCACACGATATATATATATATACATACCGATTTTTGGATGGATCTTGTTTCATGTGATGATGTTTTTATTTATGTTATGCAAATGTTCGACACAATTGTAATCTATGCATCTGCTGCACAACACACGACCCATATATTTTAATTTTTTTTAAATGCAAGCTTAAAAGCAGACACGACACGCATGCAAACTATGCTTGGAAAATATTTTATTTACATATGCTTTACTCTATCGTCTTATTATGCTTTCTACGTTTTCTTGTATGATGTTCATCTATTTCGCAAATGTCTGTCTAACACATGATTTGCCAATGCATCAGTCAACGTGTTTAATCGTCTCGGAATATGTTGATATGTGATATAGTCAAAATTCCTTTCTAACAATCTGACACGTAGATACAACCTTAGGATACGTTGGTCTCTGACGGAATATCGCCCGTTGAGTTGATGAACGACAAGCTGGGAGTCCAGGTTTACCATCATTGCATGAATGCCGAGATCAACTGCTTCGGCTAGTAGCTCAATTACGGCACTGTATTCGGCAACATTATTAGTGGTACGACCGAGGCAGACTCCTTGAAGATCTAGCAACTCTCCGTGAGGATCATAGATCACCCACGCCGCAGAGGACAAATTGCAAGTACTACGGCAGGCGCCATCAGCGAAACCAACATAAGGTGCACTAGACATCTACACAAGAAGGAGAAAACACAATAAGAGGCAAACACGCCTTCACACCAAAGCAAAACATGAAATCATGCACACAAAACACACTAAACACGCGTATGTACAAACTGAGTGCACGAAGTCATGCATAATATTTCTTCAAATAAAGCCCGTTGCGGGGCTTGTCAAGAGGATTTCCTTCGTAATCAATCAACTCATATGCGCCCTTTTGTAAAACTCTCTTCACGATATAGGGACCTAGCCACATGGATTCGAGTTTTCCTGCCCCCAGCTTATCTTTATCTTGATCATAGAGCAGTACTAGATCTCCCTCAACGAAGGAACGAGGCTGAATATTATGGTCAAAGTGGGCCTTGACTCTTTTCTTTTGCGCTTCGATAGCCAGAGAAGCTAAACGACGGGTCTCGTCTAACCGTTCTAGGTAAAGAAGCTGTTCCTCCACCGGAGTGGTGTTGGGAAGCAACTCGACAGCTAATTTCAACGAAGGAATCTCACACTCAACGGGAAGGGTGGCCTCCAGTCCATAAACCAACTGAAATGGAGTGAAACCGGTGGTGTCCTTCACAGAAGTCCGGTAGGCCCACAAGGCAGGGAACAACATCAGATGCCAATTAGACTTGTGCGTATTGACGGTGCGTTGAAGCATAGTGATCAAAACTTTGTTCACGGCCTCGACTTGACCGTTGGATTGTGGATAGTACGGTGTCGAACTATCTTGACGCAAGCCTAGTTGGGTCGTTAGTTCCGTCATCATGTGATTACGGAAATGTTTTCCATGATCCGTGACGATAGCCTGAGGGACTCCGAAACGAGTAATGACATGATTAAATAAAAACTGCGCCACTGTGTAACCGTCTTCGTTCAATGTAGGCATCGCTTCGGCCCACTTGGTGAAATAATCCACGGCAACGATGATGTACCCATGCCCCCCGGCCGAACGAGGGTTACAGGACGTATAATCGATGCCCCATTTGGCAAATGGACCTACGGTGACAACAGGGTGCAGTGGTGCAGGAGGAGCACGCGTTTTCCGGTGGTATACTTGGCATTCATGGCATGCGCGAACGACAAGAATGCAATCTTTGAAGATAGAAGGCCAAAAGTAACCAGCACGGAGAATTTTCTGGGCGGTAGCATATCCGGACATGTGACCGCCACAAGCACCAGAGTGGCAGTCATTCAACACCTGCTCAGCCTCCTCGAGAGTCAAACATCGGCGGAGAACAGAATCAACGCCGAGGCGGTACAGGGTATCGCTCAAAATGCGATAGGGTTGAGATTGGTGACGAATTCGCCGTCGAGCATCTTTCGATACATTGGGACGGAAGGAAGACGTCTGTAAATATACGATAATGTCCCCGTACCACGGGTCGAGGGTGCTGATGAGAAACAATGTTTCATCCGGGATATGCTCCTCCGAACGAGATGGTGCAGAGTGAGATGGTAAGGAACAGAGCAGTTCAGCAAAGACCAGAGATTTATTTGACTTGGCCGTAGTGAATTCCAAGTCGAACTCTTGGAGGATTACAATCCACTTCGAGTATTTTCCCCCCAGCAGTTGACGCGACAAAATGTAGGTCATGGGGTTGCAGTCAGAGATCACGGTCGTTGTGCGCAACAGGATATAATGCCGGAATCGTTGGACAGCGCAGACAGCTGCCAATGCCAAATTCTCGACATAGGCGTAGAGAGTTTCCGTATCCAGAAGGTTGCGACTAATATAATAGATAACGTGCTCGGTGCCAGTATCATCATCTTGCACTAGAACCATGCCGATGGTGGTGTCAGCGGCAGCTAGATAGAGAGTGTAGTCACGGTGGTAGTTCGGAGGTCTTAAGAGCGGAGCTGAGACAAGAAGGTCTTTAAGGTGCGCGAAAGACTCCTGGGCGATAGCATCCCAACGAAAGGGTGTGTCTCGCTTTAATAACCGTGTGAAACCCTTAGCCACCTCGGCATAATTCGGAATGAATCGTCTGAGAAAATTAGCTTTGCCCTGCAAGCTCTGCAATTGTTGCAAAGAGGCAGGGGGAGGAAGATTCAAAATGGCTTCGACTTTGAGGGGATCCAGACGGATGCCTTCCCGGGAGACGATGAACCCGAGCAGTCGGCCAGATTCTACGCAGAAGACACACTTATGCGGATTGAGTCGAATACGGTAGTGTCGACAGCGGAGAAAAATTTCACGTAGATGAGATGGATGGTCCTGATGCTTAGCTGAATGAGCTGGGAGGTCATCCAGGTAAGGCTGTACGATGTGTCGAATATCATGAAAAGCATATGACATCGCACGTTGGAAGGTGGCACCGGCATTTTTGAGACTGAAAGGGAGCTTCTTATAGGCGAAGGTGCCCCAAGGACAAATGAAAGCTATCTTGTGCTGGTCTGCAGGGGCTATGTTGATCTGGTTATAGCCAGAGAAGCCGTCCATAAATGAATAAATCTCACTTCCTGCGCAGTCATCAATAAGCTGATCAATGAAAGGCGTAGGAAAGTTATCTTTTGGACAGGCACGATTGATATCGCGGTAGTCAACACAGACCCGGATAGTGCCCTGCTTTTTATTTACAGGGACTATATTGGACACCCACTCCGTGAGGGGGATGGCATAGATGAAACCAGCCCGAAGAAGCTTTTCAACTTCGGCCTTGATGGCTGCAGCCTTTCGAGGGTGCACTGGACGTAAGCGCTGACGAACAGGCTTAGCATCTGGATAAGTAGGTATTTCGTGCACCACAATACTAGGGTCGATGCCGGGCATTTCCTCGTAAGACCATGCGAAGACATCACATAATTCACGAAATAAAGCAGTATAGAGTTGAACTTCCTCAAGAGTGCATGTGACTCCAATGAAAATATTCTCGACAATCCCTGGTTTGACAAAGATGTCGATAGGCTGGGTTTGCGTGATGTTACCCATATTGCCCTCCGAAGACACTTGATATAGCTGAACAGGTGTTTGGAGGGGTGGAGATGGGACACATGAAGCAAACCGCTCGAGACATGCGACCATTTCCGAATGTGGAGGGAGAAATGAAGAGCGATGGTGGTGATCTGACCAAGGGAGCTCTTCGAGAGACATAGACTCTATGATGGCCTCATCGGAGGGAAATGTTTCCTTCAGGGGATCCGAAGTGGCCTCATCACCCAGCCAAGGGAAATGATCATATGAATCGGGAACACTGCCTTGAAAAGCAAGTTCAGGAGGGGGAGCCGATGCAGCGACAACCTCGATGTAGTTGAGCTCGACAGGACTCAACGGCATCATATCACCCCAAGAGTCTTCCTGATTCGAGGGAGGAAGAACCCATGGATCAGAACGTACTGAAATCATGTTAACAGGGGCGAGATTCGGAGGCGGGAGGGGAAAAACTCCCATTAAGGAGGGATCTTTGAACAGTCCGGCACCCACACTCACTAATGAATTGGAGGTATGCTCCACGAACGACACATTACCTTAAGAAGAAGAAGCAAAATAGGTCAGCTGGTCCACCGTGACGATCTTCCCTTGATGAGGGAAGTGAACGACACGGAACAAGGAGGAAGCCACGGCTTGCATGGCGTATGTCCAGCTTCGTCCAAGGAGGAGGTTGTAAGTGAGATTAGCGTCAACAACTTCAACCTCTACCTCTACAATCTTCCCTTCTAAAGAGATAGGCAATCGTGGGAGGATACCATATGGACGAGATTCTCTTCCATCGAAAGCTTCCAGGGTCGTAGGAGACTGGCTCAAAGCAGGAGAACCAATAGCCTTCCAGCAAGCAACAGACATGATGCAGGTTGAGGCACCATCATCAATGACTGTACAATGAATCGTTTTGCCATTGATGAGGACCTGTATAAGGAAAGCCACTTGGTGAGACAATCTCCGTGTGAAACCCTCGAGATCAAAAGAGATTAAATTCGAATCTGCCGGGTCGATGCCACCAATGGCTGATAGCAAGGACTTCCTCTGGGAGGGGCAGCTCTGGAGGACTTCTAACGCGGACATAGCAGACGGAGCCTGAGCTAAGTCCTCGACAATGCTATAGTGTTGGGCAGCACGAGCATTGGGGTTATAAGATGACTTCCTGAGTACACCTTTGGGAGGGGGTCGGGGGATCGTCTCAGTGTTGGGCCGTTCGATGTGAAGGGGACCAGAACTGGACGGAGGAGCGCTGGAGGAAACCTCCGGCTCTTTCCCGGCTTGAGATGGATAATCTTTCACTCGAGTTGAAACATGGATGGGGATCGTTCCAGCCATGAACACTTGAGAACCGAACGAGGAAGAGGATTGAGACGGATCTGCCACCATTTGGGTCTGCTGGGAAGGGAAAGGCTCTTTAAGCACAGCAGGAGGCCCAGGAGCACCTTTCAAAAGTCGACTAACTTCGGACCGCCTCGGGCAATCCTTGGTATAGTGATCCTCATCGCAGATGAGACAAGGATATTTAGGTTTTCGCTTAGCTCCTTCCTCGGAGGGAGGTTTAGGGGGATCCTGCTTGGACTGTCCAGATTTATCTTTAGCTTTCCCTTTCTTTTTCCCTTTTGAGGATTTGTCCGCCGCGGTGGACTGAACGGCGTTTACCTCGGAGGCATTCCCAGAAATTGATTGGCCCTGAGAAGCATTTTCGTTAGAGGCGTTCTGTTTCTGCTTCCCAGGGTTCGCGGCCGATTTCTTTGATGACGAATTCACAGAACCAATGACTCCATCAACAGAAGGCTTTGGCGGAGCCTTGGGCTACCCAGGCCTCGGGGCATCTGGCAAATACTCATACAAAGTACCCGACTGAGAGTACACTAAGTCGAGATACTGAGCTCGCGCGATTGCTTGCTCTTCAGTTACACACGCTCCCATTGCGATGTCTTTTGCAATCTTAGGGACAAAGGAAGTCGTGAACCAATCGGTCAGGAGTTGATCAGGAATCCAAAATTTGATCAGGCGACGACGTCTTCTCCATTCATGTATATGATCATAGATGTGCGTGGCCGTATCCTGTTTGAGAGACGTGAAGAGATGTGTCCCAGTCTCATACCGAATATGTAACTGAAAATGAGTCAAGAAGGCCATAGCCAACGAGTTGAAATCTTGAAACATGCCGCGATTCAGCTCGATGTACCACTTAGCGGCTGAACCAGTGAGAGTTCTCTGAAAGAGGTGAAGCCGGATAGAGTCATCAAGCCATGAGTTCGATGAACACCAAAGGTGATAAGTCATTACATGGGCCTGAGGATCTTCTCCAACTTTGCCATCAAATTTCGGACAATCGCCTGGTATTTTGGTTGGAACTGGTGGCCAATATGGATTATGAAAAATAGGGTCATTTGTTAACTTGGACACATCAGGCAGTTCCAACGTCGCTAAGAACGGTAACTGAGGGTTAAAGGACATTTGCGGCTGCGGATTCGAGGCAACATTAGGGTTCCAACCAGGTGGTGGTTGCCCCCATGGGCTCTGTCCGGATGGACCCTGCCCAAAAGGGCCTGGCGCATAGGGACCTTGCCCATAGGAGTTCTGTCCATACGGATTCTGGCCATATGCGGACAGTTGTCCCTGTGTCTGCCCCCCAGCGCCCCATGTATTAGCAACTTGCCCTACAGGTGCAGCATACTGATAATTTTGGTAAGGAGTGACATGCGGTTGTTGATAATTTTGATAAGGAGCAAACTAGGTTTGCCCCTGGGGTTGCTGGTAGCCATATGACTGCTGGGCCCCATACTGAGCCTGATAAGGAGGCTGCATCTGGTAAGAAGGTTGAGGCTGTGGCCCACCTTGCATTTGATAACCCATTTGAGTTTGAGGCCCAGCATAATGTCCTTGAACCGGCTGGGCTTGGACCATCTGGTCCGAAGGTTGACTTAGTTGAGTTTGGGATGGACCTGCCTGCCCAGAAGGATGAACTTGCTGGGTGCCAGGTTGTCCGTGAACGACCAAGGGTTGTCCTTGCGGAACAGATGGCTGAGCCGGCTGGACAGCTGGTTGACCCTGAGGTTGGCCAGCTTGTCCAGATGGATGATTAGGGCGGACAGCGGGTTGGCCTTGCTGCATAGAAGGTTGGCCCGTCTGCCCCCCAGGGTGCACAGACTGAGCAGAGGGCTGGCCTTGCTGTATAGCAGGCTGCCCCCCTGGGTGCATAGGCTGAGCAGCGGGTTGGCCTTGCTGTATAGCAGGCTGCCCCCCTTGCCCAGAAGGATGCATGGATTGAGCAGTGGGTTGACCCTGCTGAACGTAGGGTTGCCCTGCTTGCCCAGAAAGATGACCAGACTGGGTAGTAGGTTGGCCCTGCTGTAAGTAGGGTTGCCCCCCCTGCCCAAGAGGATATCCCTGCTGGACTGCTGGTTGACCTTGAGGAGTGTAAATTTGCCCAGCTTGTCCAGATGGGTACCCCTGTTGGAAACCGGGTTGGCCTTGTTGAATGTAAGGGTGCCCTGGTTGCCTAGTTGGGTAACCTTGCTGGGTACCAGGTTGCCCTGGATATCCAGAAGGTTGACTCTGATATGAAAACGACGGACCCCCAACGGCCGAGGGTTGTCCCTGCGGGCCATCAAGTCAAGTGGTTGCCCTTGAGGGGTTTGCACATAAGGTGGCTGGCCTAGATTAGGTGGTCCTTGGGGCTGTCCGGGAGGATTCCGGCGCCCGCGAAAAGTATGAGTAACGGGATCATACGTAACGTCCAACGGTGCCGAGTTTTCAACGAAAGGTTGACGAGGCAGGGATTGAACGTGCTCGAGGTACTGACCGTTAGCATCATAATAAAAGAGTGGACCTTGGTAATCTGGGTCCACTATGGGTTGCCCATGGGCATCATATGGCCCTGCTCCTGGAACACCACCAGAAGAGGGTTGAGGACTCTGCGTAGGATCAACGACTCCAGATGAAATTCCTGGCTGGCCCTGACTGTGAGAAGGACCAGCACCAACGTTCACAGACGAAGACGCTGATACGGCACTAACGACCGGAGTCGAGTGCGCTACACAAACGGTCGGATTGGTAGGAACTGAGGTAACAGGCGTATTAAGACCTGAGGTAACAGGTGTATTAAGAGGTCGCGAAATAAAGGGCCCCGTGGTGGCAATAAGACTAGGATCCCATATAGTCATAGAAGTAGCTCTAGCAGCTATCCTATCCCTCATTGATTGATATCGTGGAGGGAGTGGAGAGGTAGCTGGGATCGGAGTTTCAATATCCGTCACCACGGGTGTTTCACCCGTGCTGGGAGATGTCTCATCCATGTGGGAAGTGGACATCGGAGACGACATACCGGAAGGAGTCCGAGGGGTATAGTCGCTGTCAGGCTCCCAGATAGGATTCCAATCTTCTATGTAATCCTCGTCGCCCGGGGCACGTACGTTGATAGGCTGGATACTCGGAACAACGGGAAGAGTATCGCTTACAACTGGTACCTCAGGAGCAACAGAAGATGGAGAACCTTGATCACCCGGACCAGGAGTTGACGGGTCAGTCAGGATGAGAAGACCCCTTAGAAAACCTAAAGAAAACTAACGATAAAGACCCTACTCAAGCTAACGCACACAAGATCTAACCAGGTGATGTTATCGTGGCCGAATAAATTTTTAAGACATAGGAACCAAACTTGACCTTTTCATGTTTCAAGAGTCGAGAAAAGGACGAAAAGATGACTCCAGTCTCCTTCGAATGTTTAATGAGCACGAAGTGACAAGACGCTCACAGGCACCTTTTCTTTTAGGGAGTCCGAAAAGGATCAAAAGTGACTGCTCTGGAGACTCTAGGTAAAGGGTTTACCAAGCGATCCGTAAAACTGCTTATACACCTTAGCAATCATATGAGAGCCAAGGACTTTCCGTACTGCAGTCAATCTTCCCGAATGCTGTGTTCGGTGCGTTACGGTTCACAAGGCGACAGACTCGGCTTCCTATGGATTAAGGATAAAAGCCTAGTGGGGTCTCCCTATATACGCGACGGTACGTGGGAGCACAGTCCGTGTTAGACCACTATCGAGTCACAGAAGGAGGAATCACCCAACCATGATGTGAAACAATAGTGACTATGTTTAAAGACGCCGGAACACGTCTCTAACCTAGACCTCTAGATGTTTGCGTTTAGTTCCAATGCGTTTTTAGGTTAATTCAGTTCATTTTATGGTTGATCTTGAATTTAAGTTTCGATTTCAGGCCCTATCGTGTGATCTCTCACAATTACCTAGATGCAAGCTATATGCCAAAGAACATCATTTCGTTCGATGAATTCTAACTATGAGAAGGTTAAGAGCTTTCAATCAAACAAAACGAACGCAATTAATCAAACAATCTAATGCAGCTAATGACAAAGAAATGAGACTTTTCTTTTGAGAATGCAAATCAACAAAATGTTCTCTCCTTTGATTAACTATTGAATGCAAAAGATTTTAGTTCGATTTCCTCTTCAATGGCATAATGAACTTACAATAAATTTTGAGAGACAGCAACACTGAGTAAAGAAAACAAAAATCACTCAATGGAACACACAACAAGCATGAAAAGAGCTGGTTGAACCCAAGCAATTGTAATCTATGTCCGGGTGGCGAAGAGTAGTCGAAACAACCGAAGGACTGGTTCGAGGACAATCACCTAAACAACCAAGCAAAGAAAGTAAAAAGAAGGTTTACGCAGTAGCAAAGGCAAGCAGCAACGAACTTTTGCGAACAAGTGAACGAGCGAACAAAACAAGGTTGGTCCAGTGGAAACTGGATGATGGCACTAGGTCACGGGACGCAAAAAACGAAATTCGTTCGACAAGGCTTTGCAAGCAAGTGTGCAACAGTTCGAACAATGAATATCAAGTCACAAACCAAGTAGAAAGAGCTAGAGATAGCTAAACCAAGAGGTTCAGGAGGTAAAACTGAGACAATTTCAATTTTACAGGATCAGCGCGGGTAGCCTTCAGCAACTGTGCGCTGAAACTAGGTCACGCGTAGCAACTTGGCGCTGTCAGCGCGGAAGGACACGGATTAAGCGCGCTGGTTCGATTTCAGAACCGTCGCGACTGTTTTACGTACAAGCGCGATGACAACAGGTTTAAAGAAACATCTATGCGCTGTCAGCGCAACTGTTTTGATATAAACTGCGCTGAGGTTAAAAAAGAGGCAAAAACAAGCCAAGAACTCCCAAACCAAGGCCAGAATTCTTTAAACAATTCATAAACCTCCCAGACTGACCCAGGAAGTCTAAAAACAGAGAACTAATCCCCAAACTCGAAAAGAGAGAACAATCAAATTCAAACACAAGAATGAACACAAGAGACAAAAGGCTGAACTCCCCAGTGGAGTCGCCAAATTGTTGGAGAGGCAAATCCCCTCTACGGATAGAGGCGATCCCTACTAGCCCAGAGTGGGTCTAGCAACAATCAGTCAATGCTACTATGCAAGTTCCTAATTGCAATTAAAAGGTAGGCAAAGAACACCTACTTGGATTCCAGCGCTGTTGTTTGATGAAGAGATGCCACCTTCGCTCCTTCGCTCTGGCTGGTCACGATCCTCCGCGATCTCCGCGAATAGATACTTGCACACACGAAGAGAAAACAAACACAAGCGTGAAATCTAATAAAAGCAACCATACATCAGTCAGAAAGGATGTAATTCACATTAACCATGGTAGAGACAAATGAGAATGGAACAATAATAGTAGTCATCTATTATTAATCAATAACAGAGAAGAGTACAACCAAGTGTTCTGACGTCGATATCCTTCTCAGGAGGGGCCAATCATCAAGTCTCTTAAGCATTCACCTTTGGAAATGATTCTCCCAAGACGAGAAACTCTCTCTCTCACAAGCAACACAACACAACCTTCCCTAAGCTATCAAACACTTCCACACTTATCACACCAACTACCTATAGTAGCAGCAATCTGAGCACTATAAGCTCCACACAATCCAAGCTATTCCAAACTAGTTGCTTATGGCAATGGTAGAGGTTTATGTAGGAGAAGGAGTCTCCTTGAATAGTGGGAGGATGAGCTTATCTTCAAGGGAAGTAGTTGCAAAGGGTCGAACAGACATGCCATAGAAGGGAGGCGATACTCACAAGGCCAACAACCAAGTCTGGAGTTATCTGGAAGGCTGGCTGTTGGAACAAATTCGCCCAAACTGGATCAGCGCGGGTGCATAACTGGTCTGGCGCGCTGACGTCGCAAGGTAATAACGGTCAAGCTGTTGTCAGCGTGGGTTAATACAAACAGAGGCTGCGCTGGTCATGAAATTCGATCAGCGCGGGAAAGTCGTGTGCTTCCGCGCTGGCAGCGCACGCGGTTTGTTATGAAGCGCCAGTCAGCGCGGGTATTTTGAAAACAGACGCGCTGATGAGGAAAACTTTTAGGAAAGTGGGTTTTTGGCCAGTTCAGAAGGCATGAACTTGATTATTGTGAACTCCTGACACAGTAGGGTGACTGACAGGGAGACAGTGACAAATTACTGTGTAACACTTCCAGTTCTGAAGAAGAACAAGATTTTCCAACATGAATATTTTCTACAACATCTGGTTTAGTCGAGATATTTATGGCGATAGTTTCTTCAATATTGGACAGATTTCACTCGGAATCCACCGTGTTTACAGTATTTGATAGAAAATCAAAAACTGATGGATGATTAAGGTTGCTGGAGTAATCTTCGTTGTAATCCGGAAGATGGGAACGATGGTGGTAATCTTCGCATGGTGCCCCTTGTATGTTCATCCACTGAACAATTCCTTCGTCTGTAGAATGTACATGCGACCAAGGATCTGAAGAGGTACCATACTCCTTAGACCTATCTACCCAAATGCTTGATGAGCGTTCCTTGGGGTTTGCCTCCCATGCCGAGAACATTGATTGCTACAATATTTCTATTGGGCTTGGAGGCAACACTTGGTGACAATCCATGCTAATATCGTTTTCGGACATCTTGTGAATGGAAGATACCATATTGTAGGTTCCCACCTTTGCAACTTCCGCCAAGTTGTTTGGAGGCGGTAGTACAAAAGTACCCATCAATGTAGGGTCTTTTAGTAGGTCTACTCTGATATTTTGAAGCGACTGAGAGCTTCCGTGGATCATCGGGATGCTTCCCGTAACTTGCGAACTGTTGGGGTAGAATGTCTGTTGGTCGACGATCGTAATTCCCCCTTGGAAGGGAAATGCAATCTTCCTGAAGTATGTCAACACAACGACAACCATAGCATAAATCCAGGGCCTTCCCAGTAGGATTTTGTAATTGAGGTTTCCATCGATAACTTCCACACCAATCTCTACTGTTTTGCCCCCAGTTTGACTTGCAAGTTACTTAAAATCCCATATGGAGTGTATGTTCGTCCATCAAATGCTTTTAACATCGTCGATGATTGCAACAAGGGTGGTGAGCCTAAATTTTTCCAGATGCTCATTGACATAATGCATGTAGATGCCCCCTCATCAATAATTGTTTGATGAACAGTTTTGTTGAGGGCTTTCACTTGAATGAGGAAAGCGAGCTGAGCTAGTAACTGTGGGTCATATCCTTTATGATTAAAGGCCACAAGATTGGAATTCCCTGGGTCAATCCCACCTATTGCTGATAATAAAGCTTGCTTTTAGGAGGGGCAATTTTGCATTACCTCAAGTGTCGACATAGCAGACGGTGATTGGGCCAGGTCCTCTACTATATTATAATTCTGTGTTGCTCTGGCACGAGGATTAAATGTCGATTTGTGTACAACTCCCTTTGGTGGCTTTATCGTTAGCTCAGGAATGATGGGTGGCACAACTTCAGTCGAAGTTGTTGTCGAACTACTAGGTTGATCAGTAGCCTTGTTGTTCGACAGCTGTGGATTCCCGTAATATTTGTTCCTTGTCGATATCAAAGCATCATTTTGCTGTTTCGAAATGGACAACATAAGGACTTGGGATGGGAAAGCATTGTCACTAGCAACCAAATTGGTTCCTGGGTTTGGAAACGGGTCAGTCAATACTACTGAGGTTTTTGAATTCTTAAAGAATTTCTTAACTTCAGCTTTATATGGACAATCTCTCGTCCAATGATCCTCATCGCATATGAGACATCACTGAGTAGGTTTCTTTTGCCCAGAAGGGTTTGCAGAAGATTTTTCAAGAGACGTATCATCCTGTTTCTTCTTTTTGCTTTTCCCTTTCTTCTTGCCCCCTGGTTGCTTCGGTTCTTTGCCTTTGTCGGTTGACACGACATTAACCTCCGAGGCGAGAATTTCTTCATTTGCATTTTGACCATAAATCTTACCGGATTCTTAGATGTAGCCTTTGTCGATTTCGTGCTCGTCGTACCTATCACGCCGTCACCGGCGTGAGAGTATTTGTTTGATTTAGGAGGAGGAGGAATGGAAAACTCCGGTCTGGGAGCATCGGGGATTTTGTCGTAGAGCGTTCCAGACTAAGTATAGATCAAGTCTAGATATTGCGCACGAGAAATAACCTGCTCTTCAGTGACGACCCCTCCCTTTTCCACATCTTCTGTAATAGAAGGTAACAATGACTTAATAAACCATTCAGCTAGCAGCTGATCAGGAACATATGTTTTCACCATTCTACAACGACGTCGCCATTCATGAATATGATCGGATATGTGAGTGGCCATCGTTTGCTTGAAATTGGTAAGAAGCTATGTTCTTGTTTCATACCTTATTGGTAATTGAAAATGGGTTAAAAAGGTTGTGGCAAGGGCGCTGAAGTTATTGAATGAAGCTCTAGGCAACTCGATATAGCATTTTGATACCGGACCAATTAACGTTCGCTGAAAAAGGTGAAGCCGAATCGAATCATCATTGAGAGTGTTGGACAAACACCACAGATGAAAGGTCATCACATGATTTGATGGGTCTTCACCTGGATTTCCATTAAATCTAGGAATACCTGACGGAAGTTTATGAGGAATCGCTGGCCACCAAGGACATAAGTGATTGGATCGTTCATTAGCCGATTTAGATTAGGTAACTCTAGAGTCGCCACGAAGGGAAACTATTGATTCAGGTTCGGCGAAGCATACCCATGATAAGATGGGATCGCCTGAGCAGTGGGTCTTTGCATACCAGCATACTGCATTTGATGCTGATAACTTTGATAAGGTGGTTGGGCATAACCAATTTGAGACCATTGGTTATAACCGTTTTGAATATACAGCTGCCCATTACCTGCAAATTTTTGCTACTTAGGTCCTTGGTAAGCTTGTTGGAATTTCGGTTGTTGATATTGTACCAGCCATGGTTGTGAAACCATTTGCTGTTGCCCAATATTGTACATTTGACCAAGATGAGGGGTAATAGTACCCATTTGAGCCTGAGTTGCTCCAGTTAAGGAGCCACTAACTGGCGATTGCGGTTGTGTCACGGAGACAAGAGGCTGTTGTACAACGACCTGAGAGACTTGAGGTTGGCATATAATAGGCAATGCTGGCGTAGTGGGGATGTTCGACACAAGGAGACTCGGTTGCATTGAGTATACAACTCTTGGTTGTTGAGGCAGTATTGGCACCCAACCGCTGGATGTGATTCCAATTTGACCTGAATTCGGTTGCAAACTCTCATATGGCGACAATCCAGTGCTCAAGGGAATGATTGGCCTTTGGAGACTAGACTGCCCAAATTGACGTTGTGAAGGATCAATTTGTTGAGATTTAACATAAGAGATTCCAGATACTGTTCTGGATGAACAAATGGGAACAGACCATACTGTCGAAATAGTCCCTGGGTGGACTCCTTCTAGCGGTTGAGAGCTAGTTCAGACAGATGGTATACTAGCGAACATCGTCGGAGTGGTGGCAGGAGGTTCTGCTACTGTTGTATTGGACGAGATAGTCCTAGATGTCGATGGTTTTCCAGACATATCGAGTCTATCCAAAAGACTTCCCAGTGCTTCTACAAGAGCTTGCGATGAAGGGGTATTAACTTCTGAAGTAGAAGGACATAAGTGGATCTCAGTCCCAAAATGTGATGGAGTACTGGATGGAAGATCCTCCATAATCTCTTCTATAGTAATCAATCCAGGTGGAAGAGGCAGACCGTCAGGTCCGTAAAATATTTCTGGTGCCGAAGAAGGTATAGATTCTGCAGCGACAGATGTTGGAGGGGTAACACCTCCTAAATCAACCCTGGATGGAGCTGGTTCAGGAATAGAAGTGTTTACTATTACACTAGGATCAATTCTAATGTCCTCTTGTAACTGTGGAACTTCTTTTGTAGAGGGAGGGATACCAGAAATGGTTGGAGTAACTAGAGTCTCAGAGGATGTTGAAACACAAGTTTCAAACAAACCAAGAGACTTTGACCCAGTTAAACGAGTTCGCTTGACCCAGAATGGTTTGGTTTCCAGAGTCAAAGATGGTTGACTCGTCAGTCTCCACGAATGACGGGGTTTTGATTGACTTTCTTCCACGATTGGGGATTTATTTGATCAACTCAAAATAAGAGGGGGAAACGTTATTCTGTATTAAATGAATTTTAGACACTTTGACACAACTTTCTTTTTCACTTTTTAAGAGTCGAGAGAAAGCTAAAGATGACTCTAGTCGCCTTCGATTTTTAATGAGCCTGAAGTGACAAGTGCTCAGATGGACCTTTTCCTTTAAGGAGTCTGAAAAGGAATGAAAGAGACTACTCTGGAAATCTAGATAGAGGGATTACCAAACCAATCGTAAAACTGTAGAATACTTTTTACAGTACGGCAGTCAATCTTCCCAAATGTTGTGTTCAGTGCATTGCGATCGATAGGGTAGCAAACACGACTTCCTAAGGATAAAGGATATAGCCTATTGTGGTCTCCCAATATATACTCGACGGTACGTGGGAGCACAAGTCTGTACTGGCACTTATTGTCTCAAAGAGGAGGAATCACCCAACCTACGTTGAGAGCAACAGTTACCAAGCTTTACGACGCCAGAATACGTCTCTAGCCTAGACTTCTAGATGTTGTGCGTTAGGTTCCAAAGCGTTTTTATGTTCATTGAATTTATTTTATAGTTGATCTTTCTTAAGAAGTTTTCCTTTCAGGTTCACCGTGTGATGTAGATATACAATTCCTAAAATGCAATCTAAGATGATAAACAATCGTTTAATCTTCTTTTTGCAATGAAAATCCTAGCTACTAAGGAAAAGAGAAATGAAATCTTTTCAACATAGAGCAGAGAGCACACACTAGATGCACTGTCCTAAATCAAAATCAACAAGCAGTCTAAATGAAAATGCACATGCAATGTATTTTTTTTCGCTTTCTTAATGTGTGAATGACAAAAAGAATGCTAAGTACAAATCTGAACTATTCCTTCTTTCAAAGCGACAGTACTAACGATTTTCTTTTCAAAAAACGAAAAGGAGACAAGACGACACTTTACGATTTTGAATTGAAAATTGCTTTCGACACTTGAAATACTACTAATTCAGATCAAATACAAGAGTAACAGTACAATCAACTATCAAGAATAGTACGATTCTTTTATTTGATTGAAAACGACACTTGCGACACTTCCAAATCAATAGACGACAGTTCGATTAAGCTACTTCTTTGTAAAAGAGAACAGTAAATGGCGCATAATACATAAAAACATTCACAATTCTTTGTACAATGGAGGTTGGATGATGCAAAGAAAGGGGGTTTCTACAATGGTCTACTGATCATAGACAACAAAACTCCTGAATAAAATTGAAGACATTGAAGAAAAAACCAAAATCTGAAGGCAGATCTAGTCTTATCTGATCATCGCACCTCTAACATAGGGAAACAAGGATGCATCCCACCTACTGCACACGGGAGGTGCGATGCATCCAGATTGCCAAGAAGACAGGGTGCGATGGTCCAGGGACGAGACTTTGACTTGGTTTTTGGTCACAGTTTGCAGTTTAGTCCAGGGATTTAGGCTGAGCAAATGATAGTCAGTAACTACAAAGTGTAGGGCTGATCTAATGAGGTTACTCAAGCTACCTCTAGGGCACTTAGGATGTTTGCAAGTCAATTGTTTAGTTCATAAACAAACCCGGAGATTGACTGGAGCAGTGTTGATATACTTTGCACTTGCATAGCAAATGCAGTTCGAAGGCTAGTTGGCTCTTCAGGCTCTGTCTGTGGTTTATGAATCAAACAAATAGAGACAAGCAATCAAACTAATCGGTCCCCAGCGGAGTTGCCATTTTGTTACCGGGAAATCTAGTGTATATGCAGAGCTACTAGTCCCACTAAGATGGGTAGCTATCTTAGAAACAAAAAGATTAAAGTACTTGTTTTTCCCTTTACGAGAGAGAGATGAGAAAGAAGCAGAGAGTACCAACCTCAGTCTTTCGCTTGGATCCTTGCTTGTTTCCTTTCCCCTTTGACAGAATCTCATCACTGCTTCCTTACTTGTCCTGCTTCAAAGAGAACCTGTAGATTCACAACAGCATAATACCATCAAAGCATAGAGATCTTTCACTGTAAACAATATAGGATCAGATATATATTGACCATACAAATGCATATACCAATCACAGATACACAAGAATATGGAGGAAAATTCAAATAGATTTATTAGTAAAATTAGTAGAAGAGAGGATTACAACCACTTGGTCTAACCCAGCGCCATCCTCCTAGCTTGAAAGCCCTCTTCACCTCATACAAAGCAAGATCACCCAACAATGTCTTCAAAGAGAAACTAGCAGCACCTCTTTGCAAATTACCAAATTCCAACCTCTGGATCTATGGGATGAGGGATCCATTTATAGATATTTGTAGGGGGGTGAGTCAGCTTCTGGGATTTTGATTAGTGTCATCTCTTTGATAGTTCTTGGTTCCACTTGGAGATTTCAGATCTCTTACTCATCCCTGGGCGAACTCAGAGAGGCAA
Organism: Pinus tabuliformis; assembly: GCA_031772625.1. NCBI lineage: Eukaryota > Viridiplantae > Streptophyta > Pinopsida > Pinales > Pinaceae > Pinus > Pinus tabuliformis. Next base: position 194,834,084 of record CM062807.1, on the reverse strand, counting down.
GTGTCAAATGAGCAGTTTCTAGAAGATTCTCTAGGTTTCCACCTAGCAAACTGCTTGTGCCATTTGTCTGCTCTTGCTCATCGCACCCTATAGAAGGGATTTCCAGTATGCATTGCAATTTTTGCATGTGGCAGGTGAGATGCATCACACCTTTAGCACTGGGCAGTCTGTATGGTCCTGCTTTGGCCAATTCTGAGTAGTTTTTCATGGAAAACTTTTGGGAGATGATGTAATCAGATGACCTAGATGATGTAATCAGATGACCTTGCTCCTTTGGGGTATGAAACAACACTTTTAGGGACTTAGAAGCCCTTGGTTTATGGACATATGTGATTGGGGTTGCAGTTCCCAAATATGTCTATAACACTTTGGTATCTTGCCTTTCCGCTTCCACGGGGGGACGTAGGGGGTAACTTTATCGCCAAAGGCACTTGGGAGCTAGTCTCTGCCTCATCGTCCTGCACTTCAATTTGGACCATCAGAGCTTGCAAATCTTCCTCCTTCTACTCAGTTTCAAGGGTGACGACTTTGCCCTTCTCTGTCATTGATAATTTACTAAACCGGGGGTTCTGTGGTGATACCCAGACTGGCCCCATTGTTTGCTTATCTTTCTGTGGTCGGGGCGTGCGGGGTGACTTAGGAACTTATGATGCAGCTGCCGCCTCTTCAGGCTCTTCCTAGACTATACGGGGCTCCAGGGTAACTTCCACGAATCACACTGTTGTTCTTGCAGCCGTCATCATGTTTGCAGTTGAGGGTGGTAAGAGTACGCGTCACTCAGTGCTCTGTACTTGCTCAATTCTTAAATAACCAAGTGTTGCCCTGTGGCTAGCCCTGATGGTTTTATAGCATCTTTTGAATTTGAATTCAACCCTTCCCCCACTTCTGAGTCATTAATGTCTTTTTGGTAGCATATTGTCCCAAATATAGCTCTTAATTCATGTCTTATTTGCCCACTGCCCGCTCCTTTTTGCCTTAAATTGGATCTCTTGTCAGGAACAGTGACACCAACGGTCACTTCCCAACCTATCCGCGTAGCAGCGTGGCTCCCTATGCGCAGCTGCAACCCCTGTGACATACTAATCCTTCGCGCAACCTCCTTGTTGCGCAGCTCCCACAGAGACTCTTTTATAGTCCCATGCTTTCTTTCAACTGCTTGCAGCGCTGAGACTGTGTTTCCTACAGATAGTCAGGTGGTCGCACCCGTGGTGCGAGGCTTCAAGTCACCTTTCAACTTGGTTCATGGGCCTCCCTTAGTTACCCTCACGCCAGTCAACACCTCGCATTCTTCCTTATATGGTGCGCTCCCCTGGTTACTTTGTTTGATAGGGTGCGGTTGTAGCCATGGTAGCAGCGCTAGAAATTCTCAGCAAAAATCTTCTAATGCGGTTGTATGGCTGCCTATATCTTGTCCTGCCCTTCCATCAACGTGACATGTTTGCGCGATTTCGGTCTCCAGTTTTCTAATTTCCGCGTCTATTCCCATGCTTTTCTCCTTCAGTCGTACCTGAGCTTCTTCGAGTTCGTGAAGTTTCAAGTTCCCTCGTCGAATGACCTCCTGTAACTGCATAATTCCTGTACTTGAGTCCTCGCGTACTGTCCTAACTGCGTGAGCTCTGGTGTGGGGATTCTTCTCCGCTCTTACGGTTTCATCTCCTCTCGTTAGTGTTGGGATCGCTTCCGTGCTTTGGTTTTTGCTCATGGTCTTATAGGCCCATCGAACCGCTGGTACGCGCAGGTCCTAGTCAGTTCGTCTCGCCTGGTGAACTTCGTTCATGATTCCATATAGCTTTTTGAATTCTCCGACGTGGAATTGTTGTCGCTTTTCTTGCTGCCTTGTCTGGTTCTGATTTTCGATCGTTAGTCTAGGACGTGCCTGCACAGCACACGTTTGCACCCATTGACACAGGTGGGCGCGCAAGCTACTTCGTCCTGGTTCCCTAGCTCTCGTTCGACACTGGGGACTTCCAAACCGTAAGCACATCCGTCTTCTACATTCGTGCCAGCTTCCTATAGTCTTCTGATGTGTACTCCACCATCATGCAGGTATTTCGCGCAGCGCCCATTCAAGCGCATCATACCATTGTTGTTCCGGTACTGTGATTTCAAATTTATCCAGGAATTCATCCACCGATGTTACTCCATCATATGTTGGCAGCTCCCTTTCTTCTGTCGTCACGCACCGCAGTGATCTAATAATCATGTTGCAATTCAGCGTTGTCACTTCATGCGACTGGTTCTACTAGCGTTCTATTTCTCCATCTGAATTCGAAGTATAGGAATTGTCACATTCGCATGAGATTCTCCCATCTGCAGTCGGGTTCACTCGATCCTGGTCTTGTGCCGTTATCTGGTAAATACAGTCTAGCTCATCGTCACGCACAGGTTCAGTGTAGCACGCTCCTTCGGCTGGATCTAGCTGAACTACTACGCGTAGGGACTTTTTCTCAAATATCATCTTCCGCTTCTTCAGGTTGATGACTCCATTCATATCAATGGCCCAGTCTATTCCCAGCAACGCGGGATAAGGATTCTTATCATCAACAATCTCTATCACTTCAAAGTCCATCTACGTCCTTGCGCCTTCAATATCAATTGTTACCCCTTGCAACCTCCCCATGGGAAAAATATTTTGTTGATTGGCCATTCATAATTGAATTAGGGACCACTGCAATGCTAGCCTGCCCATGCGTTCCCATGTCTGCTTTGGTAACACATTCGCATCCGAACCCAGGTCTAGGATTACCTGATCCATTTCATATTCGCCAATCTGCGCCATTAATCTCATTTCCCTCCCAGTGCACAATGTATGCTTTCCTAGTTTTTGGACTACGCGCGGTTCACCTGACCCTGCGTACCTAGTGATCAGCTCTTGTAGTCCTTTAATTTCCCTATTGTCGCGCTGTGGAGGCGTAAGTGGAGGTGGTAACTGCGGAAGGCGCTGCTTTATCAAATTGATCGCACTTCTCGGAGAGACCAGAGTGAGCTCTTCCTCGCTTTCTCGCGAAGGTGAAATTAAGGGACTGTTTCCTAGTTCCTCGGTACCTTTGTAGATCTTTTCACTCCGCGTCATTCCAAACATTAATGTATTGGCATAACCCTTTTTTCACATAACAACATCTTAATCTAAGTATTCAATGATTTAATGTACTTACCTCGTGGTCCCTTGAGAAAACATCATTCTGCTTCACTATAGCTCACAGTCATGTCTACTGCGAGCTCAGTGATAAATCCCCCTATTATCTGGTCGAGCCAATGGTCCACATCTCGCGCGATCTTATCTTCTGACGCCTTTAGTCTGCACGCTAACTCCGGAGTCCACACTATTGGTTGGTTGAGCTTACACCTTCCCTGGTTGTCGGCTAACCTTGCGATCCAATCATACAGTTCGGAAGGAAAGGATGCGAAGAAGATCTCATGGATTTCCGTATACAGGTAGAGAACTAGCCACCTTTTCTCGGATATCTGCAGAGTTCTGTTTTCCTGTGTCACGAACTTGTGAAGCTTCTTGTCCAACCAGTCTTCAATTTCCTTCTTTGTTGGGTTCCAGTAGCATGACATCAGACATCCCTTACGCAGATCCTGGTCCCAGCAATGGAACCATTTGTTGGCTTGTTGGGGCCTGACCTAGGTTCAGAAGTGATTTAGCCAAACAAATCCCAAAACTACTAGCCCTTTCGACAACAGTCCGCGGTGCGTGGACTGAGGTCTCACCCAAGGTAGAATGGGAGGGTGCTGGAACAAGGTTTCCGTACCCTAGGGATGTCTTGATGAAGTCTGGGAAGTTCGTGAACCGAATTTGCGCACTTGCACTTCTCCGCGCAGCCTTCTGTCCTTCGCAACTTGTGCAACTTCTTCCGCGTAGCTCTGTAAAGAGCGCGAAGAGGTGCTATCTAGAACCTTATTCCTTACTGTGCGTTTATTATAGATCTTAACTTAATTATGTGGGCCCAATATTCTCATTAATCATTCAACCTTCATAACAAGTGCACGTAATCATAAATTGTAAAGAGATGCCTAAAGATAACAGAAGCATAGACACATAATATTCCACAATTAACTTATCTTTTATTAATCCTCTATTCAGATACAATCTCAACTCCGCCCTGCGCACTCAGCTGCAAGGGTCCACGCACATAGTTGCAGACTCTACCAGGCCTCTGCACACTCAGTTGCAAAGCCTCTTACTACTACTACAACCCAAGACTTGGACTTACAGACTCAGAGCTAATTGATCATCCAAAAACCCATATTACTTCTCAAAAGCTAAGACTTTCTTTTACACTTAGAGCCTCGCTCTATTTATACAATCCCATGGTCCGCAGACCATGGGTAGCCTGACACATTCTATATTAAATTACATTATTTTAGGGCGGACAAACCTAGACTCTTGTGCTCTACGCCTGCATTTTGCGGGGTCTTTACATTACATTGACCAAAACTTCGGGCTTCAAGCCCCAAAAACATGCTATGGGGGGATCCGCTGCCCAACAATAACCCTCCAAACTCGTAGCTCCTGATGCAACTGTCTAATGTAGTTGGCACAATAGCCAAGGTTACCATCAACAACCTTGGTTGTCGCATGATATATGACATCGCCTCCCAAACACCTAGTGGGACCTTTAACTATATTGTGGGTTTTGTTTTGTTTTATAATTTTTTCCTTTTTCAACAAACAATTTTATTTTTTAAAATATAAAGTTATAATTTTTTCCTTATATTAAAAAAATACTTTAATTTATTTCTATTTTATTTATATATATATTTTAATTTTTTATAATCTCTTTTTGCCTTTTTTTTTTAAATTTCATGTATTTTTTTTCTAAATTGTTTAAAATTTCCATTTTTTTATCATTTTTTTTTGTTATGTTCCTTTTTTTATCAAAAGAACATTTTTTAACAATTAAGTTGATTTTTGGGGAAACATTATTATTATTATTATTATTTTAATTAAAAATATTTAAAAATATGTGGTATGCATGTTTTTTTTTTTGGAATGGTTTGTTTTTTGATTTTATTTTCACTAGTGATTATTTTATAGATCATAGTTAAAAAAATTATGTAATTTTAACATCAAGCTGTCTTTTGAAATGAGTTACGCTTTTAGTCTTAGAAAAATAAATTGTTCTTGGTAGAACTACTCTTTGTTTTAGACATTGAATTTTAAGGTTTTTCATAGTTATAATATTTGATCTTTAATTCCATGGTTGAAAAATATTGGAATTTTGACATTATAAAAAGGGTGATAATGCATCGTAAATTTTGCATTTTGGATATTTTTTCATATCTTCTATAGTCATGATATTTGGTCTTTTATACCAAGGTTGAAAGATGTTAGAATTTTAACCAAAATGAAAAAAGGTTTGAGTTGCATCATCACTTTTGTATTTTGGGGTGGTTTTTAACGTTTTTTGTGCAAAAATATAGGCTTTTTGGGCTATAGTTCTCGTTTTGAGGGAACAATTCGAATTAAGTTAGTAACTTTGTTTAGAATAAAACCTCTTCTATTGAACATAATCTTTGAAAACCAAGGAGGTTTCGTTTAAAAAATATTGATCCTTGATGATATCATTTTTGTTTAGGAAGCGATAAGTTCAAGAAAAGTTGTAGGTGAGAAAGGTATGGTAATTAATTTGGACATGACAAACACCTTTGACTAGGTCCACCATATTTTTGTTGTTGTTGTCCTCACTAGGTTTGGTTTCATCCCCAAATTCATTCCTTGGATTTCTTCATGTGTTACCTCTCCTTGGATCTCTCCTTTAATTAATGACAAATCAACTGTCTTTTTTAAGTTTTTTGGGGGCTCGAGCAAGGATGCCCATTATATCATTTTCTTTATATTATTATGGCTAATTCCCTTATTAGGAAACTAGAATATGAAAGAAGGATGGCAACCTTCCAAGATCAAAAATTATCTGAGAGGTGGAGGTAAACCACACCCACTTTACAGATGACATTCTTATAATGGGAGGTGCCTCAACAATAATAACAACACTATTTAATAAAGTTTAAAATCAATTTTCTTAAGCCTTAGGAGGTCTGATAAAAAAAGGAAGAGTCTCCTCCTTTCTTGGAATCCCAATAATATTAGAAAAGATTCCATACAGAGAGATCTTCAAATTCCTATACATGAAGAGGGGTCCTTCTTTAGATATTTAGGTATCCTTGTTAATCTAAAACCATTCCATCACCCTTCTTGACAAGTAATTTTGGAAAACTTTAAAATAAAATTTTGATAAATGGGGAGCTCATTGGCTCAACCTAGCTAGAAGGTTCATCCTTCTCAAAGCTTCCCTCTTTTCTCTCCCAATTTTCTAATTATTTGTTACTCTTTCCTTGAAGGGAATTTAGAACACTATAACTCAAGAACTAAGAAAATTCCTTTATTAAGGAGGAAAAACAATCTTCAAAAGATTTCACCCAATAAATTAGGCAATAACAAAAACTCTGTTAAGACATGGTGGCTTTTCTGTGACAGAATCCTCCCTCATGAATATGGATATACTAGGAAAATTACTTTGGATATTGATAACAAGAAAAAATGATTGGTGGAAGCAAGCTATACACTCAAAATATCTGCAGGGGAAAGGGAGTGTTGCTTGGATTAAGTTCCTAAATAAGAAGGGGCATCACATATATGGAATATTATGGCTACAAAAATACCATTTCTACAAGGAAGACTCACTTGGGTCCCTAGAAGTAAAAAAAACATTAATCCATGGAAAGATAACATTATGGGTAAGCCACCTTTGAAAAATATTCCTATTCTTTGTCCCTTAATTCTATGGTTTTCTTGAGATGGGATATACTCCCTATTTAACCTATCCTTGTGGAATCATAAGGGTTTTTAGAGTGGTTGGAACCTTTCCTTTATCCTAGCTTATCTCCTTAATCTCTTCCCCTCTCTCCTTTCAACCCTTGCTGGTTGCACCCCTATTTCCATCCATTCAAAAGACTCTAAATTATGGGGATGTGCATCCTGCATTGTAAAAATGGGATATGAATCTAAAATATTCCCTAAGGTCCCCCCTTAATATTCAATATAGTCAAACATATGGGATCCATATGGCCTCCCTAAAATAAATATATTCTATTAGACTCTTGCTAAAAAAAATGTATTTTTTTAAGACAAAAATGAGTAGATTTGGTATTAAATCTACGCCAGGTAACAACAAAATACTCGGGAAATGCTTACATTTTGTGCCAAGATTCAGGTTCTTCAAGGGAGAACAACAGAGGAGACCCAAAAATTTCATCTATAAGGCTATTACTTACATACATCTTACTAACCACTCTATAACTATATGCATGACAAAATTGTCCAGACAATTTTTTTTTTTACAAAAGGTGATCATAAGTCATGGAGGGGTGTAAATTGACATCTTATTCGATGAGCATATGAAAGTGTTACCTGTTGTGATGTGATGTTCACTCTCGTTCCTCTAGGATTGAAATTCTGCAAGTTAACGACGAATGGCCTCGATCTCATCTTCTTGCTAGTTCACTTTAGCTTAGAGCTTTTGCATTTCTTTAACCACTTTAACTTAGAGCTTTTGCATTTCTTTAACCAGAAGGAGGATGATATTCGATTGCTAATGGATTTTCCCTTGAAGGTCATTGCTCTAGGATTTCTAGTCGACTGGGGGGGGGGTGAGGATAGGAATTTCATGTATTGGTGCATACCATGGCTATTGGAATGAAGCCACTATTCTCCATAAGTTTTAGGAAGTGAGAGGAGGAACTAAAATTTAGAAGCACGGAGCGACAAATGGGTCGAGATAATGATCCTAAAGGGCCCAGAGATAGGATGGAAGTGCCCACAATAAGAGGAAAAAATGGGGAAGGGGAGGCTATCCTCGAGGGAATGACCATCACAAAGGGAGAGCCAGGATACATGAGGTACAAGAAGAGCTCCAAACAATAATAAAAGCAGGCAATAACCCAACAATGCAACAGAAGTAAGATTAAATAAAAGGCAATAATGAAATGGAGTTTTAAATTGGAGAAAGGGTACATTTTAAAATCCCAAGAGCTTAGGATTTCATGTATCTATTCACTCATCAACTTCCCTAATTTAAAATCAACTTTGACCAAAGAAAAAATGACTGGAAGTGCATAGGGTGACAGAGGAGCCCCTAATTCGACTAAAAGAACCATTGAATCAATTTGAAAAACCTTAGAATTGACCACTTGTGCCTCTTGAAAGATCACTGACATGTGATAAAGGAAACATTCCCCACTTCTTACTGAGCGAAAGAGGATCAAGTTCTGAATTGGGAAGAAGAATTCCCAAGGTTATAAAGTAGAATTTTCCCAGCCAGAGTTCAATCTCGACAGAGAGAAGGATGCTCATGCATCTGATGGAATTCACTTCACCTCTAGAGTCTACATGAACATGCATAATCCACTGGCCACTAGAGATACTACCTCGCCTTGCGAACAAACACCAGTGGCTTGCTACCCACATCCTTCTCCATTTGAACTCATTCCATGGTTAAAACTTTAGGTCTCAAAAATTCCCATGTATTAGCCATGAAACACATTAAATATTCCCACCCTGTATCCATCAAAGAGTTTAGTATGAGTATAGGAGAGTAAATGAAGAATTGTTCAACATCAGATGACGCCACATGTGAGGGATGTATGGGTGCATTGTTGAAATCACAATTGTGGTTAGACCAAAACCTGCAGACATCAGTCTCCACTATAATCACCAAAGCAAGGATCCACGAGAGGCGGTTTGTCCATGTTACAAAACACACAGGGATCACTAAACCTAATGTCAAACAATATCCCCCCTAATGCAATTCGAGTGAGTTTCAAAGTCAAGACCTATCACTCTGATACCACTTGTTGGAATCACGATTGTTGTTAGACCAAACCCATAAGCATTAGTCTCTACTACAATCACCAGAGTTAGGATCCATGAGAGGCGGTCAATCCATGTCTTGAAACACACGGGGAGCACTAAACCCAATGTCCAACATGCATGGCCTGCATACTCACCAGCAACCACCTCATCCATGGTGATAGGCCCATAATGCTAAATTAAAAAGGAATGTTTGCTAATATTGGAGGAGACAAGGGGGCTTAATAAGGGACACCTTAGAGACCTTCATATAACAACCCCTTTGTGTACATATTCAACAACCCTAACACTAAAAGAAAGGAAAAATTCATGGATGGAAAACTTCATGGTATAAATTTCCATCTAGATAAGCCATTGATAACAAACTGACCTGCTTCAAGGAGACAAGCTTGGTTAGATTGTGCATCCGCCTCCTTGTTCTGACTTATTAAGTTGTGATAAAAGGTATTTTGAGAAAATGAATCCAAGAGACTAATAATTGTGCTGAGAAGGAGGCTAATATTGCTGCTCTTAGGAAGAGAGCCCCTTTGAAGGTGTTGAATAGTGATAAGGGAATCACCTATGATCACCATCTTGGAGACATCCTGATCTTTAGCCAATTGGAGGCCAAGAAAGAGCCCGTACATTTCTAAGAGATTGTTCATCCTCTTGCCAAGTCCCTGTGAATACTTTACTTGTTGGTTTCCCTTGGGACTTAATAGAATCCCTCCCCCTCCTGCCACCCTTGCTCATAAAAAATATTAATAGATAAAATCATTTCTAAAAAAGGAATCCAAAGCCCATCTAGATGGGCTCTCTGCCACTCAAACATTGAAACTATAGTGCATTTAATTTTAGAATATCAATTTAGTTTAGATGTCTAGGCTATTGTGATGAAGTGTCTCTTCCACAAAGTAAAATGGCCTAAATCTCTTTGACCATTTTTTTGAATCATGGCATAAAAACTTCCTTGGCTCACTTAAAGGAAAATATTTTTTTAGAAGGATTTAACCGACCCTTCAAAAACATGTCTACTAGAAGACAAAGTTGATTGCAAATAAAGTAACTTTCTAGGACCTCTCCCCCAATGCGGCAATGGTGGACGACAGAGGAAAAAAATTGCTTGTAGAACAATTAAGGACTAGAAACTCTAAAATAAGCATACCCTGAGAGTTAGATTACCATGATGAAAGGTAAACTAACAACTTCAACATTCAACAACATATTTCTATATTCTTGAAAATTTAATCAAGAATGGTAGTTTGTTGATGTGTTTTCATGTCACACATCAAATAAAGTGATTATGAAACAACAAACTTCTAGTCAATTTCAATGTTGCAAATATTCTCATGCAAGGTTAGTAAGTATGGTTTCTCCTTTGAAAAGAGAGAAGAAAAGAAAAGGTACTAGAAAGGGAGAACTTGCTTATGTTCATCTTCTTGTTGGATAATCCTATGTCTCAGTTTCATCTAGCATTTTACATTATAAAATCCAAAGGTCATATGTTAAAGATAACATTGTTTTCGCCACATATCCCCATTATTTCCTTTTATGTTTTTTTTTTCCAAGGAAAAAGGCACAATTTTCATTAATAAATTAAGAAAATTACATGTTGTATCAATCAACATGTATGAGATGCATTCACAGTAGTTCCATTCATCAAAGTACTAAGAATATAAACATATTACAACAAAATTGCAGAGCGAAATATATCTGCTGAGAAACTAAAAACCATAGAAATGTCACAAGATAAACTGTTAAGACAAAAAGCAAAATAAACATAGAATGATCAGAGTGATCATTCTGACGGTGGAAAAACTGATAGAACTCTCCATCTATGAACTTCTGTACTATCCATTGACCACTATTTAGCTGCGCGACCTCTTTGGAAAAATGATCAACGATCTCATTCCTTTCCTTGTATATATGAGAGCATACAATAAAATTAAATTGTGATTTTAGAGTAAATACATCATCTAGTGTGTCCTTGAGTGTGTGTAAGTGATAATGATATACATCATTTATCCAATTTATTACAAGTTGTGAATCCCCAAAGATCTGAATCCTTTGACAATTTTGTTCCCGCGCGAATAATAGGAGATGTTTTAAACTGTTAAGCTCAGCATAATTATTAGTGCCCCTGCCAAGGCCAACTTGGATTTTGAAAGACAAATGTTCATTCAAGTGAAGAATGGCACCCCCCCACCCCCCCCCCCCCCCACAGCCCTCAGCTTGGGCTGAACCATCAAAATAACCCCACGGTGAATGTGTATCAATGATTTCAGGAGAAATGACTCGCGGCGGCTTGCTGTCCAAAGTATCAAGAAGTAGATTGAAGATGGCCATAGAGTTTGTAATGGTGGCAAGCCAGTCTATCAGTGTGCCTTTGAAGATCATACAATTCCTATTTAACCATATTCCCCAACAAACAATCAGGGGAAAATTTCTGTCCTTTTGAGTGAGTGCCTCTAACCACCAACGGTGCCATGCCTCCTCAAGATTTTGGCCAGACCATGTAGTCCTTAATTTTAGCGTTGAAATTATTTGTGACCAAACTTGTGCTGTGACCGGGCAGAGGAGAAAAAGATGATTCACGTCCTCTGCATTTGATTTGCATAAAAAACAACGAGAGGCACAATGTATAGCCCATCTCATGAGGTTTAATTCAGTTGGGGATTTGTTTATGAGTATACACCACATGAATAGCTTAGTTTTCGAGGGGGGGGGGATTTTAATTTCCATAGATGACACCACCACTAGCTGATCATACCATTTTCCTCTGCTGACATAAGAGCAACATAGCCAGCTTTTGGAGAGTATCTTCCATGAGGGGTAGTGGCCCATATGAGCTCATCATCTTTTTCAGCCAGCCTAATATTTGATTCCTCTAAAGCTCCAATGAAATGGCCCCAATCTCCAGACCATCTTTCTGGTATGTTCAAAGCTCTTTGATCCTTCCATTGCTAGGGAAACTAGGGGTCTAGACCTGCAATCGCAATCTGAGCTATCTTAGTGAATCCAGTTGCAAAGAGGAACTGTCGAAGGTCCCAAGGAAGGATATGGGCATTCTCGCACCCGGTCCAGGCATCAGTGCCTAAACGAACCTGCTCCCTGTTACCAATTTTCCAAGCTAGCCCCTGTTTGATGGTATTGAAGGATTGGGTGATTGCCTTCCATATAATGGATGCACCAATAGAGGACATGTTGGGAGTACGAATCCACTCCATAATTTAGAGGGGGTGAATTTATTTGAAGTATATTACCTCTTTCCAGAGGCTCGCTGACTTGATAATTTTCCAACCCATTTTGGCCGCTAGGGCCTTTGTGAAAGATTGAAGGTTTTTTAAGCCCCATCCCCCCAGATTCTTAGGCTTCCCGATCTTGTCCCAGTTGACCCAAGCAAAAGTCCTCCCTGTGTGTTGTCCCCTCCAGAGGAAATGACAACAGATTTGTTGAATCCTGTTTAGAATTCCTTTTGGGATCCATGCCAGCGTCATCCAGTAAATCGGGATGGCCTCGAGCACCGATTTTATGAGAGTAAGCCTGCCTGCCCTGGAGAGCCATCGTTGTTTCCAGATGTTTATCCTGCTTTCAATCTTGGCAATGAGCCAGGCCCAGTCAACGATTTGATATCCATTCGGCTTCAGTCTGAACCCCATATATTTTAGACCCACATCTAGTTCCTATCTGACAAAAGCGAAATGTTGGGATGCATACCGTTCCTCATTTTGGAGGCAGGACACACAGATGATCATGGATTTTCCAAAATTGGGTTCCATACCTGTGGCTTTGCAAAAAAGAGATAATATGTTTTTGAAAACATATGAATCATGAAAAGAACCATTAAGAAATATAAGTACATCATCAACAAATAGAAGATGCGAGAGGGTAGTCATATGTGAAATCTGAACACCCCTAGGTCACCCGCCTCACGAGCATTTTTAATCAGTCTGCTTAGTCCTTCCATGATTAGTAGAAAAAGGAGGGGGGAAAGAGGGAATCCCTGCCTAAGACCACGCTTAGCATGAAAAAAATCGGAAGCTGCCCCATTTATAAGTATACTAAAAGAGGCAGAAGAGATACAACACATGATCCAGGAGATAAAAGAGTGTGGAAAGCCAATATGAGTGAGAATGAGCTAAAGGTAGGACCAACTCACCCTATCAAAAGCTTTGGAGAGGTTGATCTTTAAAATGATGGACTTCTTATTCTGCGTTTTGATCAAATGAAGGGCTTCTTGAGCAGTCCCAATAGCTTCGTGAATTCGATGATGACTAAGGAAAGCAAACTGTTCCTTGGATATCATCCTTGAAAGGATCAGTTTAACATGTAGTGTGATGGTTTTGGATATGATTTTATAGAAGTTGTTGCAGAGGGATATAGGGCGATAATCATCAAAGGTAAGGGTCTTATCAATCTTGGGGATGAGGGCAATGAAAGTCGCATTAAAATCTTCATGCATTTTGCTGGAAGTTCTGCACTCCTCTATAGCCTTGAGAAGATCAGACCCTATCAACTCAAAGAAAGTGTTGTAGAATTCCACCGACCACCCATCTGGCCCCATACTTTTGTCTTTTTTAAAACATTTCATCATAGCTTCAAGTTCTCCCAGTGAGACCAGAGCTAATAAGGCCTCCATCTCTTTAGGATCGACAACACTAGGAAAATCCTTTGCTAAAAAAATGATGTCCAGGGAGGTTATACCCCTTAGGGCCTTATAAATATTGGAAAAGTGTCGAACCCCCATATCTGCCAATTGATGGAACGTATTAACCTCCCTACCTTCTAAATCATGCAGTTCCAAAATAGTATTGAGCGGCTTTCTCCCCCGGGCGTACTTATGGAAAACTTAGAGTTCTCATCCCCAACTTTTAGCCATAGTGCTCTGCTTTTTAACTATCAAGACTCCTCTTTCAATCTCAAAAATCTAATCTTTTTGGTTTCTAGTTAAATAAGATGAGCCTTCATGAAAGTCGATGCAAAACTACTAGTCCCAAAGGCTTCCAATAGATTAAGTTCAATTTCAATCCTTTGAAGATCAGCCTCATCCTTCCTCTATTTTTCCTTCGCCCATTCAATTGTTTTTGTTTTAAGACAAGCCAAATTTTTTGTTATGACCTTAACCGGGGATATATGATCGCCCGACCTATAGTGGATCCATGAATTTGTGACAATTTTATGGAACTCAGCTTCTGCTAGCCAGGATGAATTGAATTTGAAAGGCGAATGGGGTTTGTAATTTCTAGCCCTGAGCTCCAGAAAAATCGGGGAGTGATCCGATATCCCTCCCAAACTCACCCACTGGCGATAATGCTCTAATCTATCTAAAAGAGAGGCCTTTATCAGAAAACGGTCTAGCCTTCTGGCCAAAGCCTCCTCCCCAGTCCTTCTGTTTCTCTAGGTCGGCAAGATTTTGGTCGTAACAATGTTTAGAAGTTCATGGGAGTCCAAAAGAGTTTCAAAGAAAACTGAGAGAGGGTCACATTGGGCTTTGTTGCCCCAGGACTCTGCCAAGCCTAGGGCGAAGTTTAAATCACCTCCAATGATCAAGTTGTCTGCTTGCATAAAATCGGCCTCTAGTAGTTTAACCCAGTATTGTTCCTTGTTATGGCAAGGTCCATAAATGTTGACAAATATGAGGGGGAAATTGTAATCCGAGGAGGTAATGTCTGCGCCTAGAAACCCCTCCCCCCCCCAAACGTTTTGAATTTTTATAGATCTTTTGTTGAAACCCATGGCACATCCACCTGAGCGCCCTCTGACATCCAAGGAGTGGAAAACCCAGTCTGGAAGGAAATTTAGGAACTTGTTGTTAACCAGATTCCCTTCTCCCAGAGTTTCTTACAACAAAATGACATCCAGTTTCTCCGATAGAAATAACCTTTTAAGATCCAGATTTTTGTCCGGACTGGCTAGGCCCCTATAGTTGAAAGAGAGGCACTTCATGGGGTAACCTTTGGAGGGTTTCGCTTTGCTCTAAGGACCCAATCAATGGGGGTTTGAACCCCGGAAGCCACTTCGATGCCAGCCCTCTTAATGGCCTTTGAGAGGTGAGATTGTCTGCCACGGGGGGGTTTTGAGGGAATGGTAGGGAGGGGATCCGCATCCAAACCATAGGTAGGGGTCTAGGTGGCTGGAAGGGAGCGAAGGAAATAGCAGTGATAACCACTAGGGGTTAGGCTGCCTCCAATGGAGGGAGTGGGAGGAAGAGGGATAATAGTGGGGTTAGTGCTAGGGTGGGGGGTGGGGGGCGGGGGGAGGCGCTGATGCAATTAGGCAAAGAGGGGAACACAACTTGCAAACCTCAGGCACCGAACCAGACAAACTCATAGAAGCAGATAAACAATCATTTGAAAATAAGGGAGGGGAGGAAGGAGTACTCGAAAAGGCTGAGTCTCAGTCCCGAGCTCTGCTGAGAGAAGACGCGGATGCCACAATGTCCAGATGTGAAGAGGAGTGACCACAATCGAGATGCTAGGGCACTGAAACCTCTGGAGGGACCGACTGTGGATGGAAGTCCACCTCCATAGTTTGAGTACTAGCTGAGACCAGGGATCTTGGAATCTCTTGCTGCTTCCCAGACAGAAGGGGGAAATCTTTGTACAGATGACCCACTTCATGGCACGACCGACAACGGAAAGTTATGACTTCATAATCAAGAATCTGTCGCCTAGTCGTCTCCCCCATTTGAAGTAGATAACTCTCCACGAGGCCTTCCCTGGTGTCCAGGTACACCAGTATTCTGGCTAAAGCCATGCAGCCCGTATCCAGATAAGCCCTATCATGATCAAGATAAACCCCCATGTCATCTCCTATAACCTTGAAGATATCCTCAGACCAAAATTGGAGCGGAAGACCCGACAGGCGAACCCAAATCGGACCAACTCCCATGTTTTCCTTCTCGGGGTCGAAGAGCGGAGACCAACGCTTAAGCAAAACTGGCGTCATTTCAATGTGTCAGTATCTCATCAATACCCAATCCACCTGGTCCGACTGCGAGAAAATGAGTGCAAACCACCCTCTGGACAGAGTGATGACTCCAGGTAGTTGCATCATTAAATTTACCCAGACCTCCGCATTCCATTTCCTCAGTCGAGCCGGTGTATTCCTACCACGCACCCGACCCATGAGCACAATACTCTCAGTTAGGGCCTGTTATCACCCCAAGAAACTCTCATAGGTTGTATCTCAGAGATGCTCGGGAACATTACAAACTCAACATAAGTTGGAAATGGATGAATGGAAGGAATGATGCATATTCAAGCCAGATAACCACTTCTACTATGCTTAACTCCAGACATGGGTGAACACCCCCAGACTACAAGGCTTTAGACCACCAATTACTCACAGTTTGAGGATTAAGTGAACATGGAGAATACTGACCACACTAGCAGATGCACAAGACCATGTGATGGCCGGCTGCAACCAGTAAAGAGGTCTACAAATCTATTTCCTAATGCACAGACATGATGACATCTCTCTGGCATTAAGTGAATAGAAACCTGCATAACACATTCAATGATACATACTAGACTTCAACACAAAGGTGGGATGACAACCCCTCTAATGCTAAAAATCAAGAGCACATGAACAAATGCATAACAGGCACAACCTAGAATAGAGCAGAAATGGAAAGTGAGTAATTAACAGCAAAAGAAGCTTGTATTAGCTGAAAATGAAGACCAGAAACTGCAAGTATCATAGTAGTTACAGTCTCCAGAAGTTGAACCTTACATCAAAACAACAACCATCAACCCCGATTACATCTGTGTTCTGGATATATATAGAGGTTGATTACAAAAATGCTCTGCTATGCTATGCGTGGAGGGGTCATAATGGACCACCAACCACCTTAACTATCTAAAATGGTACTCTGCTATGATTTGCTGCTTCAATGAACAAAATTGATCTTTTGAGATACTCTGCTGTCCTTCTCGAGCAGGTGGAGTGCCGTATGGTAGAAGTTCCATAGCTGGTAAATGTTGTGATCTGCTCGAGGCTGTCCTTCTCGTCCTTCGGCCATACTGCTCTTGAATGCAGAGGTTGAGGATTAACTGCGCAGAGTGCCGAATACTGGCCACCTTCTTCCTTCAGATGCACGGGACAAGCCAAAGACATGAAAACTACATGGGGAATGAATGGAGGGCAGGGAATAAATGTTAGCCGTTGGATCACATGGATGGACGGCGAAGATCTATCAGTGGGAGACATTGGGAGGAAGCGGGGCAGAGTGATTATGAGCCGTCGGATCACATGGATGGACGACGGAGATTGATTTGCAGGAGCTACCGGGAGATACGGGAGT
Organism: Pinus tabuliformis; assembly: GCA_031772625.1. Classification (NCBI taxonomy): domain Eukaryota; kingdom Viridiplantae; phylum Streptophyta; class Pinopsida; order Pinales; family Pinaceae; genus Pinus; species Pinus tabuliformis. The sequence goes on along the minus strand of CM062807.1, from coordinate 194,816,928 downwards.
GGGACGATCACAGGCCGTTGGATCTCGGGTGGGAAGATCCAACGGTGATCGGGCGGAGGATGTGCACGAGGGTTAGCGAGTGGGGAGGGTAGTTTTGGCGGTGAGCGGTATTCCCCGCACCGCTTTCGGAGGATGGTGGTAAAGGTACAACGGTCAGCGATCACAGTCATTGCGCGACACGTGGCAGATGTGACGGGGGGAAAACCGCTTTCCCCGCGGGTTAACGAGTGGTTAGGTTATGGCAGTGGGAGGTGCGAATGCCGTTGGATCTTACGGCAGATGATAGAACGATGGAGGAAGTAAACGGGGGTTATCGGCTGGGGAAAGCTATGCAATATGGCAAAAAACACTATCGGCGGTGGAAGGCGGACTTGAAAATATATACATCATGCTTCTGAAACCCATCGGGTCTGGGTCTTATCGCATTGCGCACATATATGTGTAAAGGTTGTGCCCCTTGGTTTCCCCGATTGCGATATAGCGATGTGTTGTGGGCCGTTGATCTGTGTGTGCGATCGACGGTCCACATTGCATCGCTGATCGCAATCGCAATGCTCCTTCTGTCCACGTCGATTACCACTGCCTGCCTGTGCCGATTGCGATCCGCCGATTAGATCTGGACCATTGATCGGCCAGATCGAACGGCTGTCATGCATTGGACTGTTAAGCCTGAGATTTTGGTTTTTTCCTGGTTTTGGAGTGTTTTTGCCTCCCGATAGTGTATTGCCGACCTTCCAAGGGCTTTCCAGCTGCAACTATTTCGGTCGGTGGATGACCCTTTGCCAAAAATTGGAGATTTCAACAGCATGAATGGATCCCTTGGCATGATTTTAAGCAGATTTGCAGACTTTGGGAGTGTTTTGGATCCATTTTTTATCCTTTTGTGCACCACCAAGCAGACCAAGCCTATCTCTGACCATAGAGAATCCTCATTGTATAGCAGAGCTAACAGGGCTGCCTGTGCCGTTGTGATGCTCGCCCCAAAAATCATGCGATAGTCACGTTCCCGAACCTTGGAATGCTTGGATTTTTTCCGTTCCCCCTATCTTTTCTACTTGTATGCAGCTTCACCTTCAGCTAGAGGGTTCTCGTCCGAATCCGAAGAGCGATTTTCGTCTGGACTAGGGTCCTGACTGGGGATACTAGCAAAAAATATGGAGGGGTGAGAAGAAGCAGCTCCCTAATGAGCGGAAACCCTTGGCCCTACGCTAAGAAACCCGATGTGGGGAGGGGATGAACCTAGCCCTTCTCGTGCCGAATCACGAACTCCTCCTTGAGTGTAACCAAAACTAGTATGTTCCTGCGATCAGGCTTGAAATTCGAATGGGGACATGATAGAGAGAAAAGGTGACTTAGAACCCTCACTCAAACATTAACCACCTTCCAAAACTGTAGAAACCAGTTGCTTGTTACCCAAATCCGGTAGTGTAACCTCCATCTCGTGCATTAAGGAGGAGAGTTCCATGACTGGGGAAGACAGTGGACTGCTAGACGCCTGTTCCTTCCCAGCAGATGACGGGTGTTTGCTCTCAACCTAGATGTCTTCAAGGGTCAAAGAGTCTGAGGAATAGTCTAGGAGTTCCTCATCCATGTCGACACCGAGAAACCCTTAACCCAATGCACCGTTCCAAAAAACCAAGTGGTAACCCTTCCTGTCCACTAACCCTTGTTGCAAAGCTCCGCGAAACCTGTCGTCCTGCAATGGAACCCGTTTTACCACATCAAACCCCCGTAACTGACTGATAGACCTCAGACACAAACCAACCTTCCAATTGCTGATAGTTTCTCAGAAATCTATGAAGGTAAATAAAACTTAAACCCACAAACCACCAAGTTCAAATGATAAAACAATAAAAAACAACACACTGCGATTTCTTAGGCAGTTTAAACAAACCAACATCGGGAGGAGGGAAGTGTCCCAAGGTCACTATAAATGCCATTGACAACAGTCAAGCAAACCCTTTACTGTGACACGAGTTCAACAACAGAGCTGCGAACCCTAGACCCGCTTTCGAAACCGTCGAGGTTCAGCATCGCCCTCAGTCCCGTTCTTCCTTTTATGTTATTCACATCATTTATCCATTTTCTATTTTCCCAACTAAGTTTTATTTTCATGAGGAATTTGTGAAAATCCCTGAATCTAACACATCAGAAACCCCTACTGCAATATTTGGTTTATTATCTCCTACTTGTTATTTACATTAACAAGTTATTTAATAATATAAACATCGAAATACACACAATTGTAGCCTTCACAAACATACTGATCAACAACTGAAATAAAGTGAGACAACACAAAGGACTATTATTTTTGGACAATCGTCCCCAAAAAAAACCAATGCGAGAAAATTGGTGCAACATATAGAGGGTTTTATTATTAAGTAGATTCTAAATACAACTAGGGTGCCAAAAATGGCTCACCCTTCAGAGAATATCCTTGGAAGCAATACCTCTATCTGGAGACAGATATTTTGGCTGATCAGCAATCGAATGAATGATCCCATAGCAACTCGGTTGTTCCTTGTGCTGGATAGCGAAAGCTGCTCCACACACTCTCTCGAACTGTGTCACCCTCTTAGGGATTGTGTCGCCCTCTCTAGCTCTGTGTCAGCCAACCAGCTCTCAGTCTGTCCCACTGGATCACCTCAGCATAGCCTCTGAAGCCCTCTGCATCAACTATGTTAGCCTCTATGGCCTCTGCGTCAGCGCCTTTGGCCCTCTATGTAATCTGCGTTGGCCTCCTTAGCCTCTGCATCGATCCTTGCTGCCTCTGCATCAACCTTCCTAGGCTCTGCGTTGCCTCTTCCAACACTCTACTTCCTCTCTGATATGTATTCCTTAGCCTCATGCCGAGTGACCCCTCACTGCAACTGATCACTTATTTGATTTCCTCAGCAAACCTCACCCTAGAAAATCGAACTGGCTGATCTCTCTTGGTATCTTGGTGTATCTCCAACTGACCCTCAAGCCTCCTCTTATACTTTTCCTATTGATGATTCAACGATCAAGATTAATTCCCTAATCAACGGCTAAGATAATATCTGGCTTGATCCTCGTTATTTATAACTTTATCAACCAATTTATATTAATACACATTAATATTTTAATTTTCCTAAGTTTAGACTTAGGGTCTCATTAAAAATATTAATTATTTTAATATCTCTTCATCCGGGTGGAATTTCCCCAAACGATTTCTAGTTCTTGGAGATCTCATGTGCCTTAGCCTCTCCACCAATTTTCATGGCTAGATCACACCCGCTGCTACCAAAAATCAACACTCCCTCTTAGCGAGGAATGTGCTCTAGTAATGCTTCACCATAGAAACATCACACTAATCCTCCGCATCAGTACCTGTGTTGATGCTTGGCCTGCTACCTCACACACTCTGCACTGCTACTACCTGTACTGCTTCCCATGACTATTATAGATTTGATATGAAAGTATAAGATAATAGAAATATACCCAAGAATAACAAGATCGAAATAGATAGAAATGATACACTTTATTAATCAAACCCTTAAGGTAGGGAAACACCATATATTCACTCCTTAAGGAAGGAGAACACTCCATAAGCCATATGCCTGTTCATACAATAATCCTTTACATCTCTCAATGGGGAGTCTCTAGCATCTATATAGGCCTCATACATACAATACCATGGGTCATTACCATGGTTCCCTCAATACCATCTATCTAATACCATGGGCTTATTACATTATTGCTAACTACTTGTGGTCCCTTACATGATATGGGTTAACCACCTTATTTATTACTATGGCTCATCCCATTATTACATTATTCTGCTTGGGTACCTCCCTCTATACCCCATATTATCCCCCATAGGTATACTACATTCCACCCCCTTAACATGTTTCGTCTCCGAAACATAAGAAGAACACAAATAATAAGATCTACCCAAAATAGTAGTCCACTGGTACCATGCACGTGCATCTGGCCATCCCAGAGAAAGGTGAACCCTCGATCTAGCTGGTGCCTCGCTTGCTTGAGATGGAAGTTGACCTTGGTGGCTCTTTTGTGTTGATGTGTAGTAGGTGGATCGTCGCCCCTCTCTATCTGTCATGCAGGGGTTGTTGTCCTTGTGGCTAATTCGTTGCTATCTTGTTGATTGTTTTCTTGCGGGGTGATGTGGGTGGTGATATGCTGAAGTTTTAACCAATGCTGTATTTTTCTTTAATTCACCTGTCTCTGAGGACACTTCTGCCATTATTGTGGTATCAGAGCACACAGTTACAGATCTGAATTTACAGCTGTGTCACTTAAATTAAGCTTAACACAATTCGATCGATCCTTGTCCTGGCCTCCCATGGCCCTCAGCATATATCCCTAGGGGCCCATCCAACACTGGGGTGACAACATGCGTATAGCCACCAGTGTGTATCCAGCATTGCAGTACCGTGCAGGAACCAGCAAAAAAGGAGGAGCCAACCAGTGTTTGCATAAGAGTGAAAGCGTGGAAAACCACTGATGACAACCTGCGTGAAAGATAAGTCTCCATGAACATTCTGTGTGAAAAATAAAATCTGTGTCAATATTTATGCTGGCTGCGTTGATTTCATGAATTCCTTATTTTGTTATGGGAGTTTAAAAATGTTAAAAGTATGAATTAGATGTCTTCAAACTGGATTCAAGCCTGTTGAGGTATATCGAATGATGAAAATGAATCCGGGCATTCAGAGCTCCGGTAAGCTCCCCTTTTAAAGCCTCCAAGCCAATTTTTCGTCTGCAATTCTACAGATTTCAATCCACGCTCAATTTTCATAAATTCTTCAATTCGCAAGCTTTCCATCCGTGGTAGATTTTTGGATTTTGGTAAAGTGTGTGAATTTCTGTAAATTTTCAAAGTCATCACTGTCGGCCGTGGACTTTTGTGTGTATATACTAAGCCCTCTGTCCATTGAATATTTGAGCTGCTGTGTGGATTTGCGATTCAATATAAAACACAAAACATTCTGTTGAGATTTTATATTTTCCTTTCTTTTTCTCCTCTATATTTGGCAAGAGCTATATGAGCCTGTGAGGGAAATAGGAATGACTGTGCGAGCGATTGAGTGTGGTTGCTGATTAACTGTGGCAGAATTTTTGAAATTGTTCACTTGACAACTAATTTCTCGCTGCTCCCCTCCAAAATTTCTGGTCTGCGTGTATCATATTCTCATATTTATTGTTGACAATGCGTGGAAATGAACAGAGACACGGCTAAACCGCCTGACAGGTGGGCAACTCAACTAGCTGAATGTTAGCGTCACCAATGTGATCATCATGTGTCTTTATTGCGCATAGAAGAAACATTGTCACTCTGGGAAAGAAGTCTGTTGAGGCCAGGAGAAAGCCATTGCTTGCACCTGAGAATTGACTCATGGGTGCGAAGGATAATTAATTTTGATTATTTATCTACAAAATTTGTTTTGCGTGGAGCATGGAAAACATTTGACTGTGCGTTGAGAAACTGTTGCTGTGTAATGAAGCATCCAATCAGACAAAGCGTGGAGTTCAAAGCTCAACAAAATTGTGCTCAATATAATTGTTGATTACTTGCTGTCTACTCAAAAGTCAATGATAACACTCAGAGATTCAATAAACTAGGTGATGTCCATGGCTGCAATACGATCTTGATCCTGTAACTCACAAAGCTGCCAATTATTCAATTTGGAGCACTGCCTTGGGTTTCTTATTCATAGCCGTTGGCACTGGAAAGCAACAAGGACGAGGCTTAGATTGAATGGAGATACACGCAGCACAGTGGCTCATTTTCTAGATGAAGGACTACAATCAAATTTTGGCACATCGTTTTCTTGTTCCAAGCCATTGAATTTTTTTCATATCACAGGTTGCTTCTGTTGCATGAAAAACTGCTGCTTCTAGATGTTGCGAGTCCCTGCAGATCTTGAAAGGTGAAGGGCGTGGACCCTGTAAATTGCACTTCGGCACCTTGGTTTGCTATTTCGAAATCTTCCCTCAAGTCCGTGAGACTATTGATTGGCTGGAACGCCCTTTGGTAACTGAATTGTGTCATGGGATTAACTTCTTCGAAGTTGTAGCGGGAGGATAATGGTGTTTGGCGTGAGGACAAAACACATTTTGAAGTAAATGAGAAAAGGTACGTGTGAAGCTTGGAATTATTTTTGGATTTATTATTGTTTTATGAGAGAGGCTAACATCACCACCTAATGGAGCCTGATTGGTAGTTGGTACATGTTGTGGTGCATGCTGTTGTTTCTTATATTCCAATATTACTTCAACCACTGAGTCCTCATCTGATGTATCAGTACCTGTAATATTTTCTGTTTCAGCCTCCTTGGATTCTCCTTGTTTTTCTTGTACCTAGTTTGATGTTTGTGTTTGGTTGTCGACCATCAAGGGCTCATCATTTGATGTGTCCATCCCTGGAACATCTTCTGCTTCAACCTCCTTGGACTCTACCTGTTTATTAATGGAAATATCTTGTAATGTAATTTTCTTCTTTTTATACCAGAGCTTCAGGAATTTCTTTTGCACATTAATATTGATAGTACCCACCGATTCCATCCAAGGGTATCTCAAAACAATATCCACATTAGCCATATCTGAAGCATAAAAATCAGAATGAAATACATACTTGTCCATAGAAATCTTCAAATCTTTATAAACTTGCACCTCCTAATTATTAATCTGTGTGTGCTCCATTTGTTTTGGCGGAACTTGCAATTTTTTTTCCCAAATTGACATTTATAAGATTTTGCTTGCAACTAGGATTTATAGACACAATGATCTTCTCCTTCTGAATATATCCATGAACCTATAATAAGCAGATACCAGTAGAAAATAACCCCTCATGTTTCTCATTATCTTGTTTTCTAGCATGAGACCATCTATCTAAAATGAATTTTTCAAATTCTTCATCGAGCAGGTTGAAACACTTCTTTTTGTTAAGTAATTCTCACCATGTGGTTGCCTCATCTGTAAAACTAGCCACTACCCAAAATCTCCAATGGTGTACCCATATTGACTTTTTTGCTTTTATGTATCCTTCAATAATAGGACCATTATCTTTTGCTGTAAAATATAGAATCGCCATGAAGAGAGTTTGGGAAAAAAATTCACTTACTTGGCGAAAATTTGAAATGGCCACAATTTAGTCAATATTGCTCAGAATACCTATTATGATCTGTTTTTTGAAATGGAACAACCCTTCTGCTTCTTTCCATGTCATTGAAATCTCGATCTAGGCATTGGAATTTCAGATTCACGCTGCACTTGTCCCACCTTCATAGAAAAAATTCAGAAAAAAGAGCTGATTTTTAATCAGCGATATCTCCCTCATCCGGACTCTGATTCGATTTTATTATTATTATTATTTTATTATTGTTATTATTATAATTAATTAATTAATTATTATTATTTTTTTATTTATTATTATTTATTATTTATTGTTATTTTTTTTTTTTTTAACTTGGGTATTTTTTCATAAACAATCCAGATTTGCAATTAGATTTTGCCGATTTTGCACCAAAACTCACAAATCTGATCCTCAAACTCGCTGCCCCGAAAAATGTCTACAACACAACTGATTTTTAAATCAACGATATCTCCCTTATCCAGACTCCGATTTGGTTGATTTTTTTTTCAAATTTGGTATTTTTTTGCCAAAAACTCAGATCTGTAATTAGGTTCTATAGATTTTGCATCAAAATGCACAGATCTGATCAGCAAGCTCACCACCCAAAAATTTCCTTCAAAATATTAAAAAAAATTCTCCACTTTGCCCAAGAAAGTGCTATGATACCACTTGTTATAGATCTGATATGAAATATATGATAATAGAAATAAAACCAAGAATACCAAGATCCGAATAGAAATGCTCCTCTTTATTGATCAAACCCTTAAGGTAGGGCAACAACATACATTCACTCCTTAAGGAAGGAGGACACTCCACAAGCCATATGCCTGTTCATACAATAATCCTTGACATCTCTCAATGGGGAGTCTCTAGCCTCTATATAGGCCTCATACATACAATACCATGGGTCATTACCATGGTTCGCTCAATACCATCTATCTAATACCATGGGCTTATTACATTATTGCTAACTACTTGTGGTCCCTTACATGATACGGGTTAACCACCTTATTTATTACTATGGCCCATCCCATTATTACATTATTCCCTTGGGTACCTCCCTCTATACCCCATATTATCCCCCCTAGGTATACTACAATGACACTCCAATTGTACTGCAACTCCCTCTCAACATGCTGCATCATGCTACCCATAAATTTTCCACTGCTAACTACTACAATGCAACTCAGTTACCGAGAAGTAGGTAACTGACTTCCCCTAAATATCGACATCATGGTCAGTTTGGAAGCCTCGTGATGCTGAAGCTACCTCTACTGCTATCCTGTGCTCCCTCTGCTACCACTGTGTTGTTGAAAACACCTCTGTGCCTCTTGCACTGTTGCAACCTTTGTTGTGATGCTACAAACTTCTGCACTCTAGCACTGCCTTGTTGCTCCATTACACCTTGCTCCACCGGATACCTGTCATCATGCTACTATCGTTAAGGGCTCCTGTAGCTGGATGTGATCCAAGAGTTTGAGCACATCAAGGATCCTTCCCCTAGCATGTAGTCCTGATGACTACAACTCAATGTCACCCCACCTCTTCTCTAGAGGTGCATGATCACTCATGGCACAATCGTCATCAGTCTCGACCTCCTTCTCCGCCTTTGCTAGAGCTTCCTTTGATTCAGAAGCTTCTCCCTTTCCTTTCTTCCTGGGGAACTGAGATGCATAATGTCTCAGTTCCCCACAGTTGAAGCAATTGACCTTAGATATGTCCTTCTTCTTCCTCTTCCTTTGTTGTCTCATAGATGCTACAGCCACATCCTCCTCCTCCTCTTTCTTGACTCGAACTCCCTTACCACTACTCCCCGCCTTTGTCATCCTCCTGATCTCTTCTCGTCTACCCAAGATGATTTGGACAAATGTCTCCCAGTCCTCGGGGACTGCATTCAGAGCAGTCCTGACCATAAACTTTGAATCCGATGTAGACCCCACGGAAGTAAGCTGGTCCTGAATTTCTTGCAACCTGAGGAAGAAGGGATTTATCTCCTCTCCCTTCTGCATATGATATGACCTCAGCTGATTCTCAATAGCATCTTCTGCTGCATGGAGAGCCCTGGTATAAGATGGTCAGCGTTTGCCACATCTCATTTGCTATGTTCTTCTCAACAATATGTGGTATGACATGATCCTTGACCCCGTTTAGGATCATGCTTTTGGAATTTTCCATGGAGTCCTCATACTTCATTTGCATTCGGGTCAACTGGGACAACTACGATTTTCAAGGCATAGTCCTTGATGCGATGTTTATCCAAGATTTCCAGGATCTTGGCCTTCCAAATGAGAAAATTGGAAGCCCCGTCAAATCTATACTGATCCCTCAATCCATTCACTACCATCTCTGCTCTTCTTCTAGACTTCCTTTGAGTCTCGACTTCCCTCTTGGAAATCTGCCAACTGTCGAATCACTCCTCTCCAATCCTCCTTTGCAACTGCAACTTGGATTTGGATTAATTGGCTAGAAATCCATTGATGTAGTGATTCCCTCTACCTTGGTTCTGTTTCCTTAGACACTGTTCTGCACTAATAGAAACAACGTCCCACCATCTCCTCAAATCACAATCTGCACAGCTCCCTTAGCCTTGGCAACTGAAGAATCTAAGCCCTTCAGGCTCTGCACAATCACGACAAAGGCTGAATCTGCTCCTCCGGCCAACTGCGTCAATCCTACCTAGCTGAGAAGGATGACATGGATCTGTGTGAGCCTCTTCTGCCTCTCTATGCCTTTGCACTGGCCCTTCCCTTGAATCAAAATGCTAAAGCAAGCTCTACGTGAGCCTCTGCGTCACCCTCTAAGCACTGCGTCACCTCTTCTCTTGCCGCTTCAGCTCTGGAACATCGTTGTCTCTTGGGATAGCTGATTCTGCTACAAATTTTCAGATTTCTTCTGTTGGTGTCTTCAGTCCTCCTTGATCTACAATCACTCTGATACCATGTGAAAATTCCAGAATCTAACACATCAGAAACCCCTACTGCAATATCGGGTTTATTATTTCCTACTTGTTATTTACATTAACAAGTTATTTAATAATATAAACATCGAAATAAACACAATTGTAGCCTTCACAAACATACAGATCAACAACTGAAATAAGTTGAGACAACATAAGAGACACCATTATTTTCGGACAATCATCCCCGGAAAAACCTAATGCGGGAAAACCGGTGCAACATATAGAGGGTTTTATTATTAAGCAGATTCTTAATACAACTAGGGTGCCGGAAATGGCTCACCCTTCAGAGAATATCCTTGGAAGCAATACCTCTATCTAGAGACAAATATTCCAGATGATCAACAATCAGATGAATGATCCCACAACAACTTCGGCTGTTCCTTGTGCTGGATAGTGAAAGTTGCTCCACGCACTCTTTCGAACTGCATCACCCTCTCTGGCTCTCTGTCACCCTATTATGGACTGCATCACCCTCTCTGGCTCTGCGTCATCCAATCATTTCTCAGTCTGTCCCACTGGATCACCTCAGAGTAGACCCTGAAGCCCTCTGCATCAGCCTCTATGGCCTCTGAGTCAGATCCTTTAGGCCTCTACGTCCTCTGTGCTGGCCTCGTTAGCCTTTGCGTCAACCTTCATAGGCTCTGCAGTGCCTCTTCTGGCACTCTGTTGCCTCTATGATATGTATTCCTCGGCCTCCTGCCGAGGTATCCCTCACTGCAATCGATCACTTGTTCGATTTCCTCAGCAAACCTCGCCCCAGAAAATCGAGCTGGCTGATCTCTCTTGGTGTCTTGGTGTATCTCCAACTAACCCTCAAGCCACCTCTTAAACTTTTCATGTTGACAATTCAACGACCGAGATTAAGTCCTTAATCAACGGCTAAGTTTAGATTTGGCTTGATCCTCGTTATTTAGAACTTTCTCACCCAATTTATATTAATACACATTAATATTTTAATTTTCCTAAGTTTAGACTTATGGTCTCATTAAAAATATTAATTATTTTAATATCTCTTCATTCGGGTGGAATTTCCCCAAATGATTTCTGGGTCTTGGAGATCTCATGTTCCTTAGCCTCTCCACCAATTTTCATGGCTAGAGCACATCCGATGCTACAAAAAATAAATAGAATTACCTTACCTCCTCATTTTCCAAGTTGTGTGAAACATTACCCCACTTCATATTCCTCTGCACAACCCTTTTCTTCGCATGATCCTTTCCTTTGCACACCTCAAAACCCATTTTTGTTACTTAGTCATTTTTACATTTTTACTTTTCTAAACTCCCACACTATGACACATGGCAACTAGCTAGACTTATCATAGGGTGACAATTGGAAGATATTAGTTAGACATATATGGTTGGACAATGATTTAGCATAATGATTGGGCAATGAGATGACAACTAAAAACCACATTGCGCGTAAGCTACACAAGGTTCCCTGCCTCTTTTTCTTTCACACACAAACAATTTAAATAATCCATTTTTTTATAAAGCATTATAAATTCCCTCCCATAATGCGTGTGGGATGAGTGAAATGGATTTATAAATCAAAAGGCCAAGATTCATGTGAAGGAGATCAACCTTTGCTGAGTCACTTTATCTATCAAAGTTGGCTAAGTCATGAACTTTTGGAGGCCATAACTTGAGTTATTGATGTTTGTTTTGGGAAAATGAGAACTCGTTGCAAATCTATAATAATGAAGAACACATTGGGACTAGTTTCCAAGGATAACATTGTAGATATCACTTAGTTTTTTTTTTTATATAATGAATTTTTTTGTATTAGATCAAAATTTGCGCCTGATCACAGTAGATACATAAGGAATTACATTATTTATTTCCTTAAGTCTTTCAATCTAGTCCCTCTTATCCAAAAGAAAAACCGATCTCTTGAGTTGGGAAAGAGGGACTAGGTCTGGGTGGAATTTCCCCAAACGATTTCTAGGTCTTGGAGATCTCATGTGCCTTAGCCTCTCCACCAATTTTCATGGCTAGATCACACCCGATGCTACCAAAAATCAACACTCCCTCTTAGCAAGGAATGTGCTCTATTAATGCTTCACCATATAAACATCACATTGATCCTTTGCATCAGTACCTGTGTTGATGCTTGGCCTGCTACCTCACACCCTCTGCACTGCTACTTCCTGTACTGCTTCCCATGACACTGCCACTGCTACATCTATACTGCAACTCCCTCTCAACATGCTGCATCATGTTACCCATAACATTTCCACTGCTAACTACTACACTGCAACTCAGTTACCGAGAAGTAGGTAACTGAATTCCCCTAAATACCTACATCATGGTCAGTTTGGAAGCCTCGTGATGCTGAAGCTACCTCTGCTGTTATCCTGTGCTCCCTCTACTGCCACTGTGTTGTTGCAAACACCTCTGTACCTCTCGCACTGTTGCAACCTTTGTTGCGCTGCTACAAACTTCTGCACTCTAACACTGACTTGTCGCTCCATTACACCTTTCTCCACCCGACACCTATCATCACGCTACTGCCGTTAAGGGCTCCCGTAGTTGAATGTGATCCAAGAGTTTGGGCACCTCAAGGATCCTTCCCCTAGCATGTAGTCCTCCTGACTACAACTCAATGTCACCCCACCTCTTCTCTAGAGGTGCATGATCACTCATGGCACAATTGTCATTAGTCTCGACCTCCTTCTCCACCTTTGCTGGAGTTGCCTTTGATTTGGAAGCTTCTCCCTTGCCTTTCTTCCTGGGGCACTAAGATGCATAATGTCTCAGTTCTCCACAGTTGAATCAATTGACCTTAGATATGTCCTTCTTCTTCCTCTTCCTTTGTTGTCCCGTAGATGCTAGAGCCACATCCTCCTCCTCCTCTTTCTTGACTCGAACTCCCTTACCACTACTCCCCACCTTGGTCATCCTCCTAATCTCTTCCCGTCGAAGAGCTGCCCACATCTTTTCCCAACTAGGGAGTCGCTCTGCCCAAGATGATTTGGACAAATGTATCCCAGTCCTCGAAGACTGCATTTAGAGCAGTCCTGACCATAAAATTTGAATCCGGTGTAGACCCCACGGAAGTAAGTTGGTCCTGAATTTCTTGTAACCTGAGGAGGAAGGGATCTATCTCCTCTCCCTTCTGCATCTGATATGACCTCAGCTGATTCTCTAATATCATCTTCCGTTGCATGGAAGAGCCCTGGTATAAGATGGTCAACGTCTGCCACATCTCATTTGCTATGTTCTTCTCAACAATATGTGGTATGACATGATCCTTGACCCCGTCTAGGATCATGCATTTGGAATTTTCCATGGCGTCCTCATACTTCTCATTTGCATTTGGGTCAACTGGGACAACTACGAAAGGCATAGGCCTTGATGTAATGTTTATCCAATATTTCTAGGATCTTGGCCTTCCAAATGAGAAAATTGGAAGCCCCGTCAAATCTGTCCTGATCCCTCAATCCATTCAGTACCATCTCCGCTCTTCTTCTAGGTTCCCTTTGAGTCTCGACTTCCCTCCTGGAAATCTGCCAACTGTCAAATCACTCCTCTCCAATTCTCCTTTGCAACTGCAACTTGGATCTGGATTCATTGGCTAGAAATCCATCGAGGGAGTGATTCCCTCTACCTTGGTTCTATTTCCTTAGACACTGTTCTGCACTAACAGAAACAACATCCCACCATCTCCTCAAATCACAATTTGTACAACTCCCTTAGCCTTGGCAACTGAAGAATCTGAGCCCTTCACGACAAAGGCTGAATCTGCTCCTTCGGCCAACTGCGTCAATCCTACCTAGTTGAGAAGGATGACATGGATCTGTGTGAGCCTCTTCTGCCTCTCTATGCCTCTGTGCTGGCCCTTCCCTTGGATAAAAATGCTGAAGCAGGCTCTGCGTGAGCCTCTGCGTCACCTTTTCTCTTGTCACTTCAGCTCTAGAACATCGTTGTCTCTTGGGATAGTTGCTTCTGTTGCAAATTTTCAGATTTCTTCTGTTGGTGTCTTTAGTCCTCCTTGATCTGCAATCACTCTGATACCATGTGAAAATTCTTGAATCTAACACATCAAAAACCCCTACTGCAATATCGGGTTTATTATCTCCTACTTGTTATTTACATTAACAAGTTATTTAATAATATAAACATCGAAATAAACACAATTGCAACCTTCACAAACATACAGATCAACAACTGAAATAAGTTGAGAAAACATAAGGGACACCATTATTTTTGGACAATCATCCTTGGAAAAACCCAATGCGGGAAAACCGATGCAGCATATCGAGGGTTTTATTATTAAGAAGATTCTGAATACATCTAGGGTGCCAAAAATGGCTCACCCTTCAGAGAATATCCTTAGCAGCAATACCTCTATCCAGAGACAAATATTCCAGATGATCAACAATCAGATGAACGATTCCACAACAACTTCGGTTGTTCCTTGTGTTGGACAGTGAAAGTTGCTCCATGCACTCTTTGGAACTGCGTCACCCTATTAGGGACTACGTCACCCTATTAGGGATTGCGTCGCCCTCTCTGGCTCTGTGTCACCCTATTATGGACTGCGTCACCCTCTCTAGCTCTGCGTCATCCAATCATCTCTCAGTCTGTCCCACAAGATCACCTCAGCGTAGACTCTGAAGCCCTCTGCGGCAGCCTCTACGGCCTCTGAGTCAGCTCCTTTGGTCCTCTGGGTCCTCTGCGCTGGCCTTCTTAGCCTCTGCGTCAGCCTTCCTAGGCTCTGCGCTGCCTCTTCTAGCACTCCGATGCCTCTATGATATGTATTCCTCGGCCTTTTGCCGAGCTATCCCTCATTGCAATTGATCAATTGTTTGATTTCCTCAGCAAACCTCGCCCCAGAAAATCGAACTGACTGATCTCTCTTGGTGTCTTGGTTTATCTCCAACTGACCCTCAAGCCTCCTCTTATACTTTTCGTGTTGACGATTCAACGACCGATTAAGTCCCTAATCAACGACTAAGTTTAGATATGGCTTGATCCTCATTATTTAGAACTTTCTCACCCAATTTATATTAATACACATTAATATTTTAATTTTCCTAAGTTTAGACTTATGGTCTCATTAAAAATATTAATTATTTTAATATCTCTTCATTCGGGTGGAATTTCCCCAAATGATTTCTGGGTCTTGGAGATCTCATGTTCCTTAGTGTTAGGCCCCTATACTACTAGTGTAACCCCTTATTGCTATTAGTACAACCCACTTATTATATTGATGTACCCATGTAGTGCCCATATTGTTACTAATGTGCCCCATAGAAGCCCATTATTGTTATTATTGTGCCCTTACATTATTATTGTTATGTCGGCTCTGATTATGTTATGACCCCTTAGACTCCTATATATAGAAAGGAGGTCATTTCATTTGTATCATCCAAGAATTGTTCATTTATGTAATGTAAAGGAGGTTGCCCCCTCGAAGAGGCTGAATTCTAAGGCGTTGATCTATCTTTTCTTGAGCAGGTTTCATAACATTTGGTATCAGAGCTTTGGATTCTAGGGTTTCGCTGCTCCAAACAGGTCATCGTGGCATTTTTGCTATAACTTTTTTTCTATGATGTTTCAAAAGTCACAAAAAAAACCCATTTGAGAAGAAATTGCGCTAAACCTTGGGTCTGAATTTCAGAGCTTTTCGTGTGACATTTTCGGAGATATGATATGAGGAATTTGGTCTTTTTGCAGACTCCTAAATTACATTCAAAACAGGTGACCTGGGGAAAATATTCATAACTTTCTCTCTGAGCATTGGATTGAAATTTCATAAGAAGGTACAGAAAGAGGATGGACTTTAGTTTCTTGTATATCTTTTTCAGAGCCACGGGGCGAAAAATTGACACGTGGCACTTCATACAAGTTCGCTCTTCTGGAAAGGTCTATAATCAGGTCATCTTGGGAGATTGTGCATAACTCTTTTTTGGAGAATCAAATTTGGATCAGACTGGTGGCATTGGAAAGAGGACACAGAGGGCTACTACAGGTAGCAATTTCAGAACTTAAATATCCACAAGTACAGAGTTATAGTCGTTTCAAGTTCGAGGTCCTAAAATCAAGAAAAAGCAAGATGAGGAAGTTTGATGGCAAGGATCCAGTAAATTGGATACTTCATATGGAGCAATATTTTGATCTACATGGTGTACCACTGTTATAAAAGGTATGTATTGCATCTTCATATTTAGAACCAGATCAATTTTTATGGTATAAAGGGCTTTGTTCTCGTAAAAAACTTGTTACGTGGTCAATTCTCACGGAGGAAATGATAGCACATTATGAGGATACAAAGAGCAACACCTTCTTTAGAGCAACACCACAACAATTGGAAAGAGTAAGAGGGCTTTGTGACATATTTGAAAGTAAAATTATGGCAACAAGGAAGTCTACCCCTCACAACTATAAAGATGGACGTGTTGTTCCTCCTAGCCTTCCACAACCTACAAGGGTTACACCACAACAATTGGAAGAAAAAAGAGAAAAAGGGCTTTGTTATAGTTGTGATAGCAAATGCACTAAAGGTCATAAGTGTGCTGAGAAGAAATTATTTTACATAGAGTATGAAGAGGAGGAAGAAAAGGATCAAGAAACATCAAAAGAAGAGGATATATGCCAGGACCCGACCCCAGAGAAAGAAGAAATGAATCAGAACATATCTTGTAAACTATTGGCAAGAATGACCACTCCTCAAACTCTCAAGATAGAAGGAAATATCAAGAAGAAAAAGGTGCAAGAAGTGAAAGATCACATCAAGAAAGAAGAAATGAATCCAACCATATCTTGTAATTCACTGGTCGGAATTACCACTCCTCAAACTAGCAAGATAGAAGGACATATCAAGAAGAAAAATGTTCAAGAAGTGAAACATCACATCGAGCGTCAAGAAATGAATCCGACCATATCTTGTAAAGGATTGGAAGAAATTACCACTCGTCAAACTCTAAAGATAGAAGGACATATCAAGAAGAAAAAGGTTCAAGCAGTGAAAGATCACATCGAGCATCAACAACAAGTTCTCCAACTTTTAAAGGATAGCGCCACTTCGGTGAAAAATCAAATGAAACAACAGGTAGATCAACATCATAGTGAAAAATGTTTTGATGTAGGCGATTGGGTATTTTTACTGCTACATCTAAAGCAAGCTATTTATGAGAAGGAAATGTTGGCAATACTACATGCACTTAAGAAATGGCGACCTTACCGAATGGGAAGACTCTTCAAGGATGAGGATGTGGAAGCATTGTTTTGTGCTATTTCTATTATCCATCCAGATTGGATAAATGAAGCAAGGGATGAATGGAAGAAGGACAAAGAAGTATGGCCACTTATTCAAAAGTTGCAAAAGATCCCAATTCAAACAATATTGCTAGATATTGAAAAGGAAGGAAAAATCATATTGGAACCTGGAGCAGTCACAGAAACAAGAACCCGATATCTACGAAATCGATCAATTTCAGAGTATCTCATCAAGTGGAAGAACTTACCCGCTGAAGATTCCACATGGGAGGACAAGAATTTTATACAGAAGCATCAAGAACTACTCAAGCGTTGAGGACAACACTTTTTGAAGGAGAGGGGCATGTTAGGCCCCTATACTACTAGTGTAACCCCTTATTGTTATTAGTACAACCGACTTATTATATTGATGTACCCATGTAGTGCCCATATTGTTACTAATGTGCCCCATAGAAGCCCATTATTGTTATTATTGTGCCCTTACATTATTATTGTTATGTCGGCTCTGATTATGTTATGACCCCTTAGACTCCTATATATAGAAAGGAGGTCATTTCATTTGTATCATCCAAGAATTGTTCATTTATGTAATGTAAAGGAGGTTGCCCCCTCGAAGAGGCTGAATTCTAAGGCGTTGATCTATCTTTTCTATCTTTTCTTGAGCTGGTTTCATAACACTTAGCCTCTCCACCATTTTTCATGGCTAGAGCATTTCCACTACTACAAAAAATAAACAGAATTGCCTTACCTCCTCATTTTCCAAGTTGTGTGAAACATTACCCCACTTCATATTCCTCTACACAACCCATTTCTTCGCATGATCCTTTCCTTTGCACACCTCAAAACCCATTTTTGTTACTTAGTCATTTTTACTTTTTTACTTTTCTAAACTCCCACACTATGACACATGGAAACTAGCTAGACTTATCATAGGGTGACAATTGGAAGATATTAGTTAGACATACATGGTTGGACAACGATTTAGCATAATGACTGGGAAATGAGATGACAACTAAAAACTACATTGTGCGTAAGCTACACAAGGTTCCCTGCCTCTTTTTCTTTCACACACAAATAATTTAAATAATCCATTTTTTTATAAAGCATTATAAATGCCCTCCCATAATGTGTGTGGGATGAGTGAAATGGATTTATAAATCAAAAGGCCAAGATTCATGTGAAGGAGATCAACCTTTGCCGAGTCACTTTATCTATCAAAGGTGGCTAAGTCATGACATTTTGGAGGCCATAACTTGAGTTCCTGATGTTTGTTTTGGGAAAATGAGAACTCGTTGCAAATCTATAATAATGAAGAACACGTTGGGACTAATTTCCAAGGATAACATTATAGATATCACTTAGTTTTTTTTTTTAATATAATGAATTTTTTTTTTTGTATTAGATCAAAATTTGCGCCTGATCACAATAGATATATAAGGAATTACATTAGTTATTTGCTTAATTCTTTCAATCTACTCCCTCTTATCCAAAAGCAAAACCAATCTCTCGAGAGGATCATTGTTCTCACATATAAAGGTGGGATTTTGGAGGTGAAGACCTTCCAATAGAGCCCCAATATGTAGGAAATCTTACAATAGATGAATTACTAGTTAATGATATAATCTCACATTGCGATATACTTTCCCAATTCGATGGTCTTATTTAGATTCGAACATTTGAATCATTTGAGCTTAAAGTCAAGCTATTCACCATTCCTTGAAGCTCTTCTACCTACTTTCGGAGATAAATCATTTTTTCATCCTCTTTGTCCACCTTGACACACACTTCCATAAGGATATCCATCATACTACAGGAGGCATAAGTTTCTACATTGTGATTTAATTTAAGCTGCATGATCTCCACTTGCAAGAGATCCAATTTGTCATTTAGTTGTAGAGGTTCTTATAGCCATAGTGTGGAAGAATCCTCTGGCCTTAACTTGCTTATTTGATGAAACAAGATTAGTGGATATTAACCCAATTCTCTTATAAAACCAGAGAGTAAACAAAGAGATATTGTTCGCAGGATATTCATTGTTAGTCAAGTTCCTCTCAATTACGACGAACAAATTCAACAATTCACTAAAGGAGAGAATTATATACATGGGATATACCTTACTTTTCCATGCAATGAAATTTGAATGTTTTAAATTCTCCAAGGTAGAATTAATGACTCGATCCCCAACCTAGAGGAACTTTAATTCACAAGGATGAATGACAATAGTTAAAGCTACTAATAATTGAGTAGCCAATAAACTTTGAAGATGTATTTGCCTCCCTTATAGCTCCAAAAGCCACCACACTAAACACTAAAGTTTGCTTAGAATTATATCCAAAGTACCCTTGCATTTTCTAGTTTCCTTCAATTTTCCCTGGGGAGAGCCAACAAAGGAGGAGTTTCCCCAAGGTCAAATTTGGAAGCACTACATCACATCCTAGAGTGGCATTATAAAATTAGTTGTATCACTCAGAGCTAGTGGTGAACAAGAATTCCATCCATCACTAACAATAATCCCACACAATTGATGCTTCGTGTCAATGTACTTTGTATTTCATTTTTTTAAGGTATGAAGGTAGGCCTAATTGATCATTAACCACAAGTTCACAAAAATTTGTATTGCAACCCAGATTGGCACATCCATCGTTGTCCTTTTTCTTATCCCTTAATGTGTTCTTAAAACTCATACTAGAGATAGTTTTAGATTCCTTTTTGACATGCTTTAGAAGATTATCCAAAATATTATCTCTTAGATTTGTATCTTTGACCATATTTTGTATTATAGTAAAGGATCCCCCATCACAACAAGAGAGGGAACCTGCTTTTATTTGGATAAAAGGACACATTACAACAAGCTATAAGCCTTTGCCTGATTTCTTTTCATCTTTCCCTAGCCCCATGAGTACTTTAAAACTTTAATTTCACGAGGGCAATAGAGAACCCCTCCCCTTCTTGCCACCCCTCACTTAGAAAATTAAAATAATAGTTGTGACCAATTTTGGGCCTATCACCAAATTATTTTTTAAAATGATTTATAGAAAGGAAAATCTAGAATATTTGAAGTGGGACCCATCTTGGAGGGAAAATTCCTAACTTCGTATTTTCAAAATGGATCTTTATTTAGTTAACATAAAAATGAAAAACCTAATTGTCCCACCAATGAAGGAGTATAATGAATATTGGCTCAGAAGATCTTTAAATGAAATTGTTAATCCTGAATAATTTCCTTAGTGGTTAGGTTAAACAAAGACTTGGAGCCAATTTATACTCCAACGGGTGTTGTATGTGGTGGAGAGAGAGAATTCATTCCATTAATCACCCTTTTTTAATTTGTTGAGTGCCCTTTATCTTGATTTGAAGCAATTCCCTTATTTTTCACGAGTCTTCAATCATCCAATTTTATGAATTGCTTTATATAATTGTAAAGACGATCTCTTCCCACAATTTGTCTCATTCTTCTAGGTATCGTCATATTAACTAGTCCATATGAGCCCAATCCCAGTCCCTTAGGGAAAACATCTTTACATTTTACATTTAAGTATTCAGACTTTGTTAAGTGCTATAGGCACTTATTGATCATGATATTTTATTTATGAACCCATAATTTCTCTTCTTAAACAAAATGTGAAATACAAAACTTGATAAAAACCATGGAAAGGACTATGAATAGAAAAAAATAATTGCAAACACATAAGAGTAACACAACGAGATTAATAACAAAGTTCCAGTATGGGCTACGTCTCCAGGTCCACTTCCAATGGAGTGGCCTCTTAAATTATGATGCAAAATAGAAAAATTTACATCAAATTCCTTAATATCAAAATCTGACTCTCTATTATGTAACCATACAATAACCTCTAAGAACCCTAGAAAACACTCTCTCCTTTCTTTGTGTTATCACTCTAGTAATTCCTTTGAAGTAAGAAAAAGGAAAAACCAAAGGTAACCACTATCCACTTTTGGAGATCAGGACCTAGCCTTCCTGATGCTCAGAGAGGGCTCTCTCTTTAAGTTTTAACTTTGTTTTAGTTAAGATGTTTTAGGCTAGCTATGATTGTTCAAGGGGTTTTAATTTTGATTGAAATTGGGTGGTGGAATTTCTTTAAACAGATGGATAAATTGTTGTCTTTCAGACCATTGGGCTATGGAGTCAATTGATAAGGAAGCAAGGCTGGATAAACTGGCTAAAGGGGATGTTCCAAGGGCAAGATAGATGAGTGTCTTTCAGATGTTTGAGATAGAGGGGTGAAAGGGTTTCACTCGAGGTGAGAGAGAAATTAAGGGTTCTCAGACCCGGATAATGAATGATGAAGGTAGGGGTAATCGAAATCAAAGGGCAGTTAAGAATCCTTTAATCTAGATTATTTATGAAATCAATTTAAACTAAAGAGAAATTAAGAATTATTTAATTTAAATCTCAGAAGAAAACATTCAAATGCTTAACTGTTAAAACAGAGTGTGATTTAAACAAGTTCTGAAATATTATTCCAGTTATAACATTTAGATTGAAACACATAGAAGATTGTGAATAACTTTGAGAAATTGACAAAAACACATGAAAATACTTGTCTGATATTCGCTCAACACATGAATCCTTGGAACAGTATGATCTTTATTAATCAATCCAGCTTGCTGGCTTATCAACTGATACAATAACCTTCTGGTTCTTCTTGATCAAAAAGTCTATAGAAATGTCTAATAGAGTCCACCCTACATACTTCGAATTGTGAAGTATTTATACAAAAAATTATTACAAAATATCTCAAACTAATTTGAGATTTAATTTAGGAAATAAAAATATCTTCTTGCAAGAAAATAGAGACAACTATTGAACTGCTTCATGCTGTCCCTTTTATTTTGGTACTGCTTGCCTTTATGGTTTGATTTTAGCCCTTTATGCTGCTTTTCTATTTGATCTTTCACGCTGGAAGCTTCATTTTACTTTTGGCTTTCATTTGATACACTTTGACATTGATACACTTTGACCCTGCTGATATATATTCATCTTTTCACCTGGCTGTTTTACTTTTACTGTATGCTAACATTTTTACTGCATATTTCTCACAGTAAATCAATCAATTTCTCCCATGTCTCAGCATTAGGTAATTGGATCTTCAACATCCTTTTATATATTTCATTTGCCTCGGTGTACTTGGAAAAAGTAGGCTTATTGATAAACAAGTGTTTTACCTCATGCTGGAGGTAAAACAAGTTTTCAAATGTTTGATAAAGTACTTTGCCTGTTGGCAATGCCTTGATTGATGATGTACTGACTTGTTATTTTGCTAGCTCTATGATTTTGTTGTTATAATCCTGCTGTGTCATGAGCTTGTCATTTATTACTAAGGGACTGGGTAACCTTTTCTCTCTCAAAATTTGAAATTTAGCCATAAATCTATCAACGGCTACATGCATATTTTGACACTTGTCCTCCAAGTTTAACATTAAGTTTCTCTTGGAAAGGACTTTTCTCACTTCCAAAATTGTTTTAGTTCTGTCCTCAATTTCTAATTCTTGAAGCTCATATTTATTCTTACTATTTAGGAATTGGATAATTCTAGTAGCATCTTTAGGCATTTCTGCTAACTCTTCTTTTACTTTTTGGATGGCCTCTGTAGCCATTTTTATTAAATCTATCTGCTAAAAAATTACCTGAATAGATGGCCAAATATCATTGACAGAGTTAATGATATTGGCCCATAGTAGTTCCTTGGCCTGCCCTAGGGGTTCTTTCAGTGTTAGGTCCTTCTCCATGGCCTTTAATCTTTCACTCATTCAGGCAACGTTCTGCACTTCTTCTTTGTGCATGATTTTGGCAAGCTTGTAATCAGTTTCCAAGCTTTTCATCTTCTCTTTCAGCTTATTCATCTCTGTTGCCTGTATGGACATCTCTTCCATAGATTGAACTAACTTTGCTGCTTCTTCACCTGATGTACCTGCTACTGATGTAGACTCTGTTGAAACCTGTTGTGCTGTGGGCATAGGAGCTGTGGGAGCCAATGAGGCTACCAATGTTGAAGGAACAATGGTTGACACTGTTGGGATGACATTTACTGATGTAGTGGCAATGTCAGTATGCTTTAATTGGATTAAGGATTAAGCTTTCCAATTCATTCTCTGTCTCCCTTAACTGATCATTAAGTTTGAGGACTAAGTCCATCAACACTTCATGTTTGGTTTGGTTTTCCAAGACTTCCTGTGTCTGGGAATGCTGCAGTTGAGGTATCTTCAGTTGTTTTTTAAGTTTTGTGATGTCATCATTCTTTTTCTTAATTATTTTCTCAGTGGCCTTGATATCTTTGGGATCATGTCCCAATTCAATCACTAAGTCTTCCAAAGACTTGATTCTGGTGTCTTTGGCCTGTGAGGAGGCCTTCTCCAACTGATACTGAGCTGAGATATTGGTCAATGAATTTTGCAATTGATGGGAAACTATGGCTTTACCTGTAAGGGTGGAGTAAATCATTTCTCCAGCTTGTTTGTGAAATTCAATTTGGTCAATGGGATGAATATCACTTGCCAATACCTCAAAATCAATCTTTTTGTAATTTGTTGATGTCCTTGGTGGTTGCACAGTTGACTTTATGAAAGACATTTGCATCTTTCCTTCCTTGATGTCAAAAGCTGAAATCAACCTGGTTTGATTGGTAGGTGTAATCTTGAGATACTGTGCATAAAACTGTGCCTTCAGTTTCTCATTTCTCATCTTGATTTATTTGAACCTGTCCTTAATATCCTTATCTTTGTTAGCAGACCTACTGAATGAGGAGAGTTCTACACTGAGCTACCTTTCTAACATTTGAGTGTGTGAGGTAGATGGCTCCTGTGTTTCTCCAGATGGAGTTGTTCCCCTGCTCATGTCAAATTCAGTATTGGTTACTTCTGCTGAGCTTTCTGTGTCTTCCTATTCTGAAACAAGATTGAGTCTTGGCATTTTGCTCTGGCTGCCTTCATACTACACATTAGATGTGTCCATGCCTGAAGTGGAGGCTCCCTCTCTATTCCTCTTGGGATTCTTTTCCTCATTTTGAGGAGTTTGTAAAATAGTAGGGGTACTCATGGTGGCTTCTTGCTATGGTACCTGCAGGAATGAGTTTTCATCAAGCTATCTCTCTAGATCAATCAAGGTATTTTCAACATCTACCTTTTTACTATCCCTGCCTATGAGAGTGTTCTCCAACCACTTAGATTGGTTGGAATATCTTTCTATCTTTGGTATCGGGTGATGAATGTAAGGCCCCAATTTGACCTTTTGTCTAAGTTTGGTCATAAACCCTTAAGGATCATATCTCCACATGAAACTGTTTTGGAACTTCATTTGTTGCAGAATTATATTTGCTTCTTGCCCTGCTTCTCTAGAATTGCAAATGAAAGGGCCTAATTGATTTTTGACTTTGAACTGGGTTCTTTTCTTGGCTGAGACAAATTTGACTTCGTCAGAGTTCATTATCTGCCTATAATACTCTAGAGAAAATAACCTCATAGGGAGGTATTTGGGGAGTTTGTATGGGGCTAGCTGGCAACCATATATTCTTATCTCAGTGTGGTTTTGGTAAAGGTACCAATCTCCCACTTTACTTTGCTTGGACAATTGGAGGACTCTTTTGATATCTTGGCTTATTCTGGGTGGAGGACTTCCTATCAGCATGGTCATGACTAGATGGACAAAAGAATCAATGAAGTCTATATAAGTGTATGGTGATGAATACTTGTGGCATAATGGTGTCCAAAATATGACAGACCTGGGCTGACCTCTAGTATCAAGCTTCTGGAGGGTGAAAGGGAACCTGTCTGACTGATAATACAAAAACACATGGTATAGTACAGATGGGTATTTGAATACTCTCTCATTATGCATTCTAGTAAACTGGTCATGCATTCTTTCAACTATGAACTGGGCATAATTGTACAAAGTAGCAGGAGGCTTTCCAGGGGTGAAAATGGACATGAAGGCTAAGATGATCTAATCAACAAATTCATCAGTGGTGAAACCTAAAACACATGATATCATAGTTATAATATGTTTGACCCTTTTAGAGAAAATGGCAGAAACATATGGAGGAACATCTTTAGGAATGTGTTGTTCTTCTACAATGAAAGTTTGGAATAATTGGGCCAGTCTTGATGGACTCAACTTGGTGTATTGGTCTAACAGATCTCCAATTGAGAGTGAAGTAAGGTTTGGACTTGGTTGGACTTGCAACATCTAATTGATTGATTCAACTGTGATGGTAAACAAGAATTTCTGGCCAGGGGACATTATAGCTCTCTGACTGGGAATGTAACAAGCATGGCACATATGGACAATTCTAGGAAAGATATGAACTTGGGGAAACTGGTATTTGGGCAAATTGGAGTCCCAAAGGCCAATTTCATCAGAATGGTTCAGATATATGTGTTTACTCAAACAATGAATTTTGAGTAGGACCTCATATGCACTTGTGTCTTTGATTTGAAAATCCCTGTCCGCCAGGGGGAGGTGGTCTAGGTCCAAATGGGGAGTAGTGATAGGTCTAACATCCATGGCAACAGGGGCAACCATAATTTAGTTCTTGTGGATTTGAATTTGGCTTTCACAGGTTTATTCAGAGGCTTTTGACGGAAACTATAAGTTTTCAAAAGGGTTTGGGCATAGACTTTTAAATTTAAAGTATTTTCAATTAATTTTACTTAATTAAAATACTTTATAGACTGAACGCTTTCAAATTGGAAAGGGTGACTGGTAGTTTATATTTAAATACTTGGAATTGGGTGAATTAGCTTCAAATTCGAGGTTCATGGCAACTGCAGATGTTTGAATGGCTCTGGTACGGACTGAGAGGTTGATTGAGGTCTCTGCAGCTTCTTCAGGAGTGGAATTTGAGGTTAATTGGTAAATTCTGCGTTTGTAGGTGTCGCACTGGTTTACAGAGGTTCATAGAGAAAATGAGTGAAAAAAGGTGAAAAAGGGCTTCACAGGATTTTTATTGAGCAACGATTATTTTTTGGTGAGTAATTCACATATGAATAGTAGGCGGTTTTTCAGGTTTGGTGGGGAGGCGGCTTCCCAAGCCATCGCACCGCTTTTGTGGAGGGAGTGGTATTTAAGAGGGGCCACCCGATGTACTCCATCGCTCGACACCTAGCAATTGGGGGGCCAGGGAAAACCACCTTATCGGGTGGGTAAAGGTCGCCGTTGGGCGCGATCGATATGGATGTGGACCGTCGAATGAGGGCGATGATGATCTGACAGTAGTCGGGCGAGGGAGGTGCGAGGGTGATAAGAGCATGGGTTTCGGGGGGGGGCCCAGGGCTTTAATCTTCGACGGTTTGGGATTAATTAAGACTTAATCATGGGTTAAAAAATCAGGCGGGGATTAATGATGGGATTTATCGGTTTTGTTGGGATATGGGGTAATTTATAGTTTATAATAAAACTAAGGGTTGGGATATTTATATAGGGGATTTATTTAATATACGGGAAATGGTATATCGGGGATTTATATAATAAAGTTAAAAATTAATATGAAATGAATGTGCAGAGTGAACATACCACTAAGCATAAATGTACGATTTGTGCAATTTACTTATATACACTTACACTTAGGATAAAACACTTTTGTGGGTTTTTTGAGTGAAATAGAATTAACATGGGGGGTTTTTTTACTTTTCCTAGGAAAATGAAGTTTATCCTTAGGAAAAGGGGTTTTATTAGGGTAATGAGGGGAAATGACATTTATGAAGGGAATTCTAATACTTGATGTCCCTAAGTCATTAAGCTGAGGGTCTGGTCCCACCAAAAGTCAGAGAAATGCTCTGAGCCTTTATGACTTGGAGGATTTAAGTACTAGAACTTACTTGTGGATGGGGAAATTAGTAAGTAAAAGGGGTGATAAGAATGAAGGGGAGTTAATTAAATGAACTTGTAAACCATTGTTTTTTACTTCTTACATTCTCATGCACATTGAAACAAATAATCATGCATGATAAATGTGCTTTTATCCAATCAAGTTTATACTTCAACAACCTTTCTTCTACTTACCCATTACTTACCCTACCATTTTTTCTTCATTTTATTTGGGTGCATTTAGACTAGCAAACCCTTATCATTCATTTTTCTTTTGAAAAGTAAACTATCTACTTCTAACCTTATATCATCCAAGGGCTCAGATTAAACTGATGAGCTCCTTTTATTTTCTCTACCTATCTAATGATCTACCAAGGTTAAACTGTTTGGTCATATTTTATTCTCTAACTATAAACATAAAATTCAAAGCATGAAATAGTCAAGTTTAAACAATTTGACTACCATGGGTTGTGGCATGGATGAAAATCTGCACACAACCATTATTTAAAACAATAAAGCAGTAAAATAGTAGTGGCATTTTGACTTGCACACTTTCATGATCTATTTTTGTTTTTGGGGTTCATATTTTTTCATTTTTTGATATTTTCTTATTCTTTTTGTCCTTTGATTTTTCTTTTAGGACATACCCTCTTTACATTTTTAAAATTTTTAATATGGAAAACATTTACAAAAAGCAAAGGTATGTACAATATTACAAGGCTCAAACTTAGCCAATTCAAAATTATGCATCCTATCACTGTTGGACCCTAACACTTTGATCTCCAAAAGGGCACAAAAAGAGTGTATTTACCACACATACAATGATAAAATTACAAACATAAGCAAAGGGTTCAACCTTTTTGTCACAAAACAATGCTTGTAGTTACACAATGACCCTACGAACCTCTATCGGAAGCCTCTCCCTCTTTCTAATCTCCAAAATGGGCAAAAGACTGATTTTTATACCATAAATAATCTAAAATAAGCCTTAAAATGCAGTTCGACTCTTTACACACAAAAAACATGTTGTGGCGTATTGGTAGATGGGTTGGTTATATAATGTTTGGGGCGTTCCCGACCTAGGGTTGAATCCATAGGCATTGCACCATAACACTTGATTCTCGGTACATAAAATTTATATATGGTTATTCCCACACAAATCACATGTTTGTCGCATGGTTGTAACACATCCCCTCCTAATATGTGCCCCAACCCATGTTAGAAGGAGGTAGTTACTGTGTTGATCAAATCTCCAAGGTCCTGTTATGAAAATGGGGTCCAAAAGTTCTGACCATTTTTCACTTTCTCAAAACTTAGAATGGGTGACATCATTGTGCTTGTCTCGTCGAGACCTTTCCAATGATATAAGTTACCATGATCCGACTCACAGTTCCAAAGATATTACCCTTCAAATATAAGCTAATTCACCCTTGCCATGTCATCATTAATTCCATGTGGAAATCACATGCTAACCCACATGGCATCTTATGTGCCATCCCCACCATCATGGACAACTCCATATGGATATGCACACTCCTCTGAATAACCAAAGGTCAAACTAATCCACAACTCCACGACACAATAAAACTTAACAAAGGGCTTGACCCCTGACCCCTGACCTAGAGGTCAGCCCGACCTCGCTCTGGGACATCTACGATTTGGGCCTTGACTAGCCCAACCCAGACCTAGTCGTTCGACCCTATCCCCAAGCCCCAATTGGTGAGTCCCATCGACGACTTGGTATACACACCTTGGGTCAGACACGATTCCACACGAGGCTCAACCTTTCCAACCGACCTCTGGACCTCCGACTTGGGGGGTCCTACATGAGACTTTAGGCCGGTATTGTGATATTTTTACAGTTCTAATATTTTTTCCAGTCTTCTTCATAGTTTACATAGGTGTTGCAACTTACGACTAACTCATTGAAAGTACACATGAGTTCGACATTGAACTTGGGGAATTACATGTATAGGATGATACACTATGTGAATGTGCATTCAAGTGTATCTCTTTAGAATTATAGGGAACTCGACCAACTCCCTCACACATCATAATGATGTGTTTCTTTTAATAAATCGGCTCACATAAGAGAAATTAAATAACAAATAACCAACAACTCATACTTGTCAAATTAATGAGAGAAACACAAGAATTCAGGCTTACACAACTTTTACAGAAATTTAACCATTCTTCATTCATGCATATAGGAAATCCATTATCCATTAACACCCACACAAGAAATCACATTCCTGATTATCAATAAGAGCATGCAACTAGTTCAATGACCAATACATGATATTCAAATATAAGAAGTATGAGAAAATACTTATCTTGTACATCCAAATAAACATGCAACTGAGATCAGGACTTCGACTCTAGCATTTTTCTTTTTTCTGTAGAGGGTCTTCTTTTTATCACACAATGGATCTTTGTGTTTTCTTATCGCTCCCTCTAGCAATGCAAACCTCATCCCTTTCGATACTTCCTTATATATATATATATAGATATATACACCAAGAGTCATCTTCGTCTCGTACTCCTCCCACTAATGTCATTGTTACCACCTCTGGGTTGCGTGGCACACCTACCCTTTCTATATTAACCATGGTGGTTCTGTTTTTGTGTCATCGTGGGAATGTTGTTGCGATATTTCCCTTCACTACTTCTGAGTCTGTTTTGTTAGTCTCTTGGCGTAGCTATACTTTTCATTTTATATATACACACCAAGAGTCATCTTCCTCCCATACTCCTCCCACTAATGTCATTGTTACCACCTCTAGGTTGTGTGGCATACCTACCCTTTCTATATTGATCATGGTGGTTCTGTTTTTGTGTCATCATGGGAATGTTGTTGCGATAGTTCCCTTCACTACTTCTGAGTCTGTTTTGTCAGTCTGTTGGCATAGCTATACTTTTCAT
The DNA here is from genome assembly GCA_031772625.1 of Pinus tabuliformis. Taxonomy (NCBI): domain Eukaryota; kingdom Viridiplantae; phylum Streptophyta; class Pinopsida; order Pinales; family Pinaceae; genus Pinus; species Pinus tabuliformis. The sequence continues at coordinate 194,786,884 of CM062807.1, read as the reverse complement.
TTAATTTTTGTTCTCTTTCTTGCAGATTTTTCCAAGGAGTAGTATGGTTCACGTCCTTTCCTTTCTCAAACATATTTAATATGAAACCATGTTCATTTAAAGCATAAGGTCAGACTACCATACTGGCATTAATAGAAACAAGGCCTCCTCAAGCAAATATCCTTCCCCAAACTCTGGAATCTGTGTCCCAATAACTCAACGAGGTTCATCATAGCAGGCCAATTACAATATTTACAATAAGTGTGGGGGGGGGGGGGGGTGGGGTTAAGCTAGGGGCTGTCACAAACCCCTCCCCCTTGGAGGAACATCGTCCTCGATGTTCTAATCCTAAACATAATGCATAACATGCTTGATCCTAGCATATATCATCATGAGCTTTATAAGTGAAACTCAATTTATAATTACATTTACACACATAGTTGCTTTCTCAACAACTCAATGAATTTTAAAATTCATTTACTCAACCACATTTTAGTGTATCTTTTGCAATTTCTTGGTGCCTTTGCCACACCCAATCTAACTTGACAACTTTTCCTTTTTTCTAGGAGTGTTTCCTTCCTCCAATATCGAGTACTATCGTCCTTTGTGGTCTTTGTTCCTTCATCGAATAGTTCCTGGCTCATTGATTCCTAGAAAACCTCCATTGTGCTTCTAATTCCAATCAACCATGCTCATTACCCTTTTCAAAATCAAAATTATTTTTCAGAATCCCCTTCATTGCTTCCTAGTCCCTCGAGTGATCTAATCCCCTTCCGTGCAATCACTCACCTTCCCAGTTCAGGCATCTCCTTCTCTGCTTCTCAATTCCTCGGGTGATCCATTCCTTGGCAAGGATTCCTCGAATCATAATGATTTCATAACCAAGGAAAGTCCCTGCCTTAACACTTTCATACCATTCATAGCATGCTTCATGATAATCAATTAGCACCATTGGGTACCGGTGTCCCACAATGGCCCTATTCACCTTGCAACCAAGTCCATGCATCCAACTAGGAAATTTCCACGCTCTCCTACATCAGGGCACACAATTATCCATGAGACTCATCATGAAGGAATTGCAACAAATTTAAATCATACCTCATTAACGTCTTACCCATCAAGTGAAACTCATGATTTTATTTTGCATCCTATCAAATAAAGCCAAGTTAGCTCATAAAAAAAACCATCATAAATGAATGTATCAAATTATGTTCATAATTTAGAAATTCATGAAATCAATGGAATACTGATACTCATCTTTGAATTTTTCTTCACTTCTAGTTTTATACACATTGGATCAGTTCCCAAAGCGGTAAGCATCCAATGGCTTGCTCTTCTCTCATACACATACTGGATTGGTTGCCAAACCCAACTAGTATCCAATGTCTTCTCTTCTCTTCAACCTCATATACACACTGGATTGGTTGCCAACCCAGTAAGCACCTTGTTCCTTCTATTCTCTTCGACCTCGTACACACACTGAATTGGTTGCCAATCTGACAAGCACCCAATGCCTTCTCTTCTCTTCAAATTCAAATTTACTAAGTGGTTCGGCCCCAAGGCGAGCACTTAGTAAGAAATAAATATAAAGAAGCCCAATCACTACCCTGCAAATATGGGCACTATCAATCCTAGTTGTCATCTATTGACAATAATATAGGCGTATCCCACACCTTCACAGGCCTAGGAAATCCCCATTATGGGTATTCTACCTGTCCTAATCAACACAGGCCCATACAATCCCATACATGTCTGTCTTAAACACATTACACAACAGACATGCCTAGAAAGTCCCATACCTACTTGTCCCAAAACATTACACAACACATGCACATACTAAATAGTGTACAAGACAACACATACACATATACACATGAACAACACAACAAATATACATGGTACAACACATCACATACACTTTACAAATGGCACAATATAACATGTACACAACAATGTCAAAAATCTAGAGACCACACCGTCTCTATCCACAGACACTAGGCAACACTGCCTCTAGTGTATTTTCTGCACTTTACCACGTGCATTCACAATCTAAATCCGAGGTTTGTGGTTTCTTTAATTATCCATGTTTTTCTCAACATGCCACAAATTACACTGCTTTCATTCTGGTGATATATCCCTCAACATTCTCTGTTCATAATACTAGCCTAGATCCTTCTTTACTCCAGATCTATCAAGCATCGAGAGGGATCACATCTCTCGAGGTGCAAACCTTTACTCAAGTTTTTCACTCAAAAAGAGGTTTGCACCTTGAGATATTTGATCCCTCTTGAAACTTGATATATCCAGAGTTAAGATGGATCTAGCTTAGTTATAAAAAATTATATGTAATTATTTTTTTCTAAAATTTCCATAACATCATATTCAAATATAATTTAACCAAGCCAATTTAAACTTTTAAGTAGTATACACATTTCAAACCACATAATAATGATGTCCTTGTTAATGTTGAATAAACCTTGTTAAATAATTATTATATTATTTATGTCAATTTTGAATATTTTTTAGGAACTATTTTTTTAATGATTATTTAAATTTCTAAATGATATGAAATGGAATCGTTTTTTTTTTTTTCAAATTTTATTAGTTTTGTTGATAAAGATAAAGTTTAAAAGAAATTATTTTCTTATAAATATCATTTAGGTTAAAATCATCGCTTAATTATGAAACAAGGATGGCTGCGAAGCAGCTAGTCCCTGCACATAGTTCTATCTAGCCGCCTTTGAATTCGTATACTATGTTTTGACATTCAGAGATTGACCAGCAGCACTATATGCCGACAGTTTCCCAAGCAGCTTGGCTTTCAATCAGGTTTTCTTCCCGGAAATCTCAAGCCTAACATTTCTTTAGGCTTCTATAACACTCTACTTATCAGATATTTTCTCATATGATACAAAATCATGGTTTTGTTATTGCCAATTTCATGTTGTTCAAGGAAGCATGTGGAACCATGAGTAGCTTAATTTCTCTGCCTTATTTGAAGAACATAATGTAATGGAGTTTGACTTATCAAGTTTCACTTTCAGAAAACATAATGAATAATAAATACGTTGATAAATGTTTACAAAACCAAGTACATGGGCTGTCGTAGGCTTCAATTTTTAAGAAGTGCTAGCAACATTTCACTATTTACAAGATTTCTCCCCAGTAAGAAACTCTTCATGCTATAGCAGGAGATATAGTGGAGTAAGTTACTCCCCGCAGATTTGAAGTAGTTCTCAGAAAAAGAGAGTAGACTAGTTCACCAGTTTCAGTTTACATAAATCACACAATTGCAATATATATAGTCACATGAACAAGTTTCAGTAATACATAAATCACGATTCAAGATACACCAGTCTATGTTGCTAGGACCACAGCATCGCCTTGACCAGGGAAAGACCCAGGGGTCAGCCCAGCAAAGACTCAGTAAAAAAGAAAGCATAAACATACAGACCATATAAAAGACTTGACATGTAAATCATGAAAGAATTCTAAAAACCAGATCTGAAAAAGGTTGTTGATTCGGTTTGGGTAGACAGAAAGACTCGCAGTTATACTGAGAAAGAACCTCAACGAATCTTGCAATCGACGATCCCCTACACGTCTTTTCACGGTACTTCATACAGCTAGCTCTGTCCATCCGGCTGCAACGCCATTAAGATTTGCAAGCCGTTTGCTATCCATACATGGTCATCCAGGAGCCACGGTTTTCCTCATAAGATAAATTTGACGGTGCTCTAAGGGAATTTTTTTATGATGTGTTTATTTTTAAACTGCTTTTCATATCATTTTTAATATTTACTCTACTCTATTTAATATTTTTTCTATAAAAACATAATAAAATTTCTATATATATATAATAAAAAAAATTAATCAAACATATATGAATTTCAGTTTATCAATTAAGAACATATTAAAATAATAATCTTACATAAACTAATATCAACCAAGGAAAAAATTGTGAAAATTAAGTGAATGCATTTAGATATATAATACATAATTGGGCACTATAACCTTTTCTTCTGCAATAGAGTCCAAAGATCAAACTTTTCCAACATCTGAAGTCGGCACTTCCAAGGTGTAAGCAATCTGGCTACCATTCCCAGGATCCGAGGATTGAGCCATGTGGAACCAAATATTTAAACAATGAAACATGTTGAGAACCATCTGGGCTCCTCACGAGGGCACAAACTTATTTCCAGAACACGAAGGCCACTTGCCTCATGACCCTATTTTCCAGAAAACAAAATGCAATACGTGGATGAATACCATGCAATACGTGGATGGATTAGCAACGTTCCTTCCAGGTTTTCTATAGTTCAAATTGTGTTTAAGAATTTTTTTAGCATTGACCACTCCGTCCCTCGTGCCTGTTTCAGATTCAGCGAGCAATCATCTTTGTGGGCACTACAGCCTTCTCTTCTGCAGATTCAGCAAGCAATCATCTTTGTGGGCACTACAGCCTCCTCTTCTGCAATGGATTCCAAAGATCAAACTTTTCCAACATCTGAAGCCGACACTTCCAAGTTGTAAGCAATCTGGCTCTCGAATTTGAAGATTTCACAATTAAAGAAATTGTCGACAATGAGATGACGATGAAATTGATTTTTATTTCTTATTCTGAGCAAATTGATTTACTCGACAGAGAGATTTAGAGAAGGTTTGCTCAGCATGGATAGTGGGATGTTGGAATGGCAATGGGATTTTTGGTCATCACCGAACATGATATTGGATGCTCTCGGTTTGTGACTGAAACAACAACGGCTAAAGATGATTTCACTTGGTTAACGGTGAGAATGCATCGTACAGACAAGCCTATTCAACTCTCATAGCTCGATGGCTATTTGACTGAGCTTGGCATGCTCGTAAGTAAGGTGGTTGGCCAGGATCGTGGCAATGGCTTGGCATGAGGCGCGACATGCATAATGCAGAGAAAGGCGAACTTATTATGTTGAAATAACAGAATGCCAACCCTTGTTATGTTGAAAGAACATAATTCCAACCCGGTAGGGAACCCACTTGCAACTTTGCTGGCGCTTGAGAATAACTTCAATACAGGGGCAGTCGAACTTGCAACTTCTAGCCTAGCTGGGGCTAGTCAGTGCCAGAAGGGCAGTTGATAGTCAATCATCGCCAGTGCTCATTACCGTTGTCGAAAGGTAATAATCTAATAATCTGGTAATATTCTGCATGTAAAAACTTCCAAAAGCACAGTCATTAATAACCTGGTAATATTTTGCATGTAAGAACTTCTAAAAGCACCGCGTTAATCATTAAAAGAATGCATTTTTACTTTATCTAACAACGATAAATTGATTGTTTATTCAGACAAAAGGCTAGAGCCACAAAACAGGCTTGGTTCGAGGGTCAACATACATTTTTTGTCTGCACAGGTATGTTTTTTCACAGTGAATCTAATTATATACTTCAGATTTAACATGGATACAATCTGAACATTGATACAATAGGTAGAGTTGAAGGATGCTTAAAATAGCAGTGCCCTCAGACTTTAGACCGCGCATTCAGCTAATGGATGGGAGGAACTAGTCTAACCCTGGTTCAGGATTGATTGGTCATTTTTCCAGCCAATCTCAGATATTGAATAGAAAAAGAAAATTGATCATAGTTTTCGAACTTGCGCTACTTGCAATTTCCAGAAAAAAGAAAATTCTATTAATTGCAGAACTAAAAATATCCAGTAAAATGCAGAAGAGTAAATGTAGATTTCAGTTTCATGTATGAAAGCAGTACAGGTTTAAAAAACTATTTATCTCACCTTGTTCATTGTATCTCACCGCAGAAACATAGCTGTTGCGCTTCGGCTTCATCCAACGATCATGTAATCTAGTCGCCATCCCCAGAACTCGAACCAGTGCCACCGACAAGAAGCCAAGGGCCGGACTTTGCTGAGCGGTGGGCCTACTTCGGGTGGACAGCTAGAAGTTAACAGTTTGAATACTACTATAGTCAAGGGAATATGGGAGAAGAGACAACGAAGGTTTCTCTAGCATACAGTTTGGATCTCCATATTGAAAGAAGCTCAGATATGTCTCTCTGTAATCTCGGGTAAACAGTGACAGTATGAAGTTCGGATCTCTGGGTAAAAGGTCTCATTGCTATAGCAGAAAGATAGGGTTCAGATGAATGAACGGGGTTTTGCGCAGAGAGCTGTTGATATTGGGGACTCTGCTGAGCGGGTAGGCAGGTGCTGATATTGGGGACTCTGCTGAGCGGGTAGGCGGACACCTCCCGCCATGCACAGACACCTGCACAACAGCCGTTAAGATCAAACCTTTAGCATATGGCGGACACCTGCACAACAACAACCTTAGCATATGCCTGTTCGGATATAATACGAATTAACATTAAGAATTAACCAATTAATGTTAGCATTAACAGCAAACCGCTCACGGTCAGGCATAATGAACTGGGCCTAAATAGCAATTTAGGCTATGGTCGGGCCTCTTCCGCCTCGGGAAGAGGCCAAATAAGATGGCGAAGGAATAGATGGGCGCACATCAACGCAAGGTCAATTCCGAACTTTATAATAAAACTGCAAATAACATACTAAAAAACTGCAAATTAATGCTAAGTCGGCTACGAACGATTACTATAGTCCCTGCCGGATGCCAGATGGCAGGGACTAATAAGACCTGACGTTACGTTTCATTAGGTAATTGCTTTTGATTCACTAAAACTTATGTTTTTATATATCCAAAAACAAATAAAAAAATATGATAAAATATCCAAAAGCAATTAACCAAAGTAAAAGTCTAACCATTATTATCCACCAATTAATAACGTAAATTTTTATAAATAAAATAATAAACCAACCCGTGTTTTACATATGCACCAATCACCAACCAATAATGTAAATTTTTGTGAGTGCAAAATGTTTATAAAAAGGTTTTTTTTTTTTTTTTTTATAAATCACATACATATTTTTCGCAGACTAATTTCGAATCACTTAGTATGATTCATCATCAAACTAAGATAGATAGTCTCATATAAGCAAGCTATTAAATATTGTTAAGATGAAAAAAAGTACAATGGTTAAATCATAACCAAAGGAAAATAACTAATATTTTATTCAAATGAAATGTTAAAAATCTCTGTATTCAAGCTTCTGCGATTCATAATGAATTAAACAAACTCTTTTAGTAGAAATCAAATGAGTTTTTTTGTTTTTTGTTTTTTTTTTTTTTAATATAGCCGTTACCTATTAATATTTTTAATAAATTAATGAAATAATATCATTATTTAAATATTTTTTTCAAAAACTAGCCGTTTAATATAGTGGTTACTGAATAATATTTGTTTTTAATATATTAATATATTAATATTATAATTTAAACATTATTGTTCAAATATAGTCATTACTTGAAATTATGTCTTTACATTGCTCTCTATTTAAGCTTTTGCCATGGTCTGCCTCTTCATCTAGTCCTGATGATGAATCACACTTGTTGGTTCGAAACACGTCGGCCAAAAAATTCTCTCATGTGATTTCTACTGAAAGACTTTGTTAAATTAATGTTAAAAATCTATTAATTATTAAATTAATAATAATAATAATAATAATAATAATAACGAATTTAAAATAAAAATTTAGGAATATTTTTTTTTTGGATTTATTACTAAACAAATTTATAAATTAATAATATATATATATATATATATATATTATTTATATTTATGAATATAAGTATATATATTTAATATAATAAAAGATGAATCTATCAAAAGAAAATGATCAAAATAAATATATATAAATATTTATAATTAATAAATAAATATTTATGGTACTTTTACATATAAATTTATGTATATTTATGTATGAAAGCATTTTTTTTGTTAGTCAAATTTCTTTGATTATATTATCATAAAAATAGATATTACAAAATGTGTCTCTATAGCCCCCGAGCCTCATTCAGACTAGACTTGTTTGCACTAGGGTTGGAGTATGCCAAAGATGGATCCTTACAAGCATTATTTCTACTAGGCTTAAGAGCCATACATCACAAAAGAGAGACAAAAAGAGCACAAATATTGACAACAACATATCAAGGAGGGGGATGGGGAGGGACTATAGGAGGTGCAACATGAAAGCCAACACGTTCATGCATGTGGAAGTCGATGTGTTCAACTCGAGCTTCCAGATCGCAAAGGCGCTCATTGGTGCGATGGTGGCTCCGATGAAGATTGTCCAGCTGCTCCAAAATCTCATTCTGGATAAATTGAATATCATTCATATATGCAACCAACTCATTACGGTCCTCATATCGGTGTTCTCAAATGATGTCCATATTTTCCTGAATTCATCTAAGTTGCTCTGCAATGGACTCCAATGAAGTTGGAGTGTCAACCCAGCTAGGAGAATGAACCAGAGAGTGAGCCACCTCACCGTCACGTTCCATACCTGCAAAATTACTGAGAGCCAGATGACCTGCAGGGAAATGGTATCCACCCCCATAGCGTGAGCACCCACGATGGCGCGACATCCCTACCGGACTATGAAGATTATAAAATGGGATGTGGAAAGGGACCCGACACCCCCTTTCAGAGCAGAAGATAGAGCCCCTACCAAAAACACAAGGGAGCCTGTCCAGCTTCGAAGCACTACACACCCAACAAGGAGAAGCCTTGAGAGATAAGATATATACTTTCTTGAGGTTAAACGTATGACATGGATGCCTTCTGTAACTGGATGAACGAACTTCCAAATGATCACTGCACTGGAGACCCCGCCCACAGGGTATTAACACCATACCAATGACAATTTAGAGGGAATAGAGGGAAAATGAGAGTTATAAGCAAATCCCGACTGAGGATAATGAAGACAGTGAACACAAGAGACAAAATAGAATAAAGAAGGTGGTAAAATTTGAGTGGGGGTAGACATCAACTAGAAACAATGACAACGTCTAGGGCTTGAGCAGTTGAAACCCTCCAACTCAGACCCCCGAAATCCCCACTGCGAGAATTACCAATGCCACTCTCCTGGTCACTTTTCCACTTCACAAGACTCCATCTGGAAATGACCTAGAGAACATCCACTGAATAAACAAGAACCTTGCCGAAGAACCAAAGACAAAGTAGAGGGGTTACCTTCACGAAGCATAGGAAACAATCCACCTTAAACCTGCTTTCAGAATTGATGAGAATTTGCCTTATTTCCCATCCTAGCTCAACACTAAGAAGAATTCCACCTCTCCAAGTCGAGCCCGAGTCCCAAATACTTATTTGAAAATCGTAGTGAATCCAGACTACAACAAACAATCAACCACTATGCTGCTCAAGCTGAGCCAACACCGAGGCGAGCACGCACGGTCTCCGTCATGAAACTTACTGTGCTTCCAATGCCCTAAAATCATTGCCCAGGTTACGAATGTTGGGTGATTAACCAGAGCACCATTTAATTGCCAAAACTTAGCTTCTGGAGAGTTCACACGGTAGGAGTATCGTCTCCATTAGCCATAATTAATAACTAGCCTGTTTGTCACGTGGGAGAAGGGCATAATTTTGATGCCTAGTTTCTAAGCCTTCGTCCATCCCCATTGGGGAAAGAAAAATCTTCTTATATTAGTTTGGATAGGTTGTTTAGTTTCCCTAGGTCTAGGTCAGACGATGTTGGTTTTGCGAGCCCTGACCTAGGTTCAGCGTTAGTCAGCCAAACAAATCCCTACACTACTGGCCCTTTCGGCATTAGCCCGCGGAGCGCGGACCGAAGTCTCACCTGAAGCAGTATGGGGGGATGCTGGAACCAAGTTTCCGCACCCTGAGATGGTCGTGATGTTGGTTTATACCCCTTGTTCCTGCCTTCGCGTAGGTTGCTAAGCCTTAGGTCTTATCGATCTACCCTCTATTCCGCCCTTCAGTACCTCCTCGAAGGTGTACAATTGACCTTCGCGCAGCCCTAACCAGCGATTCAGATACTTTTGCGCCACTATGACGATGTATCGTATAGGTTCCCAAGTTATCTCAAGTGTCTTACTTATTCTACCAATCAATTATAGTTAGCGTCACGTAAACTGATATTCTTACTTGCGTTCAATTAAAATATATAATCACATACATTTGTGCATCAAATAAACATTTTAAAATAAACCCAGATTGCAATATAATCAGATGCATTAACAGAGACTAAATACACAACGATTGCATAATACTTCTCCTTATTGATATCTTCCAGTTTAATACAGACTCTATCCACACTGCGCACACAGCTGCAGGGGTCCGCGCACTTAGCTGCGCACTTAGCTACAGAGCCTCTACCTATGATAAGACTCGAAAACACTTAGACTTCTCCATTCTACTTCACTACTTACTCTTCATTCTTCACTTTTTTCTTTCTAGAGCTTACTTACTTAGCTCCTTTTTATACAATCCCATGGTCCGCGGACCATGGGTAGATCTTTACAGCCGACTTAACACTTTACAAAATAAGGGTAGACAACCCTTTATGAATCTTGACACCTTCACGCTCCACGACCACAAAATGCGGAGACTTTACAACTTTATTACAAAATTGTCCCAAAACATGGGCTTTTAGCCACAAAACTACTCTTGGGGGAACCCATTCCCAATAGGCCCCCAACACAAACATGGTGACTTGCCCTCGAGTCACTCTGCGAGCACCAAGATCTTGGCTTTAGAGGCAGCTCATCTCTCCATGATGGCCTGCCAATCCTCTGACACACGTCGCACACCCTACAATAGGCTTTTGAATCCTTATGGAGGGTTGGCCACCACAACCTTGTGCGTAGAATCTTCTACGCAGTCGCCCTTCCTGCGTAATGCCCTCCTGCAGCACCCCTAAGAGTGTTCACGAGGATTCTGCTTCTTTCAAATTCTGGTACATATAGTTGCAATACTTCATCAGACCCCATTTTGTACAAATGTCTGGCAATGACAGAAAAGTCTGCCGCGCGCACCACTAACTCCTTTTTCTGCTGGGTGGTGTAGCCTTCTGGGGTAGTTCCTGTCGTTAGGAAGTGTATGATATATTCAAAGTGGCCATCCGCGACATGCACTTCAAAGAGTTGCGCGTCAGGCAATCCTTCCTCCAAATTAGTGGGCTCTTCTCCCGTTTCAACGTGTGACAGATGGTCTGGTCCCACGTTCAGTCATCCAGGCTTCACAAGAACTTCAAAATCATACTCCTGGAACAATAACAACCACCTGTAGATTCTCCCCCCCAATACAAACTTATTGACCAGGTATTTCAACGCAAAATGATCCGTATACATATTAAAATGTCCACCCAACAAATAGTGTCTAAACTTTTGGAGCGCGTATACCATGGCTAGTCCTTTTTGCTCGGTGGTGGAATAATTCTTCTTACCCTTAGATAACCTCCTCCTTGTGAATGCTATAGGATGGTCCAATTCTCCTCTGCCAGCCCGTGTCAGTATTGCTCCTAGTGCTATACATGATGTGTCTACATGTACATGAAACTCCTTCTTCCAATCCGGGAATACTAAAATTGGTGCGATGACCATTTTTCCTTTCAGCACATCCAAGATTTTCTGATAGTCCTTGTTCCAATAGAACGTGACATCCTTTTTCAACAACTTCCCCATAGGTGCGGTGATTTGGGCATAGCCCTTGATAAACTTCCTAGAGTACTCAGTATGTCCCAAGGTTGTGCGCAGTTGTTTCACACTCCTTGGTGCCTCCAGGTTAATTATCATTGTGATATTGGCGGGGTCTACCATCAATCCCTGTCTGCATGCCACATGACCCAGCAGAGTCCCAAAAGGGACACAAAACAAACATTTCTTTAGATTGAGTGCAATCTGGTACCTTTGACAAGTATCTAGCATTAAGCGCAAACTTGCCACATGGCATTTTACCAACCCAAACACAGTCCAGTCATCAAAGTACACCTCCAGAAACTTATGAATGAAGTCTTTAAATGCAACAATGACTACGCGTAAAAAAATCGCAGATGCATTCTTCGAAAGGCATTATGGTGTACTGGAAACATCCCCATTTAGTCACGAAGGTCATTTTGCTTCTATCTTCAGGCGTGATTTTGATCTGATGGTACCTAGAGAACCCATCAGTGAAGGAGTACGCTTCTTGGCCACCTACATTATCCAATACCTCATCAGTGAACGAAGTCGGGAAAGGATCATGCATGCAAGCGTCATTCAACTTCCTGAGATCTATGCATATCCTTATTTCATCCTTCTACTTCTTTTCCTGTACCACCATTGGGCTCACCCAATTAGATTCTTCTACGAGCTCAGTTATGCATGCTGAGAGCATCTTATCTAACTCTAAGTGGACCTTCTCCTTATACTTCAGATTGAGATGGTAAGGTCTTTGCTTAACCGGCTTCGCGTCGGGTTTTAATGTGGTCATCATAACGCCCAGGTCTCATATTATCCCCTTTAACTCCGTAAATTTGGCGGGGAACAAATCCTTGTATTCGTGGAGCAATTCAATGACCTTATCTACTGTCGCGTTATCCCAGTGATCTCCAATCTTCGCGAATTTGGGCTTTGCCTCCATGCCAATATTTATTTGTTTAGATTTCAGTGGCGTGGTTATATCAGGATTCTCGATTGGCAGTCCCTCGACCTCGCGGTGACCCTCGGTTTTAGGGATATTAATCTTTTGGGGGTCCTCGGCTTCTTCTTCAATAGTCATGTTATAGCATTCCAGCGTGTGGCTTAGCTTGGTAGTCCAATCGGGCTGAAGCAGATCCAAAGGATCCTGCGGTATCCTAAATATCGCTTCTTTAACTTCTTGTAGCACTTCGTCAATACAATCAAACCCGTCCTCGAAGTTGAACATCATTATGAACCCTTCGCACAAGATATCCCATTCTCCTGTGCCATGGCGAAGATCTGTCTCCAAGTACCAATTCATCGGGATGACATACAGGGTGTGACAGAACAAGTGTATCCATTCAGGTTGGGGCTTCACTCCATAGGCCTTAGCCCATTTTTCCAATTGTGCACATGGATCATCCTTCCCATCATACTTGTCTGTCACTCGTACCTTCGGCTTCCCAAAGCGTGTTCTGATCATCCTCTTATACTAGAGCCAATCATCAAAACTACCCTTGTGTGTACCCCAACATCTCGCGGGCGTAGCGCACAGTGCCTAGTCCAAAGCCTGGAATCACTGCTTCTCTGGTACTTACCTCTCAAATGCATCCAAAAACACATCCACATCAGTCAAGCCATCATAAGTGGGCAGATTTCTTACCTCCGACGACACACAACGCAACGACCAGGTCATCATGTTACAACTTAGCGTAGTTACTTCATGTAGCTAATTCTTCCAGCGCTCTAATTCTTCATCCAAGTCTAAGGTGCAGGAACTCTCGCGATCCCGTGTAATTTGTCCATCCGCTGTCGTATTCACCCAATCTTGGTCTCGCGTTGCTATCTTATATATGCAGTCCAAATTGTCATCGCTTTCATAATTGCGGACTAGCTCAGTATAGCGCGATCCTTTTGTAGGATCTAGGGGTACTATTATGCAAAGCGATTTCTTTTCAAATATCATCTTTTGCTTCTTTAGGTTGATTACCCCATTCATGTCAGTAGCCCAATCAATGCTGAGGAGCGCAGGGTAGGGGTTGCTGTCATCCACAATTTATATTACTTCAAAATCAACCAATGTGCTCGTGCCTTCAATATCTACAGTTACTCCTTGCAACTGTCCCATGGGGATGATCTTCTACTGATTTTCCATCCTTAACTGAATCGGAGACCACTGTAGCGCGGGTCTCCCCATCCGCTCCCAAGTCTGCTTTGGAAAAACGTTCGCGTCTAACCCCAGATCTAGAATAACTTGATCCATTTCATATTCTCCTATCTGCGTAGTGAGTCTCATCTCACATCCTGTCCTTGCCTTATGCTTACCAATCTTCCATACCGTGCGCGGTTCACCAGGAGTGTTTCTGGCACATCTATTTATGAGTTCCTGTAACCCCTTCCCAGCCTTGCTATTGCGTAGCAGCTTCATACAGGTCTCTAGAAAGGTCGTAAGCATAAAAGGGTCAATTTCCTGAACAGGTTTATCTAGGCTCCCTGAGGTAGAGGCCTCAGTGAAGCTCTTCTTTGCTTCCATGAACGTTTTGCGTGCACCCTCCAAATCAAATTTAGCCTCCTTCTCTGGAGCTTTGCTAACCCACGCGCTGTCTTCAGGTTGTTTCCGCTTATCATCACCCATTGCAATTCCACTTCAGAGCACTATATTCACATTCGTATCTTCTTCGTGAGGCTCAACCCTCATCATCTGCAGGTTTTGAGTCAACTGCAGAGGTAGAACCCCTTTTTCGCGTATCCTTTTTATCAGTGTAGGACAGTCATTAGTCTCATGATCAAACTGAGTGCAATATTTTCACGACAGACGAGTTGGGTTAGTGCATTCGCGGGCATAGTGTCCTAGTGTTACACAACATTTTGTCACTATCCCTGTACTCCTTGTTCCTTGATCCTGGAGGACCTCTACAGTGAACCCTACCTGATTTCCCTTCATGAAGAAACTCCCATTGTGTCCCTCTTCATGAGTAGATCAATTCCCTTTTGCACCATTTCCCCTGAAACTTCTATTTTTCCCAGTTTACAAGACCGGTAATAATGGCCCTTGTCCCCCTTGCGTCGATATGCAGGGATTAACATTGTCCCTAGCGTTGACCGGAGTGACTAAGCTTTGTTTCAGTCATGCTGGTCCTCTTACAGAAAGTTTTTTAAATAAAGAGCCGAAGCTTCCAACTCTAGAAGCTTCGTAACGGAAGTCAGGTAAATGGTTTGGCCGGATGGGGTCGAGGATGTTAGTTTGGGCTCCTTTCCCCTATAATGATGGAACTACCTCAAGGGATAAGACCTTCTCCCATGAGAAGAGGATCCATCTCCCATCCATTCATCCTATATAAACCTCCGTTTTTCCCAAACACAAGCTAGTGTTGTAGTGTTAATGTTGGTGTGCTAGTGCTAATTAAGTTTGGAGTAAAAAACAAGCTATTCATAGTTGTAGCTCTCTAGTTGTGTGAGGGAGAAGTGTGATTTGGTTTGGAGTGAAGCCTAAAGGGAAGAGACTTAAAACTATTGTTGTTGATGCCATCATGGAATGCTAGCAAAAGTGTGTGGGAACCTGGTCTTGTCAGAGGAGAACGAAAATGTCAAGACAATGGTTGTAATCTCTTCTTGATTCAATATATATGAAACTATCGATTGATTTCGTACATGATTTTTCATCTTACATATTCATGGATTAATGTTTCTTGACTTGTTAAGTAGGTTGAATTAAAATTTGTCTATTATCACGGTTGTTGTTTTCTATTGTTTACTTGTTTCAGGTGTTTGAAGAAGGAAGCGAGAGATAGCTGGAGCAAGCACGCAAAGACATCATCAAACGTGATAAGCGTACTAAGAGGTAGGCCCTCTTTATTGGTTCTAACCTAAGGAAATCTTCCACAGAATGTATTAGTTGTGGCTAGACCCATTATTGGGCTAGAGGAATTTGTTTGTGTTCGCATGTATAATTTTACTTCACCACAAATTGGCGACTCCACTGGGGCACCAATCCTTCTGTTTGTCTTGTTTGAGATTTCATGATTTCATGTGAACTTTTATAGTTCCACATTTTCCCTTTGGTTCTGTTTCTTTTCCTTTTCTTACTGGTTTGAGTTTGAAATTCATAGTAGCAGATCTAGCCCTTGCTTTTTTTTTTTTTTCCTTGGCTCCCTTGCTTAGCACGCTTAATTCACTGATAGTTACACCAATCAGTGCGATATGCTGAGAAACAGTCGCGCCGACTTCCCTCTAGCGCTTGTTGTCAGTTAGGTAGTCACGCCGATGCCTATAAGTGAAGATTAGGGTTTGTCCTCGATCTTGGCCAGTGTGTTTTGCTCTCATGATTTCGACCCTGTAAGCCTTTTAGACCGTCTTCTCCCTGACTAGAGATCTTCATTTAGCTTGATTTGTGTGCTTACTTGGTTTAGCCCACCCTCTGATGTGTTAATTCTGGCCCTGTGTGAAGTTCTTTTTTAATTTTTATTTTTTTCTTTGAATCCCTCGATCAACGCTATTTTTGGCCAAACGTTCGCACTGATCAGGCCTATTAGTGCTAGTTTTAGCTTGAAAGTCGTGCCAATCGTGCCGATCAGCGCTACTTTTGGCCCAAAAGTCACTCCGGTCTCTGAGTTTAAAAAAATGAGAATTTCTCCCATTCCAATGCTAGTGTGTCTTGACCCTCAGACTCTCTTCTTCCTCCCAGAAGTGACTAGGATGCTTTGTTTGATTCATTTTCAATAGAATGAGTGAAAGAGTCTCATTTGTTCTCTTATTTCGAGTGTCTATTTTCTCTTTCCAAGCATAGATTACATTGCTTGGTTTCTCGTTTGAAGAATTTATGTGTTTGGTTGGTTTGATTCAAGGAAGAAGTTGTTTTCGGTTTCATTAATCATGCTTTGGATTTGATTGATGCTTGTTTGTTTGGAATTGTGAAAAAATTCATTAAAGTGCTTTATGTGAAAGATTCATTTTGCATTTTATGAAAAAAAGAACATCATTCTAGTTTACTTAAGCGAAAATATTGCATCAGTAGCGTCATTGAGAAGCTAGAATTGCATTGTCATAAACATTAGAAATGAAATGAAACTTCTTTTGTTGTTAAGGGAAGATTAAGTGCATTTAGGAGATTTATTAAAGAAAGATTTCATTCTTTGGTTGTTGCATTGATTTTGTGTTCCCTATCTCTCAATTAGTGTTAACTTTCATCGAACAAAGATCTCTTTTCTTATATAGCTGCATGTAGGAGTTTTGTCAGATGATAGTGGTAGGGCCGAAACCTAATTCAAGTTCAACCATTAAAATTTATCGAATTAACCTAAGGAAGCATTGAAACTTAACACTTACATTTAGAGGTCTAGGCTAGAGACGTGTTCTGGTGTCTTAAAACTTAGCAGCTATCGTTCTCTTCGGCACTAGACAATGCTAGTACGGACTTGTGCTCCCCGTACCATTGTGTATATAAAGGGAGACCCCACTAGCTCTGCAATCCTTTATCCGTAGGAAGCCGAGTCTGTTGCCTTGTAAATGTGATACACCGAATACAACATTCAGGGAGATTTCCTGCCCGTACTTCTCGGTTCACCAGGAGGTATTCTGTAGTTCACGGTTACCTGGTAATCCTTCATGCCTAGAGTACCCTGAGTAGTCATTTTTGATCTTTACTGACTCTTTAAATTTGAAAAGATCATCGAGCACTTGTCCTTTTGAGCTCGTTAATTCCAAAAGCGACTAGAGTCACCTTTCGTCCTTTTCTCGACTCTTAAAATATGAAAAGGCAAAGTTTTGTTTCAGTGTTTTAAAATTAACTTCCCATGAAATATTCCTGGTAAAAGTTATCTTCCTTAGTAATTCTTTAGGGTCGATTCCAATGGCAACATTTCTAGAGTCCGCTAGTCAAGGATTCCCCTCGGATGAGAATCCTAGTCCTTTTCCTTCTTTTCGAAATGTTGGTGCTCCTTATATGGCAACAATGTTCCTCCCTGTGTTAACCATTGGTTTACCTGTTTGGTTATTTTCGACCTTGGTGATCCTGAGTGTCCCAACTCTTGCCCCACCATCTCCTTCATTTGAAACACATCACATTGATTTTAAGGTTGACCTGTCCCCTTCTTCCCCTCTTTCTTTCTCTTCCTCTTCTACTTCGCTCGATGAAATCTTGAAATCCAGTAACCACGAGGCTAAGAAGAAGAAGAAGAAGACGGAGAAGAATAAGTCAGATAAATAAGAGGCCAACCGTGTGGCTATTACTCCAAATTCACCTCTTGTATACAAACCTTCTGATCCTCCATGGAAGGTTAGATTCCCTACAAGCTGTGTAAGGGTGACCATCTCCTTCGAGACTGTCCTGGCATTCTTAGAATCTTAGAGGTATGGCCTCAAAATCTGGATCGACCATCCCCATCGACCTCTGGAGCTCATGTTGATGTTGCACCTTTGGTTAGCGATGGTAAGAAGAAAGGGAAGATTAGATTCCCCTATAGGTTATGTGAAGGAGAACATATTCTTCACCTTTTTCCTCTTATGGATAAAGCTTCCAAAGTTTTAGAAAACCTTGCAGCTCCTCAACCCCATCTTCCTGTTGGTTATCGGAGGCCTTCTTCTGACCCTTTCCTGGTTGGTCAAGAGATTGGATTGGATTCATCTCTTGCCCATCCTGCTCTTTTTAGGCGAAACTCTCTTGTGTCTGTTCCCAACCAACCATTGGTCGAAAAGAGTGTTGACTTGGCTCCACCTTCAGTTGTTCACTCTGTTCCCAAAGAGAGTGGTGATCATACTGCTCATGTTCTTGTTGTCTCCTCAGATTCTCATGAATCGAAGAGTGACCCTCCTGTCTCGGCTGTTCAGGAGGGTCCTTCTTCTATTCCTACAGAGCATGGGGGCAATCATGTGATGCCCCCACCAAGTAGTTATGTTATCTCTTTCAATTGGGGTCCATTGACTGCTTTCCACCTCCCATCTTATGTGCCTTTCCAAATCACAGTACAAGCCTATAATATGGTAGTACATGGCACTATATTAGATGAAGGAAAGTTTGTTAGCATCATGTCTTCTACTACTTGGCAAGCTTTGGGCTCCCCACAACTTGTGCTTTTCACCCAGAATCTGTTGGCTTTCAACGCAGGAACCACTATGTTAATCCTTACAATCTCCTAGGCTGAAAAGGAAATCAACAAGGGTAACCTAAAACCACTTCAGCCCAGTAGCTAGCCCTACTGAGCATGAGAGGGATCTCTCTAAGTCTCTTATTAGTGATATGACTTTAAAGAAAATGAATTTTAATCTAGATATGTGTATTTTTTTGTGAAAATTTGGTTTTTTAAGGATTTGCTGAACTTAGGGTTTAGAGCCACAAGTAGGTCTAGGTTGTGGGAATACCTGAGAAAACATAAGAAGGAGCTAGATGTCAGAAGCCATGGTGTAATTTAAGTATTTTGTAAGTGTAGTATAGAGGATATAGAAAGGAAGAAACTAATTAGCATTAAAATATGATTTCATTAGCTTAAGAAGAAAAAACATATAACCATGAAACCTAGATAACAGAGCTTGATAATATAAGAATTTTGAGTATTTTATCACAAGGTATTCATAAAGAGGAGAAATATAATGTATGCAAAGATTTTTAGATCATGATAAAAAAAAAGAGTGAAGCACAAACACCATGAACTCACTGTGATAGAGTTCCTTGAAAATAGCTGCAACCTGTATCTATATTAGCTGAGAGATGATTACAATGCAAGCCTTCCTTTTAAAAAAGTTCAACCCTCTTCTCCTGAGGAGAAATGATACATATAGACTCTCCTAGACCACTTTCCCACCTTCAGGAGTCGAATTCCTTGGTGGAGGAACTGACTCCAATATTCTCTCAACCAACAGGTGAGAGTGAGAAGGTGCAACTCAAACACCTCATGAAGAGTTTGATTAGGAGCTTTCTTCTTTTATGACGCCTAACAAACATAAAAAAAACCTATGATATAAATTTATTCATTCCTACATCACCTAGCCTCATAACTTGTGCCATTACAAAGAGAATCTTGAATTTGACCAAGTCATATTAGAAACTAGAAATTTTACACAGTGAAATTTTCCATTTGAAAACACAGAAAATGCAGAAGTGTAGCGCCAAATTTGAGCTGATTTTCAGGTGCCTTATAGGGGTCAAAATGAAAATATGAGAGAATGGTCAACTAGCCCTTCACGTCTAATTTCTATAACAGTTTGAATTTCTAAATTTGGAGCACGGGAAGACCTTCAAAAACCATTCTCCCAAGGTCACTCCAAAAGTGCAGCGCCTGTCAAAAAATGGTCCAGAATGCTAGTTTTTTGCCACTATTTTGCCTTTTTCTCCCAAACTAAGCCACCTCTGCAAAATCTAAGAAAATTGGTTTTTAGAGGATGACAAGACCTTTCCAAAAATATAAAATTTTCTTCAAATGGATTCCCGAGGAAAAAGCGCAGCACCAAGGCGCTGCGCTTCTGGAAAGGCCAATTTTTTGAACTTAGACCAAAAATTCTCAAAAAACTCAAAATGCTCATAATTGGCTCAAAATTGGAGGGAAGATGTAAAATTGAGTTTTTTAAAGCTTCATGGATGCTTCAGCAAGCATCTCCAAGTTTCTCTCATCCTTTTGCTCTTTTTTGGCCTCCTTGAGCTTGTTTTCAAGTTGTTTCACTTTGACATTGGCGATCATGTTTTGAGCTTGATAATGATGCACCATGTGTCTGAGCATTTGAGTATCTATGTTTTCCTTCTCCAGGAGCTTCTCTAATTGTCCATTCACCCTGTTAAGCCAATATTCTTTACCTTGATGTACCTCTAGGGCAATCCTTTCCTCTAGGTCAAGGTCTTTATTCAACAGAATGTGCTCTTGCTCTTCTTGCAATGCCTTGTTTAGGCCCATTGTTCTCGGCCTTTTCCTCTTTCCTGTACCTTTTGATCCTTCAGGCTCGCTTGGTTCTATGATCTCCTTGCCTTTTCCAACCTGCTGCAATAGCGTGGCTTGTTCTTTTTCCATGATTTGCTGTTTGGTCTTAAGCTGACTATTTTCTTGCTCAATGAAGCAAATGATGAAATGAAGGAGTTAGGGAAGGGATATGATGATGGGGGAATTTTTTGAGATGGATACAGGTGGTAGAAAACTTAGGAAGCTTAAATGGAGTGAAATGAGGGGAATAAATGATTAGGAGAAATTGGAAAATAGAGCTGCTAGGAAATCTAGTCAAAATGCTAGGTATGAGCTAGGGTTTAGGTAAGGGTGAGGCAATCTGATGATTGATAAGTTATTTAGTGAATCAAAAGGCATTTTAAACATGTACAAAGGTGTGAGGTGGAATATTTACATGTTTCCAATATCAAAACTAACCAAACTATCAGTTACACTAATGCTTGTAGCATGAAAATTTCACCTAAACCCTAGATGAAGAGAACTTGCATTTGCATTCATCTTGCCAAAGGAAAAAGGTGCGAAAAATACTTATAATTACTTGTGAGAAAGCTTTGAATAGCAATAAATAGGTTTTCAAGCTTAAAAATCAAAATTTTGGTGATTTTGGATGAGTTTTGGGCTGCTCTGGCACAAGCACAATGCAGTTCACAAAAGCATAGCACAGTTCACAGAAGCGCAACGCCATCTTCCAAACCACTTTTGGGGGCCTTAAACTACTCCAAATTGAGAGTTGGATAGCTCGTTGGAAAGATCTTGAAGTATGATATAATATGGACACATCAAGCATGTAATTTGGACACTCCATGAGGGAGAAAAAATTATTTTCCCAAGGTCACTCCAAAAACTCAAGGTTTCTCTGACAAGAGCGCAACGCCAACTTGCAGAGAACTTTTGGATGCCTTCCACTAATCCAAATAACAAGATGAAGGTATGGAGGGAGTGGTTCCTTGCATGATCGAAAGTTGGGGCTTGCACACTGGTGGTGGTTAGTGCATATGTAAAAGAGAGATTTTAATAATAAAGAAGAAGCAAATGAAGACAAGTAGATGGTGATTTTTTTCTTGGAATGGTTTCTTCCTTATATCCTATGTTCTCATGTGCTTGTGCCTTGATGTTTATAAGCTGATTATGATCTTCTTGTGCATGTGCATTGATGCTCATGGTTCATGTTTATGTTTATATATGATATTTATATTGTGCTGATAATATTTTTGTGATTGAATGTTTGTAAATAAAGGGAAAAAGTATAATTTGGTGATTCACTTCACATTGCTAATTCACCTCCCTTCTCGCTATCATCAAGATCCCAATAATTGGTATAAGAGCTTCCAAAAATTGGTATCATAGAGGGTTCTTTTAGGTGTAAATTAACTGCTGGAAAGTAGATCCAGGTAATTTTTTTTATTTCTTTTTCATAATGGATCAACAATGAGTATATATGCTCATTGCAACAAAGTTCTAGGTATGGAAAGAGAAAGTTAAACCTAATTTATTGGCTTATCGATCTAGCATTTGGAAGTTAGTGTTCAAAGTTTATGATAAAGATTCTCCTTTAGAAAAAGTGATGCAACATAATGTGCAAGAAAAATGTGTGATATATGAGAATGTCTATAATGTACATATGGAGAAGATGGTGGATCTAACATATGATAAATAGATATGGTAAAAATTGTATATCCTATATGGAGGAGAAAATAGTAGTAACAACAATGCAGAGAAGAAGAGAAAAAAGAACAAAAAGAAGAAGGCCTTTGTTGGGAACGGGTCCCCTGGGGTCAATTTTGGGGTTAAAAACCCAAGTTTTGGGGCAGAAAGCCCAAATTTTGTATAAAGAAATGTAAAGTCTTCGCATTTTGTGGTTGCAGACTGTGAATATATGAAGAGTCAAAAAGGGTTTCTGCCCTTAGTTTAGATAGGTTGTGTTGGCTTGATGAGATCTGCCCTTGGTCCGCGGACCATGGGATTGTATAAAAAGGAGGTCTTAGAGGAGTCAATTTAGTTAAGTTGAGTTCATGGATGGATAGATAGAGTCATTGATGAGTTTGTAAAGGGATAAGAGTGAGAGTCTTAGTGTAGGAGAGAGGCTCTATAGCTGAGTGCACAGAGGCCTAGGGCAGAAATCCGCAACTGAGTGCATGGACCCCTACAGCTGGGTGCACAGGGTAGTCAGAGTCTGTACTGAAAATCTGGATCGTCAATAAAGAAAAGTATTCTAAAATTACTGTGTATTTTACTTCTGATTATGTTATGTTAAGCACTGGGTTTATGTTTTATTGCTAACTTGATGCGCAAATATATATGTTTTCCTCTGTTATATGAACACAAGTAGAAATATATGTTTACGCAAAGATAATCTTAATTGCATGATAAAATTGGTGAACACTTAAGATAATTCGGGGAACTATACAAAAAAGTAGTCACAGAGGCACGTAAGTCCCAAGATCAATTGTTAGAGTTACACAAAGCTCAATTGCAGACCTTCACGGGAGTTATAAAATACTAATAGAGAAGTACATCAATAAGCCCTAAAGGCTCATCGACCTACATGAAGGCAAAGTTAAGGTGTGAAACCGACATCACAACCATCTCAGTGTGTGGAAACTTGGTTCCTGCATCCCCCCATACTACTTCAGGTGAGACTTCAGTCCACACTCCATGGGCTGATGCCGAAAGGGCCAGTAGTGTAGGGATTTTCTTGGCTGACTAACGTTGAACCTGGGTCAGGGCCCATCAAGCCAAAAAATGGTTTCATTGCTGGGAACAAGATCTGCATAATGAGATGTGTGATGTAGCATCATTGGAATCCAACTAAGAAGGAGATTGAAGACTGGTTGGATAGAAAGATCCACGAATTCACGAAACAAGAAAACAGGAATCCGTGATTGATGAAGGAATAGTGGTTGGACATATGTCTATACATGGAAATTCACGAAATATTCTTCTGTTCTTTCTTGATTGAATTATATAAGTGGGTCATGAAGTTGGTAGACGGTCAGGGAAGGTGGAGTCTTGATGGTCCAATTGTGTGGACCCTGGATTTATTAAGGAAATTGGAAGCCTCTGAAGATAAGATCACGCATGTTGTCTATCATTGGCTCCACTGTATCATAGGAGGGTTTGTGACATAGTTAGCGGTTGATACTTCGGTTAGTTACAGTTAGGCAGAGCACCGCTTCTTCAAGGGGTCGCGAGGTAAGTACTTGAAATCATTAAATACTTGGATTAAGATGCTCTTGTGTGAAAAGCGGGTCATGCAGCTACCTTGATGTTTGGAGTTACACGAAGTGGAAGGTATTTCAAGGATGGAGGAAGAAAAGGTCCTGAGTATAGCTCGCTGATTGAGCCCCCTCTTAGTGATGACGAAGGAGCAACACAAGATTCTCCATTGAGTGCTATTCAATTGATAAGATAAGGGTTCCCGTGAATACCTACACCGCCTCCATCCTCACCCCATCCATCCATACCACCTCCATCCTCACCTCCACCACTTACCTGATCACCCACACCGTCGCCACCTCCATCACTGTTCAATATGGAAAACTCTATAAAGCTACTTGTGTTCAAGGGCGTAGGAAATGAATATCTGGAATAGTCTTGGTCTGTTGCGAAGGATGTATGGGAATATTAGGGTATCATGGATGCTCAAAGGAAGAAAAAAATGTTAGTTAGTTCTTTGCATGACCGCTCACTACCGTGGTACATTAAGTATAGTAATGATAACCCAATGTCCGCTTTGGCAGACATCCAGACTACGCTGAATAGGGAATTCAGTAGACCTAAGTCTCAAGCGCAATCCATTGTGGGATTCAACGAGATCATGATGAAGCCTAGGGAGACGCCCTGGGATTTGGATCAAAGATTTAAGTGTATGATCCATGAAGCCAAGATGAACCTGACTGATGGGCAGCACCACGAATGGTTTGTGGCCTCACTCCTGCCTGACCTAAGGGTTGTGCTAACACAACAGAAGATTGGGACCCAGCAGAAGCTCTGGAAATCACGATGAGATTGCACGGGACACCAATGCAGGATGCTAATCTGGGGTTTCAACAGATTCACGCGCAGTTGCAGAACCTTTTCCTTGAAATGAAAAGCCTAAAGAAAGACAGGACAACTCAGCTAGAAGTGCATGAAGAAGTTTGGTGACTAAAATGCAATGGTCAGGGGCATGACAAGCATCACTATTCAGTCTTTGCAAATTATGTTGCAATAGGGGGACCAATGCCTCTAAGGGTGGAGGCTGTAGCAGGGCCAAGTATAGGTGCTGCGCTATGGTGTGCTATATGCTAGGTAACTAGGAAACATGTAATCGACAATTTCCATTTGCTGTAGAAATTTGTACAGATGCCACAACAACTTTTCTGCAATTTCTGTCAGTCAGTAGGCCATGACGAGTGCAATTTTCGTAGTTACAAATTAATGATGGATAAGACACCTGCATACAGGGTGTAGGCAGAAACGCGCCCTCCGGACTAAGGCACTGGAGGAGTGCGAGGTGAGTATCAGGGGCGCAACCTAGGCCAAGGTGGAGGAGGACCTAGTAGAGGTTGAGGGCAACTTATTTATTACAATTGTGGAGGACCAAGACACTATGCGAGAGACTGCTTGAATGCGATGCAACTGTTGCTGTTATTGTACTCAGTTTGACCATGTGACTGAGGATTGCCCTATATTATTGGCTAAGATTCGCGAAAAGGGGGTGCATCCTCCGTAGCCGACTCAGAACCTACATATGATGAGGGCTGAGCCTTGCAAGGAAGACCCTAAGGTAAACATTATGCTGCGAAGTGGAACGATGACTGGTGAGGATAAGGGGAAGCAGCCTATAGAGGGTGAGTGGGTCCGCAAAGCACCAGAAAAGTAAACTGAGTTTGATCTAGAACACACAAAAGAAACATTTATGGAAGCGAAAGAAAAGTTTCGCTAAGGCCTCTACCTCAGGAAGTCAGGAGAAACCAGTTGAAGAAATGGATCCATCCATGATTACCACATTCTTAGAGACCTGCATGAAACTACTCCAAAATATTAAGGTTGTAAAGGGACTGCAAGAACTGATAAATCGATGCGCTGGAAAGGACAATGCTACTGGAAAACCACACATAGTTAGAAATCTTGGTAAGCATAAGGCAAGGAATGGACAAGAGATCAGACTCACCGAGCAGATAGGGGAATACGAAATGGACCAAGTTATCTTGGATCTGGGGTCTGACATGAATGTTTTACTGAAACAAACATGGGAGATAATGTGGAGACCTGCGCTACAGTGGTCCCCGATCTAGTTAAGGATGGAAAATCAATAGAAAATCATCCGAATGGGGGGGCTGCAGGGGGTAACAGTTGACATCGAAGGCATGATCACACTAGTGGATTTTGAAGTAATAGAGATTGTGGATGATAGAAATCCCTACCCCACTCTCCTTGGGATTGATTGGGCCACTGACATGAATGGGTAATCAACTTTAAAAAAGAAAGATGATATTTGAGAAGAAAGCACTCCATGTAGTGGTGCAACTAGAACCTACAGAAGGACAACGCTATACAGAACCAATACATAATTATGAAAATGATGATGACTTGGAACAAATTTACAAGATAACAACATGAGATCAGGATTGGGTGAATCTGACAGCATATGGGCATATTGCATGGGACCGTGAGAGCTCCTGCACGTCAGAATCAGACAAAGAACTTGAGCACTGGTAGAACTGGCTGCATGAAGTATCTACGATGCGCTATAATATGATGACCAAGTTGTTGCGCTGTGTATCATCAGAGGTAAGAAATCTGCCTCACTATGATGGCTTAACTGATGTTGATCACTTTTTAGATGCATTCGAAAGGGAAGTGCTCGAGAAGCATAGCTTCTGAGAATTAGATTGGGCACTGCTTGCTACACCTACAAGATGGTGGGGTACACACAAGGACAATTTTGAGGATTGGCGCAAATATAGAAGGATCATGAGGATACACTTTAGCCAGCCAAAGGTACGATTAACAGAAAATTATGACAGGAGGAATGATCCACACAATCACTTGGCCCAATGGACTAAAGTGTATGGAGCAAAGCCTCAGCTAGAGTTGGTCCATATGCTTTTTCATACCTTGGATGTTATACCAATGAATTGGTACTTAGAGACAGAACTCCATCATGGCACTAAAGAATGGGATGTTTTGCACCAAGGATTTTTTATGACGTTCAGCTTTGAGGATGGATTTGAATATATCGATGAAGCATTGCAGGAGGTGAAGACAACCATATTTAGGAACCACAAGATCCTCTAGACCTGATTCAACCTGATTAGACTACCTAAATGAGCCACGCGCTAGAGTGTTACAATTTAACTGTAGAAGAAGAAGAAGATGAACCGAGAAAGATTACTATCCCAGAGACTGAAGGTCATCACAGAATTGAGGAACCACAACTAGAGAACCTCAACATAATAGGCCACTCAGAACTAGACAGGTGAACATTGGCACAGAGGCCGAACCGAAGTTTGCAAAGATTGGAGAATTTTGGGACTACGTGACAGTAGATAACGTCGTCGAGCTACTCCACGAATATCAAGACTTGTCCCCATGAAGTTTTCTGATATAAAAGGAATAATAGGAGACTTGGGTGTCATGAAGATCACCCTATGAAACAAAGACTTTACCACCTCAATCCGAAGTATGACGAAAGGGTTTGCGTTGAGTTAGATAAGATGCTCACGGCGGGTATTATTGAACAGTTGGAAGAATATGATTGGGTAAGCCCTATAGTGGTTCACGAAAAGAAGAAAAAGGAAGAAATAAGGATATGTGTAGACCTCAGGAAGTTGAATGATGCCTGCGTGCATGATCCCTTCCCAACTCCGTTCACCGATGAGGTCTTGGATAATGTTGTCAGGTAAGAAGCGTATTCATTCACTAATGGGTTCTCTGGGTACCATCAAATCAAGATCATGCCGGAGGATAGAAGTAAGTCAACCTTTGTGACTGAATGGGGATGCTTCTAGTATACGATGATGCATTTTGGGTTGAAGAATGCGCCAACGAATTTTTGCACATAGTCATCGTGATGTTCAAGGATTTTATTCATAAATTTTTGGAAGTATACTTTGACGATTGGACAGTGTTCGGATTGGTGAAGCGCCATGTGGCAAGTCTACGCTTGATGCTAGATACATGTCGGAGATACCAAATCGTGCTCAATCTGAAGAAATGTTTATTTTGTGTCCCTTTTGGGATCTTGCTGGACCATGTGGTGTGCAGACAACTCTTGATGGTAGACCTGGCTAAGATCACGATCATAATCAATTTGGAGGCGCCAAGGAGTGTGAAATAGTTGCGTGCAACATTGGGACATACATGATACTATAGGAAATTCCTCAAGAGATATGCCCAGATTACTGCATCGATGGAAAAATTGTTAAAAAAGGATGTTACGTTCCGTTGGAAGGAAGAATTCCATAAGAGCTTGGATGTGTTGAAGGAGAAGATGGTCACCGTGCCGATCCTAGTCTTCCCGGATTGGAAGAAGGAATTTCATGTGCATGTGCATGCATCATGTATTGCATTGGGAGTAGTATTGACCCAAGCCGGTGAAGGGGACTTGGATCATCCTATTGTGTTTGCAAGTAGGAAACTGTCCAAAGAGGAGAAAAATTATTCCACAACAGAGTGCGAAGGCTTAGCTATGGTGTACGCGCTCCAGAAGTTCAGGAACTATTTGTTGGGTAGACACTTTAAGATGTATATGAACAATTCCGCGTTGAAATTGCTGGTCAACAAGCTTGTGCTGGGGGGAAAGATATGCAGGTGGATATTTTTTTTCCAGGAGTATGATTTTGAAGTTATTGTGAAACCAGGACGTTTGAATGCTAGACCAGATCATCTGTCATGCATCGAAATGGGAGAAGAACCTACTAATTTGGAGGAGGGGCTACCTGATGTGCAACTCTTTGCAGTGCGCATCGCGGACAGACACTTTGAAGATATTATACACTTCCTAACAATAGGTACATCTCTGGAAGGATATACAAGCCAACAGAAGAAAGAACTAGCAGTGCGTGCGATAGACTTTTCTGTCATTGCCGGGGACCTTGTACAAAATTGGGTCAGATGAAATATTGCAACGTTATGTGCCAAAGTTTGAATGAAACAACATCCTCACTGAGGCTCATGATGGAACGACGGGAGGTCATTATGTAGGAAAAACAAGAGCGCAAAAGATTCTACGTGTTGGGTTATGGTGGCCAACCTTGCATAAGGATTCAAAAGAATATTGTTAAGCATGCAACGCATACCAAAGTATGGGAAAACCCTCGCACAGGGATGAGCTACCTTTGAATCCACAACTATCACTACAACCCTTTGAGAAGTGGGTGATTGACTTTGTAGGACCAATTCATCCACCATGAAAGAAGATTGGTGCACGGTACATCATCACTGTGACTAAATATTTAACTAGATGGGCATAAGCGTAGCATGTGAAAGATTGTACAAGTGTGACAGCAACAAAATTTATCTTTGAGTACATACTAACAAGGTTCCATTGTCCAAAAATTCTAATGAGCGATCGCAATACGTATTTTCTCAATGAGACAATCAACGCAATGATGGAGGAGTTTCAGGTGTACCATCAGAAGAGCATGCCCTATCATCTACAAGCTAATGGGACGGTGGAGGCATTTAATAAAATATTGGAGAGTGCAGTCATGAAGGTTTGCAATGCTCGAAGAAATGACTGGGACGTTCGCGTACCCATGGTGCTATGGGCTTATAGAACGACTTGCAAGAAGTTCACTGGACAAATGTCATTCAGACTGGTTTATGGCATGGAAGTTGTGATGCCGATGGAGTACATTGTACCTAGTCTGTGCATAGCGGAATTCACAGGAATGGTGGATCGCGGAGCCCTAGAGGAGAGGCTCGCGCAGCTAACAAAGCTTGAAGAAGATAGATTTCTAGCTGGATTCCATCAACAGGTTCAAAAGGAGCGCAAAAAGGCATGGCACGATCAACACATCAAACTACGCACCTTCAAGGTAAATGATTTGGTTTTGTTATATGACAACAAGTTTGATAAATTTCCAGGGAAATTTAGGATGCATTGGTTGGGGCCCTATGTCATCAAGGAGATTACCGATGGTGGAGCAGTTCAGTTGGTAAAATTGAATGGAGAACCATTCCTAGGACGGGTGAATGGCAGCCGATTGAAGCCATACATCGACGATCCAGCTAGATGACTACATGATGGAAGCACAGTCTTAGTGCTCCAGGCAACTGAAAGGAGGCACGAGACTATAAACTACACTACCCGGGTTGGGGAGCTGCGTGATTGGGGAACTATGTGAAATGAAGGAATGTCACAGTGTTAGCAGACACATGCAAGGAGCTGCGCTATCCAAGAAGGGACCACGCAGGGCAGTCGGAAAGTGACCGTTATGGTCACTGTTCATGACTTGGCAGTCGGAAAATGTCCAAAAGGAGTGGGGGGCGGGCAACATCTAAGTCGGAATTTAAGGGAAAGATCTGTGAAAAGAATCCACCCATCTAGAATTTATGAATGAGTTATGGGGGGAATGGTCGGATTTGAATTTGAAAATGCCTATAAATTACTTGAGGCTGCCCAACAAAAAACACTTGGCATTTTGAGAATTGAGGTATTAAGCTCTCAGGCGTGTATGAACCCTGAGATCTTTGAAGCCCTGATAGAAAACTTAGTATTTGAGAAGTTGCCAACACAGACATGGGTGCTGTTGTCTACAATAATGTCGATACCTGCAGAAACCATGAGTGTAGGAGAAGCAATGGCAGCCGAAGGAACTGCCTCGAAGGTTGTAATGAAAGCTAAGGGAGCTGTCCCAGAGGTTGAAAGTGTAGAAGTACCGACAAAAGTTCCTAAATCCCCCAGGACACCCAGACCGAGGCCTACGTCGACCCAGGAGGGTCCAAAATCAAAGAAGAATAAGAAGAAAACACAACAGCCAGTGTGTGCATCATCTAGAAAGTAGCCACAGATAGGAAATCCCATTGTGTAGGAAAAGCGTAAGGTGATTGACCTAGAGCCTGAAGTCGAGGTTGAAGAACTCCATGTGGGCACGAACGACATTGATATGGAGGGGGTGGAGGATGTTGATGTGGAGGGGTCTGACACCATTTCTAAACTACCCAAGTACATTCCTCTGTGCAGAGGCAAGATGAAGGTTCCGAAGGATATTGATGAAAGTAAGGTCACACTACACACAACCTTTCTACTAGACCAAATTTTCTTTGAAGGTCTTCGCCTCGGACACATCCCCCTTTTAAAATTGGAGGACTGGGATTTGGTTGATGCAGAACATTTTCCTCATTTAGCGACGAACTAACTCATACACTGCGGCTCCTAGAATGACTCTGGTGTGACCACGTTAGAGCCAAGAAAGTGGGTGCAAGGGGTGGATAAGGCAGGCCTGTTAAATATGATATGGCTACCACATTACAACCGCACACCCATAACCATGGTAATGATCAAGTAGTTGCTGTGCTTGGTGCACGATGGTTGTCTATGGATAGAAGAGATGATACCCATCACTGACATGCTGATCCATACGATCACTCGGCTGCCATACTCGGGAGAAAATATGGCCATGGCATTTGGCAGAAAGACAGGCTAGCGCGATCTCACTGAAGCCATGAAGGACAAATTCAAACTCACTAAGAAGCTGTGTGGCTATGCCATCACAAGTATAGCTGACCCCACAGTCAAAGTAGCAATGTAAATCTTGGCAGGAAATATTATGCGAAAGTGTCGTGCAGGTGAAGTGCCGGCACCAGTAGTCGCCTTAGCGGCCCAGTGCGTGAAGGGCGTATAGTTTAACTGGGTGCACTATCTCTGTGGGGAGTTCCTCATGAACTGCAGAGAGGTGCATGATCACAGCAAAACATTCCACTATGCCTGACTATTTCTATCCATAGTGCTGGTCACGTGGGGGTTACCAGAGGATAGCCAGTTTCCTTCGTTCACGCCTGACCTACCACAGACAGCGAAGCTTACTTCACTGTGGGCTACGAAGGACCCTCAAAGGGTCAAGGACAGAAAGGTCTTTTGGATCTTGATGGAGATGAGCATCCATATGGCCATCAACCACAAACCACGAATGTCGCCCACTATGTTTGAGAAGCTACAGGAGAATGTGGAACTCAAGTCTGACTACCATTGGGTCTCGATACGTGCATGCAAGGACCTTGACCAGAAATGGTATGACCTACCATACCTGGCCATAGACGATGCAATTACAATGGTCCTCGATCACTGGCTGGTAGATTGGCGCACTGCCTCAGACTTGACAGCTGGGTCTAGCAAGATCGCAGCGCAGCAGAAAAAGGAGGAGGCCAAGCTGAAGATGGAGTAGTTGGCTACAAAAAAAGGAGTTGGTTGAGGACAAGGCTAAGGTAGAGTGCGCCACTACGAAGTAGATGGGAGAATAGGTGGAAGGAGAGGAGTGCGGCTCTGACAGGAGTCAGAAGTCACATTCTTCGAAGATAGAGGAGGAGGAACAGTAGTCAGACCAGGGAGGAGTAGACCTAGAGACCAGTCCGTTCTGTATTAAGTGCAACAAAGATCCACAGAAGGTAGGGCCGCGAAAGAAGTCTAAGGCCAGCAAGAATTCTCTCAATCTGATCACCTTAACAGAAGGTGATTTAAATGATATTGGTGATATGGTCAGAGATGCCACTGCGGAACTACTGCAGCAGTTCTAGCTACAATAGAATCATGCCTTGGGGGTAATTCATATGGGTCTATGTGAGCTACAGATCCAGGCGTCACGAGTCTAAACTAGCGTGGGAAATGGCAGCACAGTGTCAACTAGTTTGGCGCCCGGCACATTGGAAGTAGCAGGGATGGTGTGCACACTCGATCCCTAGCAAATAATGTTATCAGATGGAGTGCTAACCACAGAGACTGAAGCTGACAAGCCCAGTGTCAGTGCCCTCAAATGTATTGGGCTCAACTTGTCCATGCTTCCCAGTGAGGTGCTTCATAATTTACAGGATGGCGTGATCGCAGAATTTTGGGCCCACGAACAGTGCGCGTTACAGGTAATCAGTGAGCAGAAAGTCAACAACGCTCATATGATGGTACAAAGAGATTCCGCTGTTAACCTCGTCAAAGCCATCATAGACAAAAATGAGCGCGCGACCAAGGTGGTGGCTGAGGCATGTAGGTTTATCCCAGAGCTAGCCATTCCTGATGATGAGCCAGTAGATGTGCATATTCAAAAGTTTGTTGCTGGAGTGCACGACACCAGAACAGAGTTGGTGAAGGTTCAATTTGACCTGAACCTCAATATTATCAAATTGCAGTTGAAGGCCCAACCTTCAACCCCACCATAATTCATAGAGTAGCACGAGATAGCTGCGAAAGACACCGTGGTAGTGGTGAAAAACACAATGAAGGAATGCACCACACTCTTCAAGCAGGCACTCGAAGTGGTCACCAATTCGCAAGAGGATCTCACCTTGCAAAGGTTGGAAACGGAGGCCCGAGAGCTGCAGTAGCGATATGATGAAGTCAAAGTGATGGTGCGCACCATTGGCCTTACACAGAGGCTAGCAAAACTGGAGGAGGCAAAGGTCCTAAAGGAGCAAGTGGATGCAGCGCAGTGCAAGGAGAGCTTCTTCAAGGCCAGAATCGGGCCTTGGCTTGATCAAGCTTATGCACTCACTGCCACCATTGAAGGGAAGATGGCTGGTTTACAGGTGACTCAACAGAAGATACAGTCAGATAGTACAGGGCCAACGATGAAGCAACTGGTTGAGGAGATGGCACAAGCAACAACACAGTGTGTTTACGAAGTGGTAGTACTCCAAGTAGAGCTGGGAGGTCTTTGTGACAAGATCTCTGTGTCGGCAGAGTGACTTGAGGGCGAGTCACCATGTTTGTGTTGGGGGCCTGTTGGGAACGAGTCCCCTGGGGAAAATTTAGGGGTTAAAAACCCAAGTTTTGGGGTAGATTTAAGCCATGAAACCGACATCACAACCATCTCAGGGTGTGGAAACTTGGTTCCTGCATCCCCCCATACTACTTCAGGTGAGACTTCAGTCCGCGCTTCGTGGGCTAATGCCGAAAGGGCTAGTAGTGTAGGGATTTTCTTGGCTAAATAATGTTAACCCTTGGTTAGGGCCCATCAAGCCAACAACCTCATAGAAGAAATAATTTCATCCAGAAGAGTCTCATTAGCCTAGTGAGAATGGTACATTAGATCACCATGAGGAGAAACTAGAAGATAAAGGCTCAACATAACTAGGTGTGCTCCAGTGAATCAAATATGAATTTATAAGTAAAGATGAGTTGTTTTTTAGTTATGTTTTAGAAAAATATGATGATAGCCATATTGAATTGAATAGTGAAAATGACAATGATGTTAATCTCATTAAAGATGAATATGTGTCATCCATGGAAGTTATTGATAAAATAGTTGTTTAAGTAAGTAGGTTGGAAACGACATGTAGAGATTAAGAGAAACTTTTGCAAATA
Organism: Pinus tabuliformis; assembly: GCA_031772625.1. Lineage (NCBI taxonomy): Eukaryota > Viridiplantae > Streptophyta > Pinopsida > Pinales > Pinaceae > Pinus > Pinus tabuliformis. The sequence continues at coordinate 194,752,922 of CM062807.1, read as the reverse complement.
TGTGATGACAAGGAGGTTGAGCTAAAGGAAGAAGTTATCATATTGAAGACCGATTGATTGAAGCAAGAAGATTTGAGGATGTAATGGCAACCAACAAAAAGAAAAGGAAGGAACAATTGAAAAACTTGAGGCTAAAGTTGTCTCATTGAGGAAGTAGTTGGAACAGAAAGACATTCAGTTGAAGTAGGGGAAGTGAACTAAGTCCATAGAAAATATGTTTAAGAGCCAAATATCTCCAATGAATAGATACAATCTTGGTTTTCAAATGGGATATTCTAGCTCATAGGCACATGAAAATAATGATGCAAAGCCTAAGAATGGTTTAGATGAAAAAGGCACCAAAATGAGTAGATAGAAAAGAAACAAGAAGTAGAACCAGTGACAGCTGAGAAGAGAATATCGTGGAGAACCCTTGGCAAGAATATCATTCACTCCTATATTTGATGTTGGAAAATTTAAAAGGAGTCCAAACACCTTTTCTCCTTTGATGAATGAGGTAGAGTGCTACATCTGCCATAATATTGGACATGGTGCAACTAATTGTAGAAGTAGAGTGTATAGATATAACTAAAAGGGAGTATTAGAAGCCAAGGAGAGTACCATTAGTAAGGTATACAAATGATTTAAACAGTTTTTTTTTCTCAGGTAGCTTGTTTTGCCATAAGGTAGTGGATTGTAGATCTCACACACAAAGTAGTAACATGACCTATGCAAAGAAAATATCTAACAAGTTTAGCAGGAGATTTGATCATGTTGAATCATATCTCAGTCATGTGAGGTGTTATACCTATCAAAATCTTGGTCACATAGCTATAGATTGCAATTTGTTTAGTTCCTTAAGATAGATCAGGAAAAATGAGCAACAAATTTAGAGTAGGCCTAACGAAAAACCAGAACATAATGCAAAATTATAGAAACATCCTACTAAAGTGTGGAAGAAGAAGGAACAATAGTAAGTGAAGTAGAAGAGGCTAGTCCCCACTATAGTCTATTATTATTTGATGCATATTCATAGAATATTGTAGAATATCCATGTGATATTTTCATGGTATCAAGGGGAGTCTTTTGTAACAGTATGAAAAGACATTAGTATGAGTGTTGGGCATGGAATCCCCCCAAGGCATGTTTTGGGGCTCAAAGCCCAAGTTTTGACCTAATCTTGTTGTAAAGCTCCGTGAATTGCGGGCGTGGGACGTGAAAGTATGATAGAGTCACAAGGTTGTCTGCCCTAGTTTTGTAATGTAATGTCAGCTAGATAGACCTACCCATTGTCCATGGACCATGGGATTGTATAAATAGAGTGAGGCTCTAAGTGTAAAAGAAAAAAGAAGAGTAGGGAGAGAAGTAACAAGTCTAAGGGATTGAGTCACAAGTGAAAAGTGTGTCTTTGGGTCATAGAGTAGGAGAAGGCTTTGCAGCTGAGTGCGCAGAGGCCTAGTAGTCCACAACTGAGTGTGCGGACCCCTGCAGCTAAGTGCGCAAGGCAGAGTTGAGTCTGTAACCGAGGAAGGAATTAATAAAGAGAAGTTTTATCATAATTATGTGTATTTGTTCTTGGGTTAATGCATGTTTGATATAATTTGCAAATATACTATTTATTTATTGTGCACATCTGTATGAACGGTTTATGTTGTTAAGTATAACTTAAAGCATGCAAGTAGGCTAAGATAATCAACTAACATTGGAATACCAGTAAATTATTGCGTAATAACGTAGAAGCACAACATTCAACCCCTGAGTAGGGTTGTGCGTAGGTAGTATATCGGGCCGTGAGGTAAGGGAAAGTGTGCATAGCGACTTGCGCACAGGGTCAAACCGCAGGCCACTTGAACTCATCAGAGATCTCGAGGGTGTAGAAACTTGGTTCTAGCACCCTCCCATACTACTTCGGGTGAGACCTCAGTCTGCGCTCCGCGAACTATTGCCGAAAGAGCCAGTAGTATTGGGATTTGTTTGGCTAAATCAACTCTGAAGCTTGGTCAGGCCCCAACAAGCCAACAAATGGTTCCGTTGGCGGGACAGGGATCTACATAAGAGATGTTTGATGTCATATCACTAGAATTCGACAAAGAAAGGAATTGAAGAGTGGTTGGACAGGAAGATTCATGAGTTCACGGCGCAGGAAACTAGGAATATGTGATTATCAAAGGAAGAGTGGTTTGATTGCTACTTATATACGGAAATCCATGAAATTTTCTTTCCATCCTTCCCCTCTGAGTTTTACGAGTGGATCATGAAGCTAGCAGACAGTCAAGGAAGGTGTAGGCTCGACAAACTTATTTTGTGGACTCCAGAGTTGGTGCGCAGACTAGAAGCATCGGAAGATAAGATCGCGTGCACTGTGGATCACTGGCTCGATCGAATTATAGGGGGATTTATCACCGAGTTTGTGGTAGATACTTTGGTTAGCTATAGAGAGGTAGAACGATGCTTCCTCAAAGGACCGTGAGGTAAGTATGTTAAATCTTTGAAAACTTGGATTAAAATGCTAATGTGTGAAAAGTGGGTTATGCAAATAAATTGATGTTTGGGGCTACACAAAGTGGGAGGATCTACAAAAACGAAGGTAGCGTAGAACTAGAAACTAGCCCCTTGATTTCACCTTCATGGGAAAGTGAGGAAGAGCTCACGAAGGTCTCACCAAGAAGTGCGATCAGTTTGATAAAGCAGCGAATTCTGCGCATACCACTTCCACCTACACCACTGCCAGTTTCACCATCTTCACCCCCCTCTTTGCCCACACCACGTCTGCCACCACCACAGTTTAATATGGTAAGCATGATAAAATTGTCGGTGTTCAAAGGAGTAGGGAATGAAGATCTAGACCAGTTTTGGTTCATGGTAAGGGCTATATGGGAAGCACATGGAGTCACATATGATAATATAAAGAAAGCAACACTGGTCAGAACTTTGCATAATCACACACTAACTTGGTACATTAAGAACTCCAATGATAATCCGAAGGCAAGGATCGTGAATATCCAAGCTGCGCTAAACAGATAATTTATCAGGCCAAAATTAGAGACATAGTCGATCATCAGATTTAAGGAAATCACAATGCTTCCAGGCGAGACCCCCTGGGAGCTAGATTAGAGACTGAAGGTTATGATTCGTGAAGCCAACATGACCTTGATGAATGAGCAACACTACACAGGTATTGTAGCATCGCTAACGCCACATCTAAGGAACGCGTTGTCATAGTAGAAACTATCCACTTAGGCCAAGGCCTTGGAGATCGCAATGAGACTGCACGAGGCCCTGATACAAGATCCTAAGCTGGGAGTTCAACAGATCCATGCGCAGTTGAAAAGCTTGTGTCTTGAGATGTAGAGTTTGAAACAAGATAGGACAACTCGCCTAGAAGCGCAGGAGGAGGTATGGTGCGTAAAGTGCAAGGTCCAGGGACATGACAAGGACCATTGTCCAGTTTTCGCAAATGACTTGATGGGAGGAGGATCAATGCCATTAAGACCAGAGGCACAAGCAGGACCGAGCGCAACACCTGCATTATTGTGCATGATTTATCAGATAGGAAGGAAGCATGCTATAGAGAACTACCATCTATTACAAAAGTATACGTAGAGTTCCTAGCAGTTGTTATGTAATTTCTGTAGGTCAGAAGGCCACGATGAGCGCACCTATAGAAGTCATGAACTAATGATGGATCAGACTCCTATCTACAGAATTTAGATCGAAACACAGGCCGTCAATCAAAATGCAGGGATGGCGTGCACTGGATTTCAGGGGCGCGGATGAGATCGAGGTGGAATGGGACCAGGAAGAGGTCGCAGACAACTGATATGTTACAATTGCAGAGGACCAGGGCATTATGCCAGCGATTGTACAAATCCGATGAGGCCATCATGCTTATATTGTATCCATTTTGATCATGAGACAGAGGACTATCCCACGCTGATAGCAAGGCTACACGATAAAGGAACACTCCAACACCCCCCCCGACATAGAACCTACAAATGATGCGGTCTGAGCCACGCAAGCAAGACTTGAATGTAAATATCGTGCTCCGAAGTGGTATCACAACAGGAGATGACAAAGGCAAGCAGCCCAAAGAGAGTGTTTAAGTTCACAAGACTCCAACAAAGGAACTAGAATTTGATTTGGAGCACGCTAAGGAGACATTCATGGAAGCTAAGAAGAGCTTCGTGGAGGCCTCCACTTCAGGTAGTAAAGAAAAACTAGAATAAAAAATTGACCCACCAATGCTCACTACCTATTTGGAGACATGCATGAAGCTGCTATGGGACAACAAGGCTGTGAAGGGACTGCAAAAACTCATAACTAGATGTGCTAGGACTGCACCGGGAGAACCACCTGTAGTCCGGAAGCTCGGGAAGCACACAACGCGAACAAGAAGAGAGATGAGATTGACCATGCAGATCGGGGAATATGAAATGGATAAACTAATTTTGGATCTAGGATCAGATGCAAATTTCCTACCAAAGCAAACATGGGAGTGCATGGGAAGGCCTGCGTTGCAATGGTCTCCTATTCAATTGCAAATGGAAAACTAGCAAAAGGTTCTACCTATGGGAAGATTGCAGGGAATAATGGTATATATCGAAGGTGTGAGCGCACTTGCAGATTTTGAAGTGATAGAGATTGTTGATGACAACAATCCCTATCTACACTATTGGGAATAGATTAGGCCACTGACATGAATGGAGTGAAAATCTAAAGAAGCACAAGATGATTTTTGAGAAAAAGTCACTACGCGTGGTGGTACCTATAGACCCTGTGAAAATATCACGCTACACAGAGCCGGTGCGTGACTACGATAGTGACGACAATCTAGATTGCATTTACAAGATAACTGCATGGGAGCAGGACTAGGTGAATCCAACAGCGGATGGCATACTCTCGTGGGAGTGCAAAAGCTCCTGTACCTCAGATTTGGACGAGGAAATAGCACGATGGAAGAAACGGTTACACGAGGTAACCATGCTCAACTGTAACATGATGACAAGGTCACTGCGCTACGTGGCAACAGAGGTAAGAGATTTGCCTATGTATGATGCGTTGAACGAGGTGGAGAATTTCCTGAACAAATTTGAAAAAGAAGTGTCAGAACAACATTGTTTTGACGCTCTGAAATGGGTACTGCGCGCTATGCCCGCAAGATGGTGGGGTACGCATCAAAGAATTTTTGAAGACTAGTGTGAATGCAAAAGGATGATGCACATGCGGTTTGAAAAGCCTCAGATGTGGATGAAAGTTAGGTATGATGGACAAAACAGCCTGTGCACCCACCTTTCTAGATGGGTACAGGCGTATGGTTCGCAACCTGCACGAGGGCACACCGTCCTAGTGATAAGAGACACGACTGACAAGAAGGAATGGGCAAGGCAATGGCATGAATGAGGACTAGGAAGTATGTTAAGACAAAGCATGCAGAAGAATATTCACGCAGAAACTTTGGACAAAGTATGCGAAGCACTGAACGCAGTCCACCATGTGAAGTGAACTGACTGGGACCTGTGCGTACCAGTAGTTCTATGGGATTATAGGACCATGTGCAAAACCCTAACCGCATGGGCACTTCCAAAGCTAAAGTATGAAGTAAAAGTTATAATCCCTATGGAGCATGCAAAGCCTATTCTGCGCATAGTAGTACCCATAGATATGATGGCTCGCAAAGCCCGAAAAGAAGAAATCACACAACTGCAAGAAACAGAACGCATGGGACTTGAGGAAGAAATCCAATAGGGAAACCTTAGACTCCAAGAACTTGAAGAAGACAGGGTATGGCTAAGAAAGAAAATCACACTGGTGGACGCGGAAGTCAAGAAGTTGGAGAACGAGATAAAGGAAGAGTTTCTCACCGAAAAAACTAGGATGGTAAGGCAAGGTGCGTATGATCATACTGCCAAGTTTGAGAACTATTGTCATGAATTGATTAGTTTGATGCCTTGGCTTGGACCGCATATTTCTAAGTATAGTGACCAGGGTAGCGCATTGCAAATGGTGAAGTGCGCGATGCCGACCATAACAATAAAAGGGGGGATTCTCCAAGAACGATGACGGAGGACAGGATGGAACTCCATATGGGTGGTGCGGCCACCTAACTAGCCAAGGGAAGGATAGTCTTAGCGCTCTAGGTAGTTGGAAGGGAGCACGGGACTATAAACTATTCTACCTAGGAGCTACGCGATATTGGAGATGTGCACAAAAGAAAAGAGTCACAAGGTCCGCAACCACGCACGGGGGGCTGCGCTGCTGCGTGGGTTGGCTAGAAAGTGACCGTTGAAGTCACTATTCACAATGGGATGCTCGACTTGAGGCCAAATGGAGTAGGTGGAAGGCATTTAAGACACGATTTATAGGCAAGATTTGGGAGAATCTACCACCAAGAAAGAATTAATGAACAGGAATTAGGGGGGACAGTCGAATTCGAGTTCAAAAAGTGCTATAAAATACAAAGGGGTGCCCAACAAACAACACTTGGTCATTTGCGAATTGAACGATTGAGAATAGCCCTAAGTGTTGTGAGCCAAGGGTTGATTAAACCCCTGAATTCGTGAGTGATAGATTACTACATAGATATAATGACGGCAACTAAGGATGGTATGGGGATAGCAGAGGTGACCACTGACAAGGCCGCGCAAGCCCTAACTGTGGGGGATGCTCCAGAAGGTTGCGAGATTGTGGCAGATATCCCAAAATCACCACGCACACCAAGACCCAAGAAGGATAAACAAGTAATGGCTCCTATACCCGTGTCCCCGCGGAACCTACTGCGCAGCAAACTGTCGATGGAGGAGAAAGGGAAAGTTGTCACTATAGACACAGATGATGAAGAAGAAGATCTGCAGGATCTTACCATCATAGAAGAAGAAGAGAAAGCCATGCAGGTGGATACTTAGCATACACACTCTGTGACAAAATTACCCGCCTATGTCCCCCCACGAAAAGGGAAGGCCAAAGTACCCAAGGACCTGGACGAAACCAAGGGCTCGCTCCACACCCCGCTCCTCCTAGATGGAATCATGTTTGAGGGCACGTACCTGGGCAACATGCCAACCATGAAATTCAAAGATTGGGACCTCGCTTACCACGAGAAGTTCCCTCACCTTCACATCGGAAACCTCATGAAGCAAAACACTGCAGGGGTGGTTACAGCATTAGAGCCACGGAAGTGGTTGCACGGAGTGGAGAATGCTAGGCTGCTAAACCTACTTTGGGTGCCACATTTCTACCGCACCCCAATAACCATTTTCGTCATCAGGTAGCTGCTCTACCTGATGCATGATGGGTGCTTATGGCTAGAGGAGCCCATCCCCATCATGACAGACTTGATTCATCATGTCTCCCAGCTTCCATACAAAGGAGAAGACCCCGCAGCCATATTGGAAGGAAAGGGCAGTGATTTGGCCATCGCGGAGGCCATGAAGAAGAAGTACAAGCTAGAAAAGAAGAAGAGGGGCTATGCCATATCCAACATCAAGGACAAAGAAATACGTGTGGCAACCCAAATCCTCACAGGAAAAGTTATGCGCAAGTGCTGCGCAGACGAGGTACCTGTGCCGGTGGTTGCACTGGTTGAGCAGTGCGCGGAGGGGGTCCATTTTAACTGGTCCGAATTCCTCTGCACTGAATTTTTAGAGAATTGCTGCGAAGCCTAGGAGTAGGGTAAAACCTTCCACTATGCATGGATGTTGATGTCCATAGTATTCGTAGCAGGGTAATTGCTGGAGGACAACCAATTCCCCACAGTTGATAGAGATTTACCAGAGGCCGCGAAGTACACTTCGCTCTGGGCCACAAAGGATGCTACAAGGATACTCGACAGCAAGATCTTTTGGGTGCTCATGGAGATGAACATCCAAATGTGGATCAACCATAAGCCGTGGTTGTCACCGATGGTTTACAACAGTCTGCAGAGTTTTGTAGAATTTAAGGCAAACATGCATAACATATATATATCAGGGCGTGCAAGGATTCGACGAAGCAGTGGACAAAGCTACATTTTGTAGCAACTGACAACGCCATTTTCAATGTCTTGGAGGCATGGCCACTGGAATGGTACACCCCAAAAATTGTAGAAATCGATAAGTCATCAACACAAAAGAAGAAATACGATGCCAAGCTGCACATCACACAATTGGCAAAAAAACGATGGAAGGAAACAGCAGCAGCCAAAGTGCAGGCAGCGCAGGAAGCGGCGCAGAAAGCAACCAAGTAGGAAAAGGCTGCAGCAACAACAATAGCACATGCAGTAGCTGCGAAGGTGACCGAGGGCCAAACAACGCCTTCGTAAGGGCAGGCAGTGGAAGAAGCAGAAACTGAAGAAGGAGGCGCGGACCCATGAACCGTGTCCACACAGATGAAGCGCCAACACCCAGCAAAACTGGCAGGATTGCGGAAGAAGGTCAAGGCTTTGAAATTGTCCATTGAACCGATCACCCTAACTGAGGGTGATTTGGATGATATTAGCGAGACGGTGCACGATGTCACAAATAAGGCTCTCTAGGATTTCATGCGTGAGCACCAGACTATGTTGGGGGACGTCATAGTGTAGTTGCAGGACTTACAGGCGCGCACCCCTTAGGTTGGTACCCTTTCAACCAACCTCGTAGTCAGATCCACGACAACAGAGTAGCTATTGCCCACGTAGATGACGAACTGTTGGGTAGCAGAGTTCCCGCGTAACAGTTTTGGGGGTTTAGAGCCTATAAATTCGGATAAAAATATTGTAAAAATTCTGAAATATGTGGAGCACGAAATGTAATAGATCAAGTCAAAGGGTTGTCCGCCCAAGAAATAATATAGAAGAATATGAAGTAAGTCGGCTTGCCCATGGTCTGCAGACCATGAGAAGGTATAAATAGAGCAAGGCTCTATGGGTAGAAAGTAGCTTTTATGTAAGTTTGGATCTGAGCTATAATGGCTCTTTGAGGAATGAAGTCTTGAAGCATCTATAAGTATGAGTCAAGGGTGTTGGTAGATAGATAGAGGCTCTGCAACTATGTGAACAAAGGCCTCGTAGAGTTCACAGCTATGTGTGCAGACCCTTGCAGCTGAGTGCACAGGGTGGATCGGGATGTATTGGTGAAGAAAGTAAATAAGATAAGTTAATTCTAAAATTCTGTGTTAAATCTGAAATATTGTGGATCTGGCTAATTTATGGTTGATATAACTATTTGATCTTTGCGTGAATACTCATGTTATAAGTCTATGTGAATCTGTATCTTTTCTGGGTGCACAAACTGGTTATTTCTGTTAAATGTTTGCTTAAAGACCATAAAAGGTTAATCTATAAATAGTGCATTAATAAGTATTAACGATTTTCCTAGGTCGGGATCTACACAGAGTATAGTGGTGCGAAGCCACATAACGATGCGAGACCCTCCAAACCACATCAAGACATCCCAAGGGTGCAGAAACCTGGTTCCAGCACCCTCCCCTGCTACCTCGGGTGAGACCTTAGTCTGCGCTCCGTGGGTTGTTGCCAAAAGGGCCGATAGCTGCGGGATTTGTTTGGATAAATAACTCTTCTGAACCTGGGTCAGGCCCCTATAAGCCAACAAATGGTTCCGTTGCCAGGACCGGGATCTGCCTAAGGGGTGTCTGATGTTGAAATACTAGAGTCCTACAAGGAAAGAGCTTGAAGATTGATTGGATCAAGAACAATACGAGTTTATAGAACACCGACGCACAAGCCAAAGGTTAAGGATGACGAGCGCAATGTAGCTATCGGTATTTAAAGGAGTAGGAAGCGAAGATCCAAAACAATTTTGGTTCGTGGTAGCGGTGGTATGGGCAGTGCATAGAGTTACGGATGATAACATCAAGAAGGCTACTTTAGTCAGCGCGTTGCAGTATTGAGCGCTGACATGGTATATAAAGTACTCAAGCGCTAATCCAAATGCGGGGACAACAGAGATCTAGACCAAATTAAAAAAAGAATTTGGTCGGCCAAAATTAGAGACATAGTCAGTCATTGGGTTCAAAGTGATGCTACCGAGTGAAACCCCATGGGATCTGGATCAGAGGTTAAAAAGCATAATTCGTGAGGCTAACATGACATTGACAAATGCACAACACTGTGTGTGGTTTGTGGCATCATTGACACCACATCTGAGGACGACGCTATCACATCAAAAGATCTCAACCCAAGCCGAAGCATTAGAAACCGCGATGAGATTGCATGAAACCCCAATATAGGATCTGGGATTAGGAGTTCGAAAAATCCACGCGCAGATACAATACCTGTGTTTAGAAATGTAGAAGTTAAAACAAGAATAGGCACCTCACCTATGAGCCTGGGAGGAAGTATGGTGTATAAAGTGTCAGAGCCAGGGTCATGATAAAGATCACTGTTCGGTGTTTGCAAACTATGTGGTAGCGGGGGGACCAATGCCATTGCAACCAGAGGCATAGGTAGGGCTGAGCGCAGCACCCACACTCTGGTGTGCGATATGTCAAGAGGGAGGAAAGCATGCCACGAACAATTGTCATCTATTACAGAACATGAGACAAACCCCCTAGCGGTTGTTTTGCAAAGTTTGCAGATCGGTGGGCCACGAAGAATGAGATTGCCGTAGCTATCAACTATTGATGGACCATTCACCTACCTACAGAATGCATACTGAAGTGTGAGGTTAGGATCCAGCCGCAACAATAGCGCACGGTGGGTTCCAGGGACGTGGATGAGGACGGGGAGGAATGGGGTCAAGAAGGGGTCGCGACCAGCTCATCTGTTACAACTGTGTGGACCAGGTCACTACGCGCGGGACTGTACTAATCTGACTAGAATATCGTGCCCTTACTATGAGCAATTCGATCATGAACTAATAGATTGCCCCACACTGATAGTGCAGATTCGTGAGAAAAGGGCAACACAACCTACGACGACACAGAACATCCAGATGATGAGGTTCGAACCACGCGAAGAAGATCCCAACCTAAATATGGTGCTCAGAAGTGGCATGGTCACAGGAGAAGACAAGGGGGAACCAACCAAGGAGGACACAAGAATTTGCAAGGAGACAGGTCTGGAAGCTAGGGAGAGCTTCGCGACGGTCTCTACCCCAGGTAGTAGGGATCAATCCAAGCTAAGGGATCCCTCGATGCTGACTACCTTTTTAGAGACATGCATGAAATTGCTTCATGATAATAGAGCAGTTAAGGGCTAGAAAGAAGTGATAAATAGGTGCGCAGGGTCAAGTGAACCTCACGTGATCTGAAAATTGGGAATACATGCATCACAGACTGGGAGGGAAATGCGATTAACAACACAGATTGGTGACTATGAGATTCTGGACTTGGGCTCAGATGCAAATGTACTACCTAGATAGACGTGGGAGTGCATGGGGAAGCCCACACTGCAATGGTCTCCTATTCAATTGAGGATGGTGAATCAACAGAAGGTCTTGCCCATGGGAAGACTGCAAGGGGTTACGGTAGATATAGAAGGCGCGAGCACCCGAACATCGAAATTGTGGATGAAAGTAGCCCCTACCCCGCATTATTAGGAATAGACTGGGCCACTGACATGAATGGAGTTATTAATTTAAAGAAGCGTAAAACGATCTTTGAGAAGAGGTCGCTCTGCGTAGTCATTCCGTTAGACCTAGTTGAAGGACCATGTTACACTGAACCCATGCGCGACGAAGGAAGTGATGATGAATTAGATTGTATTTACAAAATAACTGCATGACATCAAGTGAGGGGAAATCCAATGGCGGAAGGAAGAATATCATGGGAGCATGCGGACTCCTGCACCGAAGATTCAAACGAAGAAGAGGAGCGATGGAATAATCGGCTGAATGGGGTAACCACATTAAACTGCAATATGGTGACCAAATCATTGTGTTGCATTAAAGCTCAGGATCATGAACTACCAATGTATGATGGGCTAACAGTAGTCAATGAATTCTTGATCAAATTTGAAAGTACGGTACCAGAGCACCAACAGTTCGATGTGTTGAAATGGGCATTGCACATGACGCCTGCACGTTGGTGGGGCATACATGAAGGAACCTTTGAAAATTGGCTCAATTGTAGGCACATGATACATATATGATTTGGGAGACTGAAACTATGCATAACAGAGAAATACGATGGACGTGATGATCCATGCATGCACCTGACCAGATGGGTCCAAGCTTATGGAGAAGAGCCTCAACAAGAGTGGGTACACTTATTTTATCATACCCTAGACGTCATCCCAAGGAATTGGTATACTGAAACAGAGCTCTGACATGGCATAGGCGAATGGGATATCTTGTGCGAAGGGTTTCTGTCAAATTTCCTCTTTGAGGATCAATGGATGGATACGTGGACGATGTGTTGCAGGTGGTAAAGGCCACTATCTTCAAAATACCGTCGGAACCAGAAGAAATCATGCAGTCGGACTGGTCGCAACAATTAAGTTGGGCCCTAGAATGTTACAATGTGCAGGTAGAAGATGATGAGGAGGATCTTAGAAACATCAATATCCCAGAAATAAAGGGGAGTCACAAGGTGCGCAGACTAGCAATCGAGGATCCAGACATCACCACGCCACTAAAAACAAAACAAGTAAACATTGGAACAGAGGAAGAGCCAAAGTATGCAACGCTGGGAGACTATTAGGATGATGCCACGGTGGAAAAGGTGGTCGAGTTGCTTCAAGAATACCAAGACTTACTCCCTACAAAAATCATGGAGTTAAAAGGAATCCTCGGTGACCTAGGAATGATGAAGATAACCTTGAAGTCGGATGCAAACCAGTTAAGTAGCGGCCTTACCGGTTGAATCCAAAATACAAAGCGAAGGTCCGCGAAGAGTTGGATAAGATGCTTGCAGCAAGAATAATTGAACCGGTAGAAGAGTCTGACTGGGTAAGTCCTATGGTTGTGCAGGAGAAGAAACAAAAGGGTGAAATTCGCATCTGTGTCAATCTCAGAAAGCTCAATGATGCATGTGTCAACGATCCCTTTCCGATGCCATTTACAGATGAGGTACTGGAGAATGTGGGAGGATAGGAAGCCTACTCCTTCATGGATGGATTCTCAGGTTACCACCAGATCAAGATCGCACCAGAGGACAGAAGCAAGACTACTTTCGCCACCGAATGGGGATGTTTTCAGTATATGGTGATGCCCTTTGGACTAAAGAATGCACCAACAATATTCTCCCGCATTGTGGTAGCTACATTCAAGGAATTTATACACAAGTTCTTAGAGGTATATCTTGATGATTGGACCGTCTTTGGGCTAGTTAAGAAACATACCACGAGATTACGATTAATGTTAGATACTTGTCGTAGGCACCAGATTGTGCTCAATCTGAAGAAGTGTACTTTCCACGTCCCCTTCAGGAACTTTCTCGGCCATGTGGTTTGTAAGCAAGGTTTGATGGTGGATCCGGCGAAGATCGCTGTCATACTTAATTTGCAAGCCCCGCGAAGTGTCAAAAAAATGAGTGCCACACTAGGACACACTAGTTACTATCAGAAGTTCATAAAAAGCTACATGCATATCACGGAACCAATGGAACAGTTGCTGAAGAAGGATGCTACTTATTGCTAGAATGAGGAATGCAACAGAAGTCTGGAAACACTTAAGGAAAATATGGCATCAGCCCCTATATTGGTCTTTCTGAAATGGGACATCGAATTTCATGTGCATGTTGACGCATCCTGTATCGCATTGGGCATGGTACTCATTCAAGGAGAAGCAGAGGGAATTGATCATCCGACCGCGTTCGCAAGTCGACAACTGTCAAAAGCTGAGAAGAACTACTCCACTACTGAGCAAGAAGGATTGACGATGGTATACGCACTCTAGAAATACTGCCACTATCTGCTTGGAGGACACTTTAAGATGTATACTGACCAGTCAGTGCTAAAATACCTAGTGAATAAGCTTGACATGTTGGGTGGGCACATTTGTTGATGGTTGTTATTATTTCAAGAATATGACTCCGAAGTCGTCGTAAAGCTAGGATGTTTAAATGCAGGCCCAGACCACCTATCTCAAATTCAGAATGACGAAGAGCACACAAACTTGGAGGAAGGCCTACCGGATGCACAGCTATATGTAGTTGCACGTCTTGGATGGCCATTTTGAGGACATAATCCACTTCTTAACCACAGGAACCACACCGTAAGGATATTTTGTTCAGCAAAAGAAAGAATTGGTGATACGCACAACAAACTTTACTGTTATTGTAAGACACCTATACAAGATGGTCAATGACGAAATATTACACAGATATGTACCTAAATTCGAGTGAGGATAGATCCTAGCCAAAGCACATGGAGGGGTTGCTAGAGGACATTATGTAGGTCGCCCCACCACATAGAAAAATCTTCGGGCAGGACTATGGTGGCCAACTCTACATTAAGACTCGAAAGAATATTGTCAGGCTTGTGATGTGTGTCAATGGACTGGGAAAACATCACGAAGGGATGAAATTTCACTCAATCCATAGATGACGCTACAACCATTCGATAAGTGGGCAATCGACTTCGTGGGACCTATTGCACCTCAAGGGAAGATGGGTGTGCGCTATATCATCACCGCGACAAAATATTTGACCTAGTGGGCAGAAGCAAAGCTGGTTAAGCACTGCACAACTGCTACAACGGTGAAATTTTTGTTTGAAAATGTGTTGACATGGTTTGGATGTCCCAAAATTCTAATGAGTGACTGGGGAATGTACTTTTTGAATGAAATGATCAGCACACTCATTGAGGAATTCTAGATCTATCATCAATAGAGTACGCCATACCATCTGCAAGCAAATGGGACCGTCGAAGCGTTCAACAAAATTTTGGAGACTGCATTGACTAAGGTCTGTAACGTGCAGCGAAACGATTGAGACTTACGCATCCCTGCTGTGCTATGGGCTTACTGAACCACATGCAAGAAGTTGACAGGCTAGACACCGTTCTGGTTACTATATGGTAAGGAAGCCGTTATGCCCATGGAATATATTGTAGCTAGTTTGTGAATCATAGCAATAACAGGCATGGACAACTGCGGGGCTTTGGAGGAACGGCTCATGCAACTGGAGGAACTTGAGGAGGAATGGTTTTTGGCTGGATTCCATCAGCAAGTACAAAAGTAGCAAGAAAATGCGTGGCATGATTGCCATATCAAGGTGCACATTTTCAAGGAGAATGATCTAGTATTACTATGTGACAGCAAGTTCGAGAAATTCCCCGGCAAGCTCTGAATGCATTGGTTGGGTCCCTATGTAGTCAAAGAAGTTACCGATGGAGGCGCAGTCCAGGTTGCTAAGCTCAATGGAGACCCCTTCCCAGGAAGAAAGAATGGCAGTCGCCTGAAGCTCTACACGGGTGGGTCAACCACCTAACTAACTGACCGAAGGACAGTCTCACCACTCCAGCTAGTTGAAAGAGAGCGCAGGACAATAAAGCAGTCTGGGGGGAAGCTATGTGACCACCGGGGTGCGCATAGATATGATCTGTCACAAGGGTCGCGGTTGCGCAGAACAGGATGCGCTGTTGTGTTGTCAAGCAGAGAGGTGATCGTTGCTATCACTATTCATTACAAGATGTCTGAGTTATGGCAAACGGGAGCGGGCGGTGGGTAATTAAGAGAAAAGGTATGAACCGGATCTGGAACAATCTACCGTAGGCTCTATATAAGGACAGCGGAAAAGGTAGGAGCCAACAAACTTGAATTTCGAAACACTTATAAATCACAGGGAGACCTTCACCAAAAAAGCGACGCTTCTGAGAAACTTAAGCTAGCCACGAGGGAACTCTTTATTATCTACGCTCAAGAAGTGAGGCCGAATGTTGTGATATGGCCACTGATGTCGGGTTTTCTTAAGAATACGATGTGGATAGCTACAGACACCACACAGAGTTCAGCGTCGACTGGGGGGGATGTGCCGATAGTTTATAGACACAAAGCAGAACTAGTCCGGATGTCGTCGCCTTACCCATGGGATGGTCAGCGAACCATAAAGGATGAAGGAAAAGCTGTGAATACGGAGCCAATTGGAGGAATTGCAGTTAACAAGTCATCTTTGGTTTATCTTGAAGATTGGGATCTCATGGATAACAGAAATGGTCTAGCAAAATTGCAACACAAGCTGCAGCAGATAGTACAAAGAGAAGATACGAACGTAGAAATTGGCTACATTGGTACGAGGTGGTCCTGTATGTGGCACCCTAGCTAGAGCTAAAATCCTACAAGGGGGTGTTCTGTGTTAACCAAGCAGAGAAGAATGAGCATTATCAATTGCAAGACTTGGTAGAAACCACGAAGCAAGAACGGGAAGAAGCGTTGTAGGAGACAAAGAAGGAGCAGCAGAATGAAGGACATCACTCACGGGGAGGTGGACCACAGAGCCTAGGCAGCGTGCCTCGCCGCACCGATGGGTGACTCAGGATGAGTCATGATGATTGTGTTGGGGGCCTGTTGGGTAACGGAGGTCCTGCATAACAGTTTTGGGGGCTTAGAGCCTATAAATTAGGATAAAAATATTGTAAAAATTCTGAAATATGCAGAGCACAAAATGTAATAGATAAAGTGAAAGCGTTGTCTACCCAAGAAATAATATAGAAGAATAGGAAGTAAGTCAGCTTGCCCATGGTCTGTGGACCATTGGAAGGTATAAATAGAGCGAGGCTATATGGGTAGAAAGTAGTTTTTATGTAATTTTGGATATGAGCTGTAATGGGTCTTTGAGGAACGAAGTCTTGAAGCATCTGTAAGTCCGAGTCAAGGGTGTTGGTAGATAGACAGAGGCTCTACAGCTGTGTGCACAGAGGCCTGGTAGAGTCCGCAGCTGTGTGCACGGACCCCTGCAGCTGAGTGCGCAGGGTGGATCAGGATGTATTGGTGAAGAAAGTAAATAAAGATAAGTTAATTATGAAATTATGTGTTAAATATGAAATATTGTGGATTTGGCTAATTTATGGTTGATATAACTGTTTGATCTCCACGCGAATACTCATGTTATAAGTTTATGTGAATTTGTATCTTTTCCGGGTGCGCGAACTGGTTATTTCTGTTAAATGTTTTCTTAAAGACCATAAAAGGTAGATCTAATCTATAAACAGCTCATTAATAAGTATTAAGAATTTTCCTGGGTCCGGATCTAAGTGGAGCAGAGCAGTGCGAAGCCACAAAATAGTGCTCCAAGTCCTCAATGAGAAAAAGATAAATATGGAACAACTCGACTTGTGGCATGACGAATTGGTGTCACAAAATCAATAGCTGGTGTAGGTAATAGGTGATGCTTGCCGAAGCGTCCCAGAGCTAGCCATCCCAACATATTTACTAGTGGAGGTGCGGATCCACAGGTTAGCAGTAGAAGTCCACGAGCCCAGGGAAGAAATGAGAAAGGTTCAGCTGGACCTGAATCTTCAGATCACTGAGTTGTGGTTAAAGGCGCAGCCATCCACTCCCCCGGAAGTCAGAGAACAACGCACTAGAACTATCACAGCGGGATTGGAGGAAATCGGAGGTGCAGTGCAAGACTGCACCAACATGTTGGAAGAATCACTTGAGGTCCTCACAACTCTGCAGGAGGACCCCAACATCTAGCGCTTAGAGACAGAGGCATGAGAACTCCAATAGCAGTATGACAGTGTTTGAGGAACTGCGCAGACAGTGGTCCTCACCCAGTGGCTTGTGAGGATGCAGCAGGCTAAAGCACTAAAGGAGCCGGTCGATGCAGCACGACATAAGGAGGCAATCCTAGAAGCGTGTGCCTAGCCTTGGATTGACGAGGCCTTCACCATCACGACAAACATCGAAGGCAAGCTCATGAACATATAGGGGATGCAAACATTGATGTAGAGAAGCACCCTAGATATAGAGGTCTCGGAATAATGTACGCAACAGATCCAACAAGTAGTAGTTGAGTGCGCTGCCAACCTCTGTGCAATTTGAGAATAGTTGGAGGGACTCCACGCAAAGATCACCACATCGACAGAGTGACTCGAGGGCGACTCACGATGTTTGTGTTGGGGGCCTGTTGGGCATGGAATCCCCCCAAGGCATGCTTTTGGGCTCAAAGCCTAAGTTTTGACCTAATCTTGTTGTAAAGCTCCGCAAATTGCAGGCGCGGGGCGCGAAAGTATGATAGAGTCATAGGGTTGTCTACCCTAGTTTTGTAATGTAATGTCGGTCGGATAGACCTACCCATGGTCTGCGGACCATGGGATTATATAAATAGTGTGAGGCTCTAAGTGTAAAATAAGAAAGAAGAGTAGAGATAGAAATAACAAGTCTAAGGGATTGAGTTGCAAGTGAAAAGTGTGTCTTTGGGTTGTAGAGTAGGAGAAGGCTCTGCAGCTAAGTGCGCAGAGGCCTAGTAGTCCAAAGCTGAGTCCGTAGAGGCCTAGTAGTCTGTAGCTGAGTGCGTGGACCCCTGTAGCTGAGTGCGCAGGGCGGAGTCGAGTCTGTAACCGAGGAAGGAATTAATAAAGAGAAGTTTTATAATAATTTTGTGTATCTGTTCTTGAGTTAATGCATGTTTGATATAGTTTGCAAATATACAGTTTATTTACTGCGCGCAACTGTATGAATGGTTTATGTTGTTAAGTATAACTTAAAGCATGCAAGTAGGCTAAGATAATCAACTAACATTGGAATACCAGTAAATTCTTGGGTAATAACATAGAAGTGCCGCATTCAACACTTAAGTAGGGTTGCGCGTAGGCAGTATATCGGGTCGTGAGTTAAGGGAATGTGCGCATAGCGACTTGCGCGTAGGGTCAAACCGCGGACCACTTGAACTCATCAGAAATCTCCAAGGTGTGGAACCTAGTTCTAAAACCCTCCCATACTACTTTGGGTGAGACCTCAGTCCAAGCTTCGTGGACTGTTGCCGAAAGGGCTAGTAGTACTGAGATTTGTTTGGCTAAATCAACTCTGAACCTGGGTCAGGCCCCAACAAGCCAACAATGAGTTGTAGCGTCATAAGGTGTTATCATGAGCCCTCATGGATGATCAATTTAATAGGATCAATGAGAAGTTTGGATCAATGATAGGTATAATGAGCTTAGGGGAAGTTATGCATGCATTTAGATTTTCAAGAGTTTATGTCATTTTCACTTTACTTTCACTCATTATTATTTTCAATAGCTTCATATATGTTTCCATGAGTGTAAGAGTATCTGTTTCAACCATATATATGTATTTATATATCATTGGAAAAGTGGTTAAAAGGATCTTGTGCCAGTTATGCATAGAAGAACACATTTTGTTCAACCATATATATGAGAGTCATGTTTTGTCGCATGTGTTGTAGTGAATCATTTTCATCTTCCATGTGAGGAAATTTGTGTAATATCACCCTCTATTTTTTTGATTTCATCATTAAGTATGTTGGATTGTAATAGGCATGCATAGAAGAGTCATGAGAGTTATTTCAACTATGTATGGGATTTTGGATGTCATTGATGCAACATTGTATTTCATCGATGTCACTATGTATTGTCTTATGAAGCCTTGTATTATCATGTTTATTATTTGGTCATGGGTTGTTGGTCTCTTTGATCCATGAGGAGTAGCCTCTTGCATGTGGCAAGGAGGTATATGCAGCAACAAAAATCATTATACAATAGTTTGGATAGTTGGTTGCAGCCCGACACATGTTCAAGGGGAGTGTGTTCAACATGAAGAAGTGCATGGTGTTGGCATGAAGGCATGTTGGTTGCAAGAGGTTGTAGATTCCTTGGTTCAAATGATTATCTTGTAGGTGTTGTAGATGATCATATTTCATCAAAAAACAATTGATATCACCAATGTTCAAATTTCCAGTCGCAAATTCACGTCCATAACCCATATTAAACATGGTGAACTTGCATCCTTAGCCTTGTAGGTGAATAAATCTACATCAACGTTGCATGTGTGTGCACAATTAAAACTACGTGCTTTTTCCATGGTAATTAACCAAAGTAATAACCATGATTGAAGGTTTGAATTCATCATCGAAGGTGTATGAACACATTAACAATTATTTTGGTCCTCTAAAAGTGGTTTCATTCAGTCACCAGATGTAATGGAATTCCATAATCACATTGATCTGGTCCATCATTGAGGTGTGGGGCATCATAGTTAAATGTCATTATCATGGATCGATCTAAGTTTAGAGAAATGTGTATAAACCAAAAACATACCTTCATGTAGAATATGATTGGCATGGCTGAGCACTTGTGAATGTGAATGCATGCGTGTGTTGGAAGTGTAAATGAAAGAGACGTAGTATGTGCATTGGAGCATGATTTGAAGTGGTTATGCTCATAGAATTGACATATATGCATGTCCAAAGGTAATATCATGCTTTATTAGTGTGTTGGGTACCTATAATAGAGTGCACTTCCTATGGAGTGAGTATTGCAGAGGTCTATTTGAGCCAAAGATATAGTAGTGGATTGGTGTTATGGGAAATCTAGTGTCTATGCAGAGCTACTAGTCCCAGCTAGTCCCACTAAGACTGGTAGCTATCTTAGAAACAAACAAACTAAAACTACTTTCGTTTTCCTTTATGAGAAGTAGATAAGAGGGGAACAAATGAGACCAACCTCTATCTTGCGCTTGGTTCCTTGCTTGATTCCTCTCCCTTCTGATAGATCTTTGCCACTCACTTCCTCGTCTACCCAGCTTCAAAGAGCACCTGTGGAATCAAAGCAGCATAACACTATCCAAGAACAGAGATCTACTATCACAAACAATATAGGACCAGATATATATTGACCACACAAATGCATATATCATCAATCATACAAGAATGTGGAGGAAAATTTGAATAGCTTTATTAATATCAAGAATAACAAAGAGGATTACAACCAATTGTTCTGACCCAACGTCATCCTCTCAGCAAGAAAGCCATTCTTCACCTCATGAAAAGCTTAGATCACCCAACACTATGATCTTACACCAAGAAACTAGCAACACTTCCTTGCAAGATACAAAATTCCAACCTCTGGATCTCTGGGATGAGGGATCCATATATAGATGATTGCAGGGAGGTGAATCAGCTTCCGATATTTGATTAGTGTCCTCTCTCTGATAGTTCTTGATTCCACTTGGAGATTGATGATCTCTTACTCATCCCTGGGCGAAGTCAGAGAGGCAAGTGTCATAGGAGAAGTTTATGGAAGATTCCATGATCATCCACCTCGCAAATTGACTCTGCCATTTGTCCACTCTCGCCCATCGCACCCCATAGAAGGGCTTTTCAGTATGCATCGAACCTCCCGTGCACATTTAGGTGGGATGCATCACACTTTGACCATGGAGTAGGTGAGATGGTCCAGTTTTGACCAGTTCTGAGTAGTTTTTCATCGAGAACTTCTAGGAGATGATGTAATCAGCCGACCTTGTTCTTTTAGGATATTGAACAACAATTTTAGGGACTTAGGAGCCCTTGGTTTATAGACATGTTTGATTGGGGTTGTAGTGCCCAAAAATGTCTATAACAATTGGATTAAAGATAATTGGTAAAGTTGGGATAGAGGTGTAATATGGTGATAAATATTTATGTTATGATGTGTAGCTACTATAGAGATCCGATTAGAATTCCAGTGTGCCAATGCATCCACCTAAGTAATGATATAGTGCATTCATAGTGTACATGGATCAAGATATAAGTTACCTGCAACAAAGTTCTATGCATAAGAGGTAGTAGATTTTATATTGCTTGATTATGTGGCTAACATTGTGATTGCATGGGTATTAATTTGTACATGGATGAGTGTATTATTTGTATGTTTTTATTGTAGTTTGTATGGCTATGTAATTTCATGTGTATGCAGAGATGTTGTTGGGGCCATGTCAAGAAGGTGTGAATGGTGAGATGAGTTGTTGTTGAGTGTCATAATGATGTTGATGAGGTGTGTTGTTGAGAGATATATGTATGAGTGTGATTTTATGTATACCAGTTAGTGAGGGTTTGTTCATGGGATGAATTATATGGGAAGAGTTTGATACGCACTTGCCTATGACAGAGATTATGATTGAGTGAGTTTGTTAGTGGAGTTTGGTTGCATGCTGATGAGTTGTTGTCATTCATGAGAGTAGAGTTATATTGCATAGACGAGTATTTGTATTTAGTTTATTTACCATATATTTATAATGGGTCCAGTGTGAAAACAGATGAAACGAAGCCTACAAGTTTTTTGTGTATTGAGTAGTGGGCCCTCATTTGAAAATGGATGAAAAGAAGTCCACGAGAGTTTGAAGGTTGTGGTATTCAGTGGGTGAGTTGTGGCTTGTTGATTCAGGGAGTGATGGATTCATTCTGGCTGTGGCCTAAGAACATGGGAGTGGTGGTTTACATCTAGTGGTGGTTAGAAAAATCATCAGGTATTTGGGCATCTTGCAGGTAGTGTCATGTAGTAGGTGGTGGATGACAAAGTTGAGGAAGTGGTGGATTACAATAGGTGGTGGCCTGCAAAGTTTAGGAAGTAGTGTCTTCCATAAGGTAGTGGCATGGAGTGATTAGTTTCTCAAATGAATGAAATTTTGGGCTTGCACACTAGTGAGGGCTAGTACATAATTTAAAAAAATATTTTAATAATAAATAAGAAGCATACAAGGACACACAAATGGTGGTTTTTCTCCCGGAAGGGTTTCCAACTTATATCCTATGTTATCATGTGATGATGGTTTATGTGACTATACCTTAATATTTATATGTTTCTTATCATCTACTTGTGCACATGTAATGTTGTTGTTGATTCATGTTTATGTTTAGATATGTTATTTATATTGTGCTACTAATAGGTTGATGATTCAATGTTTGTAAATAAAGGGAAAAAAGTATAACTTGGTGACTCAATGCACAATACTAATTCACCCCCAACCCACCCCCTCTCCCCCCCCCTCAGTATTTTCAAGCTCCCAACAATTAGTTTAAGATATTATGACATTATCAAAAAAAATTTTGGGTTCTATGCATGTAACAACTAACAATTACTATGGGAAAAACCAAAAATGCAAACTAAAATAATATCCCATAGTTGTCATCAACAATGGTAGCTATATCCTTATCGGTAGACAATGTTGTATGATTTTGATGTATGTTTTTTTTGAAATACATACACATGCCAGTGATAAAACATACAAGTGGATGAAATTTACTACGTGTGATACTTTAACATTGATAGGAAAGTATAATTGTGATTGTTATACATGATTAGGTAGTATCTAATACATATCATGAATAACATATAGGAAAATTATCAATATTTTATAATGACATGAAATTTGAAAAAAGAACAACTATCATGAACTACAAATAATTTTCCATTCATTGCAAATTGCTTCAATCTCTTCTCTGTCAACCGTTTTCTGTTCCTTCTTAGAAATACGTGATGTACTACTGACCTACTCAATGTTACTTACCCCTAAATTCATCCCTTGCCTATATAATTACTAGCTATTACTATTTCATTTCTAGCTTTCCGTCACCCTTCATTTATGTCACCTTACATCGTTTACAGGCAAGTTACCCTTTGTTTTGTTAAAGACTTATGAATGAGACACCTGAACCATTGTCTTTTGACTCTTGCAATGCTTAGTTTCAAGAAACCAACCCACTAAGTAGGAACAATGTATATTCAATTTCCTGAAACTAAAGAATGCATCATTGGTCCCTTCATGAATCTCTATATTTTGAATAAGGAATGAAGTCACCCCTTGGACTTTGGAAAACATAAGGTTTTAGTTCAAAAGGGAACCACAATTACCGAACCCCCTCCTACCCCCTCCTGCCCCCTCCTATGATGTTAAAGGCATACCCCCACCACACAATCAACTATAGTTGTAGATTAGATGTGAAATGATTTTTTTTTATTTGATTATTTTGACGGAACCAAGAGTGAAACAAAGAGTATGGACACCCTCCATTAACATCACAAGGAAGAGGCCTCACACTCCATATGAGTCATTTATTAGGTTAGGATGACTAGAGCCATCAAACCTATGACCAATCATTATAATCACTTGGAATAATCCCCAATCTATGAGGATAAGTGGCATTGAGTAGGTTGGTAATACATCACGTATTTCTAAGCATGAAAAAGATATGGTTGATAGAGAAAAAAGATGCCTTGCCAACTATTTTTAGAGACACAAATAAGTATAATTGTTTGTACCTATTTATAGTATGAACTATGAGGAAACTATGGTGAAAATGTTGAGGTTAACTGTGAAAGGAAGGAATATTAGTGATAAAAATTTGAATGAGGAATTTTTAACTTTGGATGAAGATAAAAAATTGAGTGTTTTACAAAGTCTAGTTGAAAACTCTTGTGAAGTAGTGAAAATTGAATTACTAGTGGCTAGTAAGATATTGAAGCCACAATTTAAGGTGATGGTCTCTTTGTTGAGTTTTATTTGAGGATATCACAATGTCTTGGTTATGGAAGAAGCTATCCTTATGTTCCTAAGGGAAATAATGAAAAATCCTAATGAAAATAGGATTAAGTTTTCTAGCTACATTTTTCGTGGACTAGGGTTATCGTGTGTCTAAAAGAACATAGTATGTCCAAATCTAATTTTCCTATTATTTTGAAAAGGAACAATTGAAAGGAATGTATAGTTACCAAATAAGATTTTAGCATATGGGAACAAGAATGTTTAGTTCCATTGATGGAACAAAGACATATGAATAAGTGATGCATATTCCTAGACAAGACATGCCTAAATTTAAAGTCTTCCTAGAAGGAAAACATGTAGGCAACTAAACTCTATTTTTTGCCTTCATCTTATGTGGAATAATGAAACTTATCTATTACCTCCACACATACTTCACGTTCACACATACTTTACTTTCACACAAACCTTACCCTGACACATTGACTATTTTCGCACAAACTTTAGCTCCACACATGTCTTATTTGCACCAGTTTTTTTGTCCCTTGTAATTACTGAACAATAACTAAAACATTTGTTCCAACTGTATCCAAATTTTTAATTGAAATAATTAATAATATGTGAATCTATCAACAATATGTGTATATATCATTAATCTGATGAAGACATAAAATACATAAAAAATAATTACCATAGACCTATCCCACTAGATCAATTATTTCCATACCTATATTATAGGAACAACAATGTGAAAAATTACAATGAGAAAATGTTGTATGTGAACAAAGAACTAATATTTCTTGATACATTTGATACAATGGTGGCACAACATATTCAATAAAATAACGTGATTGCCACCAAAAAATTCTAATCAAATGTAATGTTCTCATGGAGATGTATGAAATAAAATATAACATAGAGGATATAATTGTTAATAGTACTAATGTAATATGAAAAAAATGTACAAAAAATCCTACAAACCAGTCTACCACAACTATACACCAATGCACTCTATAATTTCTTATCAAAATCAGAACGCATGCAACAACCAATAACATAATTCATTCTTGGTACTATTATAACATTTCAATGCATATTGATAATTTTGAAACAAATAATTAAAGCAATGAACTTGTATACTTAGACACCATTAACATGTAAACGTTATTAATGACATGCAAAGTCACGTTCCACTTATATGCCCCTTCATTATTTAATTCTAAAAAGAAGAAGCTAGGGATAAAATTAAGACAGATAAAGACTCGCAATTGGTCTCCCATAGTCTAACACTCATATGACCAACAACCAATTCCTCCCCTTAATTTCATTCTTGATGTTGAAAAATGTAGCAAGAAATTCTCAATTTGATTTTTCCTTGATTAAATTGAAAAAATTTGAATTTCCACATCAAGAGACAACTCAGATGCAATTAACTTGTGTGAAATGGTTTGTGTACCCAGTTTACTCATTAAATTCAAGTTGGAGTTAGAGTTCAGTTAAGAATGTTGTTGAAAATGCAACAAGAAAATCCTAATTTATTTTTGTCCTTGAACTAAATTAGGAATAAAATTGTAATTCCACATCACATGACAACTTGTATTAGTTAACTAAGTTAATTTGACTTAGTTGGCTTAGTTAATTTAAGTTGAGGGTCTAAATTGAGTCATGTAGAGTGTATCCTACCTTATAGGAGCTTTGGTTGAGTTTATTTTGAGTTGTAATTAATTAATTCAGTTTAACTGAGTTAAAGTCAATTAAACTAGTTCCAACTGTTGGACGAACTAGGGGGAGGTCTAGTAGTGTGGTGCTGCCTGTAGTGACCAACCAATTAACTAGTGATTCACTCATAAATAACTCATGCATGTCAGATATGAGAGTTACCCAGTTGAGATTAGAGTTCAAGGAAAGTGTACTATCAACTGTATAATCATTCGAATTGTATAGATGGTGCATGCAATCAAAGGAAGGCCTATGAGGATTGCGCAATTCCAATTGAGGAATTTCCCTAATTAATAGGGGATAATTCCCAAGGAAATAAAGCAAGGAAATAAGGACTTGGGAAAGCAGAAAAATGGTTAAGTATTTGTCTATGCTTGTCTAGGAAGCTATGAGACAGACAAAGATAATGCATAGGTTGCTCAGGCTTGAGCAAAGCATTGTAATCTTCTCATATTTTCTAACTAATGCAATTTACAAATAGTAAGGGTTTTTAGTTGTGGCTTTCCCCAGGAAATCATTGTGTAATGTGCTGATTGAATTTTTCTCTTGTATGCTTTGTGATTTCGCAATCATTTAATTGTTTCCATTGATGAGTAGAGTAGATTAAAATCTATTGTTTTAGTAAATTACAATTTAAATCTACAAGTAATTTCTACATTGTATCAGAGTAGAAATCACTCTAGAAGAGGAGAATAAGATTTTGTCTTTTGTAGGTAAAACTGAATTTGCAGTATCGTACTTTAGAGTCGGCAAGATGTCATTCTATGGATTGAAACTTGAATATCCCCTTGAGGTAGTTTTAACTATATTTCTTGGAAGGAAAGGATGGAGGCAGCGTTGGAAGACAACGAGCTTAAGGAATTCATAGACAAATATATTTCTAAGCCTCCAACAAGTGATGCTCAAGATCTGGCAGAGTGGAGAAAATGTGTAGCAAAGGTGAGAAGGATTATCCTAGAAGGAGTTCAAGATAATATTGTCTTGAACCTCCATGGTAAGGAGACTCCATATGCAATGTTGAAGGCCTTGACATACCTGTTTCAAAACAACAGTGACCACATGAATTTGGCACTAAAGGACAAGCTTAGGAAAATCAATATGGAGAAGGGAGACACAATACAAAAGTACTTGACCAAGTTCACCCAATGTTGGGATGAGCTTGGAAGTGTTGGTGTGAAAATTGTTGAAGATAATTTGGTTAGCCTAGCACTTTTAGGCCTTCCCAAGAGCTAGAACAACTAGTAGGATTCGGTAAATGGGAGAGAGAAACTACCAGAGTGGGAGAATTTGTGGTTCGACCTGGTGCAAGAAGAGATTCGGTGGAACAACAAAGATGGATCCTCATCCAAGCATGATGATGAGGAGAACTGTGCCTTAGATGGAAAGGTGAATAAATGGAAAGGGCAGTCATACCATTCTAAATAAGATTCCAGTCAGGGTGGCAAGAAGAAGGACTTGTGGAAGATTAAAATTTTTCATTGTCATGAGTTGGTACACTATGATACAAAGTGTCTGCACAAGAATGCCGACAAGAATCCCTCAGGATGAGTCATAGGTGAAGCTATTGCTTCATAATGTGAGTTGGATTTCACCTCATCACTTTCATGGTGACATCGGTGATGGGTAGTGATAAGCCCCAATTTTGGTACAATTTGGGCTCATTTTGGCCTATTCTACTTGCTCAAACCATTCATTTTTTACTGCTTATGCATGCATTTCTTAGTTTATTCATGTTGTTTGTAGGAAGAAGGGTAGGCACTCTATCTACGTGACTAATGCATTGTGATTCCAGGTTTTGGCATTAAAAGGGAGCAAAAGACAACGAAAAAGGAGACAAGGAGACAATGAGGTGGCACTGCTGACTTTTAGGAGAGGATGTCCACGGTCTTGGGGACATTCCTCGTGATTCCCACCAAGAACTCCGAGCTCCAATCCATCTCCCCTCCGAGCTTAGAAGCAGCCAGCTGTTCTACAGGAACAACAGTTCTAAACTGCTCTACAGGAACAGCAGTTATGACCGTCCTACAGGATCAGCAGTTAAACTCTAGTTGGACAGCCGAGCTCCTAAAATCAAGGACACTTGTTGGATCATCGTTTTTGTATAAGTGTAGAGGCCTTAGCCTTGGATAGGTTGTTGAAACTCTCGTATTGCTATTGTAATTTTGGAGCACAGCTCAGTTTTTGTTCCTTTTTGTAAGCCAATTTGGCATGATATCAGATTATGAATAAAGAAGGCAGATTCTGATCTAGTTCTGAGTTTTCTTAAGGAGACTATAGCTCTCAGGTTAGGGCCCAACCTGAGAGCCATAGATCCCCTCTGCTGTAGTATTGTTTCCATTTCATTTCAGCACTTTGAGCTTTTCATTTGCACATGCAATTCGAATTACAGGTTGTTAAGTTGGTCTTTTTCATGAGTTAGATAGGAGTTGCTTATGATGAATTTGTTTCCACTTGCTTAGTGTAGCAGAGGATAGATATAATCGATTGGAGCTCCAACAAAAAGGTTGTTAAGGCTCACTGTTGTCTCATCTGGGATTGGAGTGAAGTCCATGACTAACCACCAAAAATACGCATTTCTTTATTCCATGATTGCTGCAAACACAGTCACGTTATGTTAGATGCTTCCACATGATTCACACCTGCACCACACTCCTTTACCACAGCTTCATGCACATTCTCCTTCGCGTTTAGATTGCTGTTCATTGATTTTATAAGCACAGATAGTTAGGTTGATGCATTTTTGGTTTAGTGACAGTCATAAGCATTTGTTTCACTTACACTGCTCTCTCTCGTTCCATCACTTCGTCCTCCATCTTGATCACGCATGCAACCATATCTTTGACCCCTGCTCCGCTCTGTTATCTCCCAAAGTCTTTCACTCCTCACGTACTTCCATTCTCTAGCCTTTTCATTGACCTAGCCCTCTATCTTCCAACCTACTCCCTACATTCACTCCCTATCCTATTCTTCCACTTCTGAAGCCATCACCAGCCTTATTCCTACCTTACACATCTCCTCCTACCATTCCATTACTCCTCCATCACTCCAAACACTCACGGTAGGTCATCCTGTAGCCATTTGTAGACATCCTGTAGAAACCAGAGTATCCTGTAGGATCCCCTGCAGCCATCCTGTAGGAGGCCACTCTCTCGGTTGCTGAGCATCTGAATGCGAGGAACCTCTGTGGATGGATGTTAAGGATCCCTAGGGACCTCTCCTAGCCCTCCCAACCTGTCCCACGCTTTCCTTCCTTCTCCATCCCATCTGCACAATCAAACCCTAGTTAGCACAAAATCACAATCATTCCACACACTTAAGGGAAAAATACAAAAACATATCTTTCATGATGCAAGTAGTCTAGATCCATGCATTTGCACTTATTAGAGGTAACAGCAGCATTGGTAGGAGTTTCATTCACATGTTTTGCATTGTAGAGGTTAGACTAGTTAAATTAGGGTTTCCTAGGTTTACATGCTTTGATTTGCTTTCAGTCCATTTTGTCAAGTAGAGTAGTTTTCCTCTGAGAATAGCTTTCGTCCATCAATTAGCAAGCTTCTTCTGAGAGCCTATAGAAGTTGGCTTGAGCCCTAGCGGACTTGTGCCAGCTGACCAAGTGACAGCTGCGATAAGAGCTAGTACTTGTGCATATAGCACCGTCGCTTCCAAGTTTGTACGAACTACCGGGTTGATAAAATGAGAGACAGGAAGCCCCAGGAGTTGTAGCATTATTGCTACAATACTGGAGCTCACCATCTTTTTGGCGCCGTTGCCGGGGAAGCGTCAGAGTATTAGTAATTGTTGCTTTTCTTCTACTTTCGTACTCTTACTTCTGCTCAGTAGTTTATTTCATTTCCATTCTGCAAAAGTAGCTTAGCATTTCCTGCTTTCCTAGATTAGCATTTCCTGCTTTCATAGATTAGCATTTCCTGCTTTCATAGATTAGCATTTCCTGCTTTCATAGATTAATATTTCTTGCTTTCCTAGAGTAATTTTTCTTGCTTTCCTAGATTAGCTTTCCAATTCTGCAATTTCATTTGAGCAATATAGGTAGTTGTAGATCACTTTGTTTCAGTTTTGAAGGTACCAAAGAAAAAGCAAAAGCACTCAAAAAAGAAAAGTCCTTTCCATTTCATGCCTCGTAGGAACCGAGATAGATCAGGCAAATTCCTACCAAACACCCCCACCACATCACTGAGTCACCCTTCTCTCTTCTTTGGTGACAGTGACCCAGAGGAACCTATAGGTGAACATCCTGAGATATACCAAGACCCTATAGAAGAAGAAGAGTTAGAGACCACTCCATCTGAAGCCATGGCTGATAATAGGAGAGAAGATGAGAGAATAGAAGGAGCTTTCCCCATCCGAGAGACCAATGGAGATATGAAAATGAAAAACATTAGCCCCTCCGCCTTGCCTCACTTCCATGGACTGACCACTGAGGATCCTGATACCTTCTTGTTTGAGTTTGCTGTCCTTTGTAGAACCTATGACTATACTGAAGATGAGCAAAAGCTGAAGCTTTTCCCTTCCACTCTTAAGGATGCAGCACTACGCTGGTTCATGGGATTACCTGGGAATAGCATCGCTACTTGGGCTCAGATGCAGCAAGCCTTCAATACCAAGTATAGGGATTATTGTAGGTCCAAGGAAACCAAGGGAGAGATCTTTCGAATGACCATGGGGAATGATGAGTCTTTAGAGGATTATGAGGAGAGGTTCCAACTTAGCTATAAACGGGCCAGGTGCACACTTGACCCTGAATCCCTCAAGTTGGTTCTACTCCGAGGAGTCCCTGAAGATCTCTTAGACACCCTTCACATGTTAGCTGGGGGGGACATTTACCAACTGCCTTATGAGGACATCAAGACTGTGTTTCGAAATCATTCCAGGGCAGCTAGAAAACGAGGTAGAGGAAATCTCCTCTCCACTGGTGTCCCTTTCTCCAAACATGAGTTTACAAACCAATTAGAAGATCTTAAGAGTGAGGTGAGACAGACCATTGCCATGCAGCTGGACACATTCAGGATCCAGCAGAAGAAAGAAGAAGCTGAGAGAGCCTTGGCTGTCTTCTGTCCTAGGTGCACCAGAAGACACCCTAAGAACGAATGTCCATTGCATTCGGTTGAAGTGTGTTTCGTTTGTGAGGAGGACCACCCAACAAATCAGTGTCCAACCTTACCTGGGTTTAAAGCCATGTACCAAGGAACCGAAGCCCCCACTGAACCTCTCTACTTCATCAACCAAAGGAGGCCTCAAGGATCTAGACCTTATCAACAGGGGATGCAAGGGGCATCTCAAGCTTATTACAACCCCAACCAGTCAACTCCTATGCCTTCCTGGGGTCCCCCTGCTCATCCTTCATGGTCCATGCCTCCTCCATGGTCTTATCCACCTCAGTACCCTACTCAACCTACTTCTCATCCATATCACTCACATACCCAGTCGCAGCCTCAATGGAGTGCTCCTCAGTCGGGGTGGAGGCCCCAATACAACACTCCTCCTGCCATTTTGCCTCCACCACCAGTTCAACCTCAGCCTTTACCTCCTGCTCCTCCAAGGCAACCTCAGATGCCTGCTCAACCGAACCCGAACCCCAACAATAGACAGGCTCAACAGGTATATACTGGGGAGACCTCATGCCCTACCTATGCTGTGGAGATCCAGGAGATCAATCTTAGATCTGGAAAGACTCTTCCAGATCGCCAACCTCCTCCCCCAGAGGATGAGGAAAACCATCAGGAGAGTGAACCAAAGCCTATTCCACCCTTTCCTGAGAGACTAACAGCCACCACACAACCTAACCCAGAAGAAGATGAGCTTTTGGGTGAGCTCAAGCAGTTGTGTGTAAAAATCCCACTTCTCCAAGCCATCAAGGATGTGCCAATATATAACAAGCTGGTTAAGGAGAAGTGTTTCAAACACCCAAGCAGACGGAAGAAAGATGCCTCAACTATCAATGTCATAGGACAGTTGTCTGACCTTATGCTAGGACAAGTCATCTGCCCAAAGTACCTAGATCCTGGAAGTCCTGTAGTAGATGTTCACATCAATGGCACCATTATCCCCCACACCTTGATTGATCTGGGGGCGGCCATCAATGTGATGACCAGGGACACCATGCTTAAACTCAATCTTCAGGGTTCCTTGAGAAAGACCTCGATAGTACTGCAATTAGCAGATCGCTCCACCGTGACTCCCGAAGGGATTGTGGAGGATGTCTTGGTCTCTATCGATTCTTGGGAATACCCTGCAGACTTCCTGGTTCTGCAACCAAAGGCCAAGCTTACTGGATATCCTCTTATCTTGGGAAGGCCTTGGTTAGCTACTGCAGATGCTTACATAAGTTGTCGGGCAGGAAACATGACCATCAAAAATGGTCCCATGTCCAAGCAACTAGTCCTATACCCTCCTGCCCAACCTTATTTAGAGCATGATTTACCACTCTGGTTGGAGGAAGGAGAAGAAGACGAGGTGTATTCAGCACCTCTGTGTACCCTAGATACCACTAGAAGAAATCCCCCAACCGAGGATGATTTGATTGAGACCCTGATCCAGAATCCACCTTCCAGTGCACTATCTTTAGAGAAGTTGGTGGAGGATGCCCAAGCTAGCACCTTAGTGGACCTTTGTACAACCAGCCCTGTCACTCCCAGAGTCAAAAGTGTGGAGTTCGGCCCTGAGAGAGCATTAAAGATCAGCTCCTCCCTATCTCCTTCCCAGGAGAAGGAGTTGTGTAGCCTATTGGCCAGCCACTTAGATGCTTTTGCTTGGAGCTATAAGGAGATGAAAGGAGTCCATCCCTCGGTCTGTACCCATCATATATACATCAAAGAGGATTGTAAACCAGTTAGGCAACCCCAAAGGAGAATGAATCCAGCCCTTAAGGACATTGTCAAGGAAGAATTGCAGAAACTGTTAGATGCCGGATTCATCTACCCCATCTCAGATAGTGAATGGGTGTCCCCTCTAGTGTTGGTTCCCAAGAAGAATGGGAAGTGGAGGATCTGTGTAGATTACCGTGAGCTGAACAAAGCTACCAAAAAAGACCATTTCCCTCTACCTTTCATAGATCAAGTGTTGGATGGACTGGCAGGAAAGAAGTTCTTCTCTTTCCTGGATGGGTTTAGCGGGTACAATCAAATCCAAATCAGCCCGGAAGACCAAGATAAGACCACCTTCACTTGTCCTTGGGGTACCTTTGCCTACCGAGTCCTTCCCTTTGGGCTATGCAATGCTCCTGCTACTTTTCAGAGAGCTGTCTTGAGCATCTTCTCGGAGTTGGTCCATGATGCAGTGGAAATATACATGGATGACTTTACTCCTTATGGGGCCAACTTCCAGGAAGCATTGTCCAACCTGGGGAAAGTCCTAACCAAATGCACCGAGATGAACTTGTCCCTCAGCCCTGAAAAATGTGAATTCCTAATGACTGAAGGGACCGTGCTAGGCCATACCATTTCTTCCCAAGGATTGCAGGTGGATCCTAACAAAATTGCTCTCATCAAGAGGGTTCCACCTCCTCAAAAAGTAAGGGATGTCCGGAGTTTCTTGGGATTAGCAGGATACTACCGGAGATTCATTAAGGACTTCAGCAAGTTAGCCTCACCATTGTTTGGTCTGTTGGCAAAAGATGTGGAGTTTAAGTGGACTGACGATTGTCAGAGGAGTTTGAATGAGTTAAAGGACAAGTTGGTGTCAGCACCAATCTTGAGAGGTCCAAACTGGGCCCTACCTTTCCACATCCACACTGATGCCTCGAACAAAGCCATAGGTGCAGCCTTAGGACAAGTTGAGCAAAAAATTCCATATGCCATTTACTTCGTTAGCAAAAACTTGTCCAAAGCAGAGCTGAATTACACTGTAACCGAGAAGGAATTCTTAGCTGTGGTCCATGCACTGAACAAGTTCCGACATTATATTACTGGTTACCAGACTTTTGTACATACTGACCATGCTGCTATTAGATATTTGATGAATAAACCAGATGTGAATGCTCGTATTATTAGATGGTTACTTTTATTGCAGCAGTTTGATCTAACCATTGTTGATAAACCAGGGAGAGAAAATGTTGTTGCTGACTTCTTGTCTAGATTGGATTTGTCTGCAGATGAAGATGGGACGGTGGATGACCAGATGCCTGATGAGCATCTGTTTGCTATCTCAGTACTCTCTCCATGGTTTGCTGATATAGCAAACTACCTTGTTTCAGCTCAGTTTCCTCCGCACCTCTCTTCAAAAGAGAAGAGCAGAATCATCAGAAAGAGTGCCTCATTTACTTGGATCGGGGGCAACCTGTTCAAGCTTGGCCCCGATCAGATCTTAAGGCGTTGTGTAAGGGAAGAGGAAGTCTTTGACATCCTCCTCACCTGTCATGATGGGCCTTGTGGAGGACATTTTGCAGCAAAGAGAACTACCTTCAAGATCCTGCAGGCAGGCTACTATTGGCCCACACTTCATCAAGATGTCAGAAGATATGTCAGCCAGTGTGACCAATGCCAAAGAATGGGGAAACCGACCCAAAGGGATTAGATGCCTCTCCAACCTCAAGTGACTCTTGAGCCATTTGAGAAGTGGGGCATGGACTTTGTGGGTCCAATCAATCCCTCTTCGAGGCAGAGATCCTACATCATTGTGTGTACTGACTACTTGACAAAGTGGGCAGAGACTAAAGCAATCAAAGCAGCAACAGAAGAGAAGGTGGTCGAGTTCTTAAGAGAGAACATCTTCTACAAGTTTGGCTACCCAAGAGAGCTGGTGACCGATCAAGGGAGCCAGTTCACATCCAACTTGGTTGAAGATCTACTAGCTCATCACAAGATCAAGCATAGGACTTCCACCCCCTATCATCCTCAAGCAAATGGGCAGGTGGAAGTCACCAATAGAGCATTAGAATGGATCTTGACTAAAGTGGTGAGCAACAGCAGAAAGGACTGGGCAGATCGCCTGGTTGAAGCCACATGGGCTTACAACACCACTTGGAAGACCACCACCGGCTTCACACCTTATGAGCTGGTCTATGGGAAGAAAGCTTTGCTGTCCATTGAGTTTGAGTACAACACTTTGAGGATGGCAGCTTAGCTGGATCTAGATCTCAGCCATGCACAACAAGAAAGGCTATTGCAGCTTAATGGACTGGATGAGCACCGCATGCAGGCCCTCCTTCACTCAGAAGTGGTTCAACTTCAGAGGAAGGTGTGGCATGACCAGCATCTCCATGACAAGCAATTTCAGCCGGGAGATTGGGCTTTGTTGTATGATTCCAGATACAAAGATTTCAAGGGGAAGTTGAGAACCAGATGGCTAGGACCATATTCAGTGGAAAAATGTCATGACAATGGATCTGTCCTCATTCGAACCATTGATGAGGAAGCCATTCCCATGCTTGTCAATGGGCATCGATTGAAGATCTACAGGAAGCCTCCCTCAAGACAAGAGTTCATCAAAACTATGGAGAAAGCAGTATTGGTCATAGAGAAGGGTCCTGCCCCTGCTTTGGGCACACCCTGAAGCATCTAAAAAAAAAAAAAAATAAATAATAAAGATCCTTGGGTGAAAACCTCTCTGAGGCGCCCAAGGCAGGTGGTAGGGGTGAAAACCTCATTGAGGCGCCCCTGCTATCTTTCAAAAAAAAAGAGAGAAAAAAGAAATAAAGATCCTTGAGTGAAAACCTCTCTGAGGCGCTTAAGGCAGGTGGCAAGGGTGAAAACCTCATTGAGGCGCCCCTGCTATCTTTCAAAAAAAAAAAAAGAAAAAAAAAAGAAAAAGAAAAAAACAAGATCAATAAATCATTATGTGAAATTTGCATGTAGATTGCAGGTGTTCTATGGAGGAGAGGAAGCCTCTCAAGTCAAAGTCAAAGGTCCTTCTCATGCAGCCAGGACACCTCACAAGCTCCTCCTCCAAGAACGCTTACGTTTTTCAAGGTATGTGCAATTTTATCATGGTTTGAATCTTCTACAGGAAACTGCTGTCTTTCTACAGGAAGGCACAGTTTTTCTACAGGAAGGTGCAAATTTCTACAGGAAGAGCTGCCTGTCTACAGGAAGCTCTGTACTTCTACAGGAAACTTCCTGTAGAAGCTCAGAACGAGCCATAATGCGTTTCATGAGCAGATCTGATGACTACGGGTTGGTGTGGACGCATGCAAGCCTCTTTTGGGCCCATGCACGACGCTGATACCTTGCTCCACCATCCTCGTCACCATGCAACTAAGATCCCTGCACCAGCAAACCAGATCAATGAGTTCTCATGGAAAAATCAGTTGTCAGAGAAAAATGAACACCGAGAGCTCATACCATGTCCATGTCAAGCATCAGAAGCTTCGGGAGCGCGATTAGCAGGTCATCTCCATTGTCAAGTGGCATGCACCCAAGGAGGTGAGACTGTCACAAGGCACCCCGCGGGAATCCTGTAGCAGTCAGACCTGCAGGAGTGGATACCATTCATCGCCCAGCCATCTGCAAACAACACACGGGCGCATGCAACCAGAGCGTCCACTACAGTGCCATCATCCTGTAACCACGAGCCTCCGGGACTGTGTAAGCCACAGGCAGCAGGTAGATCCGTCGTCCAAAAACTGGAAATCATGTGCAGACGCGCGCAGGTAAGTGTTCTAATCCTTCCTTCCATCAAATCGCATGAGTATTACTTTGATTTGTTTGCATGGCGTAGAAATGAATGGTTGAGCGGCCGTAAGGCCAGTTGACTGGCCACGTTGGCTAGTGAAGGGATAGTCAGATGATGGGTGGCAGCCACGACAAAGGGAACACGCAGCACGCACGTGAAGATCAGTCCCGTCAACCGAGAA
The DNA here is from genome assembly GCA_031772625.1 of Pinus tabuliformis. Lineage (NCBI taxonomy): Eukaryota > Viridiplantae > Streptophyta > Pinopsida > Pinales > Pinaceae > Pinus > Pinus tabuliformis. Next base: position 194,716,082 of record CM062807.1, on the reverse strand, counting down.
ACGAGTTTAATCGAAAAGGGCGGCGGCAGATCTGTGGGAATGAATGCGGCAGCAAGTGAATGTGCAGGCGGATGATGGGTGACGTCACCCAATGGTCCGGCGGGGACAACTCACCCTCCGCGCCACGAGATGCGCCGATTCAAAATCTAATCGGCTAGATTGTGCACGTATATCCATCCACCTCCACTTCAAAACTTGAGTAACTCTTCTGAATACCTCTGCATGTTGATACGCCAAGCTTTCGGCCGATTGAACACCAGTGAAGCGCACCTCAATCGCAGTCCAACTACCGTTCTCCCCGAAGCCTGCGCACTGCTCCTACAGGAACAGTTTCTACAGGAACGCAGTCCTACAGGAAGCAGTTTCTACAAGAACGCAGCTCTACAGGAAGGTGAAGTCTTCACGTAAGAAAAGGTGGCAGAAAAGAGGTAACCCTGAAACTCCTTCCGCAATTGGCTTTCAAAGGTGGCAAGGTCATTATTCACAGTCTGGTCATAAAAAAAATATTGGATTGCCGTGCCTATACTATCGCTTCTACAGGATAGCAGTATAATTAGACTGTGGTCTGTGAATTCATTGCATGCTCTGTCTATAAGACCGAATTTCCTTTGTATCTACCGCCTTTGGTCAAAACCACTGTGTTCATCATGCCTGGTGGGTTTATCAGGCGAGAGCCCACTGATTCAAATACATTAAGGAGAAACCCGGCAGTGGTTGAGCTCTTCACTAGAGCACAATGGATGCCTTTTTGTGATAAGCTACAGGGCTACGATGATGAAGTAGCTGAGGAATTCTTGCAGGCTCTGTAGCCTAAGTCCCAGACACTGGCCACAATAACCTTCAGAGGTCTAAGCCTCAAACTCACCCCAGAGCACATAAGTCGAATCACAGAACTGCCCATGGGTCTGCCGTGGGATAAAGAAGAGCGGAAGCAGAGCCAGCAAGCAAAGAAGGAATTCTTCCCACCTGAAGAATCATTCACAGAGGACAAAAATGGGGTGAAAAGGACAAGCCTGTTGCCACCATGGAATGAAGTCAGTTTGCAAATTATGAAATATATCACCTGTGAGGGTCGTTACAGCATCGTATATGCGTATCACTTCAGGCTGCTCAATGAACTAAGACACCAGATTGACCTCCCTGCAGCACAGAGGCTGAGCATTCCTTACTTTTTACTGCAATCCTTGATGGAGTGCTCTACAAAGCTCAAGGACGGAATCCCTGATCAGATAGCCCATCATGGGTTGATAAAATTGCTTGTGGAGGATGCTCTCCACTCATATAAAGTCCCCCTCGCATGGGAATCATTTAGGAACTTAACAAGAGAAGGGGACATAAAAATGTTGCTTGTAGAAACGGGGTCCTCTAGCGGTGAAGAAGAAGAGCCCGTAGCCAAGAGTAAGAAAGGGAAAAGCCAAAAGGTCCCGACTCCAACACAGAAGAAAGAACGAAAGGAGAAGGAGGAGGGAAAGGATGACAGAGCAAAAGAGGACACCCCCATCCTGTCAGCAAGGGAAAAGAGGTTGAAAAGCAGGGCAGTCAAAACTGAGGTGGTCCCTGCCAGCCCAAGCACCTCGTCAGCTCCTGCAGTCAAAGCCAAAAGCAAAATCCATGCAGCCAAGCAAGAAAAGGTGGTGAGAGTTGCATCTGCAGGAACGCAAAAACTGGCTTCTACAGGAAGCCCGGAAACACAAACACAGGCTTCTACAGGAAGCCCGAAAACACAAAAACAGGCTTCTACAGGAAGCCCGAAAACAAAGACAAAGGCTTCTACAGGAAGCCCGAAGATCAGTAAGGAGCAGGCTTCTACAGGAAGCCCAAGAGCAACGACCAAGGCTTCTACAGGAAGCCCGAAAATCATTGGAGAACAGGCTTCTACAGGAGGCCCAAAAACGGAGAAAGAGGCTTCTACAGGAAGCCCGAAAGTGCAACCACAGGCTTCTACAGGAAGCCCGAAGACAGAGACAGGGGCTTCTACAAGAAGCCCGAGGTTGGAAAGAGGGGCTTCTACAAGAGGCCCGAAGGTCATTGAGAAACAGCCTCCTATAGAGAGTCCGAAGACAAAGAAAGAATCTTCTACAGGAGGCCCGGAAGCGGGCAAAGCAGGGTCTTCCACAGGAAGCCCGAAATCTAAAACGGAGGGGCCCTCTACAAGGAGCTCCGAGAGAGCAAAACACAAGAAAGAGAAGGCTGGCATTCTTGAAAAGGAGGCAGCAATGGCACTGGCTGCCCTCAACACACCTCCAAAACCGAAAGAGAAAAGGGAGAGGGAGACCCCTCTACCACCTGAAGCCAGGAGAAGCAAGAGGATGACCGCGGGCAAGCCACAGCCTCCACCCAGAAGCCAAACCACTTCAGGGGATGTCCCTACTTCACCCAGTGCAAGGACCCCCTCTAAAACATCAGCTACCCCCGAAAAGGGGAGCCCAAAAATAACTTCCTGGACACGAAAGATAGGCCAGTCGCCTTCCGAAGCCCGACTCAAGGAAATAGAAAAAGGGAAGGAAGCATCACCCTCGTCACCACCAGGGGCAGAGAAGGCAGGGCCATCAAAAGCAGAAAAGAAAGAGCCTGTTTCGGTCCCGAGTCCTCGGCCAAGGACAAGGAGCAGGAGCAAGGTTGCTCAAGGATGAGCAAATGGTTCAGCTGGGGGGTGATGATGAGCCCCAATTTTGGTACAATTTGGGCTCATTTTGGCCTATTCTACTTGCTCAAACCATTCATTTTTTACTGCTTATGCATGCATTTATTAGTTTATTCATGTTGTTTGTAGGAAGAAGGGTAGGCACTCTATCTACGTGACTAATGCATTGTGATTCCAGGTTTTGGCATTAAAAGGGAGCAAAAGACAACGAAAATGGAGACAAGGAGACAATGAGGTGGCACTGCTGACTTTTAGGAGAGGATGTCCACGGTCTTGGGGACAATCCTCGTGATTCCCACCAAGAACTCCGAGCTCCAATCCATCTCCCCTCCGAGCTTAGAAGCAGCCAGCTGTTCTACAGGAACAGCAGTTCTAAACTGCTCTACAGGAACAACAGTTATGACCGTCCTACAGGATCAGCAGTTAAACTCTAGTTGGACAGCCGAGCTCCTAAAATCAAGGACACTTGTTGGATCATCGTTTTTGTATAAGTGTAGAGGCCTTAGCCTTGGATAGGTTGTTCAAACTCTCGTATTGCTATTGTAATTTTGGAGCACAACTCAGTTTTTGTTCCTTTTTGTAAGCCAATTTGGCATGATATCAGATTATGAATAAAGAAGGCAGATTCTGATCTAGTTCTGAGTTTTCTTAAGGAGACTATAGCTCTCAGGTTAGGGCCCAACCTGAGAGCCATAGATCCCCTCTGCTGTAGTAATGTTTCCATTTCATTTCAGCACTTTGAGCTTTTCATTTGCACATGCAATTCGAATTACAGGTTGTTAAGTTGGTCTTTTTCATGAGTTAGATAGGAGTTGCTTATGATGAATTTGTTTCCACTTGCTTAGTGTAGCAGAGGATAGATATAATCGATTGGAGCTCCAACAAAAAGGTTGTTAAGGCTCACTGCCATCTCATCTGGGATTGGAGTGAAGTCCATGACTAACCACCAAAAATACGCATTTCTTTATTCCATGATTGCTGCAAACACAGTCACGTTATGTTAGATGCTTCCACATGATTCACACCTGCACCACACTCCTTTACCACAGCTTCATGCACATTCTCCTTCGCGTTTAGATTGCTGTTCATTGAGTTTATAAGCACAGATAGTTAGGTTGATGCATTTTTGGTTTAGTGACAGTCATAAGCATTTGTTTCACTTACACTGCTCTCTCTCGTTCCATCACTTCGTCCTCCATCTTGATCACGCATGCAACCATATCTTTGACCCCTGCTCCGCTCTGTTATCTCCCAAAGTCTTTCACTCCTCACGTACTTCCATTCTCTAGCCTTTTCATTGACCTAGCCCTCTATCTTCCAACCTACTCCCTACATTCACTCCCTATCCTATTCTTCCACTTCTGAAGCCATCACCAGCCTTATTCCTACCTTACACATCTCCTCCTACCATTCCATTACTCCTCCATCACTCCAAACACTCACGGTAGGTCATCCTGTAGCCATTTGTAGACATCCTGTAGAAACCAGAGTATCCTGTAGGATCCCCTGCAGCCATCCTGTAGGAGGCCACTCTCTCAGTTGCTGAGCATCTGAATGCGAGGAACCTCTGTGGATGGATGTTAAGGATCCCTAGGGACCTCTCCTAGCCCTCCCAACCTGTCCCACGCTTTCCTTCCTTCTCCATCCCATCTGCACAATCAAACCCTAGTTAGCACAAAATCACAATCATTCCACACACTTAAGGGAAAAATACAAAAACATATCTTTCATGATGCAAGTAGTCTAGATCCATGCATTTGCACTTATTAGAGGTAACAACAGCATTGGTAGGAGTTTCATTCACATGTTTTGCATTGTAGAGGTTAGACTAGTTAAATTAGGGTTTCCTAGGTTTACATGCTTTGATTTGCTTTCAGTCCATTTTGTCAAGTAGAGTAGTTTTCCTCTGAGAATAGCTTTCGTCCATCAATTAGCAAGCTTCTTCTGAGAGCCTATAGAAGTTGGCTTGAGCCCTAGCGGACTTGTGCCAGCTGACCAAGTGACAGCTGCGATAAGAGCTAGTACTTGTGCATATAGCACCGTCGCTTCCAAGTTTGTACGAACTACCGGGTTGATAAAATGAGAGACAGGAAGCCCCAGGAGTTGTAGCATTATTGCTACAATACTGGAGCTCACCAGGTAGTGTGTGGTATTTGGATGGTGGAGCCTCTTTCCATATGACCAACAACAAAGAATTATTTAGTGACTTGGAGAAGAAATACCTCCAAATGCACATAGAAATGGGAGACAATGGAATTTATAGCACGACTGACATCGATATTGTTACTTTTGAGAGGGAGTCTGGTTCTCCTCTCACATTAAAAGATGGCATGTATGTCCCGGGTATGAATAAGAATTTGGTTTCAGTTTCTATGTTGGAGGATCATTGCTACAATGTGATATTTAGCAAAGGAAATGATTTTCTTTGTCACATAGCCTCAAGACAAGTGAAGGGGATCAGGGTTCTGGTGAAGAACCTCTACAAATTAGATGTAGAAGACTGTGATGCTTTTAGCACAAAAGTAGAGAAGGTGTAGCGCTGAGACATTAGTGAGTTGTGGCATAGAATATTGGTTCACTTGCACCACGAAGGTTTGAAGATCATGGAATAGATTTCTACAGGACTTCCTAAAGGTACACTAGAGCATAGAGATACATGCAAAGGTTGTACAATGGGTAAGTACATCAAATCCACCTTTCATGATAAGGACATTTGAGCGCAAGCAATCCTTGAAAGACTTCACTCAGACGTGTATGGACCATTCTTGATAGACTCCATGGGCAAGAACATGTATTATGTAATATTTGTAGATGATTTCTCTCATAAGTGTTGGATTTTCTTCATGTACAAGAAAGATCAGATGTTAGATAAATTTTGTGAATTTAAAGAACTTATTGAGAAAGACACTAGCATGAAAGTGAAGGCTCTCCGGAGAGATAACAATGGATAATAAGTGTCGAATGAATTCAAGAACTTATGTACATCAGAAGGCATTCAGTGGGAGTTAATAACACCCCATAGCCCACAACAGAATGGGGTGGATGAAAGGAAGAACATAAGTATTATGGGAGCTTCACGAGAAATGTGACATGATCAGGGCCTACTGCAACACTTGTGGGCTGAAGCATGCAACACAGTTGTATATGCAGAACAAGTGATCCGAATGGAAAATGGTGTCAACCCATGGTACTCATCCACCCATATTATTCATTGACCCATGGAATTTACCCATGGTATTGTAAATGGCATCCGCCCGTGGTATTGTAAAATCCACCCATGGTATTCATTCACCCATGGAATTGACCCGTGGTATTGTAACTGAAAAATACTATAAGTAACAAGTCACATTTTGTAAAAGGACAGATTGTCCGCCACAATGTAGCCTTTATAGTTCAGAGGCATGTAGCCGCCACATCTCTTCTCAGAGATAAGCTACCATTGCCCTAGATGGTTTATTTTCATTACTATTTTAAATAAAAGTTTCTTTGTGGTTTTGTTTATTGGGCATTCTCCTATTTTTCTTCTGGCATTTCAATCTTTTAGATCTTGGGGGCCTCCTCCCAAGATTCGGATCAGTGGTATCAGAGCAGGTTATGATTCCATGGGAATGAGGGTTTGATGCATATTTCAGTTTCAAAATTTTCAGCAATATTCAACAAACTTCAGGCATGTGCTACAACCTCCACAGAGCACTTTCTTGGGTCAAGCAGGAAGAATTTTTCTTTTTTCATTTTTTCGCAGGAATTTTTTTGGGCGGCGAATTTTCAGATCAGGTCTGAAACATTTGGTACAAAATTTACAAAAACAAATACCAGATTTGGATTCCTCTCGAAAAATTACCTAATTTCAAAAAAAAATAGGTCGAATCGGAATTCAGATGTGGGAGATCTCGCTGATTTAAAATCAGCTATTTTATCAGAATTTTTGTGACGGCGAAACTATTGTAGCGCGAATTTGAGATCTCAGAGTGTCCAGATAAAGATTTCCAGCCCATGGGAAGATGCAAAATGATCCTTCTGCTTCTAAAAATAGGTTATAATAAATATTCTGAGTTATATTGGTCGAGTTATGTCCATTTTAATTCTGGAGCAGCATTCGGAGTGGGTTCCCATTGGAGATGTGCCCTCCCACCCCACTTTAGTAGGCACCTGCTTCACATTCATCAGTTTCAACATAGCAGCATTCGGCTTGGGTTATTTGGAGACGTGCCCTCCCACCCTAGGCTATGTAGGCACCTGCTACTTCATCAACAACCAACATCATGGTTATGGGTCAACCGCATAAAATCCTTGTCATCGAAGTCCATTTGCTAGGCCGCACACTGTCAGAATCACAGTTGGTCACAAGCATTATAGGTTATCTCTATCCTCAGATCTTCGTTTATCAGGGTTTTGGGTTAACCACATAAAACCCTTATCTTTAGTGGCTCTTCATATTCAACAAAGACTTTGCAGGAGGGAACTTTACGCAATGGGGACCATTGCTTCTTAAGGAGGGAGGAATGATCCGAATGGAAAATGGCATCAACCCATGGTACTCATCCACCCATATTATTCATCGACCCATAGAATTTACCCATGGTATTGTAAATGGCATCTGCCCGTGGTATTGTAAAATCCACCCATGGTATTCATTCACCCATGGAATTGACCCGTGGTATTGTAACTGAAAAATACTATAAGTAAAAAGTCACATTTTGTAAAAGGACAGATTGTCCGCCACAATGTAGCCTTTACAGTTGAGAGGCATGTAGCCACCACATCTCTTCTCAGAGATAAGCTACCATCACCCTCGCTGGTTTATTTCCATTACTATTTTAAATAAAAGTTTCTTTGTGGTTTTATTTATTGGGCATTCTCCTTATTTTTCTTCTGGCAATGCAAGTTTTTCAGATCTTGGGGGTCTCTCCCCCCAAGATCCATTTCAATCTTTTAGATCTTGGGGGCCTCCTCCCAAGATCCAGATCAACAAGTCCTCATCAAATTCTCATGATGTGTATAACAGAAAAATATTTTTCAGGTAAGAAACCAAATGTGGCACACTTCAAGATCTTTGGTTCATTAGTTTATTTTCATGTTACCAAGGATGCAAGGAAAAAGGTAGATCCAATAGCTGATTTGGGCATATTTGTGGGATACATTCATACACCTCACAACTATCGGTTGTAATTGCATCTCACGAGATGATAGTGGTTCGTAGAGATGTGAAGTTCGATGAAGAGAAGGCCATGAGATGTTCCCCTTAGAGGGATATTTTAGCTCCAAAGGAAGAACCTCAGGATGATGTGGAGTAGCCACATGGAGAGGAGAAGAGAGTGGAAGTACCCACTCATGTAGAGACTTTCAGAGATGGAAGGAAGCATACCAGAGAGGCTGAAAGATTGATGCATGATGCTAGAGAGAATCTGGGATAACCCACATCACAACCCAGGCATAGGAGGTCACCAGATCGGTACATTGGATACATGGATTTGATGAGTGAGAGTGTACATATTGATCCATCCTCATTCAAGGAAGCAGTGGAGCAACTAATATGGGTTTATGCCATGGTTGAGGAGAATGAATCCATTATCAGAAACTCTGTTTGGGAAGTGGTCCCAAGGCCAGTAGAAAAGTCAATGGTGAGTTCAAAATGGCTTTACAAGGTAAAGAAAGAAACAAATGAGAGTGTGGAGAAACACAAGGCCATATTTGTGTCTAGAGGGTTCTCTTAGGTGGAGGGAATTGATTACAAGGAGACCTTTCGTCCAATAGCAAGGTGCTCTTCAATTAAATCTATTCTAACACTTTCACTGCAGATGGGATGGAAGATACATCAGATGGATGTGAAGATAACATTTCTCAATAGAGTGAATAAGGAAGAGGTGTACATTGAGTAGCTGGAAGGATTTGAGACCTTCAATAGAGAGTCACATGTGTGTAGACTCAAGTGAGCACTATATGGATTGAAACAAGCACCCAGTGCTTGGTACACCAGGATTGACAACTATTTCACTAGGTAAATTGTTGACTATCGTATTATATGTCTATCATTTAATTCTAACAAGTGATGAGAAGCTGGTAAAATCTTACAAAGAGGATCTTACAAGACAATTCAAGATGAAGGACTTGGGGATCATGCATTATTTACTTGGTATGGAAATATGGCAAGGAGATGAGGAGCTATTTGTCTCTCAGGGAAAGTCTGCCAATGAGACACTGAAGAAGTTCCATATTGAGAGAAGCAAACCCATGGAGACTCCTTTAGTAGAGAATTGGAGGAAGGAACATGCTACTTCAGGTGAAGTAGTGGAGGCTACTATTTACAGGCATCTTGTGGATTCACTTATGTATTTGGTGCGTACACGACCAAACATATGTTTTGTAGTTAACTAGCTTAGTTAAGCAATGTTTAATCCAACCAAATTCTACGCGAAGGCAACTAAACATGTGTTGTGTAACACCCTCCTCTCACATCTACCCAAGTAACTAGCCAACCAGGGTAAACATGTGACAAGAAGTTACTATGATAAGATTCGACTCCCTATGTGTTAGTTAAGGAAGTGGAACTGATAGAAACACACCATACAGACCTTCCACATTAGCAACAAAACTCCCAAGAGCCATCCCAACCACCCAGGTAACTAGCCCCTAGGTCCCACTGCGTTTTTAGACCATTAAACCCCCGGACGCTCCCTTGATATGGACAAGAATGCATCCATGAGGCTCCATCTGCTCCCACAACATGGGTATACATGTGTCTGGGGACCTTTCTCCTCAGACCTGTGCTTGCGACTCTGGGTTTGTGCCACTTTTCAGGCCTAGAGCCCAGGTCACTGCCTAGAACTCAATGACATGTTTAGAAATGAATGTATACAACAAAACAATGATACATTTGAAAAAAAAATTGATAAGGTCTAGAATGGATCCCTACTAGCCATGACAAGAATTTCGTTAAACATGTCACAAATATGTAATCTACAGGTTTAAACAATAGATTTGAGCATATGGTCTCATGCTTATCTGAGAATCACTAAGAAGCATTGATGCCTCAAGACATTAGATTTCATTTCATGTATTAGGCCATAAATACATTGTTTATTCTTTTACCAGTAAAAACATGATGAGAGCCATACATAGCCACTATCATAATACATGGCATAACCAACATAATAACAACATAAATACCAAGGAAACAATAGCCATATAATCCACATATAAACCATAATAATACTCATGAAATAATGAGGAGAAATAAACTCATATTAATGATATAAAGGCCAACCAGGTTTGGGACTTCAATGAACCACCCGACCATAGACATGGATGAGCCAAATCTCTCTTCTGCTAGTCACCCCTGTGCCATATTCCAAGCATGAATGTGGGATCTCATAAAACACATCAATCAAAACCATCTAGGGCTTACAGAGGCCAAACTGCCTCAACCCATAAACCAATGATTCCACCTCATGGTCGGGCATCACAAACCATCACCAGATTGGTCTCTACCCAAGCCTTCCAGGGCTCTAGAGAGTTTGTTCCAACCAAGGCTCCAAGACTAGTAACTCAACCCGTAACTGATACAGGGCTCCAAAGAATTTTTCCCACCAAGGCTTTAGGACTAGTAACTCAACCCACCAAGGGCTCCATAACATTTTTCCAACCAAGGCTCCAGGACTAGTAACTCAACCCACATTATTACAGGGCTCTAGAGCATTTGTCCAACCAAGGCTCTGGGAACTAGTAACTCAACCCAAGCTAAAGGAAACATGAGAAGCAACCAGAAAAACAAAGAAATGAACCCAAAACACATTGGCTATGGAGGAAATGGCAAGGCTATGAAAATCCACTATCAATCCAGGAAATCCTCCATGTTAATGACAGATCATGACCAATAAACCACATGCATATGCCATGCATGCCAAAAATAGTGAGGAACACATACATGTAACTCAATACCTGTAAGAAAAACATGTTGTAGCTACTGGTCCTGATGTCCTCTTGCTCTTTCCTACTCTTCGTTTGTCTTCTTGCTCCAAAATTCCAAGTATGCCACACTCCAAGAGTTCTCCAAAAAACTCTAAGTGTACAAGAGTATGAGAGAGAGAGAATAGAGAGACAACTCCAAAACTGATTTGACAAAAGTTTGTGAACTAATCCTCAGAAGACTTTTAATTAATGAGGCCTCTATTTTCTTCATTTGCCATTATTTTCTTTCATTTTCCTCCTCACATGCAACCTGTGACCCTTCACCTCCCTTTTCTCCTAATTTCCATTATTTTCATAAATAAATGTGCCAAAATGCCATTTTTCCTTTCCAAAGCCTTTGTCATTGCCTTTGCCAGTTTCCTTAGCCATTAATCAATCACCTGTGGCATCCATCACTATTCTTTTTCCCAACATTTAGCTTGGAATAGGTGTCCCATCAACCATGGTTATTATTTTTCCGTTATTAACTTTTATTACAAGGAATTTTCACTAGGGATGTTACATGTTGAGATACCTCAGAGGCACCACTCAGTTTGGTCTTTGGTACAAACGGAAAAAGGGAGTGAAGCTACAAAGCTTCACAGATGTAGATTGGGTAGGGAGTCCATCTAATAGGAAGATCAAATCAAGGGGAATATTCAGTATTGGGTCAACAACAGTTTCTTGGTACAACAAGACGTAGAGATAAATTGCACTCATTTCGGTAGAAGCAAAGTACATGGATGCTAGTCAAGTAGCTTGTGAGGCTATTTAGATGAGGAAGATACTTGTTGGGTTATTTAGTTAGTAGATGGATCCTCCAGTGATTTACTGTGACAATCAAAGTTGTATCAAACTCTCTAAGAAACCAATTTTTCATGATCGGTCCAAGCATATCGACATCCTTTATCATGATCTACGAGATTGTGTGCGTAGGAGAATCATGTTGTTGGAGTACATTCCTACAGAGGAACACGATGAAAATATTTTGACAAAGGCATTATCAATATGGAAATTCGAGTTTCATAGAGGTAGTATCGGGGTAGCCAATAATCCATTTCTTGTTGTGATCTGAAAATGGGGCACTAAAGGCTTCTTGTCAAGATTACAAGAACCTCTCCCACTCCAAAGCCTATATATATTCCCAATACCTTATGATTAACCAATTGCGGAATTAAAAAGTGCTTGAAATAGGTGTATGCTTTTAATTTGCCTTTAACTGTTAAGTGCTTTAAGTTTTGTTGCTTATGCTGTTATGTAAATACATGTAATAGTAAAACAATGCAACAAATAACAAACACACAAGACATCAATATAATATGGAGTTAACCCAAACCTCTTGGGCTACGTATCCTTAAGCTCTAGTCAACTCAACTAGGCTCTCTGGGATTATGGCATAAATTCTTTTTACAAGCCCCACGCTCAACTCCATTGGTTTACACAGAAACAATGGGCTTAGAATACCATCTTATCTCGCTGGCTGTCCATACTTCTGTAGATAGATCTAGGCTTCTCTGGACTAGATTCCTTTAATTAGTGCTCTGAGCGATATTGATCTAGCTTGCACCAACTCCCTCAGAATTCCCTCACTGTCTCTAGAATGCCTTCTTCCATCTTCAACACACTTTGGACACCACCAACAACTGGATCATTTGATCTCTTTGTTGTTCTTGGTTCTGGTTCTCGCTCTGGCTCTTTGGCTCTAGATTTGGCCCTGGCTCTTTGGCTTTGGCTCTTGCTCTTCAACTCTTTGAGCTTCTCTCAACCTATGTGCACCTCTGTAGTTCGCTCGACCTCCAAGCGACTCTCGGAAACCTTCCAGCGACCTTTTTCAGTCCTCAAGCTCCCTCTGGTCCATCGCGCTCTCTCTGTTTTTATCATGCATCAGTTACATTCTTCCATCATTGAAGAACCTGACTATTTCCACAAAATAATCAGTTTCCTATTGCAATGAATCGGCAGGCATAGGAAAACCCAACCGTTCAGCCTTTCTCCTGCGGAAATAGCCCAATAATGCAATACACAGGAAAACTGATGAAAACACATGATTGGAGCATTTTATCGGACTTCAAAATTCATTCAATCAAATTGATAAACCCATCGGGTCCACCATTCTATCGCAAATCGCTATCGCATGGCGTAATGGTAAAAAAACCAATATACGGGAAATACATAGAAATCCTGAATTCTCGGATTTCAAATATTATGGAATCGGGTCTATAATCCCATTAGGTCTGGCCCTTATCGCTTATCGCATGTCACGCTATCAATGGCCCTTTATATCGAGGATCACCAATCGCCGATCGCTGATATTCGTGTATCACTATCGGCCTCGTCGTTATATCGCACGTCGCAATCGCAATAGCCCCAGAGGTATTCCTTTTGACCATGTCGACCGTCGATCCATTGATCCATTGATCACCGATATCACATCGGCAGGGTCTATGCCTTTTGCTCATTCGATCGCCGATCACCCCGATCGTTCCAATTGCCGATATCACAATCGCTAATCGCATGTCGCCTTGTCCTCCCGCCAGGCCTTTATCCATTCATCTCTCCGATCCAACACATCTCACAGATCCAATAAGGGTTTAGGCTGCAGAACATAATATTTTGGGTCCGCCCTTTAAACCTTTCACATGTGATTTTTGCATATAAGGCCTTAAGCCCATTTTCATAAGATTTTTCCTCCTTTTCAAAGGACAAAGGAAACCTTCTTTCAGCGATAACTTCTTCATCCGAAGTCCATTTTAGCCCATTCAAATTGTAGTAGATTCAGAATAAAAATATCTATGCAATGGTACTATTTCTAGGAGCATCCCTTCACTTTCATTTTCCTTTGTGAGGAACACTTTAGACTTAGAGTTCTATCCAAGATCCATTTTGGATCACACCTTCACCCTAAAAGAACTTTTGGTCTCCAAGAGACTGGCATACTGATATGAACAATAAATGAGAGTAACAACACCCTCTTTGTTCAACCTCCATACACTTGCCTTGCATAGTGCCTCTGAACCAATGCCTTTGACCACTTTCCTTCCTAGATGTGCTCGTCCTCCTGGGAAGAACTGTCTTCCTACTTGACTTCATGCAGAACTCCTTTTGAGAAGGTCACAGAAGGTAGTTTGAACTTCTCTACCTTGATCATTGATCCAAGGTGGCTCAAACCAATGTGAAGTTACATCTGCTTCACAAAAACTTTCATTTGTACCTGTTTGACATGCTGTCAAAAACAACTGTTAACAACCACAGTTAACAACAACACAAATACAGACAACAACTGGATGGCCTAAACTCCCGCCTCAACAAAAGAAACAGATTCTCACATCTTGTGAATACTCCATGTCTTACATCTACATAAAAATGATGGACTAGATAACAGTCCCACAAAAACAAATGACCCTTCACGTCAAGTACGTAGAGAAAATCTCAAGGATTCTTTTCAAAAGATGAAACACTTCATCATTATCTCCATCTTGGAGACCACATCAACTTTTCCCAACTCAATATTACATGCATGTTTAAAACAAAGCAATCAACCCTTCAAGTTAATTACACATACATGTTCAAATACAAGGAGAACATCAACATCCTTTTGTTCATGCACAACATTCTCATGCATGCATTTAATCCTTCAAATTTTTCTTAAGCACACTGTACTTTCGAAGCTGAAATGAACATAATGTTTCAGCAACAAAGTGAGCTTCCTACTCAGCTTTTCCATTCACCTTCTTGGTAAAATCCTGCAACTTGCATCTCATTAACAAAGAAATGAAAATAGATGCAAAAAGACATGCAACCTTAATTGGATAAGAACTCTAACCATTTCTTACCAATCCATTTCAAAGGTGCTTCCTTTGTTTGCACATCAGCATCAACATGAGAATCATCCTAAAACACATCAATCATGGAAACTTCCTTTCGATTCCTGCCATCTTCTCTTTCCACCTTCTTCAACTTTTGTGGAAGCATTGTTGGATTCAAAGTCCAACATTTTGCAGCAACATGTCCTTGCTTATGGCAGTAAGTGCAACACATGTGCATCCTCTTGAAAACATGATTTTCCTTGTCTAATGGACCTTTGGCTTCTTGCTTCTTTTCCTTCAAAAGTTTCCTGTATGTGGCCATTCTCTTCCAACATCTAGAAACATGATGGTTATCCAAACCACAAAAGGAACATGTAGTTCTTTTCCAATGCTTATATGGAAATTTATCATGCTGAAAAAAATCAAAAGGAATATGATTAGAACCAGATTTATACCTTTCCCTTTCACCTTTATTGCCTTCATGAGGAGGTGAATCAAATGAAAAAGTGGCTCCCTTTGAAACACCATCAATCTCTTCAAGGCTGCCAGAGTTTCCACAACTCTTTGGTTCAAGTGCATGCTTATGAACACCTGCATCCTGCAAATGATGTTTCAAGCTTTTTCTTCCTCCTGAATATAATCTTCACACTCTTGAGGTAGAAGACCTGAAATGAAACCCCTTCTTGGAACTGTTTCAATGGCCTTCATGGCAGCTTTGGAACTTTCTCCATAAGACTGTCCATAGCCAAGACCTAAATACATAGGCCTTTCCTCAACCATTATTGGCTCAACAATACCCTGTGCATATTTACCCAGGCCTTTTCCTTCATAGCCCATCTTGGACATTAACTTAGAACCTATGCCTCTGGTATGTTTTTCAAAAGAACCAATATAAGCATTCTTAGAAGAATTTGAAGACAAACAGGAATTGTTTACCTCTTCTTCAAGCTGATACTTGACTAAGGCTTCTTTGGCAACAAAGAGTTGTGTCTCCAACTCATGCATCCTTTTTAGGTTCATATTTGCAATATGAAGTTGCCTCTCCATTTCCTGCAATTTGTTAGAAAGTAATTGCTTCTCTTCCTCCACGGAATTCAACTGCTCTCTAAGTATGTTGCTCTTCCTTCCATCCTCATACATTTCTCTCACCTTGTCCATCATGATGAACAAGTCTTGCTTCATGTCTTCATCAAAGAATCTTGTGAAGAAAGAATATTTTGAGGACTCACTTGTAGAAGTTGTCATTATGCCAATGAATAAAAGAACTTCAAACAAGATTAACAAAGAGATTTATTCAAGCAACCTTTTGCAACAAACCTCTTGTGCTTCAAGGATTGCCTTGAGGTCCTTTGGGATAAGAAGAATGCCTTCAACCTTTCTTCCTTCTTGTCCTCTCCTGGACATAGCTAACAATAGCTTTCCCTTCACCTCTGCAAACTCAAACAATAGTCAGTCTGCAAAAAATCATACAATCAATCAGACAATCAATCCTTGACTGCCCAAACACCTTTTCAACAAGCAATCCTTTGCTCTGTCAATCAAGCATTCTGATCTGATACCACTTGCTCTGGTATAACCAGCTTTGATATCACCTTCCTGAAGGTGGGGTTAATCAATCTCAGGCTCTGATACAACCTGATTTGAAAATGGGGCACTAAAGAATTCTTGTTAAGCTTACAAGAACCTCTTCCACTCCATAGCTTATATATATTCCCAAGACCTTATGATTAACCAATTACGAAATTAAAAAGTGCTTGAAATAGGTGTATGCTTTTAATTTTCCTTTAACTGTTAAGTTATTTAAGTTTTGTTGCTTATGCTGATATGTAAATACATGTAATAGTAAAACAGTGCAGCAAATAACAAACACATAAGACAACAATATAATATGGAGTTCACCCAAACCTCTTGGGCTACGTCTCCTTGAGCTCTATTCAACTCAACTAGGCTCTCTGGGATTATGGCATAAATTCTTTTTACAAGCTCCACGCTCAACTCCATTGGTTTACATAGAAACAATGGGCTTAGAATACCATCTTATCCCGTTGGCTGTCCATACTTCTGCAAACAGATCTAGGCTTCTCTGGACTAGATTCCTTCAATCAGTGCTCTGAGAAATCTTGCTCTATCTTGGACCAACTCCCTCAGAATTCCCTCACTGTCTCTGGAATGCCTTCTTCCATCTTCAGCACACTTTGGACACCAACAAAAACTGGATCATTTAATCTCTTTGTTGTTCTTGGCTCTAGCTCTGGATCTTCGGCTCTGGTGCTGGCTCTTCAGCTCTCTGAGCTTCTCTCGGCCTCTGTGTGCCTCTGTAGTTTGCTTGACCTCCAAGTGACTCTCGGAAACCTTCCAGCAACCTTTCTCAGTCCTCCATCTCCCTCTGGTCCATCACGCTCTCTGTGTTTTTATCATGCATCGGTTACAGTCCTCCATCATTGAAGAGCCTAACTATTTCCACAAAATAATCAGTTTCCTATTGCAATGAATTGACGTGCATAGTAAAACCCAACCATTCGGCCTTCCTCCTGCGAAAATAGCCCAATAATGCAATACACAAGAAAACTGATGAAAACACATGATTGGAGCGTTTTATCCAACTTTAAAATGCATTCAATCGCATTGATAAACCCATCGGGTCCACCATTCTATCTCAAATCACTATCGCATGGCATAATGGTAAAAAAAACCAATACATGGGAAATACACAGAAATCCCGAATTCCTAGATTTAAAATATTATGGAATCGGGTCTATAATCCCATCAGGTTTGGCCCTTATCGTTTATCGCATGTCACACTGTTTATGGCCCTTTATATGGGGGATCACTGATTGCTGATTATCGATCGTTGATGTTGGCGTATTGTTATCGGCCTCATCGCTATATCGCACATCGTTTTCACAACGGCCCTGGGGGTCTTCCCTTTAACCATGTCGATCGCTGATCCACCGATCGCCAATATCGCACCTCGTGTGTCTCATCGGTGGGGTTTATGCCTTCTGCTCCTCCGATCGCCGATCACCTCGATAGTTCCGATCGCCGATATCGCAATCGCTAATCGCATGTCGCCTTGTCCTCTCGCTAGGCCTTTATCCCTTCATCGCTCCGATCCGATACATCTCACGGATCCAATAAGGGTTTAGGCTGTGGAACATAATATTTTGGGTCTGCCCTTTAAACCTTTCACATGCGACTTTTGCATATAAGGACTTAAGCCCATTTTCATAAGATTTTGACTCATTTTCAAAGGACAAAGGCAACCTTCTTTCTGCAATAACTTCTTCATCCGAAGTCCATTTTAACCAATTCAAATTGTAGTAGATTCAGAATGAAAAGATATACACAATGGGATTGTTTCCAAGAGTAGCCCTTGACTTTCATTTTCCTCTGTGAGGAACACTTTAGACTTAGAAGTCTATCCAAGATCCATTTTGGATCATGTTGAGAGGGAGTGTTGAAAATGCAACAAGAAAATCCTAATTTAATTTTTTCCTTGAATTAAATTGGGAATAAAATTGTAAATCCACATCACATGATAACTTGTATTAGTTAACTAAGTTAATTTGTCATAGTTGGCTCAGTTAATTTGAGTTGAGGGTCTAACTTGAGTCATGTAGAGTGTATCCTACTTTATAGGAGCCCTGGTTGAATTTATTTTGAGTTGTAATTAATTAATTTAGTTTAACTAAGTTAAATTCAGTTAAACTAGTGTTGGAAATACTTGGGGGGGGGGGGTGTAAATCAATATTTATTTTTAATTGTTCTTTTTATCACCAAAACATTTATATATTGGAACACAGAAATATATGGCTGGAATAAGTGCTTTTATTAACACAAACAGTGCAATGGAATAGAGACAATATAGAAATGGTTGCAATCAGTTGCCAAGCACCAACTTGGACTTTTGTGAGGCTCCAACCTCCAGAGCATCAACTCTGATTTGCCAAGGTAATAGTTCTACACTTAGGAGCACCAACTCCCAAGGATTCCAATCCTTTCAGTTCTGAGGCTCCAACCCCGTGGGCTCCAACCCTAACCTGGTATAAACTATTTTGCTCTATTTCTATGTTCCCAAGCCTACTAAGCTTCTGCTTCACTCCTGTTCTCCTGCTTCTCCTGCCTCTCTTACCTTTACCTGAACTTCGGCTTCCTCTCACTCTGATTATATGCACACACTATCCTTTCCTTGTTTTTCTTATTTTATGTATTCTTGATGCC
Source organism: Pinus tabuliformis (assembly GCA_031772625.1). Classification (NCBI taxonomy): domain Eukaryota; kingdom Viridiplantae; phylum Streptophyta; class Pinopsida; order Pinales; family Pinaceae; genus Pinus; species Pinus tabuliformis. The sequence continues at coordinate 194,697,464 of CM062807.1, read as the reverse complement.
TCTGATTATTCATTTATGCTTTCCACTCGTTCTTCGGCTTCCTCAACACTCGCTTCAGCTTCCTCTGTGCTTGCTTGCTGATGAGCCCCAAAAATGTACAATTATTTGGGCTCATTCAACCTCCTAATTTGACTTAATCCACCATTCTCATTGGTTTATTGCATGTTTTTGATTATTTTTATGTTAATAGAGTGAATTTGGTTAGTCATTATGCCAACAAGTCTAATGGGTGCTTTATGTAGCCTTTTTGGTCAACTTGGAGACAAAATTGAAGGTCTTAATGAGCACTTGGCAGCCAAATTCGTGGGAGAACAAGCTAGAGGATTTGTAGGAAGGTGTCCCCCTCATTTATGGGCCCTTACCTCGAATTCTCCACCATCAGCTCGGAGTTCAAAGGCCACCAAATCAATGAGCACAAGGGCAGCCAAGCAAGTCAAGTAGGACTGTTGTTAACTACAAGTCTTGGGCAGCCAAGTCCCTAAATTTTAGGAGGACTGTTGGGTCCTCAATTTGTATAAATAAGAGGGCTTAAGGCTTCATTTGGGTTAGTCAATTTGGTTAGCTAGTTAGCCAGTAGATAGTAGCTAGTAATTAGTCATTTCATAGCTTTGTTGTAGTCATTTTGTAATTCGATTTGTGTGCAATAGACTAGCTTTGCTTTCAGCTCATTCTCAAGCTCTCCTTGTGGACAGTTTTGATGTAACTCTTCATTCTTGATTAATAAAGATGAATCCAACTTTGCACCAGCTCTAAATCTCTCTTGGGGGGCTGTAGCTCTTGGGGTTGGGCCCATCTCGAGCGCTCAGTACCTCCCTTGTTTATCTTTATGTGTTTGCTGCGTTCTTAAAATGAAATCTGCTCTTAGATCTTGCTTTGTTATTTTGGTTGTTTGTGATGGTTAAAGTAGCTTTTTATGGTTAGAATCGATTGGTAGGAGTTTGTCATGCATTCAGATCTTTTTGAATGTTCTTACTCACGTGATGTACATGGTTCTCTTTCCAAACAAAGCTGCTGTTTATTCATTTCATTGACAGTTGGATTAAGTTAGCTAGGACTTGGTTTGTTTGCAAGGATTCATTGATTCGTTTGAATGAGCATTGTGCAGGGCATCTCTATCACCTTCATCACCTCCTCGTTCATCTGAGCCTCGTCCAGATCAGCTCCTCCATCACCAAGTCTGTTTCCTCATCTCCCATCTGCTCTTTTGCCACGAAACCCTACCTTCTTGCTTTTCCATTGCCTACACCTTCGTTGATGCAAGTCAGCCTTCCACATCATCTCACCACTCCATCCGTCAATTCCTGGGTCACTTCAGACCCCCATCCTACCTCCATAACCATCCATGCATCTTCCATCAACCATCCATCCTCAAACATCCCATTTTGAAACATCCTATAGAAGAATTGCAGAACATCCTGTAGAAACCCCTGCAGACTTCCTGTAGAAGTTCATAAACACGGCTGCATGTCATCCAGACTTTGTGAAACTCTCAGAAAGAATGTTAGGGATCCCTTAGACCCTCTCTGTACCATCCCAACCGTTCCCAAAGCATTTCATCCCTTGATCCATCCCTGCACAGTGGAAAACTAGTTAGAAGCACATGCATGATAATTTCAACAACTTAAGCAAAAATACAAAAAGATGTTTTCTTTAGATAATGATAACTTAGACACATGCATTTTAACTTCTTAGAAGTAATGGCATCTCTTTCGGTAGTTTGCATGCTCTCCTTTGCATCGGTAGGACTAGCTGGTAGAATTAGGGTTTGCTAGGGTTTGTGTTCCTTTTTGGCTTTCAGTTTCTTTCCGCAAGTAGATTAGCTCCCTTTGAGTTAGCTTTCGTCCATCAGTTAAAAAGCTTCTTCTAAGAGCTCATAAAAGTTGGTTTGAGCCCCTAGCGGACTTGTGCCAGCTGACCAAGTGACAGCTGCGGCAAGAGCTAGTACTTGTGCATACAACACCGTCGCTTCCAAGTTTGTACGAACTACCGGGTTGATAAAATTAGAGATAGGAAGCTCCAGGAGTTGTAGCATTATTGCTACAATACTGGAGCCCACCATCTTTTTGGCGCCGTTGCCGGGGAAGCGTCAGAGTATTGGTGATTGTCGCTTTTCTTCTATTTTCCACTACAATCTTCTGCTAAGTAGTTTATTTCATTTCCATTATGCAATTTCGTTTTTGCAAAAGTAGATTAGCATTTCCCGCTTTCATAGATTAGTATTTCCCACTTTCATAGATTAGCATTTCAATTCCGCAATTTCATTTCTGCAAGCGTAGATTAGCATTTCATTTCTGCAAGCGTAGATTAGCATTTCAATTCCGCAAGCGTAGACTAGCATTTCCATTCTTGCAATTTCATTTGAGCAAAATAGATTAGTCCTTTCCTGCTTTCATTTCAATTCCGCATTTTCATTTTAGCAAGATAGTTAGTTGCAGTTCAATCTATTTCAGTTTTGCATGTAGAAGTAGAAAAAAGAAAAAAATCAACCAAAAATATTTCATTTCATGTCTTGTAGGAGTAGAGATAAGTTAGAAAAATGATTGCACAACACCCCCACTGCTTCACACAGCCAACGTTCTCTCTTCTTCGATGGCTGTGATTAAAGAACCCCTGGGTGGACATCAAGGCATATTTAAAGAACCTCTAGGGGAGAAGAAGAAGAAAACATTCCTCTGGAGCAAATGGCTACAAGTAGAAATGTTGGGAGCAACATCTTGTCCAAAGATGAATTTGAAAATCAGATCAAAGATTTCAAGAGTGATATGAGGCAGTTTCTTGCCCTGCAACTGGATACCTTGCGGATCCAACAGAAGCAAGAGGAAGCCAAGAGGGCTTTGGTCATTTTTTGTCCTAGGTTCACTAGAAAGCATCCTAGGAATGAATGTCCATTGTACTCCATAGAAGTGTGTTTTGTCTGTGAGGAATACCATCCTACAAATCGGTGCCCTTCCTTACCCAGATTCAAAGCTGCATATCAGAGAGCCAAAGGAGCCACTGAATCAATCTATTACATGAACCAAAGTTGGCCGCATGGACCTAGATCTTACCAGCAGGAACCGCAAGGGACACCCGAGACCTATTATGACCCTTACCAAGCCACTTTCATGCCTTCTTGGGGTCCCCCTGCTCATCCTTCCTGGTCTACACCTCCTCCTTGGTCATATCCTCCTTGTTCCTTCACAGATCCATATTATGCCCTACCAGTTGCTCATTCATTTCACTCTTATGCTCAGCCACAGCCTCAGTGGAATGCACCTTATTAGGAGTGGAGGCCCCAGTACAACTCTCATCCCGCTCATTTTCCTCCACCACCTGCTCATCCACAACCATCGCCTCCTCCTCCACCAAGGCAACCCCAAATGCCTACCCAACCACACTGCCATCCATCTCCATCTCAATTTCACACCTCCATTCAACTACCCGTACCATCATCTCCAAACCCACACATTGGAGCAGCTCAACACAAGTGCAAAGCTGAGGCACAACATGTGCAAATGACTCCTTTTGAGCTCAATGATCTTCACCATAGCTCAGGAAAAGCATTGCAAAAAAGAGATCATCTTGAAAGCATTGAAGGATCACATCCAGCAAAAGAAGATTCAAAAGAGGAGATCAAAGAACCATTGATTGCACTTGATGAAGAGAAGAGATCAACATCAGAGATCGAGAGAGTTCCTTCATGGTTACCATCAAATCCTCCATGTACTCAAGAGAAAGATCAGAAAAAAGAGGAAGATGAGAAAATCATGATAGAAGGTGACATGAAGAATGATCCAGATCAGCAAAAGGACCAAGGATATCAAAGCTATATTGAGACATGGTTCCAGATAGTCACTAAGTTGCAGCAGTACTCTCTTCCTCAGCTATGTTTGATCCCTTCAAGATCAGATCATTTGGTCTCTGAGATCTGGATACCTATCAAAGCATGCATTTCGAGCCTTCACATCATTTTTTCTCTAATCTCGATGTGCACATGGCTCCATTGGAAGTATTCTTATACTTGAGAATGATTTTTTTTTCCAAGTAGGGTAGGGTAGAAAAAAAGAAAAAAAAGAAAAAAAGAGAAAAAAGAAAAAGGAAAAAAAAATGAAAAAAGAGGAAAATAGAAATCTAAGGTGAAAACCTCCTCGGAGGCGCCTTAGATTGGCTCATTGATTGAAAACCTCCATGAGGCGGTCAATGGGTTGGAAAAAAAGAGAAAAGAGAATAAGATCTTTGGGTGAAAACCTCCCTTGGAGGCGCCCAGGGCAGGCAATTAGGGTGAAAACCTCCATGAGGCGCCCTAGTTGTTTTTCAAAAAAAAAAAGAGAAAAAGAAAAAGAAAAATAAAGCTAATCTCCATTGAATAATTTCATGTTGTAGCAGTGACATTGCAGGTTGCAAGAAGGACGTTTCATGACAGGAGGAGCACTCAAATCAAGGTCAAAGGAATTTTCTTGCCTTGTACAGGAAGCTCTGTATTTCTACAGGAAACATCCTGTAGAACCTTTGGACGAGCCAAATCCAATTTCAAAAGTGAATCTAATGGCGGGAATCTGTTGATTAGGCCTACAAGCACTTGTGTGTCCATCCCTTGCCTTTCTCCATCATTTTTTCCACCTCCTTGTGCTTCTCATTGTGCTTCTACAGGAACTTCCTGTAGAAATTGTGGGAAACTAGGCATGCATTTCAAAAAGTGGTTTGGCGAACATGGTAGCTTCCTCAAGGGTTCAGAAGTCCTCATGCAATCTTCCAACTCCTCCTCCATCATCTCCATACCTGCATCACAGCCCAAGCTCAGTTTTCCCTTCCATGCAAGCACATGCAAAAAGCCTTGAGGCAAAAATCCATAGAACAAAATTTGTTTTTGCCATAACTTGAAAACCATGCATCCATTTGACAAACCGTTTTACGGGGAATTGTACAAGGTTGATGACAACATGCCTGAGCAGTTTCATGCAATTCCGATGCACGGTTTCCAAGAAATCAGCCTCTATCACCATCAACCATTTTTGCATTTTCTCCATAACCGTGCATCCGTTTCAAAACCTGTTTCATGGGGATATGCATATGATTGATGGTAACCTACCCAAGCAGTTTCAGCCGATTCCGATGCATGGTTTCCGAGAAATCGAGCTCTGAAATCTTCAGCCATTTTCCATTTTTCTCGAAATCCGTGCATCCATTGATCACGATTTTGCTATGGGAGATGCATCATGATGATAGAAACATGCTCAGCAAGTTTCAGATCGATCCGCTTTGCCGTTTGGGAGAAATGGCGAAAACAAGTTCTGGTTTTGTGACCATGCAGCAGCAGCAGCTTGAAGGTGCAGATCTGAACGTGGAAATAATTGCATGCAGCTCAGATTCGGCCAGAGGACACCTGCACAGGAAAAAAAACAATCAAAGATTAACAGCCAAGCCACATGCAATCAGAAAAACCAATGCATGCAGCAATGACAGGCCACAGCAGCTCACGGCAACCATTCAACTTCGAGCTGAAGTATGCATCATCTGCTCCCACAATTGGTTAACCCATCAACCTCCATGGAGCTTTGCGGCCTGTTCTCGAATTTCACTCGTGCATCGGGCTCACTCAAAGGCAGAATCACACTCTATAGGAAACGGGTGGGGTCTTCTACAGGAAAGTGCAGCAGAGACTTCCAGAGCAGAGAAGCCTAAGGTTCTTCATCAAGTTTGGAGCTTGAAGAAAGATGGACAATTATCATATGGCCAAGGGTGAAAAAACTTGTCCCTCCTTATGCTAGACGGGGTATAATTCCTCTTGCAATACCACTGTCAGAAGACCAATCAGAGGCTTTCACAACTCTTCTAAGATGGCCAACCAGTCCAGAAGGCATGGAGATGCCCGCTATACGAGTTCAGAAGTATGGTGTGTCACGTTTAGCTAAGACTGTAAGCCACTGATTTCAAATTGAAAATGAAGCTCTTGAAGTCTTGCATGTGGATCAATATATTCCTAGGATTCTGGTAGAAGAAGATTGGAATGGCTATGAGGACGCAGCAAATAGCCTCTATGCTGCTTCAGGAGATGCTGGCAAGAAATTGTATAAACAAGGGGATGTAGCTGAATCTAAAATTGGAAATCTTGAGGTTTATTTGACAAAGAAGGTTGCATTGTTTCCAGATGTATTTGAAGCGTATTGCATTGGGTCATTTGGAAAGAGGCGACCAGGTTTCTGCATTGGTGACAGGAGAGCTTTACGTGAATAGGAAGCACTTTCCTGGATTTGGTCGGCCATTTGTGTTTAATGCAGAGTTTTTTTCTGAACATTGGTCGTAAGCTTGAAGCTAAGGATGCTGCCAAAGTAGCATTAAAATTACCGTGGTGGACAATAGGCTGCAGATATGAGGAAGTTGCTAAAATTGCAGGCTGGGGAGACGAACAAATTGAATACATGAGAGAAAGAGTTACAGATGAGGGAAGGCGTGAGGATATTCAAAAGGGGAAGGCACCTGCTCAGGTGGCTCTTGACCAGGCTGCATTTTTGATGGATTTAGCTTTTCTTGATGGATCCTGGCATGACATCCAGGATCAACTTGCAGCTTACTACAAGGAAGCTGGGTTAGATACAATAGCTCGCTTTATACTTTATGATTGCTAAAATTAAGTGCAAATCCACACACGTTGTTCTCAAGGAAACAGAAAGGTCCTGATTTGGGATCAATCTTTGTATCATAAAATTAGAGCGCACGTCTGAATCAGTGTTCTGCCAATTAAAATTGAAGAGTAGTAGCTAGAGCCAAGTAAGGATACAGAAAACTGGTCAGAAAAAACCAAGTAGGGACACACCCAAGACAGCCACAACACAGTTCAAGGAGAAGGCACCCCCAGCCAAGCAAGCAAAATTAGAGAAAATTGGTTCTATAGGAAGTTAGCAGACTGTTTCTACAGGAAGACAGAGGACTGTTTCTACAGGAAGCCAGCGAACTGTTTCTACAGGAAGTTTGAAAAGAGGGAAGCCAAAGGAGAAATCGGCCGAGATGTTAGCCAAAGAAGCCACCAGGGCCATCAAAGACGAGGAGAGAGATTGGTTGCTCAGAGGATGAGCAACACTTTCAGTAGGGGGGTGATGATGAGCCCTAAAAATGTACAATTATTTGGGCTCATTCAACCTCCTAATTTGACTTAATCCACCATTCTCATTGGTTTATTGCATGTTTTTGATTATTTTTATGTTAATAGAGTGAATTTGGTTAGTCATTATGCCAACAAGTCTAATGGGTGCTTTGTGTAGCCTTTTTGGTCAACTTGGAGACAAAATTGAAGGTCTTAATGAGCACTTGGCAGCCAAATTCGTGGGAGAACAAGCTAGAGGATTTGTAGGAAGGTGTCCCCCTCATTTATGGGCCCTTACCTCGAATTCTCCACCATCAGCTCGGAGTTCAAAGGCCACCAAATCAATGAGCACAAGGGCAGCCAAGCAAGTCAAGTAGGACTGCTGTTAACTACAAGTCTTGGGCAGCCAAGTCCCTAAATTTTAGGAGGACTGTTGGGTCCTCAATTTGTATAAATAAGAGGGCTTAAGGCTTCATTTGGGTTAGTCAATTTGGTTAGCTAGTTAGCCAGTAGATAGTAGCTAGTAATTAGTCATTTCATAGCTTTGTTGTAGTCATTTTGTAATTCGATTTGTGTGCAATAGACTAGCTTTGCTTTCAGCTCATTCTCAAGCTCTCCTTGTGGACAGTTTTGATGTAACTCTTCATTCTTGATTAATAAAGATGAATCCAGCTTTGCACCAGCTCTAAATCTCTCTTGGGGGGCTGTAGCTCTTGGGGTTGGGCCCATCTCAAGCGCTCAGTACCTCCCTTGTTTATCTTTATGTGTTTGCTGCGTTCTTAAAATGAAATCTGCTCTTAGATCTTGCTTTGTTATTTTGGTTGTTTGTGATGGTTAAAGTAGCTTTTTATGGTTAGAATCGATTGGTAGGAGTTTGTCATGCATTCAGATCTTTTTGAATGTTCTTACTCACGTGATGTACATGGTTCTCTTTCCAAAAAAAGCTGCTGTTTATTCATTTCATTGACAGTTGGATTAAGTTAGCTAGGACTTGGTTTGTTTGCAAGGATTCATTGATTCGTTTGAATGAACATTGTGCAGGGCATCTCTATCACCTTCATCACCTCCTCATTCATCTGAGCCTCGTCCAGATCAGCTCCTCCATCACCAAGTCTGTTTCCTCATCTCCCATCTGCTCTTTTGCCACGAAACCCTACCTTCTTGCTTTTCCATTGCCTACACCTTCGTTGATGCAAGTCAGCCTTCCACATCATCTCACCACTCCATCCGTCAGTTCCTGGGTCACTTCAGACCCCCATCCTACCTCCATAACCATCCATGCATCTTCCATCAACCATCCATCCTCAAACATCCCATTTTGAAACATCCTGTAGAAGAATTGCAGAACATCCTGTAGAAACCCCTGCAGACTTCCTGTAGAAGTTCATAAACACGGCTGCATGTCATCCAGACTTTGTGAAACTCTCAGAAAGAATGTTAGGGATCCCTTAGACCCTCTCTGTACCATCCCAACCGTTCCCAAAGCATTTCATCCCTTTATCCATCCCTGCACAGTGGAAAACTAGTTAGAAGCACATGCATGATAATTTCAACAACTTAAGCAAAAATACCAAAAGATGTTTTCTTTAGATAATGATAACTTAGACACATGCATTTTACCTTCTTAGAAGTAATGGCATCTCTTTCGGTAGTTTTCATGCTCTCCTTTGCATCGGTAGGACTAGCTGGTAGAATTAGGGTTTGCTAGGGTTTGTGTTCCTTTTTGGCTTTCAGTTTCTTTCCACAAGTAGATTAGCTCCCTTTGAGTTAGCTTTCGTCCATCAGTTAAAAAGCTTCTTCTAAGAGCTCATAAAAGTTGGCTTGAGCCCCTAGCGGACTTGTGCCAGCTGACCAAGTGACAGCTGCGGCAAGAGCTAGTACTTGTGCATACAGCACCGTCGCTTCCAAGTTTGTACGAACTACCGGGTTGATAAAATTAGAGATAGGAAGCTCCAGGAGTTGTAGCATTATTGCTACAATACTGGAGCCCACCACTTGCCTCTTCGGCTTCCCGAGTTGCTTTGGTTTCCTCTACATTGGCTTGTTCTTCGGTTTCCCAGCTCTTCATGTCACTTTGGCTTCCTCTATCTAGACTTCGAGTTCACCAACACTCTAGGGACACATAAATGCATAAGAGAGGACCAAAATACACAGAGAAAAACATGTTGCATATTAAAACTGTAACATCGCTCCTTTTACAATAATAATAGCACACACAGGACTTTATTGTTTACAGATATATTTCATTGGAGAGATAGTACCAACAAGGAGGCCCCACATGCCACGTCACCATCACAATCACAGTCGACATCGTTCAGGCCTACTAAACTATTGAAACCATTGTTTATGCATTTTGGCCTTCAAAAACCTCGGGCAATACATTTTTGAAATACACAGGAATATACGAGAAAACCTGACCAAAACTCTAAAGGGTGGACTTCAAAAACATTATACCCGCATCTATTCACATGTTTTATCATGGCGAGGCTTAAGATCCGTATACATGAAATACACTTAAAACCATGCTTCGACACCCTTGGTGGACTTCACCTATTTATACACCTAAACATATATCTTTCATCGGGTCCGCACATATATATTGCTGTTGGGGATTTCAGGTAGTAGTGCCTCTGATAGTGTATATTGCATATATGTATATGTTTTTTCCTTCGATAGTGTATATAGCATATATGTATATGTTTGCGCATCCGATAGTGTATATAGCATATATGTATATGTTTGCACTTGCAATAGTGTATATAGCATATATACATGTTTTCCACCTCCTTTAACTCTTTCGCCTCCTATAACTCTTCTGATAGTCCTTATTTGGGTTCCATTTCTCCCAATACTCCTGATATTCCTCTGATAGCTCTGTTTTGGTCCTCTGATGGCTCTGTTTGCTCCTCCGATAGCTCTGTTTTCTCCTCTCTGTTTTGCTTCTCCGGTAGCTCTATTTTCTCCTCCGATAGCTCTGTATTTGCTGCCTCCGATATGCTCTGTTTTGCCTCCTCTGGCTCCTCAAATATTGCCATATTAACATCAATGACAATCTATGTCAATGATCTCCCCCTTTGTTATTGATGGCCATATTCTTCTTCTCTCCCCCTTTGACATCAATGGTAGAGGAATGCATATGGACTCTCCCTGTCGAATTGCTCCCCCTATAGAACTGCTCCCCCTATCCTGCAACATCTTTATGAATGAACTTGAGTGATGCTAAAGAGATAACCCCATCTTTTGACAAAGATGTTCAAATGCTTCTTCAGGAAGAGGTTTTGTGAAAGTATTAGCTATCTGCTCCTTAGTATTGATATATTCCAAGATGATGTTTTTTTTCAGCTACTTGTTCACAAAGGAAATGATACTTGATTGGTATATGTTTGGTCTTTGAGTGCATCACTGGATTTTTGCTGAGATTGATAGCACTTGTGTTATCACAATAGATGGTAATTGGTTGATCTGCACCTATGTTGACATCTTTTAAAGCTTCCTTCATCCATAATATTTGAGTACAATAGTCTGCTACATCTATGTACTTGGCTTCGGTTGTGGATAATGATATAGATGTCTGTTTTTCGCTGAGCCAGGATACTAAACAGTCTCCTAGGAAGAATGCATTTCCACTAGTACTTTTTCGATCATCTACACTTTTGGCACAATCAACATCAGTGTATGTAGTAACAGTCAGTGTTGAGCTCTTAGGGTACCAAAGACTGAAATCAAGAGTTCTTTTCAGATATCTGAGAATTATTTTTACAGCTAAAAAATGGGATTGTTTAGGAGCAGATTGAAATCTTCCCACCATTCCTACTGCCAGCATTATGTCGGGTCTTATAGTAGTTAAGTACAGAAGGGATCCAATTATTGACCTGTAATGAGTTGCATCTACTAGAGGCGAGTCATCATTTTTGCTCAATTTGCAATTTGTGGTCATAGGTGTGCTCATGGGTACACAGTCTTCCATTCCATATCTTTTAAGCATGTATTTAAGATATTTGGCCTGAGATATAAACAATCCTTCTCTAGTTTGAGATACTTGTAGTCCAAGGAAGTGAGATAACTCTCCTATCGTCGACATCTCGAACTCTTTTGACATGTTTTGAGAAAATTCATGGCTCATCTCATCATTATTGCTAGCAAAAATTAGATCATCAACATAAACAAGTGTGACTAGTAACTTACCTTCATCCATCTTTATGTAGAGATTACTTCCTTCCACTCCCTTCTTGAAGCCTTGATGTTGTAGATAGTGATCCAATCTGCATACCAAGCTTTGGGAGCTTGTTTCAACCCATATAATTCCTTTTTCAACTTACAGACTAAGTCTTTTCCTTCTATCAGATCAAACCCTTCTGGTTGCTCCATGTAGACTTCTTCCTTGAGTTCCCCATTCAGAAATGCCGATTTTACATCCATTTGATAGATTTTGAATCCTTTTGAGCAAGAAAATGCCAAGAACATCCTGATAGCTTCCATACGAGCTATTGGTGGAAATGTTTCTTCAAAGTCAATTCCTTCAATTTGTGAATAGCCTTTGCAAACAAGCCTTGCCTTGTTTCTGAGGATTTGTCCATCTTCATTCATTTTGTTTTTGAATACCCACTTGGTTCCTATGATGGTTTTTTCTTTTGGACGAGGTACCAGCTCCCATGTCTCATTCTTCTCAATTTGTGACATTTCTTCTTCCATGGCTTTTACCCATTGAGGATCCTTGCTTGAGTATATGTTACTGGTTCTATCATGGATAAAAGAGCAATATCATTTTTCTTTGGTGTATTTATCATCCTTCTTCGGGTTTGCATCCCTTCATCTCTATTTTTAATAATATGCTCTTCTGGATGATGTTTCTGGAGAAACTTCATATTTCAAGGGGTATGAGGTGGTTCTTTTTCCTCTTCTTCTTCTTCCTCATCTATTTCTTCTTTTTCTGGTTCTTCTTCTTCAATGAAAGGATCAACTTCGTGTTCTTCAATTTCTTCTTCTGGAAGGTCTTCATCAATATTTAGATCAATGCTTTACACTATTTTCCTTAGTCGATTATTGTATCACTTGTAGGTTTTGCTCTGTGTAGAGTATCCAAGGAAGATCCCTTCATCAACCTGAGAATTAAACTTTCCTGGTGAGCCGTCATTGATTTTTATGTAGCACTTGCTTCCAAAGATCTTGAAGTACTTTACTGAAGCAGGTCTTCCTTTCCATAGTTCATAAGGAGTTTTTTCCCTATTTGGTCTTAATTGAGTTCGATTCAAGGTATAGACAACTATCCCGACTGCCTCTCTCCAAAATTTTGGCTGCAAATCTGCTGCTAATAGCATTATTCTTTCCATTTATTGAACTATTTGGTTTCTTCTTTCAATTACCCCATTCTACTGGGGTGTTTTGGCAATAGAGAATTCTCTTTTAATTCCATGTATTTTGCAGAATTCATTAAATTATTTTGATGTGAATTCTCCCCCTCTATCTATTTTGAGGCACTTAATCTTTGTGTCCTTTTCATTTTCTACAAGAGCTTTAAGATTCTTAAAACACTAAAATGCTTCAGATTTATATTTTATAAAATATATCCACATCATTATAGTATAGTCATCAATAAATAAAACAAAGTGCCTTTCTCCTTGGAGTGCCTGACTTCTAGTTGGTCCACATAAATCAGCATGGATGATCTCCAAAGGCTTTGATGTAGAGAACTCCTTGGTCTTGTGGCTGGTTCTAGTTTGCTTTCCATGTTGACATGGACCACATACTCCTTGATTTGGATTGAATAGCTTTGGGATGTCTCACACAGCTTTAATCTTGCTAACATTGATCAAGTTCTCGAAGCTTGTATGTCCAAGTTGCTTGTGCCATAGCCAACTTTCATATATTTGACTTAAGTAGCATTTATCTTCTTGAATCTTGTTCAAAACATAAATGTTTTCTGGAGTTCTAACCCCTTTTGCCACAAGTTCCCCTGAGGAAGAGTTCCTTATTTCACAGTCTTTGGTGCTAAAGGCAACATTATGTCCTTAATCACAGATCTGGCTAACACTCAGGAGGTTGTGTTTGAGCCTGTTTACTAGTAAAGCATTTTGGTCTTTTCCTTTTCCATTGATAAGAGTAACAATTGCCTTTCTAGCAATTCTGGAAGATCCACTTCCAAAGGATACATTTGCTTCCTTTTCGCTCAATGAGACAAACTTTCTTTTATCCCCTGTCATGTGTCTAGAGCACCCGCTATCCACAAACCAATGATTTTCATTATTTTGAGCATATAGAGCTAGGTGACATTTATCCATGTTGGGATTCTCACTACTTGCTTTTCCTCTTTTGAGTGGGAAATTTTGTTCAATGCCCATTATTGTAGCATAATGAACAAATTAGATCAAATTTGGTCAAGGGATAAAATGAATTGAAGGTTTTGATTTGTCCCTACCTTTTGGGGCCATATGGTTTGATTATTTGACCCTTTAGCTTTGGTGTTTCACTCTTGTGAGCCATGCAATGTCTAGCTTGATGACCAAATTTTTTACAATGAAAACAATGTCCAAGAAAGATAGTTTTGTACTTGTTGTAGTAGCCACAATTTGAGTCAAATAACTTCCTTGGAATTACTCCCGCTTCATTCTTTGGATTTGAGATGGGCCTTTGATGGAATACTGGTTTGTATCTGTTGTAATATCCATGATTTGGATCCACATTCTTCTTTGGAGTTATTTTCTCTTCATTCTTTGGATCTGGGATGCGCCTTTGATGACATACTTTTTCTTCTTCTGGCTTACTGGAAAGTGCATCGGCATAGCTTTTCGCACTCTTTTTAGTGCTTGATGATTCTCCTTTAAAACCTATTCTAGACTTGTCATGTTGCGGTTTTTGACTTTTTAGGATAGTCTCAAGTATTTGAGAGCTTTTCCAACCCTTTTTAACTTGCTCCAATTCCTTCCTCAGAGATACTATTTCGACTTCACGTTCTTCGCAAGTCTCTTCTTTTTCTTTTAGCTTTGTTTCCAATATATCTTCTCTTTTTCTTGTTTCCTCATTTTCTACTTGGAGAGAAATGATTTTATTCCGTAATTTCTCATTTTCTTCAATCGTACTTATTAATAGTTCATCTACATTTCCTTCTAGCCCTGTGTCACCATCATTTGTGAATGCCATGAATAATGTTTCTTGGCTTTCATCATGGTCACTTTCCTCATCTGATTTATTTTTTATAACTGCAAATTCATCCTCATCGGACTCATCTTTCTTAGAAAAGAAGTTCTTCTTATTGATCCCTTTCTTTTTGTATACCATTCTTTTAGAATTTCGTTCATCATCACTATCATTTTTATGAGGACATTTTGCAGCATAATGACCTATTTTTCCACATTTGAAGTAGATAAGAGGGTACTTACCTTTTAGCTTAGATCCTTTCTTCAGCTTTTGTATAAATTGTGCCAATTCGGATTCCACATTGGAGTCATCACTACAACCATTCCTTTCTTTCCCCTTCTTTTCTTTTGAAGTCTTGAATGCTGCATCTGTTATGAAACCAGCTCAAGAAAAGATAGAAAAGATAGATCAACGCCTTAGAATTCAGCCTCTTCGAGGGGACAACCTCCTTTACATTACATAAATGAACAATTCTTGGATGATACAAATGAAAAAACCTCCTTTCTATATATAGGAGTCTAGGGAGTCACAATATAATCCAGCCGACCTAACAATAATAATATAAAGCCACAAAAATAACAATAGAGGGATTCTATGGGGCACAAAAATAACAATATGGGGGTAATAGGGGCACAACAAAATAAATAAGGGGTATAACTACAATAGTAATGGGGTAATCACTAGTATTATAGGGACCCAACATGCCCCTCTCCTTCAAAAAAGTGTTGTCCTCAATGCTTGAGTAGTTCTGGATACTTCTGCATAAAATTCTCATCCTCCCATCTGGAATCTTCAGCGGATAAGTTCTTCCACTTGATAAGATACTCTCAAATTGATCGATTTCGTAGCTGTCGAGTTCTTGTTTCTGTGACTGCTTCTGGTTCCAATATAATTTTTCCTTCCTCGTCAAGTTCTGGCAATATTGTTTGAATTGGGAGCTTGTCACCTATAACCTTCTTTAAACATGAAACATGGAAAACTGGGTGCAATCGAGAAGCTGCAGGAAGCTCCAATTTGTATGCCATAGTACCAATCTTTTGCAACACCTTGTACAGACCATAATACTTTGGTGATAATTTATTATCCTTCTTAGCTTGCTTTAGGGACATTTGCTTATATGGTTGTAGCCGTAGGAATACCCAATCACCTACATCAAAACTTCTTTCACTGCGATGTTGATCTGCCTGTTGTTTCATTCTATTTTGTGCCAACACGAGGTTATCCTTTAAGAGTTGGAGGACTTGTTGTTGATGTTCGATGTGATGTTCCACTGCCTGAACCTTAGAATTTTCTCTTAAATATGATGTGATGGATGGTGGTTGATACCCATAAAGTGCCATAAATGGGGTCATTTTTGTTGCTGTATGGAAGGAAGTGTTATACCACCATTCAGCCAGAGGCAACCATTTGACCCATTGTGTCTGCTTATCAGATACAAAGCAACGAAGATATCCTTCCAAACATTTGTTTACTATCTCAGTTTGCCCATCAGATTGAGGATGATAAGATGAGCTATGAGCTAACTGAGTACCAAGACAAGAAAATAATTCTGTCCAAAAATTTCTAGTGAAAATGGGATCTCTGTCACTTACAATAATCTTTGGGTTTCCATGTAGCTTTTGAACTGTTTCCATAAATGCAGTAGAAACTATACTGGCTTTAAATGGATGTGATAATGCACAAAAGTGTGCATACTTGGTAAGTCTGTCAACTACCACCATGATGACACTCTTTCCCTCAGACTTGGGTAAACCTGTGATAAAATCCATTGAAACCTCCTCCCAACGTTGGCTTGGAATGGATAAAGGTTGTAATAGACCCGATGTCTTAATTGTTTCAACTTTATTTTGCTGGCAAACCAAACATTCCGCCACAAACTTTTGAATATCTGATTTAAGGCCATCCCAAAAAAATTCCTTCTTAACCCTGTGGTAAGTTTTTAAAAATCCTGAGTGCCCTCCTAAGGGAGAAGTGTGCAATTCCATAAGAATCTTTTGTTTTAGCTGGGAATTCTTACAGAGGTATAAGCGATCTTTGTACCATAACGAATCATTTTTCCAGCTAAATGTATCAGAAGTACTGGAATCTTGTTGTAGCTTTCGAATAAGTGCCCACACTTCTTCGTCATTCTTCCATTCCTCCCTTGCTTCATTTATCCAATCTGGTTGGATAATAGAAATGGCACACAACAATGCTTCCACATCCTCATCCTTTCTTGAGAGTGCATCTGCCACCACATTTTGCTTCCCTTTTTTGTAGATGATTTCAAAGTCATAACCCAACATCTTTGTGACCCACTTTTGTTGCTCTTCAGAGGATAATCTTTGTTCTAAAAAGTATTTAAGGCTATCATGATCCGTTTTTACCTTGAAGTGTCTTCCCATTAGGTAGGGTCGCCATTTCTTAAGTGCATGGAGTATTGCCAACATTTCCTTCTCATAAATAGCTTTGCTTAAAAACTTTCCCTTGATTGGACGACTTTCAAAAGCAATGGGTCTTTCATCTTGCATTAGAAAAGCACCAATTCCATTTCCTGAAGCATCACATTCCACAATAAAGGTTTTTGTGAAGTCCGGTGTAGCTAAGACCGGTGCTTGGCACATTGCCTCTTTAAGATGTTCAAAGGCCTTTGTTGCTTCCGGAGTCCATGAAAATGAATCTTTCTTCAATAATGTTGTTAGAGGTGCTGCTATTCTCCCATAATTCTTGACAAACTTGCGATAATACCCTGTCAACCCAAGAAATCCTCGCAGATGCTTTATGGATGTGGGGATTTTCCATTCCTTAATGGCTTTAATTTTGCTAGGGTCTACCTTAACTCCTTCATGAGATACAATATGACCCAAATATTCCACCTCCTGGACTCCAAAGAAACATTTGGATCTTTTTTCATATAATTGTTTCTCCTCCAATAGTTGTAGCACCCTGTCAACATGTTCAACATGATCCTTCCAAGACTTGCTGTAGATTAGTATATCATCAAAAAATACTAACACAATTTTTCTAAGGAATGGTTTGAAAATTGAATTCATCAAACCTTGAAATGTTGAAGGTGCATTGGTAAGGCCAAAAGGCATGACCAAAAATTCATAATGACCCTCATGAGTTCTAAATGCCGTTTTCGGAATGTCTTCAACCTTCATTCTGATTTGATGATATCCCGAACGAAGATCCAACTTGGTGAAGTAAATTGATCCATGCAATTCATCCAGTAATTCATCAATAACAGGAATGGGGAACTTATCTTTAATAGTGAGCTTGTTGAGCTCCCTATAATCTGGACACATGCGCCATGATCCATCCTTCTTGTGCACCAATACTACTGGAGCTGAGAAAGAACTTTGACTCGGTTGAATTATACCAGCCTCTAGCATTTCTGCAACCATACATTCAATTTCACTTTTTTGGACATAGGGATATCTGTACGCCCTGATGTTTGGAGGAACACTTCCTGGAATCAGATGAATAGCATGATCATGATCACGCATAGGTGGGAGACCCTTGGGAGTCTCAAATACCTTGGAATGATTGTCCAGGAATTTTTGGAGATCTGGAGAAATAGATGATTCCAATGTGGAAACATCTAGCGAGCATAATTGTGCAATTACATCTCTTTGCTCCTTTTTTAGAAGCTTTGTCATACCATGAGAGCTAATTATCTTTCCTGGTTTCCCTGCAATACCCCTTAATTCAACTTCCTTTCCTTCCGTAGAAAATTTGATGAAAATTTCTTGAAAATTAAAAGCTATTGTACCCAAGGATTGTAGCCATTGGACTCCTAGTACAACATCCGCACCTCCCATTGGAATGGAAAGCATTGGGCTAGTCAATACATATTCTCCCATGGATAGTTTGATATTATGGCACTTTCCAGAGCAATTTATTGTTCCTCCATTTGCAATCATCACTTGACACTCTGGTGCTGGATATAGGAAGCAATTCAATTCTTTTGCTACCCTACAATGAATAAAATTGTGGGTGCTTCCTGAATCAATCAACACTATTACCTTTTTCTTCTTGATTTGTCCTTCTATCTTGATGGTTTGAGGAGTGGTAATTCCCGCCAATGCATTACAAGATATGGTCGGATTTATTTGTTCTTCATCTAGGCTTTGTTCCTGAAGTATATCTTATTCTTTTGACCTTTCTTACTCCTTTTCTTCTTCCTCTTCGCAATCTATGTAGAATAATTTCTTCTCAGCACACTTATGACCTTTTGTGTATTTGCTATCACAACTGTAACAAAGCCCTTTTGCTCTTTTTTCTTCCAATTGTTGTGGTGTCAACCTTATAGGTTGTGGAAGACTAGGGGCAACAACACTTCCGTCTTTATAGTTGTGAGTGGTATGCTTCCTGGTTGCCATAATTTTGCTTTCCATTTTTCTTGCTAACCTGAATGCCTTCTCTAATGAATCAGGTTCCCAAAGGCGAACATCATGTTGGATATTATCCTTTAAAGACCCTATGAACACATCAATCCTATGCTCCTCTGGAATATCTTTTACCCTTATGTTCAATTTTTGGAACTCCTCAATGTGCTCCATTACTGAACCCTTTTGTTTGAGACTTATCAATTGGCTAAAAAAAGTGTTGCTTTTTCTATCTTCATAATGTGCTATCAATTCTTCTGTAAAAATTGCCCAAGTGATAAATTTTTTACGAGAGCAAAGCCATTAATACCATACAAACTGATTTGGTTCCAAATAAACAGTTGCCATACGTACCTTTTGTGCGTTTTGCACATTATTGAGATCGAAGATTTTCTCCATCTGTAATATCCATGTGGCGGGATCCTTGCCATCAAACTTCCTCATATCGATTTTTGGAATATGGTGATTCTTCAATCCAACATTAGCATATATGGAATCATGATTAACATTTCTTTTGTTCTCATCATGAGTTTCCTTTACTACCTTTTCACCATTAGTGACCCTTTCTTGTAGCAACTTCTTCAATTCTTCCATGTCTGTCTTCATATCTATCTTCAAATCTGCCATGTCTCTCTTCAAATATGTCTTTGAATCATCCATATTAGCTTCCATGCCCTTTATCTTAGATTCCACGCCATTTATCTTAGATTCCACACCACTTATCTTAGCTTCTGTTAGCTTTTGTGAGCGTGACATTTGTTGCACTTGTTCTTGTAATTTTGATAGATCATGTAGCATTTCTTCCTCTTCTTCATGGGTCATGCTAGAGCTTTCATGTTCCTTACTAGGTGTTTGCATTTTCTTTCCTCAGGGCATCAGTTACCGATAATAATGCTTTACTATGCCCTTTGAATTCCGTTAAACCAAGCTTACACAAAAATTTAAAAAAAACTACACACCTTTTTTCACTTTATAGAAGCCTAATATTGAATCTGATGTATCTCTGTAATTTCGGATCATACAATTCTGAAATTTCTACCTGTAGTAGCCTTCTGCGTCCTCTTTCCAATGCCACAAGTCTGAGCCAAATTGGATTCTCCAAGGAAGAGTTATGTGAAATCTCCCACAGAGACCTGTTTTTAGACTAGTTCAGTAGAGCGAACTTGTACGACGTGCCACGAGTCACTGTTTCAACCTTTGAATCTGAAAAACACACACAAGAAACTACAGTCTGTCCTATTTCTGTACCTTCTTACGAAATTTCAATCCGATCCCCAGAGAGAAAGTTATGACGATTTTCCCCAGGTCACCTGTTTTGAATGTAATTCAGGAGTCTGCAAACAAGCCAAGTTCCTCAGATCATATCTCCGCAAATATCGTGCGAAAAGCTCTGAAATTTGGACCCAAGGTTCAACGCGATTTCTTCTCAAATGGGTTTTTTTTGCGACTTCTGAAACGTCACAGAAAACAAGTTATAGCGAAAATTCCAGGATTACCTGTTTGGAGCAGCGAAACCCTAGAATCCAAAGCTCTGATACCAAATGTTATGAAACCAGCTCAAGAAAAGATAGAAAAGATAGATCAACGCCTTAGAATTCAGCCTCTTCGAGGGGAAAACCTCCTTTACATTACATAAATGAGCAATTCTTGGATGATACAAATGACAAAACCTCCTTTCTATATATAGGAGTCTAGGGAGTCACAATATAATCCAGCCGACCTAACAATAATAATATAAAGCCACAAAAATAACAATAGAGGGATTCTATGGGGCACAGAAATAACAATATGGGGGTAATAGGGGCACAACAATATAAATAAGGGGTATAACTACAATAGTAATGGGGTAATCACTAATATTATAGGGACCCAACAACATCTTTAGAGCTTGGGCCACCTTTTCTCATCTCATAGGTAGTGAGGATTCCATGGAGTTCATCCATCTTGAGAGTATCTAGATCCTTTGCTTCTTCTATGGCGCTTATTTTGGAGTCAAATCTGTTTGGAAGAGATCTTAAGACCTTTTGAACAATGGTACTTTCTTCAATCTTTTCATCCAATCCTTTAAGAGAGTTGACCACTTTAGCTACTCAGAGAAAGTATGATGCAATATCTTCTTCATCTTCCATTTTCAGACTTTCAAATTGCCTTCTATGAGTTTGAAGCTTTTCCTTCTTGACTTTTGAGTCTCCATCGTATAAGCCAATTAGGTTATCCAACATTTCTTTGGGAGAGTTACAATTCATGACTTTTGTAAACTTAGAATCAGTGATTCCATTAGTGATGGAGTTCAAGGGTTTTGCATTTTCAATGTAGGCTTTCCTCTTGTCTTGATCTGTTGGAAGAGTGGGAGGAATTGGGTACTCATTTAGAACAAAATGCCAGACTTCAGGTCCAAGGGACATTAAGTAGTAGGTCATTCTCTTTTTCCAAAAACCAAAATTGGTGTCATCGAACAGAGGAGGTTTCCTGATGCTTCATGATTTCTCATCATGACTACGAATCCTTCTTCAAGCTGTTAGGCTAATATGAAGAAGCCCACTCTGATACCAATTGTTGGAGATACTGAGGGGGGGGGGGGTAAATCAGTATTTCTTTTTAATTGTTCTTTTTATCACCAAAACATTTATATATATGGAACACAGAAATAGATAACTGGAATAAGTGCTTTTATTAACACAAACAATGCAATGGAATAGATACAATATAGAAATGGCTGCAATCAGTTGTGAAGCACCAACTTGGACTTTTGTGAGGCTCCAACCTCCAGAGCACCAACTCTGATTTGCCAAGGCAATAGTTCTGCACTTAGGAGCACCAACTCCCAAGGATTCCAATCCTTTCAGTTTTGAGGCTCCAACCCTATGGGCTCCAACCCTAACCTGGTATAAACTATTTTGCTGTAGTTCTCTACTCCCAAGCCTACTAAGCTTCTACTTCACTCCTGTTCTCTTGCTTCTCCTGCCTCTCCTACCTTTGCCTAAACTTCGCTTCCTCTCGCTCTGATTATATGCACACACACTATCCTTTTTCCTATTTTATGTATTCCTGATGCCTCTGACTATTCGTTTACGCTTTCCACTGGCTCTTCGGCTTCCTCAATGCTTGCTTCATCTTCCTCTGCACTTGCTTGCCTCTTCAACTTTGCGATTCACTTTGGCTTTCTTTGTGCTAGCTTGTTCTTCAGTTTCCTATCTCTTCATGTTGCTTTGGCTTCCTCTGTCTCTTCAAGTTCACCAACATGCCAAGGACATGTAAATTCATAAGAGAGGACTGAAATACATAGAGAAAAACATGTTGCATATTAAAACTGTAACAACGCTCCTTTTACAATAATAATAGAATACACAGGACTTTATTGTTTACGGAGAGATTTCATTGGAGAGATAGTACCAACAAGGAGGCCCCACATGCCACGTCACCATCGCAATCACAATCGGCATCGTTCAGGCCTACTGAACTATCAGAACTGTTGTTTATGCATTTTGGCCTTCAAAAACCCAAGACAATAAATTTTTGAAATACACAGGAATATACGAGAAAACCTGACCAAAAATCTAAAGTGTGGACTTCAAAAACATTATACCCGCATCTATAACTGCATTGGGTCTATCCCTCCATAACGCTATCACAATTGGCAATCGCAGCTTCCGGAGGTCCTTTATACGTCGAGCCTATGTCATCGTCGATGGCCGATGACTGATTCTTCTGTAGATGTGGTATGATAATAAGCCAAATTGTAATGTTGCATCGGGTCCGCAACATATATCGCAATTGGCGCTTTCAGGGTGAACCCCTTTGTATTATTGTGATGGGAAGATGCAATATAACATTAAACCATTGCATAATGTTGCAGTGGGTCCGCAACATATCGCAGTTGTATGATATATATATATATATATATATATATACATACATATATATAGATATGTATGTATGTATGTATGTATATATCGTAGTTCGCATGTTTTATCATGGCGAGGCTTAAGGCCCGCATATATGAAATACACTGAAAACCATGCTTCGACACCCTTGGCGGACTTCACCTGTTTATACATCCGAACATATATGTTTTTTCAGGTCCGCACATATATATCGTTGTCGGGGGTTTCGGGTAGTAGTGCCTCTGATAGTGTATATTGCATATATGTATATGTTTTGGCCTTCGATAGTGTATATAGCATATATGTATATGTTTGCGCCTCCGATAGTGTATATAGCATATATGTATATGTTTGCACCTTCAATAGTGTATATAGCATATATACATTTTTTTTGCCTCCTTTAACTCTTCCACCTCCTATAACTCTTTCGATAGTCCTTCTTTGGGTTCCATTTCTCCCAATACTCCTGATATGCCTCCAACAGCTCTATTTTTCTCCTCTGATGGCTTTGTTTGCTCCTCTGATAGCTCTGTTTGCTCCTCTTAGTTTTGCTTCTCTGATAGCTCTGTTTGCTCCTCCGATAGCTCTGTATTTGCTGCGTCCGATATGCTCTGTTTTGCCTCTTTTGGCTCCTCGAATATTGCCATATTGACATCAATGACAATCTATGTCAACAACTAGTTCCAACTATTGGAGGAACTAGTGGGAGGTCTAGTAGTGTGGTGCTGCCTGCAGTGATCAACTAGTTAACTGATGATTCACTAATAAATAAATCATGCATGTCATATCTGAGAGTTACCCAGTTGATATTGGAGTTCAGGGACAATGTACTATTAGTTGTATAAACATCTGAACTGTACAAGTGGTGCATGAAGTTAGAGGAAGGCCTATGAGGATTGTGCAATTCTAATTGAAGAATTTCCCTAATTAATAGGGGCTAATTCCCAAGGAAATAATGCAAGGAAATAGGGACTTTGGAAAGCATAAAACTGGTTATGTATTGGCTTAGGCTTGTCTAGGAAGCTGTGATACATATAGAGATAATGCAAAGGTTGCTCGGGCTTGAGAAAAGAATTCTAATCTTCTCATATTTTACGGCTAATGAAACATATAGATAGTAGATATTTTTATCTATGTATTTCCCAGGAAATCATTGTGTAAAGTGTTGATTGAATTCTTTCTCTCATATGCTTCATGATTTCGCGATCATTTAATTGTTTCCGTTGATGAGTAGAGTAGATTCAAGTCTATTGTTTTAGTAAATAACTATTAGTAGTTTGAATCTACAAGGAATTTATACACATGTTTGATTGCTAATTTGTAGCAATCAAAGTCAGTTATCTCAAGTTTTTTTAGTTAAACTAGTTCCAACTGTTGGAGGAACTAGTGGAATGTCAGTTGTGTAGTTGGACATCAGTCGAACTCATTGATTATCTAGTTAACTAATCAATCAACTCAAAATATCTAGTGCATGTAGAGAATTTGAGTTACCCAGTTGAGGTGGAGATTCCAAGGCAGTGTAACATCAGTTGTAGACTATTCTCAAGTGTACAGGTGTTGCATGAAACCTGATGATCAACATGAGGAATTGCGCAATCCTTTTTGGAGAACTTCCTAAATAATAGGACCTAATTTCACAAGGAATTTCACAAGGAAATAGGGGCTGAAGCAGATGTATAAATTGACTAAGTATGGGTTAGAGCTTCTCAGTGAGCAACGAGATAGGTTATGCACTTGCAGGTCATGCTCAATTGAGAAAAGCAATTGTAATACATCTCTGTTCATCATATTAATGCAAATAGACATTGGGGGTGTTAGTAGTTCTCTTTCCCCAGGAAAAATATTGTTTGCACGTGTGTGATTTCTTATTGCATGTATGAGATTTTTGTTCTAAATTGTGTATTAATGTCCGTAGGGCAGTAAAGTAAGTTTGTGTCTTGTTATTTTGATTAAAACTTCATGAGCAATTTTAAATTTACATCGTAATTTCTACACTTGATTCAACCATAAGGACAATAATATGTACGACTAACAATTCATTAATATATATATATATATATATATATTTTTTTTTTCCCCTAAACTATATATATATATATATATATATATATATATATATATATATATATATATATATAGAGAGAGAGAGAGAGAGTATCTTATCTTCTTATGTGAAACAAAAAGAACAAAAACAAATATGAGATATAGTTTATTAGCTTTAATAGATCAATTGTAAATAAGACAATAGTTCATCTAAATAGTTAAACAAATTTCATTTATTCACACAAATTCTTGCACTAATGTCTCAATAATGATAAAATTAAGTAGTCAAGAGTAACTGATTCTAATCATTCACTATTAAAGCAATAAAAATAAAAATATTTCGATCTCAATGAAAGCGAGTAAGAAAATTAAAGTAATAGTACCATAATCAATCAATCTAAAAAAATGGAGAATATTAGCATCCTAGAATTATATTAAGAACATATAACTTTAGAGTAGTGCACAATTTACTTCCTTAGCAAAATTAGAATCCCTATCTTAGAATCGTGCTACTATTTATATCCTTTCCAAGTTTTTTCCGACTTAATAGCCTAATAATAAAAAAAGTGTGAAAGTGAAAATTTGTCTTTATTTTGACAAAAATGTAAGTCTTTAGCTTGTTCGCATAATGCCTAGAAAGGCTTCATTTGAAAATTGGCACCGCGAGTAAATTTATAGGAGTTATCCAAGCTTTGCAAGAGGTTCGAGATGAATATTGACCTTACACTCAAATATACATTCTTCAATTATTAACAACTATTCTATGGTTCTATTGGTGGCTAATTTAGTCAAGAGAAAGAAACTTTGTGGTTTGACCAAAAATCTACAAAGGTCAATCTTTTGGATCCATTCAATATTATTTCATTCATCCCATTTCCTTTCATGCATCTACTTTCTTAGATAATTAGCCTTTGGTAACTTACTTTCTAAAATCTTTGATCCAAACCCTATATCTTTGACTATCTAAAACATAGATTGCATCAACAAAGAACAAATTTCTAGTGCAATTTTGATAAGTTCTTGTGATTTAAGCAAGTTAGCTTTCTAGGATTTTAAAACTATTTACTTTTGCAGTACACTAGCTCAGAGTAGGCAAGGCGTGGTTATTTTCTCAACATTCTACCACATAAGAAAATCAGTTAGTTTTGTATCTGCATCTTCATTTTCAACTTATTTTTCAATCATACCATTAAAAATCAAAACTTCCAGACTCTTGTGGCCTTGAGAAAGGATTAACTTGTTACATATCTGTTCTTGTGCATGGATGAGTTGTACATTGGTGTTAATGGCATCTTGTTGAACTTATCAAGGTCAATTACGCTGTTTTCTTCTTCTTATACTTTTGAATGAAGTTTCTTAAATTGAACATTCTTTTGTTTATTTTTTAGTTGTAACTCACGTTCTAGTTTACCGATCTCACCATTCAATGTTTGTTGCAACTCTTCTATCTTCTAAGTGAACTACTACTGAGATTCATGCTCTTGTAGTTTTAAATAAGCTTGAAACATATTCCCTTGTTCTAATAATTGCTTCTCTAGCTGTGATATTTTAGGTTGTTTCTACTTAAAATTATCCTCCAACCTACTAACATGAAAAGCATTGGCATTTGCATATGCTCCGATGTAATGAGCCAACTCCTAAAATACATGGTTTTCATCTAATTGAGAGCCATCCCAAACAACCTACATAGGAACCTCCATTATTTCATTTTCACTATCAAATTTTCTTTTTTTTTTTGAGATTTTGTTAATCACAACCCTCTTTTGATGGTCGAAGTAAAAATCTAATGGAGAAATATACTCCATTGCAATAGGTGACAAGGATATGACCATTAATTTTTTGTGTGAGCTATTACTAGGATTGGTACTAATGGGGGTTTTCATTATCACTCCAAATGTGGGAAAACAAATTGTTGTATTATTCTGGACATTTGTAGCAACAAGGAAAAACTACTGCAGTGACTACTAAACAGGGGTTGATACACAAGTATGAGCCTGAGGTACCTCTTGAAATGCTCTTGAAATACTAGTAAGTGATTCGACTGCTTTTTGTTGCCTTGAAATAGTTGTTGTGGTCATTAATAACTTTTCCCATTATTGACCCATTTAGTTTGAGTTAATAACTTTTTCAGTAGTGCCTTCTTTTGACGGTTCTTTTGCAACTTCTAATTATCCAAATTTATCAAATTATTTATTTTTCTTATTTTTCAATGAAAGGGAAGTCCAAAATACTTGGTAATTCCATACAATGGATTTAATATATGTTTGGAGGAATTTTTTTCATTTGGATGTTGACTTCCTTTGTTGGAAACAATATTAATACAAGGGGGGTGAATTAGTATTAAGGTTAATTTAAACTTTTATGCCAATTTATTTTTACTCATTCAAACTTGAGATTCATTATATGGGAGAAACCATTAACCAACCATAACAACAACCTTATGTATCAACACAAGCACACACATCATGAGAAAAACACATATGACACAAAGGTTTAACATGGAAACCCTTCTAGAAGAAAAACTACTAAAGCTTGCTTTTTTATTGATGTAAAAATAAGAGCACCTATTGTATTATATCAATTTGTTTGTGAGACACCACTCACAAGAAGCACCAACTCCATTTGATTATTTTCTAGAACCCACTAACATGAAGCACCAACTCCCTCATTTTGTAGACACCTAATCAACTTACCATAAGCACCATGTCAAGCACCAACTTCATGGATTTATTGCAAGCACCACCTTGCAAGAGGCACCAACCCCCAAGATTTCTTCATACACCCACTAAAGATGGAAGCACAAACTTCTTGTATGTAGGATCTAACCCACATTCAATTAAGAAACTTACTTCTCACTGTAATTGGTAGCATCTATGCCTATTTTTAGCTTTGTTCTCCTCAACAATATTTCTTCTACTCAACCTACACAACACTATGTCCTCTATGCACTCTGCAGCAACACATTGTATTCAACCCTCTGCTCTCTTTGCAGCAACACACTATACTAAAACCTCTCCTCTCAACAACACACACTCAACTCTCAGCCCCTTCATTTCCACAGGCTCTCTCGACCTCTCACAGCAGCCTTGAAACACTCTAGTCCTTTTTCCCCTACATAGGCATTGCTAGCCTTTCTCTGTAGCACAAACATACTTGGCCTCTCCTCAGTAGCTCTAACAACCCTTGTGAAAATTCCATGTATGAAAATATAAGACCATGGTTGATGGGACACGCATTCCAAGCTAAATGTTGGGCAAAAACATCCTAGTGGGTGTTCATTTCGGTTACTATGGCTAAAGGAAATTGGAAAAGGCAATAACAAAGGCTTTGGAAAGTAAAAATGGCATTTTAACAAATTTATTTATGAAAATAATGGAAATTAGGAGAAAAGGAAGGTGAAAGGTCATAGGTTGCATGTGAGGATGAAAATGAATAAAATAGAGGCCTCATTGATAAAAAGGCGTTTAAGGATTAGAGTCTAAGCTTTTGTCAGTGTTAAGCTTTTGCTCAGGTTTTTCATTGGATCAAGAAAGGAAAAGAAGGTAATATGAAGGAAGGAGAAAGCAAGGAAGAGCAGGATCAAGCAACTACAACAATATTTTTTGTAGGTATCGATTTGCATGTGCGTTTTCCTTGCTGTATTTGGAATGCATGGAATTGCATGTGATTCTTTTGTTGTTATGGCATGGGTTTTTCCAAGTGTGGCAATATTTTTAGCCTAGCATTTCCAATTTGGATAGCTATGGTGTGATGGGGTTCTCTTGTTTTGGTTGAGCTAGATTACCATATGGATTCAAAGCTGAGTGAGGTGGATCTCTGAATGATAGATCACATGGCCTAGTGGTCTCTGAACTGGATTGTGGATCATGGTAAAGCCAATGGCCTAGTAACCCCTGAGCCATACTATGGGTTGCAATAAAGCCAGGATTGTGTTGCCTCGATGGGCCTAGGAATCCTTGCTAGTGAAGGCAGGATATAAGGTAAAGCCAAGAGGTGTTTTTCTCTTCGTTGTGCCTAGTAATCCCAGGTTTGGGATATGCGATAAATCCTGAAGAGTGGGTCTCAATTTAGGGCCTAGTGATCTAGGTTTGGATTGCGTTAAAGCCTGAGAGCCTAAGAGATAGGAAAATTCCTCATGGGGTAGGTGGAGAAATCCAGTGGCATCCATTCCTGTTTGGCCTAGTGATCAGGTGGAGATCATGGTAAAGCCTGTTATTACATTTTTATTGTGTTGGCCTACTGATCTAGGATGGATTATGGTAAATCCTGGTTTCTATTGATGAGGATGAGGTGTTTAGCCTCGGGATGCCCTGGTTGGTTCTTTTGGTTTGAGCCCCACATTCATGCTTGGAATATGGCATGAACGTGAATGGTTGAAGAGAGATTTAGCTCAACCATTCTATGGTTAGGTGGAGCGTGGTAGTCCAATCTTGGGTTTGGATTTTGCATCGTTAATGAGAGATTATTTCTCCTTGTATTTCTATGAGTATTACACTGATTTATATGTGGATCATATGGATGTGATTTCATTGGTATTTATTCTGCTATTATGTTGGTTATTTATGTGTTTTATGATAGTGGCTATGTATGGCTCTCATCACGTTTTTACTTATAAATGAATGGACAATGTATCTATGACCTAATAGATGATAATGCAGCAAATGATATGAGGGAACAATGGTTCTTAGCGATTCCTAGATAAGTATGAGATCCCTATGCTTAAATCTATTATTTACACATGTAAATTACATATTTGTGATTTGTTTGATGAAATGCCGTCATGGCTAGTAGGGCTCTAGTTAAGGGCTTGTTCAAGTATTTTATTTTGCGTCAATGTTTCCCTATTATTTTACTGTTATGGAGATGTCATTCAATTCTGGGCAGTGACCTAGGCTCTAGGCTTGAAAAAGTGGCTCAAAACCTAGGGACATTGGCACAACACTAGACAAAGTAGTCCCTAAACGCTGGCATGCCTATAGCATGAGAGTGTCTAGAGCCTCCTAGACACTGGAAAACCTATAGTATGAGAGCGTCCAAGGTTCAAGTTGTCAAAAATTTAGTGGGACCCAGGGGTTAGCTACCTGAAGTGTTGGGATGGTTCTCAGGGGTCCTGTAGGTGATGTAGAAAGTTTGTATATTGTGCTTCCATCGAGTTCATTTCCTTAAGGTCACAAAGGAGGTTCAATCAGATCATAGTATCCTCTTGTCACATATTTACCCCAGTTGGCTGGTTACTTGGGTAGATGTGGGAGGAGGGTGTTACTTGGGTGAATGTGTTTGTCATGCATACATGTAGGTTGCATATGTGTTATGTATGTTTGTGGATTATGTGCTTGTTGTGTATGCATGGTCGTTGTGATTATGGAAGTTGTGTCACCATGTGAAGGTTGATGGTGTTGTTGTGGGATGTGTCATCATGAGTGTATGGTTGTATATGAATTTGTTATGCATGTCGGTGTCTATATGTTGTTATGCATGCATTTTCATGTTGAAGGTTGTTGTGCATAAGGTCATTATATGCAATTAGGTCATCATGATGCTATTGGTATGTTATGATGCTAATGTGTTGAATGACATAGAGTAGGAGATGCAGATCATCAAAGTGAAGTTACAACATTGGACCTCGAGGCAAGAGCATGTTGTCCTACAGGTTGTATGTTGGGCATGCAGGTATGTAGGTTAAGGATTGTTATATGCATTATTGTTATGTGTATTACTTTCATTCTATTATTATTATGGTTATGTGTATGATGAATTCTAATTGATTAGTGTAGTCATCTACACATGTGTTTGTATGCATTGCTATTGTTGTTTTATGTTAGGTAACTTGATGATTAGGTATATGTTGTTGATGAGCATGATATATAACTTGTTGTTTTTATATGCTACTAACTTGATTATTAGGGTTATTACATTAAGATCTTGTTGTTATATGTATCATACTAAGTTGGATTGGTCTATGCAAATGGTTATGGTTATGACATTCAGGTATGAGTTAATATGTTGTGATATTATGTCATACTAATCTAGAATGAATATGAAGAAGTGATTATTATGTATGAATGACAAATGTTTATGAGCTTATGATGTGAGCATGTTAGTTAGTTATTTTTGTTTTTGTTAAGCATGGTATGTCCTCCTTTTTCTATTAATTTTAATCAGCAAGTTACAACTAGTTTTTAGATTTTTTAGATGATCTCAACTTGCCCTGCGGGAAACCAAGTCCGTTCACCACCTAACAACATGGTAAGACATCCAAAAATGAAGCATTTTGAGTCTTTCTATCCAAGATACATATGAATGTATGTCCATATCTATCCCTCTATCTACTTTCTAACTAACATAACTGTAATTACAATTAAAAGTAAATGTTATCCGCATAAAAAACTATTAAACAAGAGACATCATTTCACTGATCTGCTTCTTCTATCGAGGCAAAATCAATTAGAGCTAGGTATTTTGCATTAGACCTCAGGAGTTCATCTTCTGGAAGTATGCATGGCAAATGATTTTCGATTCACAGGAGGCACCCATACAGCTTCTATATCTGAAACATGAGTTTCTGAAATTCCTTTCTGTAATCCGGGAATGTTTGCATTGCAACAACCATATTCATAGCCATTTGTTCCAGGGCGCTAACTAGTATTACATTCATTAACCATTAGAGGAAAATATTGTGTTTGAATTGGGTCACTGAGCCGTGGGTGTGGCCGGGATCGGGCTCTAAGACCCACCAGTCATCGAATTCGATTTCCATAGGACCTTCCTGTTGATTTAGGTTGGCCTCCCACTTCTCTATCAGCTGTCATATTTCCTCATCTATGCCTTCATGATAGAATTCCACTGCTTCATTGATAATATTCACCATCGGTTTGTGACCTCTTGGCTTGCCTCCCGGGCTAGGTTCCCCTTCCTCTTGCTTACCCTTGTTTTTCTGGCCTCTGCTTCAGAGGTGCCGGGATGGGCTACACGAGTTTGGCACTGCATGAACCATCTTGTTCCACCTCCTGAAATGTGTTTTGTGGTGGTGTATGCCCTTTGAAGGAGTGAGCCACCAAATTTCAAAATGCCTTGGACTTGTTCCAAACGAATTACTATACAAAGATCACCCAACATACATAAAACCTGAAGGAACTTCTCACCATCCATTCGAGGCTCATTACAAATTTTAATACAATTTCCAGAAATGACACAAGCCAATTCAAACTCAAGATTTCTATTTCCAGGTGCCTGGCCCCATACATTGCTCCTCACACGAGTGAGACTCGAGGGATTAACCTCCCCATGCTGACAGGAGGTTGTCACCACTATTATGTCCCCCTACACCCAATTACCCTTCTCTCCCTCAGCCCCATTTCCCTTTGACTTCCAACACCCATCGTTAAGAGGTTTTGTTCTATCTAACCAGTTCTTTGTCATGTCAGCCTTGCTCAATTGCAGAGTCAAGGCCACCATTTTAGCAAGCTAGTGTATCTTTATGCTTACTGAGGCTCACTCGTCCCCCCTAGCATCAACCTCTACCCAAGTCCATTTGTCCAGAAGCCCGACGAGTCTCATGCATGCAATTCCCTCGCCCTGCCTACCCTTCCAGCTTTCAAGGTTAGGAAGATCCTCTAATGGGACAACCATATGCCAAATAGTGGGGAAATGGTGGTGCCTCTAGGCCAATTTCCAATGCAAACCCCCTGACTTGACACAAAACTAGACAATGCAGGACTCAGACTCACAGAACCCCACTGAATGATGCCATTCCAACCCAGACCATAAATCTCATAAACTTCCAACATTGCAAATAGGGAGATGGGACATACTACATACCAATTCACCCTCCTAGTGGTTGGCCAAGTGCATCCCTGGTCTGTTCGCCCAGTGTTGCTTCTATCTCCTTGCAGACTCCATGTATCTACCCACATCTAGTCCTTCAACAACTCATAGCGATAATGGAGATGAATACACCTCCTGCCATCACCCTCAGGTATATTACTTCTCCAGTTGCCCGACGTGACCCTGCCAGCCTTGCCATGCATGTGGAAGGTGGTGGGTTGAACTTTTGAGGCCTTCACCATTAAATCCGTTGATTGCGTCGAGATCCTCGTATGCACCACGATCGAGGGAACATGTTAGTTATTTATTGTTATGGATATCATGATTTTATTTATGTTTGAGTTGATATATCGTGAAGTTATATCACACTAATCTGAATTGGTTATGCAAACAAGATAGCCTCCCCTGAGATACATTAAGGTATGAGCTTGCTTATGTAATCTAACTTGTGCTTGAATTCTTGATTATGTCGTCTATTTGGTGTTTGAGTCTTGGTGTCTATTATATCATCTATCTATTGTTGAATGTTTGATTAATCGCATGATATGAGTATGTGTCTATAAGATTGCATCAGGAAATGATCTTGTTTTAAGGTGATTGTACTAACAAATACGTGTTGAGACAATTGATATGTACTTGAGTGTAGTAGGTGATAGTTGTAGCATTATGTCTAATGATTATGAGTTGACTATGGATTATGACATGATTTTTAGTCTTGGTAAAGGTTGATTTCAAATTGATAGATATGATTGTCTTGAACATGTGTTTGACATGTGTAAATGGTGTAGGGAACATGCTTGGTATTAGCGTGACAAGGAAATAGTTGATGTGTTTATATAACTAATAGTTGGGTGATGTGACAGTGCATAGTAACACTCAATTGCAACAAGGAAAATGTCAAAGAAAGGAATTGGGAAAGAAATATTTTGGCTATGTTTGGAAACCCTAATTCCAAATGAATGAGTGCTTTGCTTATATGAAGTCTTCTTAACCTTAATCTTATCTGACATTATGTGGATATGTGCTAGATTCATGAACATGTATTTGACACGTATATTAGCTAGTCTCTAGTTACAGGTGGATATGTCAAGGGAATTGGAGTCCCTTGAGAGATGGCATGGACGTGTTCAGCTACAAGACAATGTGCTTGGAACAACAAGATAAGGTAACTAGTGTATTGTTATGTTTATTTATGCACTGACAATTATGTGTTCATGGTAGTATGATGTAGGGGATTGCATGGCAAGAGACTGCCCTGAAATTCTAAATAAGGCTCAAGTTGATATTTCCTTTGGAAGAACTGGGAACCATGGGATTGAGTCATGATGTTTGTTGCTAGTCTTGTACTTTTGGTCTTTTGTGATTTGTAGAGCTTGATTTTCAACTTTGTTTATGTCTAATGTATCGCCATACCACTTCGTTTCTTGTGTCGTATTGTTATTGGTTTTCATGGTTTTCTTCTTGTTTTCATTCTTTCTTGCCTTTTATGTCTTGAGGGTCTTGGGAATTGGTTGGGAAAGAGGAAAGTGAATGGAGCTCAGGAGATCTGAATGAAACCCAATAGGTAATGTAAGGCCCAGATGAAGCTCGATGCATGAGTAAGGGAAGTTGAAGGTAAGAATATCACAATCGGTTGGATTGGTTCAGTCTATTGGTGTAAATGGACAGTGGGAGTATAGTCATGAGAAAGGTAGCAAGAAAGGTGAAGTAAATGGATCTGAGGCATCAAATTCGTTGGATATGTTGGGAATGATTGTTCACAATGTTGTGCATGGTGTGCATAGATAAATGGAGTTTTGTTAACCTTGACCTTATGCTATCTGGTAATTATGTTATGGTCATGATTATGTTGATGTTTATATATGTATGTAGGTATGTATGTATGTTGTCGTCTAACAAATTGTTTAATGCTAATATTTATATGTATATGTATGTATGTATGTAACTATGTTGTTGTCTAACAAGGTCGTTAGGAATCATTCTTGTGGAGGAATGATTGCTTATGCAGGTGAATGGAATGACAAGGTTCCTGGTCTTAAGGGAATCAAGTGGGAAGAGTAGTCATGATGAATATATGAGGTCAATATCACATGGATATGAATTGATATTGTATGCTAGTATTATGCCTATGTTTATGTTATGATAGGTAACGTTGAAGGATACATCAGTGGAATGAAAACAATGTGCTTTGCGACATGCTAGGATAAGCATGGATGGCAAAGAGACACTAGAAGCAAGGTTGTTGTTGGAATTTCTAAGTCTAACTGTTAGAAATCCTTCCTATACTTTCTAATTTATTTCTTCCTACTTGTTCTATTAATTAAAAAGTTATTTACCATGTAAATACTAAAAATAAATACAAGTACAGTCTCGACACGTACAGATAATCAACTGAAGGAAAAACAAGCACACAAGTGACACCATTATTTTTGGACTAATGTCCTTGGGAAAACCCAATGTGGGAAAACCAGTGAAGCTATCTGAGGGTTTTATTATTAAGTAGTTTCATAATACAATATGGGTGCTAGAAATGGTTCACCCAACAGACAATTCCCTCGGCAGTAGTACCTCTCAGTCGAAAACATATATCAGCCCCAATATACCCTATGAAATCTCCTAGCGTCAACCTCTAAGGTCTGTGTCAGCCTCTCTGGCCCAGTGTCTGCCCAACGTCAACCTCTCTGGCCCACCGTCAGCTTCTCTGGGCTCTGCATTAGCCTTTGGAGCCTCTACCTTTCCCACGCTGGCCCTCCTCAGGCTCTACGCAGCTCCTGCCTGCCTCCGCGTGGCCTCTGGTTGCTTCTACGTGGCCTCTAGATGGCTCTGCGTCAACCATCTCCTGGCTTCTACACTGATGCTCCTAGTACTATCTCTACCTCTCTGCTACTACATTCACTTCCCCTTAGCTTTAACTTCGATCACTTCTTCGATTTCCTTAGCAAGCCCTGCCCCAAAAAATCGAATTCTTGATCAACTCAGTGTGTTCTCCAAGTGACCCTCAAGCCTCCTCTTATACTTTTCTCGTTGCCAATTCAACAACCGAGATTAAGTCCCTAATTAATGGCTAGGATTAAATCTAGCTTGATCCATGACTTTTGGACCATTCTAACTTAGTTTTATATTAGTTCAAATTAATATTTTATTTTCCCTAAGTTTAGACTTCTAGACTCCATTCAAAATATCAATTATTTTAATATCTCCCAAATTGGTTAGATTCTTCCCAAACCATTTCTGGGTATTGGATTTCTCATGTTCTTTAGCCTCTCCACCACTTTTCATGGCTAGAGCACTGTTATTTGGAAATCTAGTGTCTATTCAGAGCTGCTAGTCCCACTAAGACGGGTAGCTATCTTAGAAACAATCAGATTAAAGTCACTTGTTTTTCGTTTATGAGAGAGAGATGAGAAACAAGTAGAGAGTACCAACCTCAGTGTTCCGCTTGGCTCCTTCCTTGTTTCCTTTCCCCTTTGACAGAATCTCGCCACTACTTCCTTACTTGTCCTGCTTCAAAGAGCACCTGTAGATTCACAGCAGCATAATACCATCAAAGCATAGAGATCTTTCACTGTAAACAATATAGGATCATATATATATTGACCATACAAATGCATATATCAAAACAATATTCAAAGATACACAAGAATATGGAGGAAAACTCAAATAGCTTTATTAGTAACAATAGTAGAAGAGAGGATTACAACCACTTGGTCTGACCCAGCGCCATCCTCCCAGCTTGAAAGCCCTCTTCACCTCACACAAAGCAAGATCACCCAACAATGTCTTCAAAGAGATACCAGCAACACCTCTTTGCAAATTACCAAATTCCAACCCTTGGATCTCTGGGATGAGGGATCCATTTATAAATATTTGCAGGGGGTGAGTCAGCTTATGGGATTTTGATTAGTGTCATCTCTATGATAGTTCTTGGTTCCACTTGGAGATTTCATGATCTCTTACTCATCCTTGGGCGAATTCAGGGAGGCAAGTGTCAAATGAGCAACTTCTAGAAGATTCTCGGGGTCTCCACTTAGCAAACTGCTTGTGCCATTTGTCTGCTCTTGCTCATCGCACCCTACAGAAGGGCTTTTCAATATGCATCACACTTTTTGCATGTGGCAGGTGAGATGCATCATACCCTTTGCACTGGGCAGTCTGTATGGCCCTGCTTTAACCAGTTCTGAGTGGTTTCTCATGGAAAACTTTTGGGAGATGATGTAATCAGCTGACCTTGGTCCTTTAGGGTATGAAACAACACTTTTAGGGACTTAGAAACCCTTGGTTTATGGACATATGTGAATGGGGTTGCAGTGACCAAATATGTCTATAACAGTTTCCCCCTAAAGCATGAGGTCGTAAATCTTTTGATGTCGGGTGAAATGCTTTATAATGAGGATCCGAGGTTTTTTGCATTGGAAGGTGACCTGTAATAAGATACAATACAATACATTATCTTCATAATATTTTCATGATGTAGCTGAGGTGTGCATTCCCATGCCCATCTTGATAAATTCATTTTCATGTACATAGGACAGACAACCGTCTGTGTGCAGACTGATGATTCTGGTAGAGCCATCATCCCTTAGTTTGGATGATTATCTGTGCAGCAATGATGTACATTTGATGTCTTTATTTTCCTGATTATATCGCAGCCCAGATGGATGAAACTAGATCCATGGTCTTCAAAACTCATTCGATCTTCGCCCAAAGGTACAAGTCGATCCATGTGAAAAAGATGTTCTAATGTCGAACATGGAAGGACATCGCCTGATTACCAGCCAATGATGTAAGCTGTTAACAGGCACGAGAGGAATCACCGATAATGATCATGACCCTCAAGGTACTGCAGTACAATTCATGTGGTGCGAATACATGAGTCGATGTTGAACACCACATAAAATATTTTAATCGAAGGCCATTAATGTAAACCTGTTGCTGGAAGTGAGAAACTTGCCATTGAGGCATGCAAGCTTCAAAGTACTGGAAGGGCTATCCATAGGTCGGCTTCTTGGATAATGAGCTGATGTCAACAAGAAGTGACCTGTTGTAGGAGGGCATTAATGGATCCCACATCTATGACACGAAACAGAGCAAATGATTTTGTAGAGGTGAAAACGATCTGATGATACAAGGTTCAGGGTGGTGGTCATGAAAGAATGAAGCGTCAAGGTATTGTAGCGGATGAGACACAAGCTGGGTAGGTGAATTCTCTGAGCAACTTCCCTTGAACATATCAGTGACACTGAAATGTATTGGTAGCGTTAACCCCGAAAGTGGATGGTACGGTGGACCAAAGGTGGTATGACCGGTGAACGGAATAACCCAACCTGACCCAATCATGGCGATGGAGTGAAAGTGTCATGTTCAAGAGAGACCTGCTACCAACAAAGTTTCTTCAAGTTTTCTTCCCAATTTTCCCCAGTCATTT
This sequence comes from Pinus tabuliformis, assembly GCA_031772625.1. Taxonomy (NCBI): domain Eukaryota; kingdom Viridiplantae; phylum Streptophyta; class Pinopsida; order Pinales; family Pinaceae; genus Pinus; species Pinus tabuliformis. Next base: position 194,659,724 of record CM062807.1, on the reverse strand, counting down.
CTAACTAGTACCTCTTTATTTTTGTCAAGCTTGAGGAGGATAACATATGCTTTTTCTATAATTTGCCCTTCAGGCAAACTCGTCGCTATGTTTTAACGAGCCTAGCAACAGTGAAACTCGTTCTTGTCTGAATGGACAAGTTTGTCGCTATTGTTTTAACAAGTTTAACGACAAGGATAAATCGGTCCTTTTCAATTTTAGAGAGTCTGAAAAGAGATGGAAAGAAAAATCCAATATTCATTTTTCATAATATAATCCCTTAAGTCCAAAAAAGTATAATACAATGCAAAAGGGATGACTTTTCGATAGTTTTAACGAGCCGAACAAGACAAATGCTCGATATTTTTGTGTAATAATCCCTCAGGTCCAAAAAGATTAAAATCTAGAGGAGAGATAGCACTTCCAATAACTTTAACGAGATGGAGAGGCCAATTGCTCGACAATCTTTTCATATTTTACGAGTTAGATGAAAAGAGCTTAAAGGAGACTCATTTTTTGAGGAGCAAGTGATGTTTTCAGATAGCAGCTGGTTCCAGGTAAGGTTTGGAAATTTCCAATCACGGCAGTGTAAAGAAGGTGGCTAATAGGATCACTCGTCGCAGTTGTTCCTCAAAAGGGGTAAACAATCAAATGGAGGCGAATGATCAGCTAAAACAGAGTGGAGGTGATGGTAAGAACACGACCAAGGCTCAAAAGCTGATGATAATCATTGACAATGGTTATTTATTGGAGGTGGGTTCATTTTTTAATGAGCTTAAACTCTGGTGGAACATATGCTCATTGCTAGGTTTAATTTTTAACGAGCTTGAACTTCGCGTAAAACTGCTCGTGATAATGGTCATTGATATTCGATTCATTGTTAACACTATGTTCTTTTGACGGTCGTACTACCATTTCTTTTGGAGTTGTGAGTGTTGGAGCTCTGGAGGTGTTTTCCCCCTTGATTTTGACCAACTGATTCCAAGAGATTCTGCGGACGATTTTCGGTGCCATCTGGACCGGGTAGGAGCTAAACCTGAGCTCTTCAATTGCATTCTTTCCTTTTTGAATTCTGAGCATGTTTTCCTATTTTTCTGGGCCCCTGGGGTTTGAACATTTCGTTCTTCCCCCATTGCACCTTGTATAAATTGAAAGGTGCAATGCATCCCAGGCTGGCCACTGGCTAGTTAGGATGCATCTCACCTGGTGCATAGGTAGGGTGCGATGGGAGCAAGGAGGAAAACTTTTGCACTGATTTTTCATGGAAATTTTGCCTGTTTTTTTCCAGATCAGGATCCTAATTCTTCTCTTGTTTGTTTTTCAGAGATTCATCGGAGCAAAAATGGTTGTTACATGGTGTGAACGTGAGCATGAAGAAGAGGACATGGTTTCCCTTCATGATCCGGGTACGGTAACTGCATTGCGGAACTGTGGCTTGCTCAAGTTCTTCCGCATGTCTAGCATGAGGCAAAAAATCAACTTGTTGCAATATTTCCTCGATGCATGGGATCCTACCGACCAAGTGTTCCAAATAAGAGGCAAATCCATCCCCATGACTGTTGAGGACATCTATTTCTTGACCGGTTTATTGAGGCGTGGCACCCCTCTCTCACTATCAGGTTCTGCCTGTGGGGGCGAATCTATGAGGGATTATATTCACCGATACTATAGAGAAGGATATCAACCGAGCAAGGACGGCAAGATCAATATCTGAGATGTCATAGATCAGTCCTTGAGGACTATTTTACTTACCTTTGCTAGACTGGTTGGTAGCGTGGCCCTTCACTTGGCCAACAGGTCCTATATGCAGTATGCCTTGGAATGTCTCGAACCCAGGTTATTCAACTGGTGTGATGCAGTATTTCCAGTGATCAAAGAATAGCTCACCAAGGTGAAAACCGGAAGATCTAAGAACTTTGGTTATGGTTCTATTTTGACCACTTCATCTTGGAGAGGATCCCACTGATGCAGCCCCAGTACATCTCACTTGGCTTGCCACCACCGATTGAGCCACGGATGCAGAGATGGGTTGACCTTATGGCCAGACATGCTGATCAATCACAGGTTTCATTCTCTGATGCTTTCTTCGAGTGGTTCAACCGTCAGCTGATGACTTCTGTTGAGTATCCATATGTTGGCATGGACTTTCAGGGTGACCCAGACTTGGTGTTGCCAGCTGGCGAGCAGTGGGGTGCCATAGGTGAAAATATTTGGCCACATCTCTGTTTATTGTTTTTATAATGTTCTTGTGTTTTTCAAATGTTCATCAAGACTAATCAAAACTCATGTGCTTATTCAGATATTGGGCCTGTACAAATAGCAGTGCGTCCGAGAGCAGCGGCTGCTGTTCCAGCAGGAGAGGTTATAGGGAGGGCCATCCTTCACGACTTGGATGTATCTGAGACCCTTGCAGTGTTGCAGGATTAGATCGAGGGTCTCAGCCTCTGAGATTATAGTGCCATACCACTGGCATGCCGAGCCGTTGGTCTCAGAAGCCTCTCCCTTGCTCTTCTTCCTCGAACATTGGCTCGCATAGTGATGCAATTCCCCACAGCGGAAGCATTTAACCTTGGAGAGGTCATTCTTCTTTTGTTTCTCTTGTTTTCCCTCATATGCTAGGGCAACATCCTCCCCTTCCTCCTTCTTAATTCTGACCCCCTTGCCGCTACTTCCCACCTTGGTTAGCCTTCTGATCTCTTCTTGATGAAGAGCTGCCCACAGTTCCTCCCAATCTAGAATCATCGACCTGACCAGTATGCTCTGGAAAAATACCTCCCAATCCTCTAAGATTGCATTCAATGCGGTCCTCACCAACATCTCCTCATCCGCCATGGCCCATATGGAAGTCAACTGTTCCTGGATCTCCTTCAATCGACTGAGGAAGGTGTCTATCTATTCTCCCTTCTTCATCTAGTATGATCGCAGTTGATTTTCTAGTAGCATCTTCCTCTACATAGAAGTATGCTGATACAATTTCGTCAAGGTCTCCCACATCACATTTGCCATGTCCTTTTCAGAAATATGTGGTACTACATGCTCCTTGACCCTGTCAAGGATGATGCTCTTGGCACTCACCGTTGCCTCCTCGTAATTTTCGTTCTCAGTCAGGTCAACTGGGATCGCTATCATGTTCAAGGTGAAGTGCTTGAGGTAATTCATGTTTAGAACGAACAAGATCTTGGCCTTCTAGACTACAAAGTTTGAGGCTCCATCTAGTCTGTCTTGAGCTCTTACCCCATTCACTTCCATTTCGCTGCTCCTCTTTCGACTCTTCCGAGTCTCTCTACTTCCCTCCTGGAAGTTCTTGCTGTGACTCCCTTTGAGCCTCAATTTCCCTCTTGGAAACCCCTTTGCTAATGTCGAGATTCCCCCACTCCAATTGTTAGTACAGCTGCACCACTGATCCGGATTTCTTGGCTAGAAATCCTCTGCAACAACTTCCTCCTCCTTGGTCTTGCCTTGTTAGGTACTATTCTAACCATAGTACCACACTAGCTTCACTTCGTAACTTACCCACAACCTCCTATGCCCCAGAAAACTGAAGGTTAGAGCCTCTAGGCTCTGTGCAATCCCAACAACAGCAAAATTTGCACCTCCTCGCTGATCCTTTTCCTAGCTCGAACTGATGACATAGGAACTACGTCACCCCTTTCTTGTTGTTGTTCTACTAGGAACAGATTTTGTCACTCGGGATAGCTGTTTCTGTTGTTTCTCCTCTTCTCAGCTGATGCCCTTAGTCATCTTGTGATCTACAACCATGCTCTAATTCCATGTTGGAATTTCTAAGTCTAACAGTTAGAAATCCCTCCTGTACTTTTTGATTTATTTCTTCCTACTTTTCTGTTAATTAACAAGTTAATTACCATGTAAATACTGAAAATAAATACAAGTACAATATCAACACATATAGATCATCAAATGAAGGAAAAACAAGCATACAAGTGACATTGTTACTTTTGGACTAATGTCCCCAGAAAAACCCAATGCAGGAAAACCGGTGCAGCTATCTGAGGGTTTTATTATTAAGTAGTTTTAGAATACAATCTAGGTTCCAGAAATGGATCACCCAATAGAGAATTCCCTCGGCAGTAGTACCTCTCAGTCAAAGACAGATATCAGTCCCAATCTGCCCCATGAAATCTCCCAGCATCAACCTCTATGGTCTGCATCAGCCTTGCTGGCCTAGTGTCTAACCTGGGTCAGCCTCTCTGGGATTTGTGTTAGCCTATGGAGCCTCTGTGTCTCCCACACTGGCCCTCCTCAGGCTCTGCGTAGCTCCTGGCTACCTCTGGCTGCTTCTGCGTGGCCTCTAGCTGGCTCTATGTCAACCCTCTCCCGGCTTCTGCACTGATGCTCGTGGTATTATCTCTGCCTCTTTGCTACTGCATTCACTTCCCCTCATCTACAAATTTGATCACTCCTTTGATTTCCTCAGCAAGCCCTGCCCCAGAAAATCAAATTCTTGATCAACTTGGTGTGTTCTCCAAGTGACCCTTAAGCCTCATCTTATACTTTTCTCGTTGACAATTCAATGACCGAGATAAAGTCCCTAATCAACGACTAAGATTAGATATGGCTTGATCCATGACTTTTGGACCATTATAACTCAGTTTTACGTCAATTCACATTAATATTTTATTTTCCCTAAGTTTATACTTAGGGACTCCATTAAAAATATCAATTATTTTAATATCTCCCAAACTTGTTACATTCTTCCCAAACCGTTTGTGGGTATTGGAGATCTCAAGTGCTTTAGCCTCTCCACCAATTTTTGTGGCTAGAGCACATCTGATGCTACCCCAAATCAATAGTTTCATGGTAGAGACAATGTGGTTTTGGATGTGTGGTACTATTGTTGTCCATATGTTGTATATGTTGTACATGTTGAATTTGTGATGTTGTGCACATGTAGTGTTGCACATATATAGTGTGTGTATATGTTGTTTATGCAATTTTATGTACATGCCATGGTATAGATAGTGTTGTGCGAATGTTTCATATGCAGTGATGGGTATAGATGGTGCTATGTACATGTTGGATATTTCGTACTATGTACATAGGGTGCTATGTACATGTTGTATATGTAGTGCTATGTACATATGGTGTTATGTGCATGTTGTACATTTGGTACTATGTACATATGGTGTTGTGTGCATGATTGTACATATGGTGATGTGTGCATGTGGTGTGGTGTCCATGTTGTACATATGGTGTTGTGTACATGTAGTGCATATGGTAATGTGTACATGTGGTGTCATGTACATGTCATGTATGTGATGTTGTGTACATGCAATGTTGTGTAGATGTCATGCATGTGGTATTGTGTACACATTTTACAGGTGGTATGAGGTACATGTGGCATTGTGTACAAGTTGTGCAGGTGGTGCTTTGTACAAACAATATAATGTACTTGTTGTACATATGGTATTGGTGTACATGTGGTATTGTGTTTGTGTCGTACATGTTGTGTGGTGGGCATGGGATACTAGGTATGTGAAATGTGTAGTCATGGTACCATGATATTGTATTGATTATGTTGTACTCAGCATTCATATATATATATTGTGTGGTGTTGTACATCGGGTATAGATGTATTGTGTTGTGTTGTACGCCAGGTGTAGGTACATGTATTTTGTGGCATTGTACATCAGGTATAGATGGATGTATTATGTTGTACATCGGGTGTAGGTGTATGTATGGTGTTGTGGTGTACATCGGATGTAGGAGTATGTCTTATGTTGTGTTGTACACTACGTGTAGGCATATGTGTGGTATGTCAGATGTAGGTTCATGTATTTCATGGTTTTGTATGTCGTGTGTGGTTGTATGTGTGTAATGCACACTATGTGTATGTAGACATGGTTGAGGAGAAGGAACTGGGTGTTTGTCGGGTGTGGAAACCGATCCGGTGTGCATGCAAAATAAATACAAAGGTAGAATATAAGGATCAATTAAAGGAAAAGTATCAGTATTTTATTTATTTTTTATTATGCATTTGATTTATGACTCTGCTCTATGATGATTACATTTTATCTATGATTCTAGTTTATGATGGTTACATGTGATTAGTGATTTTGATCTATGATGGTGTTGATGGTGCTAGACCCACCAACATTCAGGGGATCTCCCTACTATGAAGTCCCAACTAGACCTCACATTGCTTTGTGTAGGATTCCCATCCAATACGATGTCTCAATTTCCATTTACTTAGGTATTTTCCTTAGCTCTTGCTATTCAGCACATGAGAGTGTTATGCTTATATCTTCAAAAAGTGAGGTGAGTATGCCTGGTGAGTGCGTCATGTAACTTGTGTCTAGGTTCTACTACTTTAAAGGGGGAGAGTAAAGTGAGTCTCTAAATGAGAGATAGTAGTACCACCAAGGAAGAGACACATGCGAACCAGAAAGGGTGTGTCCAACATCCAACAGAGTAGTCCACAATGGATGCGGTAGTCGTTAAAACTGAAGTGTAAGGGAAAAAAATACACCATTCAGCAAATTAGTCCACATGGATGTGACAGTCGTTATAACCAGTAAATAAGATAGGTTTGTATAATGTCTTGTAGAGTAGTCCATAAGGACGTGACAATAGTGATAAGAAATACAACACATTTTTGACAATGTAAGAACTAAAACAACCAAAGTAGTTCAACTATCTTAGTACAGGTTAAGCAAACATTCATTACAAATGTTTAAAGAATAGTCTTACAAACATCTACAAAACATGCGTGGAAACATGTTGGCCTTAACAGGCTTCTGACTTAAGCAAAATTCCAAAGACACATTTGCACACCATACATCACTAGTCCTAGTAGTGGGGCATTGGAGCCAATCCTTGCTCCTCAAAGAATATAATGAAAACTCTCAAGGCTATGTGGGAGAAGCCAAGGTGAAAATTCCCTGCTTATACAATGGGAGGGGTATATATAACCAAGGGTGATGATTGACCCTTATGACTCTTGGAATACCCTCATGACCGTTCAACTTCCTATGAATTTTCAACTAGCATGCCTCTTCAACTTCTTGTGTGCATCCATTGGACTTTCACTTTACATTACATTCAGTTACAACAGATATGGCCCATAGTGGTGATGTGGCCTCGACAACTCATGACACAACTTGATATGACACTACTGACATGTACTGGATGGTTGTCGTGGCCATGTCAAGTTGTTGCACTGCTAAGTGATGGATGTACTCTTGTGTGTGATTTGTCTTCTCATCTGCATGGCCTGATGTTGCGGGGTCTTCGATGGTCTTGGTATTGTAAGATGGTTCTGTGCATGTGTTCCTTTCGCTTGTTGTTTGATGTGCTTCTTTTGTTTGTCCATCTATAAGTAAGTCTTCTAGAATGTGTGCTCCTTATTCATCTCATTCATCGTCTCACCATGATCTATCAGTGTGCAATTCACTCATGACAAGACGACATCAAATCCAAAACCTCCTAGTCTAGCATGATGCATTATTTTCCATGTTTTGGGCCTGGGATAGATGACAAGCTAGGAAGAGGGCCCAATAATTGCGCATTGCCCAGTTCCAGGTGACAGGAAGGGGGCCCTGGTCACTGAGACTACGTAGAGCGCAACTTAGGCTTAGATAAGGAACTCTGAGGCATAGTCTTCACTATCGTGGAAAACTATGCAGAGGCCACTAGGAGGAAGGATTGCGTAGTTGAGGACACCGATGGTAGCTGCAAGGTGGGACCCTGAGGGACACCTCTACATAGTTTCCAGAGGGAAGACAAGGTAGGACAACATAGGGACTAGAGGACAGTTCTGCACAGTTTTTTAGAGTAGTGAGTCTTGGATGATGGAGGACACTGGGAGGACACCTCTGTGTAGTTTCTAGGGGCTATACAACTTTAGATCTCTGTGAAATGTGGGGTTCCAGCAAGAGGGAAGGAGGCTTGATAACTAATCTTGCGAAGTGCGAAACTCAGGTCGAGTTTGAGGAAGTTTCTATGCAGTTTTGGGAAGGAAGATAGTCTTCTCACCTCTGGGATTGTGTAGTGAAACTGACTCGAATGACAACCTTAAGCACTGTGCAGTTCCATACACCAGAGCAAGACCACCTAGAGTTGAAACTGTGTAGTGCAGCTTTGTTGGGGTTTGATGAAGTGGGGTTGTTTCGTCGAGATATTTTTAGGAAAATGGGTAAGTGTGAGAGGAAATTGAACTTGTGAGGACTCAACATTATGATCACACACTTAGCATAATTTGAAAACATGACAACAATGACCACCAAGACAACATAGAAAAGCATGACCCTATGTGGGACTGTTTAGTGCTAAAAGAGACAAGTGTGACACTTGGGATAGATCTTTGGACGACCGTGACAAAACTTGTGTGCCAGTGCTTAAAATTTCGTGTGTGAGTGCAATGGGTGTTCACATAGCTAAGACAACCCAAACACACAAAGACAAACCTTTGAAATCACCAGAAAAAGATCACAAGCATGAAAAAGCAATCAACATGCCAAAATATGACAGCTGATTAAGTAAGAAAAAGAGTGAAAAGACTTTGCAGGAGTTCAAGAAATGAACTCGAGTGTTTGCAACCATCAAAATAAAAGACAAGGAAGGCTCTGAAATTTGAGTGCAAGCCAAAATTTTGTAGAGTGTTGCAGCCGCTACAACACTTGTCGACACACTGGTTGAATACTGACTTCTTTGTTTTGGTTCATTTTTAGTGCAGAGCCTTGGTCCTTTGGGGAGTATTGCTTCATCGTGTAGATTACTTCGGCTTCCCCACTTACCCCATGGATAGACATAGTTCACCTTGCACCAAATTAGTTAAACACAATATAACATTCAACCAGATCATAATGTTTTTAATTGGAAATGGTAGTTTGGGTCGCGAGCTTAAGATTTTTCATAGTATAGATCTTCATCTCTGGTGTTTCTCCATTGCCAGCAGGCCTAGATAGTACCCCGATAGAGTCACATAAGAAAAAAAGCATTGCTCCATTGCCAACGAGCTTCGACAGTACCTCGGTGGAGTTGCCTTCTTCACCTCTCTGTGCAGAAAGCCTTTCTCTTCTTTCTCCTTTGTTATTTTTTAAAGATAAATGCGCATAGTTATTTATTTATGGGGTAGAAGAGAGATCCTGACTTATTGAGAGTAGGAGAAGTTGTTCCTTTAGAGAAGCATGTAAATACCTCTAATTTAGGTTTTCTCATTTAGATTTTTCCCCTTCTCTATTTCTACTAGTTGGATACGCTTGAACACACCAAAGCAGAAGACTAAGTACATGCATGAGGTTTCCCAAAATGGACACAGGTTCATGGTTTGACCAAAAATATCCTTACAGATGCATCGCATTTTCCATCAAGAATTCATCAGCCAAAAGATATAACCAAGCACAAAGAAGATGGACACAGGATTGGCTAAGTGTTGCAGTGTCACAAGACTCTTTGAACTTCAGCCACATACACATTCAGAAGTCAGAAAATAGTGCGACACAACACTTATTTACAAAAGAAAAACAACAGAACGGTAAGGAAAACCAAACAGTAAATAAAATAACACAGAAAGTAATGAAAATACTATGTACATAGTGTGGGGCATGACCCCGGATCATTGAAAGTAACATTTTAAGTCTTGGCCATTGCCAAGGAGAGTGTCAATCTTCTCATCAAGCGATTGAATATGAGACGTGTGTTGGAAAAGCTTCTTGTGGACTATGAATGTACCAATCCACAAGGATTGAAACTTCGTGTGCTTGCCTTTTTCCTCATGGGTTTTGTCCCACTTTAAGACTAAGTCACCCACACTGAAGCTAGTACTCCCTACATACATTCTGTCGAACCATCTATTGATACGGTAATGGTGAAGTGTAAAAAATTCTTTTGATTTCATCCTTTCTTCTTGTAGCTTCTCCAGTGTGTCCATCCTACGCTGAACTAACAAACACGATTTGCCTTCAGATTATTGGGACAACTGGAGAGCAGGTAAGTAGATGTTTGGCGGGATGATGGATTCTTTTCCATATACCGAGAAGTAGGGGGAAGTATTTAGAGAAGGCTTAGGTGTGACTCGGTCAACCCATAGAGAATTCACTGGAGCAGAGTGCCAGTTTTGATGTTCAAAGTAAATGGTATTTTTGATGATGTAGATGAGGTTCTTATTTGTAGACTCAGCAAGACCATTCCCCTGTGGGTAGTAATTAGTAGAATGCTTCAACATAATACCATTTTGCAATGCAAAGTCATAAAACTTTAACAAATAAAAGTACATTGCATTTTCAAAAACAAGTGATGTAGGAACATGATCCAGGTGGATATTGGTGTCCACCCACCTATTCTACCTAGACCCCTGAGTCAGTTTCATCTATTTCTTTGTTCATTTTAGCATTTACTCTTTTTAGCATTGTTTCGGGTCCTGAACTTCCGAAGGAGTTTTGACCCCCATATGCAAGGGCCTACTAAGAAACCTATAGTACTTAGAGAGAACTTTCCAACAAGGTATCGTACACACCAAACGGGGATAATATGACCAAGTTACGACCCTAGGAAGTTGGCTACCCAACTAACCCCAACGGGGCCCCCAAACTCTTGGTGTTACATCTCCTGGGGTTAGGGTTTTGGTTGTTTAGGGTTTCTCATGTTTTCCAATAATAAATAGGTCCTTGAGCCTAATTGTAACATAGTTCATAGGCATGTAGCCACCACATCTCTTCTCAGAGATAAGCTACCATCGCTTGAGCTATCTTATTTCGATTATGTTTTGAAGCATAGTTTAGTATTTTTCTATTAATGAAATGACGTGTTTTTTTGCTGCATCTCTGTGTTTATGATTATATCTGTAAGTTGTTTTTTCCTGTTTATGTTTGGATCAGTGGTATCAAAGCGGTTTGCTCTTTCTCTATTTTTCTTTGAATGTCCCCAACGAGGTCAGGGTATAAGGAGTTAAGGCTTGATCTGGTTGAACTATTGCAAGATCAGCCTCGAAAAACCTGACGACCTCCCATGGCGGAAGAAAAGAAAGATGAGGGGGCAGTAGATCCTTTCAAAATGTTGCTTGAGTAATCCCTCGAGTGATAGAGGGACACAATGATGGATAACTTTGTCCAGATCCTTCAATGGCTACCCACAGGTGATGCATCTTCATCTTCCCATATTCGAAGGCCTGATAGATGCAGACACTGTAGATAAGTGGTTAAATCTATTGGAAGGATATTTTTCAGTTCATGACTTTTCCAATTGGGAATTGTTACTTTTTAAATTCTTAAAGCCGCTCCACACGTCAAGGATTGGTGGGAAACCTACTATGAACAAAAGGATGACAGTGAACCCTCGTTTTTTTAGCCGCACCCACTTGGAATTCTCTTAGAGACGCTATTAAGGAACGATATTACCTTGTTAGAAGATATGATCACAAATGCATATAGTGGACCACGCTTTGGCAGGGAAGGGACCAAGATGTTCCAGAGTTCACAAACACTTTCCATGCCTTTCGCACGAAGCTCGGTATCAAGGATACTGAGCAAAATTTGGTGCTCAAGTATGTTGTTGTCTACACAAGTACATCTAGGACGAGTTAGAGTTCCTAGACATTTCCTCACTCAGCACGACGTATCGGTATGATGTCAATATTGAGAAAAAGTTTAAACAAAAGAAGTAAGACTTTGGATCTATGAATCCAAAGCAAGGAAAAGGCACCCCTAAACCATAGAACAAAGGACCAAGCCAAGGCGGATCTACCTAGGACAACCCTACAAAGATGCAAACAAACAACAACACCTTGAATATGAAGGAGGATATGGGAAAATGGTGTGAGTTCCATAAGAGCTCCACTCATAATAAAAGTGAGTGTCGAGCCAAGTAGTCACTTGTGGCCAAGTCGAAGGCTTCTGAATCAGACGCATCTTCTGACTCTGAATCAGAACCTGATAAGGGAATCAGATCATTGATTCGGAGTCCAGTGCCACTATGGTCACCACCAAGATCTAGAAGATTGAGCTTGAAGATACAGAGGAGGGGGAATTCCTCTTACACTCATTGATCTGCGTGAAGGGTTCTCCATTGCAGTTCATTATTGACAGCGGGAGCCAAAAGAACCTCATTTCAGTAAAGGTCATGAAGTAGTTGGACCTAAATACTATAGCACATCCATAGTTGTACACCATCAGGTGGCTTCACCAAGGATGAGATATTCATGTTAGCCAGTAGTATTTCCTTCCCTGCAACATCAAGCCCTTCACAGATGAAGTATTATGTGACATTGCTCCTCTTTAAGTTTGTGATGCATTGTTAGGAAAACCATACTTTTGGAAGCGACATGTTGTATATGAGTCTAAACCTCACTATGTGATTATTACTTTGGCTAATAAGTTGTACAAGATACCGGAGGTAGTCACACCTACCACCATCTCTTTGATCACTGCAAAGAAATGCAATAAGATCATTTCCCAGACTAGAAAATTTGTTTTCCTTATGATTCGCCCCCAAGGCAAGAAGAAGGTTGTGGCCACAACTTCGAGGGAGGGCTCCTCTACACAACAACAATAGATGGACAAGGTCATGGAGGAGTACATGGATATTTTTACCTCACCCATAGGGGTACCTCTGTACTCTCAGGTCAAGCACTCCATCAATAAAACCTCGGGAGTGTCGCTGCCCAATGGACCAATCTATTAACACTATGTTCTGGAGAATGATGAGACCAAGAGGCAGATTTAGGAAATTTTGCATAAAGAGCACATCAGGCCAAGCTCATCACCTTGTGGGATCCCGATTATATTGGTACAGAAGAAGGATGGGACCTGGAGGCTCTGTATTGGTTATCGGGTGATGAACAAGATGACTATCTAGAATAGGTACCAAATCCCATGGATTGATGACCTTCTGGACCAACTCAAGGGGGGAAAATATTTTAGCAAGATTGACTTGAAGTCATGTTATCACTAGGTGCCTATCGAACCCTCCAATGTGTGGAAGATTGCCTTAAAATCCAAGGAGGGCCTTTTCGAATGGTTGGTCATGTTGTTTGAATTGACAAACGCCCCTGTAACCTCCATGAGACTGATGGAAGAAATCTTGTGACCCTTCACCAATGCATTTGTGGTGGTGTATTTAGATTACATCTTGATCTTCAACCAGAGTTGGTAAGAACACCTCCACCATATTCGACAGGTTCTTCAAACCCTGTGCCAACACAAGATATGTGCTAAATTGGAGAAATACACCTTGGGCCTGACCCACGTCCAATATCTGGGGTACATCATTGATGAGCAGGGTGTACATGTGGACCCATCCAAGATACAAGTCATTCGGGATTGGCCAGCCCCAACCACTCTCATAGAGCTCCACAATTGTTTGCGTCTTGCCAATTTCTACCATAGGTTCATGTTGGGATTCTCTCATATCGCTTGGTCTTTAAGTCAAGTCACCAAAGGCGGAGTGAAAGAAAAGTTTTTTTAGTCAGAAACCCAACAACAAGCATTCTCCGAGTTGAAGAATTGCCTTTGTTCTGCACCAATGCTCACATTGCCAGAACTGCAACAACCATTTAAGATTGAGACAGATTCCTCTGACTATGCTATTGGTGTGGTTTTTACTCAGCATGGGCATCCAATGGCTTAACATAGTGAGACACTTTCAGGCACAGTCTGAAAGTACCCCACTTATGACAAATAAATGTATTCCATTGTGCATGCCTTCCATCAATGGAAGCATTACATTCTGGGGAAGGAAACAGTCATCCACATAGACCACTGACCTCTACAATTCATACAAACACAAGGGAAGTTGTAGAATGATCTCCATAAAAAATGGTCCACCTTTTGCAGCAGTTCCATTTAAACATTAAGTATAAGAAGGGAAACACCAATAATGTTGATGATTTCCTCATCCAACCATCAGTCATGACACTGATCACTGTGCTCAACTCCTGTGGGCATGAGACATCAGGGTGGCCGCATCTTTACAAAAGCGATCTAGAATTCAGGAGAATATACCATACACTCCTAGAAGGGAAGCAAGTTCCAAATTTTCACCTTCAGGATGCACTATTATGCCACCTGGGACACATTTTTGTTCCTTCAAGTGAGTGTGCCAATATTATTAGGGAGGTGCACTGCATTCAAGTTGCTCGACATTTCGGAGTAGAGAAAATAGTGGCGGTATTGCAAAAGTATTTTTATTGGTCGAAAATTCATCAAGATATTAGGAAGTACATTAGATCCTGCACTACCTACACCATTTCCTAACCAACCATCAAGAAACAAGGCCTATGTACTCCTCTACCTACTCCTAGCCAGCCTTGGGAATCTGTCTCCATGGATTACATGTCGGGCATTCCTTCTACTAATAATGATAGTGATTGCATTTTCGTGGTTGTTTACAGATTCTTTAAGATGGCCATCATGGTGGCTTGCAAGAAGAGTATCCCCATAGAGGCCACTACTAATCTCTTCTTTGAGCGAGTATGAGTACACTTTGGGATCACATAGTCCATTGTCTCAGATCAGGACAACAAATTCCTAAGTGCATTTTGGTCAAGTCTCTGGTCGATGCTAGATACAAAACTTACTAATTCCACGACTTTCCATCCCCAAACTGATGGCCAAATAGAAATTGTCAATAGGATGATCATACAAATTCTAGACATGTACAACTCGATGCATCCATGCACATGGGATGAAATTCTCCCCTATGTCCAACACAGCTACAACAAATCTCTCCACATCTCAATAGGCTACTACCTCTTTTAGGTAGGGCTGGGATTTCAGCCATTATGCCCCATTGATGTGGTCATACCATTTGCAGCCACTCAAGTACATTCAGCTCACATTCCGTTCGAATATTAAAGGGATAATAGCTTCGTTGAGCACATTCAACACATCTGCCAGTAGGTCCATGATATATTGGACAGAGCCAATGCTATGTACAAGCAGTGCCATGATAAAAATCGAGTGCCACATAAGTTGCAGGTGGGTGAGAAAGTTTGGATACATTTGCAGAAGGAGTGCCTTGTTGGACCTCACCGCAAGCTTCATCCACTCTAATATTAGCCATACACCATCACCAAGGTTGTCGGTGACAATGCCTTCGAGTTCAACATTCCACCGTTCCTTGGTCTGCTCCTAGAGTTCAATGTAGATAGCCTTCAGCCATACTTTCCACCATTGTTGGATAGATCTGACATTGTAGAACAACTCAAACCAACAGAGCTCAACCTAGACTGCATGGAATAGGCCACAACTGATAATATCATGGACACATAGATCAAGAACACTCTCCAACAGAGGATACAACTATATCAAGTTGTCAAAGTAGGCCAAATCCTTCACCAGGGCAAGTGGTTCACCAAGGACCAGTTTCAACATGGATATTGGTGGCCACCCGCCTATTCCACCTAGACCCCCCAATCAGTTTCATCTATTTCCTTGTTCATTTCAAAATTTACTATTTTTAGCAGTTTTTTGGGTCCTAAACTTCCGGACCAGTTTTTACCCCCTAAAAAACATTTTTTGGGGTCCATGGCAGGCCCATAGCCAAATGCAGGGGTGTGTGGAAAAACCTGTAGTACTGAGAGAGACCTTTCCAACAAGGTATCATACCCACCAAACAGAGATATGACCAAGTTACAACGCTGGGAAGTTGTTTGCCCAACTAACCCCAACGGGGCCCACAAACCCTTGGTGTTGCATTTCCTAGGGTTAGGGTTTTGGTTTTTTAGGGTTTTATCATGTTTTCTAATAATAAATAGGTCCTTGAGCCTCATTTTAACACAGTTCAGAGGAATGTAGCCGCCACATTTCTTCTCAAAGATAAGCTACCATCGCCCAAGCTATCTTATTTCCATTTTGTTTGTAAGCATAGTTTAATATTTTTCTATTAATGAAATGAAGTGTTTTTCTGTTGCATCTTTGTGTTTATGATTATATATATAAGTTGTTGCATTCCTTTTTAAGTTTGGATTAGAACACCAAACCTGGAGATGATGTTCTTTTGTAGGAAGCTAATGACTTCCTAGTCGTTCACTTGTTTCAACGGAACTGCTTCTGTCCACCACATGAAGTAATATGTAGTAGTTAGAATATAACAGTGTTGCTTTGATGAATGTGGGAAAATTCCCACAATGATATCCAAGCCCCACTGTTGGAATGGTTCTTCCACTGCAACACGATGCAATGCGGTTGCTGACCTTCGATTTTTGTTGGCACATCTCTGGCAGACTAGACACTTGCGGGCATAGGCATGTGCATCCTTGAACAATGTAGGCTAGTAGAAACTGGCCCGCATGACCTTGTGCAATGTTGTGCTACTCTCGAAGTGTCCCCTGACTGGTCCGTCATGGAGATCACCTTTTTCGAATCCTATGCCTCTAGCCACCTAAGCAATATACCATTGTGGTGATTTTTATAAAGCACTCCATGCACCAACTAATAAGATAGAGCTTTGAGTCGGAGTACCCTCTTGTACCACATAGAAAAATCAGAGGGCATGGTGCCATGCACTAGGTATTGGTGCACTTATGCGTACCAAAAGGTTCCATGAGAAGTGGGAGGGGTTTGCTCAACATTATACATCTCTATTTCTTGCACCCAGCCATCGAGCTCTTCCTCTTCCTCTTGCGCATGCACTGCTTCCATTGATAATTTGCAAAGGCTGTGACCCTTGATGGTGTGAACTGGTTTGATTTCAAGATCGTATTGTTGTGGTCCTGTCATCTAGTTCACACTCCTTTCACCTAGCTCTTATTGAACAAGCAAGGAACTGACTACTGGGTGCGGCACAAAAACAATGCAATCATTCTTCAAGAGGTAGGGGCTAAAATGATTCAATGCCTTGTACACCACATATGCTTATTTTTCCATGGTGGGATAGTTGAGTTCGGATCCTTGCAGGTGTTATCACTCAGGTTGTTCCCAAAAGTTGTAAGAAAGGGAATACAGCCGAGATAACCACAGACCAATCTTTTAGATACAGAATCTAGCCAATCTATATCCAAAGAGGGCTCTCTCTTTATGATTTAGCTTTGTTTTGAAAAGTGTTAGGCTAGTTATGAAGTTCAAGGGTTTTGTTTTGGGTTTGGATGGTGAGATTCAATAGAACAATGAGGAAAACTGAATAGTTCAGTCCATTGGGCATGATGGAGTCAAAGAAGGTAGCTTTCTGGATTAGGTTTCTTAACAGAGGATGGTATTATAGAGCAAGGTAGTCAAACATGGAACAAATATAGGCTGGAATCAGATGGAATGGACTCAAATGGATAAAGGGAAATTAAGAATCCTTCAACATATCGAAAGAGGGAAAATGGATGATTATTGTTAAGGAGCAGTTAAGAATTCCTTAGCAAATAGTCAATATGCAAGAATCAGGAAACATGAGCAATTAAGAATTCACTGTTATACAAATTCTGAAGAAAACACAGAGAATAATAGAGACTGAAAATAGAGTGCATTTTAAGAAAATTCTGAATTAATCCATTTCTTTACCATTTAGATTATGAAACACAGATGATATAGAAAACGAGAAAACTGTAAAACATGAGATATAGGGGACTTATTGATCTGGATTTTGATTCAAGAATTCTGTGACAAGTCTTCTGCATCAATTCCTCATCTAGTAGGCTAGACAACAGATGGTTCCAAACAGTTCTTTATTCAAAAGTTCAGTGTTACAACAGAGTCTAGGAATGCCCACCAACCCCAAATACTTCATTTGGGGGGGTATTTATACAAAATATCTTACAAAATATCTGATGGAGATAATATCTAGTGATGACTAATCCCTTTTTAACAAAAGATAGAGACAAACAGTCTAGAAAACAGGGAAAAGATAAATTGATGCCGTGCTAGCTGTTCTATCTTTGTCGGATGTTCTAGAGGAAGGCTCTATGAGTTGGTTTACAGCTGCCTTCCACTGATACTCTGTGCTGGCTACTGAGAAGTTCCAGAAGACGATGTTCCAACTCTTGATTGTTGAGGCATCTTGAAAGATACCTGGATTTACGGAGGTAAACTGTGTATTTGCAGGTCGAATGGCGAACTGCAGAGCACGACGCTGGAGTTTCTTGGCCGGGTGATGGGCTAACTGCTCGGACAGTCGACTGGACATATTTTGCATGGAGCACAATTTACAGAGAATCAGGGTGAAAATGACATTTTATCGTTTATTTAATGAAAATTGATTTGGCGGGTATTTTTTGTTAGAAAATTATATATTATGGAGCAATGGAACACATAAAATATTGCAGAAATATAAACACAGAAAGTGCATAAGACAAGAGAGACACAGATATACGTGGTTCACCCAGTTTGGGCTATATCCACCCTGAACAGCCAATCCTTCCTTTCTATTATCCAGCAAAATGAAGAGACACAACCTACAGTAGATCAGCTATAATATCCTCTGTTTTCTCTCATAGTCTCACCTCTCTATTTCCTGCTCACTAAATACACATCTATCACACAACCTCAAATATAATGCCCTCATACAAAGAGAGGGGTTTCCTTCTAGGGCAAAAAACCCTAAACTAAACATAAGTTCTGCCGTCAGATCATCCGCCTAATGAATGGCCCAGATTGACTAGAAATTACTATACTTTTACAAGGCAATTTTACCGCTGTATTTAGCTTCGGGGCACTACCCCCGAAACCCCCCGCCAGGGGGGGGGGCTCCCAAAGGTCGCAGCCGCCCCCCCTTGCAGCGAATATTTTACGGGTGGCGTTGCCGCCCCCATTTCGAAATGGGGTCCAATGTGGTGATACCTTTGAATATAGAAGATAATCAGGCTCCACACCCAATATTTTTTGGCATTTATTGAGAGGATGACATCAGCATGACGTCAGGGGGGTACGGGACAGATGACGTCGCAGTACGGATGGTGACATGGCAGGATGATGTCAGCGAAGGGTCAGCGGGAGGGACGTAAGTTGTTTTTCCCACACTGCTTTTGGGCTAGGGCGGTTTTGGGCAGAGGGGCAGCGAACACGGCGATGGAGTGACACGTGTCCCAGGTACGGGCGCGAAACCACTAGTTTCCTGAGACTTAACGTGCAGTGGATAGGCGAGTTGTGAAATGATCCACAGCCGTCAGATGCGAGGGCCGAGATCGGACGATGGGCGCTCTCCTAAGATGGAGTGTACTTTAAGAAATGGGACTGATGTAATTAAACACGGTTTTAATGGTTTCGGGAGCGATTGTATTGGTTGTCGAATTTTGGCTATAATTAACTCGGAAGGTTAATTATTCCTTTATTTGGGCGGTAAGGCTATTAAAGGTTTCAAATAAACCAATAATTCCCATTTGTATAGTAACATATGGTTTAGAATAAAACCGGGGCAGGATATTTAACATTTGGGAATTTTATGTATATATACATAATACGGGGATTGGGAAGAATTATAAGGGATTTATATAATAGAGTTAATCGTTAATATGGTTTCAAAGAATAGAAAAGTGCTAAGTTATAATGTTACAAAACTTAGGCAAAAAGGGAAAAAACAGGGGTTTATAGAAGAAATAAGGTGACTTCTCCTAAGTAAAAACAAGGTTTTACTTTAGGCAATGCTTATGAAATGAGATAAGTGGTTTAGAGGATATCAAGCAGATCCTAATATCTTTGGGGGAATTTAGTAAATGATTAGGGAAAGTAAGAAGGGGAGTTAGTCATGCTTCGCTTGAACAACATCCAAACATATGCCATGGTACTTGTGATAACAGTAAGATGAACATCTTGAGAGACAAAATCAATCACAAGTATGCTTCTACAACACCAGTCTACCTACCCAGCTTACTTGGCCTAACATTTTTTCTTCTTTTTCTATGGGTGCATTTAGACTAGCAAACCCTTTTCAACTTTTATTTTCTTTACATGATAAGCCTACCTAAGCCTGCACCTATTACATCCAAGGGCTCAGATTAAACAGTTGAGCTCCTTTGCTTCTCTACCTATCTGATTATCTGCCAAGTTTAAACAATCTGGACAGATTTATTCTTTATCTAAAACATGAAATTCAAACATGAAATTGCCAAGATTAAGCTGTTCGACCATTCATCAATTGTGGCAAAAGTTCTACAAGCTGCACATGATGCTTTATTTACAGAAAATGAAATAATAGTGGCATTTGGACTTGCACACTTTCTTGGTCTTTTTTATTTGGGGTTCATTTCTTTTCATTTTTTCTTTTGACCATTTATTTTTTTACCCTTTGATTTTTCTTTTAGGGTATACCCTCTTTACGTTTTTTGAATTTTTTGATTTTTTGAAAAATATGGAAAACCTTTGCAACAAGAAAAGTTATGAACATATTACAGAGCTAATGAAGTCAATCATGAAATATGGCACCTATTGGTATAGGAGCATTACACTGGCTCCACTTGGGGATGGCTTTCCCTGGTGGAAAGTCAAGGACAACAGGTTAGATGGCCTTCTCCATAACTTTGGCTATGCTCTGAAATATCCTTCTACTGGTTACTTTATTTTATATATGACAGTTACACTTATGAGGCTGAGGGCCTCCTCTCTGGGCTTTACCTTCATCAAGAGGTTGGATCAAAGTAGTGTTTCAACATCCGATCATTAACTAGCCCTTCTTCTGTTTCTGAACCATCCAGGTTCTTCAAAAAGTAAGTATTGTTCCCCTGTGAGGCCTGGATAATAAAAGGTCCCTTCCATAGGAAGTCGAAATTCCCATGTTTTCCTTTATCTTCTCTCCTGGAATCCCATTTTAAAACTTTGTCTCCTAAGTAAAAATCTTCTACCTTAGTCCTCTTATCAAATATTTTCTTGAGTTTTTATTGTACCACTCGGGATATTTGGTATACCTATTCTCTGGTAGACTAGTTCATAAGGACTAGTCCCAATGGATCTCTTGGTAGTTAATCTATCTGCCCATAGTGCATTGGTAAGTTTCTTGTGCCAGTTTTTCTTGTTCTCTTCCAACACATTTTTAATAATATTAATCAGGCTTTTATTGGAGGACTCAGCTAGACCATTACCTTGAGGGTAATAGGCTATGGAATGGCCTAAGGTGATGTGGTACTTGTTACGGAAATTTATCATTTTCTTAGATTTGAAAGCGGCAGCATTGTCAGTTATTATCTTTTCAGGACAACCAAATCGAGACAGTAAGTTGGTTTGTAAGAATTCTATAATCACTGTATCATTGGCTTGTCTGGAAGGAATGGCTTCTATCCATTTGGTGAAATAATCTGTGGCAGTGAGAATCCATTTATGTTGGACAGAAGAGGGAGGGTGGATTTTCCCAATGAAGTCCAAACCCCATTGCTGGAAGGGATTTTCAGTGGAAATTGGTCTAAGCGATAGAGGTAAAAGTTTCCTCTTGCCTTCAAAAATTTGACATTTATGGCAAGTGGTGACAAATTTCTTTACATCAGCAAACAAGGTGGGCCAATAAAATCCAGCCCTTAGGATTTTGTCTGTAGTTGATTTCCAGTAAAGATGTCCACCACAGTCCCCTGCATGAAATTCTGTGAGAATTTTTGCAGCTTCATCTTTTATTAAACAGTTCAATAGGATACCTTCATGATTTTTCCAAAAAAGAGCATTATCTAAAATAAAAAATTTTGAAGCTTTCATTTTTAAAAACCTTTTCTTTGTTCTGGATAATCTTGGAGGAGCCTGTAGGTTTAATAATACATAAGTTATATCAGCATACAAAAGTGATTCTAAGAAGGCCTGGCTGATTTGTAGAGTCGCCATCTCTTGTTCGTTATCCAGCTCATTGATATCCAGGGATTGAAAGTTTGTTTTAGTCATGAGTTTAGCCAATCCTTATCCTTTTATAAGCTTTGTAGGTTTTATTTCAATATCATACTTGTTATAGACATTTTTGTGCCTTACATATTTGAGCATGAAATGTCCATAATCCAAGGGATCCAAAGTCCCTAAAAGTGTTGTTCCTGCACCTAAAGGAACAAGGTCAACCAATGACAGCTTCTCCCAGAAGTTCTCCACCAAAAACTACTCAGAATCAGTCAAATCAGGATCAATTCAAGTGCTCCACTAGCTGCCTGCGTTGCAAAGCACCCCAGTACACTAGCTAGGTGCGTTGCAACGCACCTAAATGCACTACCAGGGTGAGCTGAGCGGGAAATGCCAAATGGCAGTGTCATTCCGCGAGGTGGACAGACAATGGAAGCTTCCAGAATCTTCCTCAATGACACTTGCCTCACTGAGTTCGACCAAGGATGAGTAAGAGGCTCTCAGCCTCCAAGTGGAAGCAAGAACTGATAGAGAGAAGCCACAAGTCAAAACATAAGCTGACTCATCCTCTCTGCTTACATCTATATATGGATCCCTCATCCCAGAGATCCGGAGGCTGGAATTTTGTACTTTGTAGAGAATTGCTGTTGGTTTGAGATTGAGATTAGTGCATTGGGTGATTTATGCTTTGTTGGAGGTGAGGAAAGGATTCCTTTGCTGGGAGGTAGATGCTGGATCGGGACTCACTTGGTTGTATCTCCTCTTGGACTTTTTTATCATATCAATAAAACTATTTGAGTTTCTCCTACATGCTGTGTATCAATGATGTTTTGTTATATTTGCATGTTTAGCTTAATCTGATCCTAATATTTTTATGAATGTAAATCTATATCTTCGTGTAGTTTCTCTCTTCTATGATCTTGCAGGAATTTGGTGAAGTTGGGCCGGTAAGGGAGCAGGGAGCTGGGATCTATTGAAGAGAGGAGCGATTGGATCAACAAACTAGCGCAAGACACAGGTTAGTTTATCCTTCCTCTTCGTTTACATTTCATAAAGAAGAATACTCAAGTAGTTTTCCTTGTTTGTTGCTAAGGCACTGTCACACCTTAGAGTGGGATAGGGGCGTTCTGAATAGATACTTTTCCCAACAACAATACTCCAAGATATTAGCTATCCATTTGCCTCGTTTGCCTTCAATTCCATCTTGAGTCAGGATGTCTTTAACAACAACACTTGGTACATAAGCTATTACATGGGAGTACAATATGTAGACTATGAAGTCTTTAATAGCTTTCACAAGTGCAAAAGCCTATTTTTCCATGATTGGGTATTTTAGCGGTGCATCTCTAAGTGATTTAATAAAAAAGGCTATGGGTTTTTCACATCCTTGATCATCTTTTTGTAGTAAAACAACAACAATGGTGTGTTCTGATGCAAATGAAAATATTACGAAATCTCTATCAAACTTTGGACTTGTAAGGACTGGTGTTCTGGTCAAAGCCATTTTAATTTCTTCAAATGCTTGTTTAGCTTCTAATGTCCATTTAACCTTGGAATCTTTTTTCAACATATTGTTCAGCAATCTAATTAATTCAGCCAAATTAGGAATGAATCTTCTTAAAAAGTTAATTTTTCCTAGGAAAGCTTGAAGTTCTTTGATATTTCTGGGGTGGGGTATTTGTAAAATGGCTTCTATTCTATCAGGATCAATTTTGATGCCATCTTGGGAGATGATATGGCCTAACAATTTGCCTTCCTCTAGACCAAATAACGACTTCTTAGGATTTAATGAAATACCATACTTTCTGCATTTTAAAAACACTTGTCTCAAATGATCTAAATGTTGTTGATCTGATTTAGAAAACATCGTAAAATCATCTAGATATATGACCAGAAAATCGTGAATTTCTTTTGCAAAAACTATGTCCATTGCTCGTTGGAAAGTTGCCCCTGCATTCTTAAGTCCAAATGGCATTTTAACATATTTGAAAGTTCCCATAGTGTTGTAAAAGCAGTCTTTTCCTGGTTATCAGGATGGACCAGAATCTGGTTAAAGCCTGAAAACCCATCCAAAAGTGAAATCCTAGAGGCACCTACTACCCTTTGTAAAATGTGGTCCATCTTAGGTAACGGGTAGTGGTCTTTCAAAGAAACCTTATTTACATTCCTTAAATCGACACACAATCTGATTTCTCCTGTTTTCTTCCTAGTGGGTACTAAATTAGACACCCACTCTGAAAACCTGATAGGAGCAATTATCCCTACTTCATATATTTGTTTGATTTCTTTTTCGATTAAGGGGAGTAGTACAGGGTTAATTCTTTTGAGTTTTTTCTTGAATGGTTTTTGATTTTCCTTGAGGGGTATTGTATGTTGAATTACAGAGGTGTCATAAGATTTCAGATCTTCATAGCTCCAGGAAAAAACATCCTAGAATTCTTTGATCAGTTCAACATATTTAAGTTTTTTATCAGGAGGCAAAGTTTTGGATAATTTTATCATTTTCGGATTTTCTTCAGTTCCTATGTTACAGTCTTCAATGTCTGCTTTTGGAGGTTGCATTTTGGGTTTCTTTGGGATATCATTAAAATCAAAGAAATCTTTCAAAGGAGTTAATCCTGTGGGCAAATAATTGTCTTTTAAATTAATAACTTCAGATTCTCCTCCGATAATCTCATCGATGTCTACTTCTTTAAGATCTTGCAACTTTTTATTGGTAAATTTTGTTGGGTGAAGTATTTGAGTTTCACTTTCTGCTGAAATGTCTGTTTCAATTTTATCTATTTGATCAGCCTCATGAACAATGTCCATGTCTATATTAGTGCTAGAAAACTCTTCTTTTAGGGTCAAGAAATTGTTAATCTGAATATCATTGTAAAACACTTACCAGTTCTTTACATTGTCAGGTATGTCTGGCCTGTGTCTAATCTCAGTTGTAAACTGATGATTGGGTTCAAATGGTAATTTACAAATGCTGACAAATGTTGCCAAGCTGTGAGCATGCAAATTATGTTTTCTTGGAATTTTGGCAAGTTGTATTTCCAGAAATGTATTGAGGATCTCAATTGTTGTTCCTCTGTAAGATCTTAATCTGGGATCATTTGTGAGGAAGTTCCCTTTTATCTGTTGAATGACTAAATCAGAGTCTCCCAAAACTGATACCCTAATTTCCCCTAAACTTTTGATCAATTTAAGTCCTAGCAATAGGGCTTCATATTCAGCCATATTATTGGTGCATCTAAAGTTCAATCTGTAAGCATGCCCTTCAGCATGATAATTTTCTAGATTGTGTACCAAAATCCCTGCTCCTGCTCCTAATTTATTGACTGAACCATCAAATTCTAAGTACCAAAGGATTTCATGTTCATAATTGGTATCAAGAGTTTCAGTAATCTGCTTGATAGGAAGATATGTTTCTTTAGTTTCATCTAGTTTCTCTCGAGTGTCTGATATATCATTGTTCTCAGAAATTTCTTGAATTTGAACACTAGACTTTTCGTTTATAATTTCTTCTTGTTCAAGTGCTAAAACCTTGACATCAGTTGATGGATCAATTTTAGCATTGTAGAGAATGAAGGAGTCCATGTTAGAGTGCATGGAGTAGATGGGAAAATTCTGGGGTTTCTCCTGACTACTTACCACATATTTCATTAAAGTTTCTCGGTACAATCTCTTTGGTTGACCAAATACTGAAATAGTAGCATAGGACATGTCCAACTGTAAAGATCCTTGGAGCTTTGCACCCCAAGATCTAGACAACAACATGTCATATTTTGGTGGAATATCAGCTACCACTATGTCCATTAAAATGGTCTTGGCGGGGTATTGAACTAATGATACACATAAATCTTTGATCAATCCTAGACATCTAACCTGGCTTGAATCAAAAGAGAATAAGTCTTTGTATGGCCTGGTAATATCTAGGTCCAACTTCTCCATTACAGATTTAGGCATTAAGTTATGAGAAGCACCAGAATCAAACATGGCATTATGAAGTATTTTATCATGTATGTTCATACTTACATAGAAAGGAGGGACCCCTCCATCTACTGATTTTCCATTTACCTCAGGGCCAAAAATTAATTCAGGCTGGTCATGAAAGACATTTACTGAATCTTTGTTCACCGAAATTTGGAGTGATCTGCTAAATTGACCTCTGTAGACATCATGTTTAGCTTTCTGGATTAGGTTTCTTAACAGAGGATGGTATCATAGAGCAAGGTAGTCAAACATGGAACAAATATAGGTTGGAATCAGATGGAATGGACTCAAATGGATGAAGGGAAATTAAGAATCCTTCAACATATCGAAAGAGGGAAAATGGATGATTACTGTTAAGGAGCAGTTAAGAATTCCTTAGCAAATAGTCAATATGCAAGAATCAGGAAACAAGAGAAATTAAGAATTCACTGTTATACAAATTCTGAAGAAAACACAGAGAATAATAGATACTGAAAATAGAGTGCATTTTAAGCAAATTCTGAATTAATCCTTTTCTTTACCATTCACATTATGAAACACAGATGATATAATAAACAAGAAAATTGTAAAACATGAGATATAGGGGACTTATTGATCTGGAGTTTGATTCAAGAATTATGTGACAAGTCTTCTACATCAATTCCTCATCCAGTAGGCTAGAAAACAAATGGTTCCAACAGTTCTTTATTCCAAAGTTCAGTATTACAGCAGAGTCTAGGAATACCCACCAACCCCAAATACTTCGTTTGGGGGGGTATTTATACAAAATATCTGATGGAGATAATATCTAGTGATGACTAATCCCTTTTTTACAAAAGATAGAGACAAACAGTCTCGAAAATAGGGAAAAGATAAATTGATGCCGTGCTGGTTGCTTTGTCTTTGTCAGATGTGCTAGAGGCAGGCTCTGCGAGTCGGTTTACAGCTACCTTCCACTGATACTCTATGCTGGCTGCTGAGAAGTTCCAGCAGAGGATGTTCCAACTCCTGATTGTTGAGGCATCTTGAAAGATACCTGGATTTACAGAGGTAAACTGTGTATTTGCAGGTCGAATGGCGGACTACAGAGCACGACGCTGGAGTTTCTTGGCCGGGTGATGGGCTAACTGCTCGGATAGTCGAATGGACGTATTTTGCATGGAGCACAATTTGCAGAGAATTAGGGTGAAAATGACATTTTATTGTTTATTTAACGAAAATTGATTTGGCGGGTATTTTTTGGCATTTATTGAGAGATGACATCAGCATGATGTCAGGGGGGTACGGGACAGATGACGTCTTAGTACGGATGGTGACATGGCAGGATGACATCAGTGAAGGGTCAGCGGGAGGGCCATAAGCTGTTTTTCCTGCACCGCTTTTGGGCTAGGGTGGTTTTGGGCGGAGGGGCAGCGAACATGGCGACGGAGTCATGCATGTCCCAGGTACGGGCGCGAAACCACTAGTTTCCTGGGACTTAACGTGTAGCGGATAGGCGGGTTGTGAAATGATCCACAACCATTAGATGCAAGGGCTGAGATCGGATGATGGGCCCTCTCCTAAGATGGCGTGTACTTTAAGCGGTGGGACCGATGTAATTAACCACGGTTTTAATGGTTTCGGGAGTGATTGTATTGGTTTTCGAGTTTTGGCTATAATTAACTCGGAAGGTTAATTATTCCTTTATTTGGGTGGTAAGGCTATTAAAGGTTTCAAATAAACCAATAATTCCCATTTGTACAGTAACATATGGTTTATAATAAAACCGGGGCGGGATATTTAACATTTGGGAATTTTATATATATATACATAATACGGGGATTGGGAAGAATTACAAGGGATTTATATAATAGAGTTAATCGTTAATATGGTTTCGAAGAATAGAAAAGCGCTAAGTTATAATGTTACAAAACTTAGGCAAAAAGGGAAAAATAGGGGTTTATAGAAGAAATAAGGCGACTTCTCCTAAGTAAAAACAGGGTTTTACTTTAGGCAATGCTTATGAAATGAGATAAGTGGTTTAGAGGATATCAAGCAGATCCTAATATCTCTGGGGGAATTTAGTAAATGATTAGGGAAAGTAAGAAGGGGAGTTAGTCATGCTTCACTTGATCTGCATCCAAACATCTGCCATGGTACTTGTGATAACAGTAAGATGAACATCTTGAGAGACAAAATCAATCACAAGTATGCTTCTGCAACACCAGTCTACCTACCCAGCTTACTTTGCCTAACATTTTTTCTTCTTTTTCTATGGGTGCATTTAGACTAGCAAACCCTTTTCAACTTTTCTTTTCTTTACATGATAAGCCTACCTAAGCTTGCACCTATTACATCCAAGGGCTCAGATTAAACAGTTGAGCTCCTTTGCTTCTCTACCTATCTACTTATCTGCCAAGTTTAAACAGTCTGGACAAATTTTATTCTCTATCTAAAACATGAAATTCAAACATGAACTGGCCAAGATTAAGATGTTTGTCCATTCATCAATTGTGGCAAAAGTTCTACAAGCTGCACATGATGCTTTATTTACAGAAAATGAAATAGTAGTGGCATTTGGACTTGCACACTTTCCTAGTCTTTTTTATTTGGGGTTCATTTCTTTTCATTTTTTCTTTTGACCATTTATTTTTTTAACCTTTGATTTCTCTTTTAGGGTATACTCTCTTTACATTTTTTGAATTTTTTGATTTTTTGAAAAATATGGAAAACCTTTGAAACAAGAAAAGGTATGAACATATTACAGAGCTAATGAAGTCAATCATCAAATATGACACCTATTGGTATAGGAGCATAACAGCGGGCTTGCACTCATGAAGGAGATGGGTCATTGATTTTTCAACCTGTCCTTTTAAGTGAGCACAACAATGATTGAAGTGTTAGAAACAAAAGTATAAAACATGAAATCTTTGCTGAAGTTTGGGTTGTACAATGCATGTGCTTCTGCTATAGCTTATTTGATATGGGAAAATGTGTCCTTTTACTTCTTTCCCCAACTATAGATTGTGTCCTTCTTAATCATCTCTTGGATGGGTTTGACAATCTCCACATAATCAAAGATGAACTTTCTGAGGAATTTGTTCTTCCACAAGAAATACTGCATAGCTTTCTTGTTCACGGGGTAAGGAATCTTCGTGATTCTCCAAACTCTATCTGGATCTACCTTGATCCCTCTTTGAGCAATGATGTGTCCAATCAGGTTACCCTCAGACACTATGAAGATGCTCTTCTTGGGATTCAAGGTTATCCCATATTTTCGACATCGCTCAAATTTTTTCTTAAGATGGCGCAGGTGGTCTAACTGATGTCTAGAGAAGGCTATCACATCCAACATTCATGGGATCTCCCTGGGATGAAGTCCCAACTAGACATCACATCACTTCCTGTAGGAGTCCTGTTACAGGGAAAAGTGTCTATGCAGAACTGCTAATCCCACTAAGGCTGGTAGCTACCTTAGAAACAAACAAAGTAAAACTACTTTCGTTTTCCTTTATGAAAGATAGATGAGAGAAGAATAAAGGAGACCAACCTCTATCTTGCGCTTGGTTCCTTGCTCGATTCCTCTCTCTTCTGATAGTCCTTTGCTGCTCGCTTTCTTGTATACCCAGCTTCACAGAGTACCTGTAGAATCAAAGCAGCATAACACTATACGAGAACATAGATCTATTATCATAAACAATCTAGGATCAGATGTAAATTGACCATACAAATGCATGAAACATAAATTACACAAGAGTATGGAGGAAAACTTGAATAACTTTATCGATAATCAAGAAAGAGCCAAGAGAGTTACAACTAGTTGTTTTGACCCAACATCATCCTCTCAGCAAGTAAGCCCTTCTTCACCTCATGAAAAGCTTAGATCACCCAACACTATGATGCCTCAAGAAACCAACAGCAATTCCTTACAATATACAAAATTCCAGCCCCCCTGGATCTCTGGGATGAGGGATCCATATATAGATGTCTGTAGGGGAGACGAGTCAGCTTGTGATTTGATTAGTGTTTTTCCTCTGATAGTTCTTGCTTCCACTTGGAGATTGATGATCTCTTACTCATCCTTGGTCGAATTCAGAGAGGCAAGTGTCACAGGAGAAGTTTCTGGAAGATTCCATGCTTCTCCACCTCGCAGATTGACACTGCCATTTGTCCTTTCTCGCCCATCACACCCCATAGAAGGGCTTTTTGAAATGCAACGCACCCACTGTGTGTATTTAGGTGAGATGCAACACACTTTGCCTATGGAGCAGGTGAAATGATCCAGTTTTGACCAGTTCTGAGTAGTTTTTCATGGAGAACTTCTGGGAGAAGCTGTAATCAGTTGACCTTGTTCCTTTAGGGGTTGGAACAACACTTTTAGGGACTTAGGAGCCCTTGGTTTATGGACATTTTATGCTTGGGGTTGCAGTGCCCAAAAATCTCTATAACGGTTGCCCCCTAAAGCATGAGGTCATTTAATCTTTTTGATGTCGGGTGAAATGCTTTATCATGAGGATCCGAAGTTCTTTCAAGCTGGAAGGAGACCTGTAATAAGATACAATACAATAAATTATCTTCATAATATTTTCATGATCTAGCTGAGTCAGGCATTCCCATGCTCAGCTTTATAAATTCATTTTCATGTACATAGGACAGACACTCGTCTGAGTGTAGACTGATGATTCTGGTAGAGCCATCATCCCTTTGATTGGATGATTATCTGTGCAGAAACGATGTACATTTGATGTCTTTATTTTCCTGAATATATATCGCAGCCCGGATGGATGAAACTAGATCCGGGGTCTTCAATCTCGTTCAATCTTCACTCAAAGTACAAGTCGATCCATGTGAGAGATGTTCTGGAGTCGAACATGGGAAGACATAGCCTGATTACCAGCGAATGATGTAAGCTGTTAATAGGCGTGAGAGGAATCACCGACAATGATAATGATCCTCAAGGTACTGCAGTACAATTCACGTGGTGTGAATAAGGGACTTGGCATCGAACACCACGCAAAATCTTTCAGTCGAAGGCCATTGATGTAAACCTGTCGCCGGAAGTGAGAAACTTGCCATTGAGGCATGCAAGCTTCAAAGTACTGAAATGGGTGTTCCTAGATCGACTTCTTGGATAATAAGCTGATGTCGACAAGAAGCGATCCATCATAGGAGGGCCTTAATAAATCCCACATCAATGACACAGAATGGAGCAAATGATTTTAATGGAGGTGAAAACGATCTGGTGATATAAGGTTCAGGGTGGCGGTCATGAAAGAATGGAGCGTAAATGTATTGCAGTGGGTGAGACACAGGTGAATTCTCTGAGTGACTTCTCTTGAACATATCGGCGACACTGACATGATGGATTGGTAGCATTAACCCCAAATGTGGATGGTGTGATGTGACCATGGTGATGTGACCGGTGTATGAAACAACCCAACTCGACTTGGATGCGAAGTGAAAGTGTCATGTTCAAGAGCGACTTGCTACCAACAAAGTTTCTTCAAGTTTTCTTCCCAATTTTTCCCCAATCACTGTTGACCAGTACCTCTTTATTTTTGTCAAGCTTGAGGAGGATAACATATGCTTGTTCTATAATTTGCCCTTCAGGCAAACCCATCACTATGTTTTAACGATCCTAGCGATAGTGAAACTCGTTCTTGTCTGCTATGGACAAGTTTGTCGCTATTAGGTTTTAACGAGTTTAGTGACAAAGATAACTTGGTCCTTTTCAATTTTAGAGAGTTTGAAAAGGGACGTAAAGGAAACTCCAAAAATCCTTTTTTGTCATCTAATCCCTTAAGTCCGAAAAAGTATAAAACAATACAGAAGGGATGAATTTTCGATACTTTTAACGAGCCGAACAAAACAAGCGCTCGATCTTTTTGTGTAATAATCTCTCAGGTCCAAAAAGATTAAAATCTAAAGGAGGGATAGCACTTCCGGTCACTTTAACGAGCTGGAGAGGCCAATGGCTCAGCAATCGTTTCATATTTTACGAGTCAGTTGAAAAGAGCTTAAAGGAGACTCGTTTTTTGAGGAACGAGTGATAAATTCGGGTAGCAGCTGATTCCAGGTAAGGCTTGGAATTTCCCAATCACGACAATGTTACAAGGATGGCTAATAGAATCACTCTTCGCAGCTGTTCCTCAAAAGGGGTAAACGATCAAGTGGAGGTGAATGATCGGCCAATACAGAGTGGAGGTGATGATGAGAACATGACCAAGGCTTTAAAGGCTGAAGTACTTCATTCACGATGGTTATTTACCGGAAATTGGTTCATTTTTTATTGAGCTTAAATGCCGGGGGAAACATTTGCTCATTTCTTATGTTTATTTTTTAACGAGCATGAAGTCCGTGTTAAAACTGCTTGATTAATCAAGTCGCATGATAAGGATGTCTCATATATAAAAAATGACAATTTTTCAAAGTTTTGCCTCACATCCTTTCTTTATGCAAGTTAGGAAACGACCAATCCTACGAGTTTAAAGGGTTAGAGGACCTGCAAATTTAAAAAGATAAATGGTCGCTCTTCGCTTGCACGCCAAAAGGTTTGCATGCCCCCAGGTATAAATAGAGTTTCAAGGTCACCCTTCAATCTACCGACTAAACATTTGTTTTATCGGGAAAGGTTTAACTCTTTCAGGTTACCAAAGATTGTTTTATCTGCACTGTAAACAAAACACTTCTTCGGCGATGCCTACCGAAATAGACAAAGGCGAGTGACGCAAACGCCTCCACCCACATAACTTTGACAAGGGAATCTTATCCCAGTCTAACCCCCTTTTCCAATTACGGATGGGAGTGTTAGACTAGTCATATATCTCTCGCAGAAACCTATCCTATACCTGAAGTTTTCCTGCCGAAGCAGACCAGGGTGCATGCCCCCTGGGTTTCAGTCATGTCCCCCGAATCACTCGTGCTCATCAGGTGGACGGACTGGGGATTGATGAGACATTCCTTGTGTGAAAAGACCATTCAGGGATGGTATATGACTATTTGCCATGTGTGAACCGGGAAATGAAAGCTGGTCTACGAGCTTGACCACTCTTCCTTCGTGCGGAAAACACATTACTCTAAAGAGCGATGAGACAATGGCTCCCATGCAATAAATATAGTCTCGTCCAAGGAGTAGATTATAATCCAGGGGTCCTTGGACTACCATTACGTTCATTTGAACGGTTTTCCCTCTCAATGGTATGGGCACATTGGGAAGGATCCCTAACGGTCGACTGGTTCCTTTGTCAAAGCCTGTTAGATTTCTCATCTCAGGTAAAAGCGATGGCGAACCAAGCGATTTCCAAGAAGTCGAGGAAAGGATACTCACAGAAGCCCCTTCATCTATGATGGTACTGGCCATAACCATTCTATATATTTGAGCAATGATTTAGAATGGTACACTAGCCGGTAAATGGGGTCTACCTAGTTGATTGTAGTCGAAGGAGACAACCAGGTTGCTTGGAGGTGGGACCGAATAGACGGCCGGGTATGAATTTGACGAACTTCCTTCATGCGGTAAAGGAATGGGTAAATTTCCCCCATGTTCATCTGAGTCTGTGCTTATGAAAAGAATTTGGACGGTGTCATCCTTGTTCTCTTCGGTGACTGTATCATCCGAAGATGGAACCTCTGAAGGCAAGACCGGGTCAAATGCCGCCTCAACCTTTTGATTTTCATCTGGTATGGGTTCAGATGGTTTATCTTCAATGATAGATGCTTCGGCCGACCACCTGGGCGGGTCAGCCGGATTTTCAACTAGTGACGGACGTGGCAAGAGTTCCTTATATCCAGGAGGAAGTTGTAACGGTGAAACCGAACGATCGTCCAAAACTCTTTTAGCCTCATCTAAGAAGGTACAACGGTGGACGGCATGATCTCCTTCACATAGTTTACAAGGAAATTTTCACTTTCCTTTTTGTCCAGGGGCTTCACTTTCACTAGTCGACGGTGTGTTTTCAACATGATCATCAAAGGTTGACGACACCGGGTTGTGAAAACGAGGAGACCAGTCCCTTAAGATCCGAGGGATGCAAGGACAATCTCTATGATAGTGGTCTCCTCTGCAAATGACACATGGTGATTTAGGCCTGGTCAGTGCAGTGTGTGGATTTTCGCTAGACGACGCTTGGTTGCCCCTTTTCGCCTTTGGCTCCTTCTTCTTCTTTTCCTTCTTCCTCTCAGGTACTTGATTTTTGGCTTTACCAGCCTCATCAAGCGAAGAGGAAGGAGGAGAGGAAGAATTGGATGAAGTAGAGGGTTGGGGGGTAACTCTGGAATTGTCTAGTTGCTGACTCGATTGTTCAGGAATTGCGGTGTTCTGAATGACGGAGGTTGAGAAAAGCCATACGGGCAAGCCGATTTTCAATCCTGGAAGCGACAATGTGGCCATATGGGGTGCACCAACATCTCCCCAAGAGGAGAAGGGACTAGGATTTCCTCCAAGGGGAACTCCTTGGTTGGTGGACTCCATTTTCTCAACCTAAGACCAACGTAGGAAAGGTGATGATTATTCCGTTTAAAATAAATTTTAGACGCTTTGACACAACTTGTTTTTTCAATTTTAAAGAGTCGAGAAAAAACAAAAGATGACTCTAGTCGCCTTCGATTTTTAATGAGCCTAAAGTGACAAGTGCTCAGATAGACCTTTTCCGTTAAGGAGTCTAAAAAGGAACGAAAGGGACTACTCTGGAAATCTAGGCAGAGGGATTACCAAACCAATCGCAAAACTGCAGAATACTTTTCACGGTACGGCAGTCAATCTTCCCGAATGCTGTGTTCAGTGCATTGTGATCGATAGGGCGACAGACACGGCTTCCTATGGATAAAGGATTAAGCCTATTGTGGTCTCCCAAAATATACTCGACGGTACGTGGGAGCACAAGTCCGTACTGGCACTTATCGTCTCAAAGTGGAGGAATCACCCAACCAACAGTGAGAACAACAGTTACCAGGCTTTACGACACTGGAATACGTCTCTAGCCTAGACTTCTAGATGTTGTGTGTTAGGTTCCAAAGCGTTGTTAGATTCATTAAATTTATTTTATAGTTGATCTTGTTTAAGAAATTTTCCTTTCAGGTTCACCGCGTGATGTAGATGTACAATTCCTAAAATGCAATCTAAGATGATAAACAGTCGTTTTATCTTCTTTGTGCAATGAAAATCCTAGCTACTAAGGAAAGAGAGACAATATTCTTTCAACAAAGAGCAAAGAGCACACACTATATGCACCGTCCTAAATCAAACCAATCAAACAGTCTAAATGCAAATGCACATGCGTGTATTTGTTTTTAGCCTTCTTAATATGTGAATGATAAAAAGAAAGCTAATGCGCAAATCTGAATTATTTTTCAAAGCGACAATTACTAACAAGTTTCTTTTCAAAATCAAAATGAAGACAATGACAACACTTTGCAACTTGGAAATGAAAACTTGCTTTCGACACTAGAAAAAATACTAATTCAGATCAAATACAATAGTAATAGGGTAATCGACTATCAAGAACAATCATATTCTCTTCTATGACTGAAAACGACACTTGCGACACTTTCAAATCAAGAAACGACAGTACAATTACGTTACTTCTTTGTAAGGGAGAACTGAAAATGAATCAACAAATACATAAAAACATTTACAGTTCTTTGCATAATGGAGGAGGAATAACAGCAAGGAAAGGGGTTTCAAACAGAGGTGTACTGACTACAGGCAGAAAAACTCCTGAATAGATCTGAAAAGAGTGAACACAGAAACCAGAATTCAGGAACAAGGCCTTGTCTGATCAGCGCACCTGTAACACAATGAATTTGAAATGCAGCGCACCTACTACACTCGGGAAGTGCGCTGAATTTGAGATTCACAGAACAAACAGTGCGCTGGACCAGGGACGAGACTTTGATTGGGTTCCGGGTCACAGTTTTCAGTTTAGTTCAGGGACTTTGGCTGAGCAAGTGGTAATCAGTAAATCAATCACAGGGGTAGATCTAAGGAGGTTACTAGAGCCACCACAAGGGAAATTAGAGAGTTTGTAAATCAGTTGTTTAATTCATAAACAAAACCCGGAGATTGACTGAAGCGACATTTATCTACTTTGTATTTGCATAGCAAATGCAGTTCGAAGGCTACCTGGCTCAACTTTAGGCTCTGTCTGTAAGTTTATAAAGTAAACAAATGTAGATAAACAAACAACCTAGTTGCTCCCCAGCGGAGTCGCCATTTTGTTACAGGGAAAAGTGTCTATGCAGAACTGCTAATCCCACTAAGGCTGGTAGCTACCTTAGAAACAAACAAAGTAAAACTACTTTCATTTTCCTTTATGAAAGATAGATGAGAGAAGAATAAAGGAGACCAACCTCTGTCTTGCGCTTGGTTCCTTGCTCGATTCCTCTCTCTTCTGATAGTCCTTTGCTGCTCGCTTTCTTGTATACCCAGCTTCACAGAGTACCTGTAGAATCAAAGAAGCATAACACTATACGAGAACATAGATCTATTATCATAAACAATCTAGGATCAGATGTAAATTGACCATACAAATGCATGAAACATAAATTACACAAAAGTATGGAGGAAAACTTAAATAGTTTTATTGATAATCAAGAAAGAGCCAAGAGAGTTACAACCATTTGTTCTGACCCAGCATCATCCTCTCAGCAAGTAAGCCCTTCTTCACCTCATGAAAAGCTTAGATCACCCAACACTATGATGTTGCCTCAAGAAACCAACAGCAATTCCTTACAAGATACAAAATTCCAGCCCCCCTGGATCTCTGGGATGAGGGATCCATATATAGATGTCTGTAAGGGAGATAAGTCAGCTTGTGATTTGATTAGTGTCTTCCCTCTGATAGTTCTTGCTTCCATTTGGAGATTGATGATCTGTTACTCATCCTTGGTTGAATTCAGAGAGGCAAGTGTCACAGGAGAAGTTTCTGGAAGATTCCATGCTTCTCTACCTCACGAATTGACACTGCCATTTGTCCTTTCTCGCCCATCGCACCCCATAGAAGGGATTTTTGAAATGCAACGCACCCACTGTGTGTATTTAGGTGAGATGCAATGAACTTTGCCTATGGAGCAGGTGAAATGATCCAGTTTTGACCAGTTCTGAGTAGTTTTTCATGGAGAACTTCTAGGAGAAGCTGTAATCAGTTGACCTTGTTCCTTTAGGGGTTGGAACAAAAATTTTAGGGACTTAGGAGCCCTTGGTTT
Source organism: Pinus tabuliformis (assembly GCA_031772625.1). NCBI lineage: Eukaryota > Viridiplantae > Streptophyta > Pinopsida > Pinales > Pinaceae > Pinus > Pinus tabuliformis. The sequence goes on along the minus strand of CM062807.1, from coordinate 194,622,927 downwards.
ATGGACATTTTATGCTTGGGGTTGCAGTGCCCAAAAATGTCTATAACAGTTGCCCCCTAAAGCATGAGGTCGTTTAATCTTTTTGATGTCGGGTGAAATGCTTTATCATGAGGATCCGAAGTTCTTTCAAGCTGGAAGGAGACCTGTAATAAGATACAATACAATACATGTGACTCTTGGACTACCCTCATGACTGTTCAAGTTCCTATGACTTTTAAACTGAAATGCCTCTTCAATTTCTTTTGTGCATCCATTGTACATTCACTTTACATTACATTCAGTTACAATAGATATGGGCCATAATGGTGATGTGGCCTTGACAACTCATGACACAACTTAACATGACATTGTTGACATGTACTGGTTGGCTATGGTGGGCATGTCAAGTTGTTGTGTTGCTAAGTGATGGATGTACTCTTGGGTGTTCTTTTTCTTCTCCTCCGCATGACTTGATGTTGCAATGCCTTTGATGGTCTTGGTCTTGTAAGTTGGTTCCATGCATGTGTTCCTTTTTCTTGTTGTTTGATGTGATTCTTTCATCCATCCAACTGCAAGTAAGTATTCTAGCATGTGCACTCCTTCTTCATCCCATTCTTTGTCTCGCCATGATCTATCAATGTACCTGTTCCTACAATTCACTCATGAAGGTATGACATCAAATCCAAAACCTCTTAGTCTATCATGATGTATTTTTTACTATGTTTTGGGCCTGAAACAGATGACAAGCTAGAAAGACGAACGAGTAACTATGCATTGCATAGTTCCAGGTGATAGGGAGGGGGGATTGGTCATTGAGATTACGTAGAGCGTAGCTCAAGCTTGGAAAAGGAACAAGGGGGAAGTCTTTACTGGTAGGGAAAACTATGCAGAGGCCACTAGGAGGCAGGATTGTGTAGTTGACAACACTAGTGGCATCTGTAAGGTGGGACTCTGAGGGACACCTCCGTGTAATTTCTAGAGGGAAGAAAAGATAGGATAGTAGAGGGACCAGAGTATAGTTCTACATATTTTTTAGAGAAGTGGGTCCCAACTGATGGAGGTCACTCAGAGGACACCTCTGTGTAGTTTCTAGGAGCAGTGTAGGCTCAATTCTTTATTCAATACAGGGTTCTAGCAAGTGGGAAGGAGGCTTGATAATTGATCTTGTGAAGTGCGTAGTTCAGGTCAGGGTTTGAGGTAGTTTCTACATAGTTTTGGGAAGGAATATAGGTTTCGCACCTCTGGGATTTCCCATTGCAACTAACCTGGAGGGCACCCTTGTGCAGTTCCAGATAGTAGAGCAACACCAGAGATGGTTGACACTACGCAATTGTTGGTGCACTAAGATGTATTTTTACAAACAGTGTTAATTCCTACATTAATTGTCAACCCAAGGTAAGCCTTTTTATTTGAAGGGTGTCAGCACTATATGTGCAGTGAATTCAGAGGTTATCTAATGATAAATCGTTGCAATCACTAAAAACTATTTCTTCAACTCACTTCTAACAATTTTGAAAGAAATAACTATGGAAGAAATAACTCTTGAAAGAACTTTTAACACACTATGCAACTCTATTTAACTTGTTCTGAAATCAAATTAATTTGAATGCAAATGCAAAGAATCACACTTGGAAATATTCAAATAGAATTAAAACTAATTCACTCAATCAGGAAAGAGAACTGTAACAATTAAACAATAATGATAATCTATAGCAAATATGAATTGAACAACAAATCTAATTGAACGACAAATCCTAATTGAACAACAAATCTCAATTGAATGGCAAATCCTAATTGAACAAGGAACCACAATTGAATGGTAAGTAATAATTGAAAAACGAATCTCAATTGAATGACAAATAATAATTGAACAACAAATGAGCATATAATGATAAATGGTATCTAAACAACAAATGACTTATGTAAGAAAATTATGGAAATTGATCAATGCTATCTCTAAGATCTATGATAACATAAATCAGAATGGACAACAATCTACCACTGAAACTAACATAACCAATCCAATCAAAGCGTTACTCAGATATATCACATAGCTAAGTCTAAATCTAAATGAGCAACAGTATGAATCAGAATCGTCAATCTTCACAATAAGCGAAATGATATTAACTTAATAGTAACAATCAATAAAGACTAAATAGAAAACATTATAATACAAGAAAGCAGTAGAACTTATCTTCACTGGGCCTAGAGTCACCAGAAGTCTCCGCTAAGAAATACTCAGAATATAAGTATGGATCAAATGCAGTCTTTCTTGATTAAAATATGCAACACTATTATAGCATCACTGAGATAACAATATTATATGTCTCAAAATAATAATTACAAGTTATGAAATTCTGAACTCTCTGTAGTTTTTCCTTTCAGCCTTATATATTACATCTAGAAAATAAATAGATAAAAGAAAATCCTCAAGATCAAGGGATCCTGAGGATTTCGCTATACATAATCTGATTCTATCATGAAATAGCATCAGTCTGCCTGGTCTCTCACTACCTTTCCTGCCTCAGACGCTGTCGTTTTCCTTTTACGGCCTGATGCTTCTCTGTCGATTGAACAACTATTGTTCAATCCGCGTCTTCTGCATATAAAGATAGCAAAAGGTCAGTTTCTCGTGTTAGATTTATGTAATTTGTTACCAAGTGCTTTTACCCAACTTTAGTTGTTATTTCTTTTAATTTGATCCATAAACAAAGATAATCATGTGATGATAAATGTTGAATAAATCTATTTACAAAGAGAAAACATACCTTTTTCTTGACCCAACATACTCCCCATCTTACCTTGTTGCATGTCCTCATGTAATTAAATAGTTTATGTGTAGTTGAGTTAGGGAATAGGCAGGATATACCTCCTCCTTATAATTGTTTAAACCATTTTTCTTCTTTAGTATAACAAAAGCCTAGGTAATGTCTTGATCCTTCCACGTGTAGTCACAAAGATACTTCTCTGGAGGATACCATATGATTGGAGTCCTATAACAAATCCTATCCATTAAGGCCCCATGGATAAGACCATGTTATTGTACTTGTGAAAACAATAAGAGTTAGCTTTAAAGTTATAGTATCCAAATGGTTCTCTATTTCTAACAGTAATGCTAGAGATTTCCCACCTTTGTCTAGCTACAGACAAGGCTTCCTCCTTAATCTCTTGGAAGTACTCCTTTCCAGCTTGTATAATATCCGTATGAAATGGCCCCAGTTGGCCCACAACACCATCTCACTTCATGAATTTCTTATGTCTGACCAAGAGATGGAGGGGTTTGGTTGGTTCCCCTCTCACCCATAGGTTGATTCCTTCTTCATGCTTCCTAAAAGTATTGTGAGCCTTGGCCCATCTGAGTTGATTAGTGGTAAAAAAGAGAAATTCTTGGAGTTGTGCATCCCCTATAAAGGGGCCAGGGTTTCTATCTCTGTCATCTTCCATAAAGAAATTGTGCATATAAAGTTTAGAGAGGAGGCAATGTACCTGCTCGTTCTATTCTCTGGAGCACTTGACAAAATCCGGGATAGTCTTGATTTCCATAGACTTCCCAGCCTTAATAGCTTTGACTTTCAGCAAGAGGTATCTCTCCAGGAGGAATAAGGCATAATTTGTAGCAGGGGCTCTGCATGACAGGGTGTTTGAATAAAGAGAGTAGACAATTTCCAACTGCTCTTGAGCCTTTTGTAATATGTCCCATGCTTTCTCAACCTTCTTTTGTTTAGCCTTGTACTGAGCAAAGGTCTCATCCTCAGTCACTATAAGTGCCTCAAACTTTAACTCTTGATGTATTTGTAGGGGCACTCCTTTTTCTTTGTGTTGCATTAATTCCCACTGAACCTTTAGTAGATCATTCTACAACCTGCTAATAAATGCCTTGATTTATAAAGGAATGTAAGTATGTGTCTCCTCCGTTTGGATTTCTCCATCCTAGGTCTCCATGGGATCAGCCTAAACAATAGCTTTAGCTTCCTCATGAATCATGCAATGACCAATTTGAATGTCCTCTTCAACATCTGTTTGAACAATAGCATTCACAGTAGGGTAGTCCATTTGGGTCTCCTGTGAGAAAACACAGGGGTCTTCAGTCTGCATTTCAGTGTCTTCTACAAGACGTGGCTATATCTCAGTTTTCTTTGGATAGGCCAAAAGATACTCAATTTGGGTTTCAACATCCTTTCCAAAAAAATGCTCTGTTTGTGTTCTTGTGGTCTCTTTTTCTACTTTCAAATTCCTAGCTCTAATGGCTTCTTTTAACCATTGCCTTAGTTACCTAATTATTCGCTTCTATTTTCTATACTTCTTAAGTATTTTTCTGAGCCTATCCTTGTAGGACTTCTTTATTTTGGGACTTCCAACCGGCGACGGGTTGACTACATTGTCCTCTGGTTCTTGTACATGTGGTATTGTGTCAGCATCAGGGAGGGCTCCAACTAGAACTGTATCTCTCGATGGAGATTCACCTTCTAGCACCTCTTTGTCATGGATTTCGTTTTCAAGAGATCCCAATACAATGGTGTCTCCTAAACAATTGCCATTCTCCAGGTTTTCTTCTGGGTAGATCTCATCCTCAGGGGACTTAGAAAGAATAGTATTTCTTGGTTGATTTACATCTCCCAAGGTTTCATTTGTAGGATTTTATTCAGCTAGGGGGTCCACTGGACTAGTATCTCCTATCTGATTTTCTTCTCTAATGACTTCCTCTTCATTCACCTCGGCTTCATGGGGTTTTTCCACATAAGGGATTGGTTCCCTCTGTTCCTCCACAAAATCAATAAATGACAATGTTTTCTCATGACCAGGGCTGTCAGTAGAGGTAGAATGGTTGGGGGTACAATTTTGTTCTTCAAAATTCCCAGATTGTTCTCTACCCTTGCCAAATATTGCCATGTTCTCCAATACCTTGGCTACTTCCTCCTCATAGTCTTGCAAAGGGGAATTTTTCAGACTTGGAGGTGGTGTGTGGGATGCTCCAGCCTCATTTGTTTGAATTGGGATATTTCGTTGGGCTCTAACCCGCACACAGCGCCTATGTTTTTTTGGATTCAAGGGCACAACGGAATTCTTTCTTTTAAGTGTCCTTCTCGGAATTGGGGTTCTTGGCCTTTGCTGCTCTGTTGCTGTCTTTTCTGGAGGTGGGGCCAAAGTAGGATTTACAATATTGTCTGAGGTTAACTACTGCTTGGCTAGTCCATGTATGATAAGAAATTTAATCAATCCATGATGACTGATGACAGTCCATGGGTCCTTAGCTTTCCTAACTCGTCGAGCGACATCATGCAATAGAGAATTCAAATAAAAGGGAAAATTAACTGAATTTTTTGTTTTAGGATGGCTAACAATTTGAGTTGATGGGGCTTTACCACATCCTAGTGACCATCGCATTGGATATACCATTTCACGATGACTTCCAACTCCTGCTAAGGTTGTCTTAATGCTGAAGGGTGAATCCCTTTCCTTGTTCAGGCTAATTGCTCATCCAGATCCTGGAACACTGCAACCGCATTGTGCAGAAGGACGTTCTTTTCTGTCCATTTGGTTCCCTCAACCAGAATTCCAATGACTTCGCCTATGACCACTTCAGAAACTGTTATATCCCTATGTTGGCTTCATGGGCCCTGACCCAGGTTTAGCGTTAGGTAGCCAAGCAAATCCATACACTACTGACCCTTTCGGCATCAGTCTGTGGAGCGCAGGCTGAAGTCTCACTCGAAGTAATATTAGGGGATCTAGGAACCAAGTTTCCACACCCTAAGATGGTTGTGATGTCAGTTTTCTACCTTAATACCTGCCTTCACGTAGATCAATAAGCCTTTCAAAACCTCCGCGAAGGTATCCGATTGTCCTTTGCGCAACCCTAAACAATGATTCAGGCACTTATGGGTCTCTATAACTATGTTACTGTTTTGTTTCCCTAAGTATCTTAGTGGTTAGCCAACTTTATCATGAAATTAAGATTATCCTCACGTAAGCATATATTATTACTTGCGTTCAAATAACTGATAGAAACAGATACATTTGCGCATCAATTTAACATTATAATGTAAACCCAGAACTTAACATATCATAATCGGATGCAATAATCAAAGACATAAACACTCTGATTCCATAATACTTATCTTTATTTATGGTTCAAGTTCCCAGTACAAACTCTATCCACCCTGAGCACATAGCTGCAGGGGCCCATGCACTCAGCTGCGGACTTCCACCCTAGGCCTCTGCGCACTCAGTTGCGGAGCCTCTTCCTATGCTAAGACTCTCGGTCTTAGCTCACCCAAACTTACCAAGGACTCATGACTTCTAACTTACTTACTGTACTATATACTTATATCTTCTAAGACTTCCCTTTTTATAAAATCCCATGGTCCGCGAACCATGGGTAGATCTCCAAAACTGACACAACTTATCTAGACTAAGGGCAGGAAACCCTTTTAAATTTAGACATCTTTGTGCTTAGTGACCACAAAATGCAGAGAATTTACATTTATTTACACAAAATTCGGGCCTTCTACCCCAAAACTTGGGTGTTTAACCCCAAAATTGACCCCCAAGGGACCCGTTCCCAAAAATCCCCCAACACAAACTTTGTGACTCGCCCTTGAGTCACTAGTCTGGTGCAGAGATCTTGTCACGAAGACCTCCCAGCTCAACCTGGACAACTACTACCTCGGTGGCACACTATGTTGCCGCCTACTTCAGCTCCTCGACCAACTGTTCTGTCATTGGACCTGCACTGTCAACCTGTAGCTTCTGTTGAGACTCTTGTAGAATGGCCAACTTGCATTCAATGTTGGTCATGATCTCATAGGTCTCATATAACCAAGGCTTCAAGCGAGCCTTTAGCATGGCTTCCTTGTGCTACGTTGCATCTACCTATTCCTTTAGTGCCTTGGCCTCGTGCAACTTCACGAGCCTCTGCATGATGGAAATAGTTTGTGTTGTTGCCTTAACCTCGTCGTAGTGCTGATGTAGTTCCCACACTTCTGTCCCCAGCCTCTTTACACTGGGGTCCTCTTGTAGGCTGGTGAGGACCTCAAGCGACTGCTCAAAAAGTTTTGTGCAGTCTGTCACTGTACTTGCTACCGCATTTGCCACAGTAGTCGTGCACTGCTCCCTGAATTCCAGCGGAGTCAAAAGTTGGGCCTTCAACTGCAACTCTGCAATCTTGAGATTCAGCTCCAGCTGAACCTTAGCTAACTCTGTGCATGCATCGTGTACTCCCACAATGAGTTTTCGGACACGCACATCGACTGGCTCAGCCTCAGGGATGTCCAGCTCTGGGACATTCCGACATGCTTCATCCACAACCCTAGTGAGGCATTGATTCTTATCTATGAGGTCAGTCACAAGATTGATGGTGGAGTCACACTATACAACCATCTGATCATTGTTGATGTTTTTCTCGTTGATCACCTACAAATCGCGGTGATCGTGGGCCTGAAGTTCGGAGATCAAATTGTCCTGCAGAAGGTAAAGCACTTCACTAGGAAGCATTTCTAGATTAAGTCCCATGCCCTTGAGGGTGCTGACAACGGGTCTGTCAGCATCAGTCGCCATCGTCAATGATCTATCTAGCAGCACTATGTCTTAGGGGTCCCTGGCGCGCAACATCTCTGCAACTTCTGAGGTGCCAATGGCCACACTTGTGGGCGACACACTGGTTTTCATGTGTGAGGCGTGGATTTGTAGCTTGTGTAGACCCATTTGAATAGCACCCAGTGCCTGATGCTTCTGCTACTTGAACTGCTACAATAGTTCGGTGGTGGAATTCCGCACCATATCCCCTATATCATTGAGATCCCCGTCTGTGAGGGTGATCAGATCCAAAGACATCTTTCTCCCTTTGGACTTCTTCCTCAGCCCTATCTTTTCTGTATCCCTGGTGCACTTGATATGGAACAGAGTCATCTTCGAGTTTGCTCCTCCCTGTTTCGTTTGTTTGTCCTCTTCTTCCTATATCTTTGGTGAAGGCGACCTCTGACCTTTGTTAGAGCCACACTGCTCTTCTCTTGCCTGCCCACCCGACTACTGCGCGGCAGTGCACTCTGCCTTAGCCTTGTCGTTGGCCTCCTTTTTCCTCTTCACAGCTAGCTGTTCCATCTTCAACTTGGCCTCTTCCTTCTTGTGTTGTGCGTCAGTCTTGCTTGATCTCGTAGCCAAGTCCGAGGTAGTGCATGCCATCTATGGACAAATAGGGCAAGTCATGCCACTTTTTCTCAGGGTCCTTTCATGCCCGTATTAAGACATGGTGGAAGTCAACCTTGAATTACACATACTCCTGCAACCTGTTAAAATTAGTAGGCAATAACTGTGGCTTGCGGTTGATGGCCATATGCACGTTCATCTCCATTAAGGTCTAGAAGGTCTTGCTATCTTTTATCCTCTGAGGATCCTTATTCGCCCATAATGAAGCCTACTTCACGGCCTCTGGTAAGTTTGGTGTGACCAAAGGAAACTGACTGTCTTCAAGTAGCTCCCATGTTACCAGCACTATGGACAGCAAGAACCATGCATAGTGAAATGTCTTGCTGAGATCCTACATCTCATGACAGTTTGCAAGGAACTCACCATAGAGGTAGCGCGCCCAATTAGATTGAACTCCCTCGGCGCATTGGGTCACAAAAGCTACAACTAGCGTTAACACTTCATCTACATGACACTTTCGCATGACCTTCACTGCTAAGAGTTGCATTGCCACTTTGACCGTAGGGTCACAGATGCTTGAAATGGCGTAACCACGCAGCTTCTTTACCAGCTTAAATTTTTTTGTCATGGTCTTCGCAAGGGCATGATGGCCAACCTTCCCACCAAACATCATTGCCAGATTTTCCCCTATGTATGGTAGCCACGTGATCCTATGGATCAGCCTATCAGTGATGGGTATTGGCTCCTCCAACCACAAACACCCATCGTGTACCAAGCATAGCAGCTGCTTGATTACCACCATTGTGATGGGTGCGCAGTTGTAATGTGACACCCATAGCAGGTTGAGCAGTCCTTCCTTATCCACACCTCTCAGCCATTTCAGCAGCTCCAACACAGTTACTCTAGTAGTTTTGTGGAACACGCGATGCATGAGTTGATTCGTTTCTAGGTGAGGAAACCGCTATGTGACTGCTAAATCCTAGTCTTCTAATTTCAAAAGGGGGACATGCCCCAAGCGTGGTCCTTTGAGTAAAATTTGGTTCGGAAAGAGGGGTGTGTGTAGGCTGACCTTACTTTTATCAATGTCTTTGGGCACCTTGGTCTTGCAGCTATGTGGAGGAACATACTCAGGAAACTTAGTGATGGGGTCAGACCCCTCAATCTCAACATCCTTTGTTTCCACCCCCACGTCCTCATCGTCCATTGGGATATCCTCAATGTCTTCTTCTTTCGGCTCCAGGTTAATCATCTTGCCCATTTCCTGTGCGGTGGGCTTATCCTTCTGCAGGTGTTTTCTGGGATATGTGTGCACTGGCTGCGGTGGCACGACCTGCTTTCCCTTCTTGTTCTTGGAACCCTCCTTGGTCAAGGTAGGCCTTGGTCTAGGTGACCGTGGTGACTTCGGTACTTCAGCTAGAATATCTACGTGCACAACCTCTGGGGTAGCTCCTTCTGCTGCCATAACCACCTCTGTAATAGCTCCCTCAGCTGTCACTACTTCCGCGCTCATAGCTTCAGTGGGCGTCGACATAATGCTATGTAATAAATCCTGATTCATCTGTGACAATGTCTCAAACATAGAGCTTGCTAGCAAAAGTTCGAAGGTTTCATGGTTCATGTGCACCTAAGAGATCAACAACTCAATTCTCAAAATGCCAAGTGTTTTTCATTGGGCAGCCACCTATAATTTATAGGCACTTTCAATTCAAATCCGATCATTCCCCCCAAAATCAATTCATTAATGCTAGATTGGCGGAATATTTCCAAATATCTTGCCCATAAATTCCAACTTAAATGCCCCCCCCCCACCCACCCACTCCATTTGGCTATTCTTTCATCGTCAAATCATGAACAGTGACTTTAACAGTCACTTTCCGACTACTCGGCGCGGTTGCTCCCTTGGTAGCGAGCGCAACCCTCTACACGCTATTCTGGACTATGTGACATTCCCTCATTCTGCGCAGTTCTTTCTTCACGCAGCTCCCCAGCCCAGGCAGTGTATTTTATAGTCCCGTGCCTCCTTTCAACTGCCAAGAGCACTAAGACTGTGCTTCCCTCATATAGTCACCTAGCTAGATCACTGGTGTATGGCTTCAATCGGCTGCCATTCACTTTCCCTTGGAAGTGTTTTCCATTCAATTTTACCAACTGAACTGCTCCACCATCAGTAATCTCCTTGATGACATATGGCCCTAGCCAGTGCATCCGAAATTTCCCTAGAAATTTATCAAATTTATTGTCATATAACAAGACTAGATCATTTACCTTGAAGGTTCGCATTTTGATGTGTAGATCATGCCATGCCTTTTCATGCTCCTTTTGAACTTGTTGATGAAATCCAACTAGAAATTAGTCCTCCTCAAGCTCTGCTAGTTGCACGAGCCTCTCTTCCAGGGCTCTGCCATCCACCATTCCTATGAGTGCCACTATGCACAGACTAGGTACAATGTATTCCATCGACATCACAGCTTCTACGCTATACACTAGTTTGAAAGGCAAGTCGTTCTATAGGCCCATAGCACTGCTGGTACGCACACATACCAGTCATTTCTCTAAGCATTGCAGACCTTCGTCAGTGTGTTCTCCAGTATCTTATTGAATGCTTCCACCATCCCATTGACCTACGGGTGATAAGGCGTACTCTTCTGACGATACAGCTGAAATTTTTCTGTCAACACGCTGATTGTTTCATTAAGAAAGTGCGTACGTGATCGCTCATCAAGATCTTTAGACAACCAAATCTTGTCAATACATATTCAAAAAAAAACTTTGTTGTTGTCACACCTATACGTTCCTTCACAGGCTGCACCTCCACCCATCTAGTCAAGTACTTAGTCGTGGTGATGATGTACTGCGCACTTGTCCTGAATTGGACCCACAAAGTAAATCCCCCATTTCTCGAATGGTTGTAAGGTCACCTGTGGCATCAAAGGCAATTCATCCCTCCATGATGGCCTTCCAGTCCTTTAACATGTATCACATGCCCTGCAATATGCTTTCTCATCCTTATGCAGGGTTGGCCACCATAACCCAACACATAGAACCTCTGCATTGTTGCTTTTCCTACATAATGTCCTCTTGTAGCTCCTCCATGAGCCTTAGTGAGAATGTGACTTCATTCAAATTCAAGTACATATTGTCGCAATATTTCGTCTAACCACATTTTGTACAAGTTCCCTGTGATGATGAAGAAGTATACTGTGTGCACTACTAACTCCTTCTTATGCTTGCTTGTATACCCTTCTGGAGAAGTTTCCGTCATCAGGAAATGTATGACATCTTTAAAGTGACTATCCGTGATGCGCACTGCAAAGAGTTGTGCATCAGGAAACCCTTCCTCCAAATTAGTAGGTTCCTCTCTCGTTTCAATGCGTGACAGATGATCAGGTCTCGCATTCAGTCGTCCTGGCTTCACAATAACTTCAAAGTCATACTCCTGGAACAACAATAACCATCTGCATATCTCTCCCCCCCTCAACACATGCTTATTTACCAGGTATTTCAAAGCAGAATGATCTGTATACATCTTAAAATGTCTACCCACCAAATAGTACCTAAACTTTTGGAGCGCGTACACCATGGCTAGTCCTTCGTGCTGTGTAGTGGAATAGTTCTTCTCAACCTTGGATAGCTTCCTACTCGCAAATGCTATAGGATGGTCCAATTCCCCCTCACCCACTTGTGTTAGCATGGCCCCCAGCGCAATACATGAGGCGTCCACATGCACATGAAATTCCTTCTTCCAGTCCGAGAAGACTAGGATTGGCACGGTGACCATTTTCTCGTTCACCACATCCAAGCTCTTTTGCATTCATCATTCCAACGTAATGTAGCATCCTTTTTCAATAACTTCTCCACGGGTGTGGTGATCTGGGCATGGTTCTTGATGAACTTCCTATAGTATCCAGTATGCCCTAGATTTGTGCGCAACTCTTTCACATTCCTTGGTGCTTCCAAGTTGATTATCAGCATGATCTTCGCGAGGTCTACCATCAATCTTTGTTTGCATACCACATGACCCAACAGGATCCCGAGAGGGACACAAAACATACGCTTCTTTAGATTGAGCATGATCTGATATCTCCGACATGTATCTAACATCAAGCGTAGACTTCCACATGACACTTGAACAATCCAAACACCGTCCAATAATAAAAGTATACCTCCAGAAACTTATGAATGAAGTATTTGAATGGCACAATGACTACATGTGAAAGGATTTCTGGAACATTCTTCAGCCCAAAAGGCATTACGGTGTACTGAAAACATCCCCATTCAGTCACGAAAGTCATCTTGCTTCCAAATGTTTATATCTGAATTTATTTGGCTTACTCCGTTGATAGTGCCCTGTGGGCTTATAGGTTGCAGACCAAACTATAGTATAATACTCGCATCTTGGGGGAGAGGAGGGTCCTTAGGCAGAGTCTTCAGCAAGCTACTGACTGTGTCTTTAAGTTGCCTTAAAATTTGGTCAATTATGTGCTGGGGCTTGCTAGCTTTGTTCTTGAAGATCCGACTGTTGTGTTCTTTCCATACATTCCAAATAACAAAGCCTGGAACCAAGGTCCAGGCTCTATTAATAATTTCATTCCCCGATAAGTTTTTCCTCCAATTCCTCAAAGTGTTGGAGATGCCGAGTCTGTCCCTATCAGTATGTTTAAAGATTGTTGCGACCCAGTCCCACACAATGGAGGTGAAATTGTAGAGGTTAAGAAGGTGATTCATCATCTCCTCTTGAGATTTGCAAAGGTAGCATTTGGATAGTCTAGTGAAGCCTTTTTTAGGAGATTTTCCTAAGTTAAGATTTTTCTTTGATGAACTAGCCAAATAAATAATTTTATTTTCATCCAGTGAGGTCCCTACCAAAGATTCTTCCAAACTTGACCAAGATTGGGATAGTTAAAACATTTACTACCTGTTTTTCTTCTTTGAGATTAAAGTTGCCTTCAGTGTTCTTTCCCCATCTTAGTTGTTCAGGCAAGGAGGATACCAGAATCCTTCTATGCTCTAGTTCCTGGGTAGGAAAGTCTACCTAGGCTCTCAGAGGACTCTCTTAATTGTGGCTTAGATCCTTCCAAGTTCTCCATTTTTCATTGTTCCTTTCCTGGTTCCATAAGTCTTTCACCATAAGTAGACCTTTATTGTCTGTGTCATTCTTGAGAGTTGCTAATTCATCATTGTACAAGTTGGGTTCCTGCTGCTAGTTATCCTCCCAAAATTGTGCTAGATTCCTAGCTCGAATTTCCCAGAAACTATGTTGTTGAACAATACTTTTGTTTTCCCAGGCAAGGTTCCAAATATGGGAACCCTTAATGTTCCCAGACATTCTAATGTGATCTTTCTCCTACCAATTCTTGGCATATTTTTGTTTCCAAAGATTAGCCCAGGGAGTAGCCGATTCCTTGATCCATCTCCGCTAGAGTTTAGCTCCTGAAACCTTGCTAATGGTTTTAGGATCATGAAGCCCCAAGCCACTATAGCTCTTAGGTTTGCAGATTTTATCCTAGGCTACTAAAGCCCATTTCTTTTTCACTTCTCATTTGCCCCATAGAAAGTCCCTTTGTATGCTCCTAATTCGATGCGTGACTCCTTTAGAAGTAGGAAGAGTAGAAAACATGTAAATGGGAAAGTCCTGCAGTACAGCCTGTGTGAGCACAATGCGCCCTGCCAAGTTTAAAGATCTACAATTCCATTTTCTGATCTTGTCCTACATTTTATTTATAGTTGGCTCCCACACTTCCTTTCTAAGAGGTTTATCTGTGAGAGGTATGCCCAAATACTTGGAAGGTAGCTGGTCCCTTTGAAATCCAAGAATTCTGGTGATATTTCTTTGAATAGCAATGTCAGTATTAAAGAAAAAACCTTTTTATTTGCTAAGGCTCACCTCTATGCCAGCAGCTTTAGCAAAGTCATTCAAATTTTTTTTGATCGTTCTAGCCTCCCTGACTGTGGGTAAGCCCTGCAGCATTGTGTCATCGACAAATTGCTGATGTGTGTTTGCTGCTCCATCCACGGTGAGTTTGATGCCCTAGATTCTTCCTTCAGCATTAGCTATTTTAATCACTCTACCAAGCCCTTCCATCATGAGAACAAAGAGGAAGGGTGAGAGTGGATCCCCTTGTCTGAGGCCTCTGGAGGGTGTGAAGAGTCTTGAAGGAGAGCCATTAAGCAGGATGGAGAAACTAGTTGTGGTAACTAGTGCCATCACCCATCTTATCTAGTTTTGGTTGAAGCTATAGGCTTTTAGAACTTCTCTTATATAAGACCAGCTAAGCTTGTCATAGGCTTTCGATATATCTAATTGAATGATCATACTAGCTTGTTTGTTGCTTTTGAGCAAGTGTACCACCTCATGAGCTTGGATAATATTATTGAGGATTTGTATTCCTTCTACATAGCCTGTTTGCTCCTCTGAGATGAGAGCTGGTAAGAGTGGCTTGCGTTTGTTGGCTATCAAGTTGGAAATAATTTTATACACCACATTACATAGGGCTATGGGTCTGAAGCCATCTGGAGTTATGGCATTTTCCTTTTTTGGGATTAGAGATATGAAGGATGCATTGAACGCCTTTAGAACCTTTTTGGATCTTCTTGAGTCTTACACCACCTCAAGGATGTCTTATTTAACTGTTTTCCAACATGCTTTGAAGAAGTCTACATTAAAACCATCTGTGCCTGGAGCTTTTCCATTTTTAATTTCATTGATCACCTCACTGACCTCCTCTTCTGACATTGGCCTGTTAAGATTGTGGTTATCTTCTTTGGTGACCAGCTGAGGGATGTACTGTGTGAAATGGTTCATGAACCTGGATCTGTCCTCTAGGGGCTCCTCTACAATACCGAGGAAGTGTTGTACAAGGAGAGATTCATGTCTTTGTGAGAGAAAATTTCTCTCCCTTAAGAGTCTTTGAGCTTTGTAATTCTGTTATGTGCCCTGTGATCCAAGGTGGATTTGTGGAAGAACTTCGTGTTTCTTTCTCCCTCTTTTATCCACTGTATCCTTGAGTTCTGCCTCCAGAATATCTCCTCTTGTAAGCATTGACCTTCCCATTCTTCCTACAAAGTTTCAGCTAGCTTTTTCCACTCCTTGGTAAAGCCCTCTGCAATGTTGATCCCATTGATTTCCTAGAGTTTTTGCTCAGCTTCTATTTTGGCTTTGAAGATATTTCCAAATTCCTTTTTGTTCCAGCTTTTAAGATTGGCTTTGATATGTTTAAGTTTTTGTTGGAGAATGAACATTTTGGTGCCTTGAGTGTTTAGATTCTCTTTCCACCATTTGTCAATATTACTGTTGAATTCAGGATGAGAGAGCCAAGCGTTCTCAAACCTGAAAGGTCTGTTTTTTGGTATGCCCATAAAAGTGGCTTCCATATGAATATGCCAATGGTCCAAACCTCCAAAGGGAAGAATAGAAGCTATCATGGTCGGGCTTGAGAGAAAGAGTTCCTCTGAGATAATAAATCTATCTAATTTAGAGGCGACTTGTGAAGCCCCTCCCCTCTTGTTGTTCCAGGTGAAGGTCCCATTTATTGTTTCCGTGTCCACTAACCCCATATTCATTATGAAGTTTTGGAAAGCCATGGAATCTCTACTTAGCTACCTGTTGCCCCCTTTTTTCTTTGTAAGAGATTTTATCATATTGAAGTCTCCTGCAACGATCCAGGGCATATTAGGGTATCTTGCTCTTAGTTCCTGAAGGGATGTAAGAAGATTGAATTTATCTTCTTGCTTTTGAGGGCCATATACATTAGTGATCATGTATATCTCCTTATCCCCTAAAGGTTGACATACCAAAGAAAGATAGTCCCTAGATGCCTCAACATATAGTATTCCAAATTTTTGTGTATCCCACAGCGTGAGAATGCCCCCCACTGAGTTTTTTGCTTTAACCTCTAGATATTCATACTTGATTAGCCATTTGTTATGTATTTCTATAATCTTATCCATCGAGCATTTTGTCTCCTAAATAAACACCATATCTGGTTTTTCTTCTTTTATTCTATTACTGAAATTTCTTTGTTTCCTTCTACTTCGTAAGCCTCTAATATTCCAGGTTGTAAGCTTCATTAAGAAAGATTAGTAAAGGAGTAGCTGGTAAGCTCTTTCATCTTACCTGAGTTAATCAATAGTTTTCCACATTCGTTCAACAACTCGTTCTATCTTTTTCTTCCTCTTTTCCTGCCTGGGTTCTTCGGAGATAGTGCTTGTGTCTCCTCCATCATTTTGACCCCTTTGTATTCCTGGCTTTCACGATTTCTTTTGATTCCATTTCCTTTCGATTTTGATCTCCATAGGAATAGTTGTTGAACGCTCTCATATTCCTCTTTCGACAGGGAGTTCACTTCTTTGGCCGTTCCTTGTTCCAGAAATTTTTCTAGATTTATATTTTCCCTCTCTAGAATATCCTACAGTTCATGGTCCTCCATTCCCACTTCAATTGGAGTCATCTCATGGTCCTTATTTATCTCCATCATTATTTCTATGATTTCTTCCATGTTTTCATCTCTTTCCTTCTCAGTGATAGTGTTCTCCATTTCCTGGTTCGTTTCTTTGTTTTCGTCTTCTTCTTCTAGGATCTTAAAGCTATTGTGGCTCGATTGTTTTTCGTCATTGATCTTCTTTTGCGGCCTCTTTCTACCTTTCCCTTTTCCCCAAACCTTGGTGAAACCCTCAGGATTTTTATCCGTAGTGGTTTTCACATTTCTCTCAATGTTGTTTGTTGGGAAATCTCTATATAGATGCCCATGCTCATGGAATTTGCGGCACCTAAATGGGATGTGCTCACAGTCCACTGCATATACCCATTCTTCATCAAATAATTCTAAAATTATTGCGTCCGGGAGTGCTCCAAATAAGTCCATTTCCACATAGATTCGGGCGAAGGAGGTGTATTTTCCTTTCAGAGTCACATCTGAAATCTTTAGAAAATGCCCCAGTTTGTTGCCTATTGTTTTAAGTGATTATAGTAACTAATAGTCTAGAGGAAGGGAGTATAGTCTAATCCATACCGGAACCGATGAAAATGTCTCGCATTTCGGAACAAAGTTCATTATCTAAGGCCACATGTAGAGACCTACAACAGTGTAGAAATATGGATCTCCTTCAAATACTTTGTCTTTATCCTCTAGGCTTGTGAATACTACTGTGAAAAAGTCCTTGGATCCCAGATGAAGGGTAATTTCCCCCTTTGGCTTCCAGTGGCTCCTTATCTAGACATGCAATGCCCTCTCTGTCGGCCATATTCCCATGAATTTGCAGATAATCGCATGTTCCCTCATATGATCCCTATGAGCTTGTAGCATAGGATCACTCAAGAGGACCCGAGGGATGGTGTCCGACTTAGGTTTGCAAACCCAAGATGTTCTTACAGAAGTAGGTTTTTGACTACTATCCCCTTCCTCCTTTTCCTTCCTAGCTTCCTGCTGCTCCTCTGCCTGTTCCTGAGATTTGTTTCCTCCCAACGTGTCCCTGTTACTTGCTCTTGTTGCCTTCTCCAAAGGCTTCTTGAAACACTACTTTCCTACTTCCTTGCTTCTTTCCATAACTACTTGACTATAGGACGGAGCAGCACTCCCCCCTGCGCGTCCTACCATGGTAGCCAACATCAAAACCCTAACCCTAGTTCAAGTTGTATAGCATCGTAAACATTCGTATTTGCAATATAGATCATTAACAATTTTGAAATTTATGTAAATATTTTCTACACATATTTCATTTTAATACTAATTTATGTATTAAATCCTTAAATGATCCCTTTCCTGTATATTATTAAACTCTTTTAATAACATACCTCGAAACCTTTAGTTTTATTAAAAACTATGTATTTTATACAAATATCGCATCGCATATGATGGTGGATCGCAACCCTTCATATAAATGCACCTTTCCCCGATTGCGATATGCAATATGTCATAGGCTCGGACCCGAGGCTTATAAATATCATATTTCATCGCCCATTTCGCATCCACCCCTCATCGCAAGTCTTGCTAATAAGCATTCCCCTCTGCCATTGTGAAATGCGATGCGCGATAAGTCCGGACCTGATGCAGTATATACCATATTTTATTACCACTTCGCATCAACCCTCATCACAAATCTCGTCTGATGTATATACCTTCTGCCACTGTGATTTCCGATATCCGATGGAAACCTGGACCCGACCAAATATATATTACAGTTTACCACCATATTGCATCCGACCCTTATCGCATTCCTTGCGATGAGCCTACCCCTGCCTAACTTCGATTGCGAAATGCGATATTAGCCTAGATCCGATACCATTTTCGGCCCGAGTTAATAAAATTTCAAATTTGCCATATATGGTTTTGCAAAGGATTTTTGTGTTAAATCGTTTTTACAATTTAAACAAAGAAATAACCCGAAACTCCATTTAACCCCTCTAATCACAGTTTTAACCATAATATAGGCATTTCCGCCATTTTTATCATTTGTACCCTCCATAATCCTTCTTCACTCCACCACCGTCTGATCTAAAGCCTTCAGATCCAATGGCCCTCGATGATTTCGGTTTAGTTCTCTATATGGGCATTACCCACCCGAAAAGTGGTTTTTCCACCGTCCTCCATTGCTACGTGTCAGGTTCTGGTTATTTCGGGTGACCTCTCCCCAAAACCACCCGTGCCTTATAAGCGGTGTGAAGAATCCCAAAACCACCTCTCGCAAAATGACAAATGGTTACTATTCCTAATCGCGCCGTATTTCAAAGGAAAACTGTTTTTCCCGTTTAAAAGCCAAAATAACCATTTTGCTTTGTTTTTACCTGTTTTACACTACGAAGCCTCCATAATGCCTCTGCAGCCATTAGAGCCATTGTTTACCGTCCAATATGCCCAGGACTCCTTCTGGTATCCTTTAAAGCTCAATAAAGCCATTGAAGACCTCTCTGTCACCTTGTTTTTCTTAATGATTTCTGTGATTTGCAGGGAAGACTGTTGTTCCAGGTTTACAAAAAAAAAGCTTGCATAACAGTTTGAAGACAAATATGAGCGATTTACTGTGAAAAACACAGAGAAAACCTGAAGCGCAAAGTAAAGGTAGAAAGGAGCACAGTAAAGGTCACTCAGCTAGGTCAAAGCATATTACACAAAGTTTAAAGCAGTATCAGGTAAAAAGGTTAAATGAAGCAATCTGCCAGCGTAAAGGATATCAACAATCGATCAACCAAAAGGGAAAAATATCATACAAAAAAGCGAGCATAGCTTGAATAAAGGGGACAACAAGAAACAGTTCAAACAACTGCCCCTATCTTCTTGCCACGAAGATCTTTCTTTTCCTAAAAATCTTAATTAGTTTTAGGGATATTTTCCTAGTTTCATTATTGTATAAATAACTCTCTTCTTGAGTTGTAAATGGTTCGAAGTTCATGGTTTATTGCTCACTGCTTGTTAAGTCATGACTATTCATTCCATTTTGAACCTGGTTGCACCTTTGAAGGAAGCTTTTGTAGACACTTGATGTACTCAGTTTTTCTGGAACCTTAATACAAAGCAGAGGATTCTGAATCTGGTTTTACACAGTTTTGTGTTATCCTGTAAGTTTTTCCAGTTTTCAATCATCATGTTTTTCTTCATATGCTTATGACTTATAGAGATATCTAGGTAGGAACAATTAGAGTTTCAATTGATTCCTATAAGCTCCTGAAGTGATCATCTATTAAGAGATTAGATTAATGCAATTGCCTGTGTAGTTAATCCCCTATAATCAATAAATCATCAACATCTTGTGTGAGCTTAAGTATACTGCCTTGAATCTTTTGAACATAGTTCAGAAGGTTTTCCAACTTATGATCGCTTTGTTTTACAGTCGGGAAACTGTGATAATCATATCTTTTGCTGTCTTCTACTCACCACTATTTTTGATCTATATCACTGTGTAATGCTTTATAGCAGCCCTCTGCTGAAATATTAACATAACCCAAAGGATTAATTACTTCAATTCTACATCTATCTTCATTCATTGGTCTTCGAAAAGTAAAACCAAAAACCTACAAAACAATTAAGTTAGATGCTCTGGCATTGGTAGCCTGGCCTACTACTATCTCAGAGGTACAACATCAGACTGGCGCCGCTGCCGGGGATTCATATTTCATTCAAGTTTCCCTTGGGACAATGATATTCATTTTGTCTTATCCTTTAAAGATGATTAAAGGGTTTAGAAAGGTTAAAATCATTCACCTAGGTGACTCCACACTCCCAAGCTGGCACCTTATAAACATACCAGTTCTCGTTCATAAGTTGACATAGTTAAACCTCTGTTAGATCCTAAAAGGCTTCTGAGAAAATCTAGTTCTAAAAGGGGACACCAACCATCTTCTTCTTCCTCTTCAGTCCTATAGTCTGAAGAATTGGAATCATTTGACCCCTATAGTAATATCCCATCTGATCTTGATTACTCCCATTTATCACCTAGGGTTGCTGAACTTCTAGATAAAGGAGTTGATTTTAAGTCAGCATACCTTATTCATTCATTAGAATCTCATCAAATACCCACACTACCTCCAGGATCACCTAAAACTAAATTTGAGTTGGGTGTTAATCTATTAGAATATAAACCCACAGATTTCATATCCCCTACCACCTATTATTTTCCTTCCATTTTTTACCGACCTGAAGCTTCTTCTTCCAAACAATCTGAGGAGACCTTTTCTATATATTCCAATCCTATCTTTGAAACAAAAGAAGGTATTCCTTTACAGGTCCCAAAGTCAGTTCTTAGGAATCATTTGAAGTCTTTTAGGAGATCTCCTCCTTCATCTCCTCCTTCACCTCCAACTAGTCCATGAACCCCTGAATCACCTTCTTCTTCCTCTACTTCTTCTTCATCCTTTACATCCACACAAACACCTCATACACCTCAACAACCTCATACACCTCAAGCACCTCATACACCACCTATTGTCATGGATTTCCGACCTATTGTAAAGGCTAGATATGTTGCCTTAGTCTTACCTAATAACCTTGATGCATTTCCACCTGGATACTTAAAATACCTTCCCAAGTACAATGGAGAAACTGGTCCCTCAGTTGAGGACCATCTTCAAGCTTTCCTTGACTTTGCAATTATATGAATATTGAACAAGAAAATGTTTATATGAGATTGTTTGTACAGTCACTTGAGGGAAATGTGAGGATTTGGTTTAGGCAATTACCAGCAGCTACCGTTAGAAATTAGGAAGATATTACTACCATATTTAAAAATCAATGGGGTGCTAAAAAG
The DNA here is from genome assembly GCA_031772625.1 of Pinus tabuliformis. Lineage (NCBI taxonomy): Eukaryota > Viridiplantae > Streptophyta > Pinopsida > Pinales > Pinaceae > Pinus > Pinus tabuliformis. Next base: position 194,601,567 of record CM062807.1, on the reverse strand, counting down.
GATCCTCTTTACTTCCTCATAGAATTTGAAGAGATTAAAAGGAACTTCAGTGAACCAGTAGCGGATTTTATCAAAAGATTCAACAAAATCTATCACAAAATGCCCGTTGATTGTAAACCTCCTGTAACAATAGCTAAGTCTAGATTTTCCAAAGATTTCGATGATGAATTTACTGTTATGCTACGAGAGATAACTTCAAGAACTTTGGAAGATATGCAAACAAACGCTATAGAAGTAGAAGCAAATAGGGCAGCCTCAACTTCTTTAAAACTTAAGGAATAAAAGGCCCAAAGAAAACTTAAATCTGTTCAAGAAGCCTCTAGTTCCTCTAAGACTAAATCAGAAGACTCTAAAATAGATGAAATAACATCTCTTCTTAAAAACCTATAAAATAGGATTTCGAATATTGAGACCCAACCTAGGACCATACAACAAACAGTTACTAGGCCCCAAAACCAAAATCAAGGCCAGTATAAAAGAAACCAACCACTACAAATTTTTCAGAGACTTACCAATGATCAATAGGTTCCTACTCCTCTATTAATAGATGACCAACAACCTGATGATAATAATATGCCAATTACTGAAGATATTAATAGTATGGATTCTTCTTCCAATCAAACAACCATCATTCCTCTCTCACAATAGAATCAGGCTCAAGAAGATCAGGAAGCTTCACATGTCTCTAAATGTCATGCTTTTTTTGAATTTTTAATTGCAGAATTAAACAAGAGGTATGATCTTAGGCCTAGGCCTGTTCCTGGGAGACCTCTAAAGGAAACTCCAATAATTGAACCGTGTACCAGAACTGCTGAAGCTCAAACCATTCTTATTCAACCATTAGATCAGTCAATTGATACTACCCAAGCTAGTAAAAACATTTTGATTGCATTTAATGTTCAAAAGAAATAGAGAGGGTTAAGATCCCAATTCTACTATTAGAACTTTCTAAAAACATTGGTTACAAAAGCCAAGTCACTAAATGGATTCAAAATACCTCGGTTGATGCAGAAGGTGATGTCATAAGTCTACAAGATGAAAAACCAACAATAGTCTTTGGCCCTAGTTTAGACATGATAAATGAGATAGTGCCTCCTTTCTATGCAACTCTTAAAACAAATGATTCCATGTTGTACAATTGTATGCTTGATTCAGGAGCATCACACAACCTTATGCCAAAATCCATCATGGAAATTTTGAAATTATACATCACTAAATCCTACCACGACTTGTACACCTTTGATTCTAAAAGGGTGCCCTATTTTGGATTTATAAAGGATCTAGTGGTTACTCTTGCCCAAATTCCAGTAAAAAGCATAGTGCTTGATAATTTTGTCACAGACATCCCTCCCAAATTTGGAATGATCCTTTCTAGGTCATGCTGTGCCAAATTAGGGGGAACTCTCCAGATGGACATGTCATATGCTACTATTCTTGTTTATGGAGGAGAACAATTAAGATTATATAGAGAGGTAAGATTTTTACATATTGTTTGTAAAATTGACCAGCCAAGGAAACATCCAATTTATGCAATAGATCAAGACTTTGGTTGTTTTCAACTCACCTCAAAACAACAGAAAACTCAAGTCAAAATTGAAGAGGTAGTTGAAAGTTCTGAACCAAGCCAAACTGATATTTGGAAACTGTTATTTGAGGCTCTTGCATGAAAGATGGGGCAGGAGCTAGAGTAGTTTTAATTTCACCCGAAAAGGAAAATATAACCCAATCATGTAAATTAGACTTCGAAGTTACCAATAATGTTGTTGAATATGAAGCTTTTCTTTTAGGCTTTAATTTAGCCAAAAGCTTAAAAGTTCAAAACTTAAGTGTTTTTACTGATTTTGAACGAACTGTTAAGCAAGTAAAGAATGTTTGCCAAACCAAGCACCCTAGACTTAGGTCCTACCGAAATGAGTTATGGGATTCAGTTGAAAATCTTTTTGATGCTTTTAATTTGACTCATATTCCTAGAGATCAGAACGCAGATGCCTTAGCTGTCTCTGCTAGTGCTTTTAAAATTCCTGATCATACTGATGTACTCTATAAGATTCAAGTCAAATATAGGCCATCTATCCCAGATAACCTGAAACATTGGCAAATATTCGAAGATGATGAACAATTGAAATCATTTCTGCAAGTAATAGATGATTTTCATTTCCGCAAATTGATGATGAAAAAACTGAAACAAATGAAAATGCAAAAGGGAATGATACTTTAGATTTTAAAGCCCAGAATGCTAATCATGACATTATTCAATTATCAAATAATTTTATTCCAAAGGGACTCATTCCTTTAGAAAATTTATTCAATCAAAATGATGTTTTCCAAAACCCGCAGTCCATTTCTTCAGAAGACGACTTAGAAGAAATTGACATTGGAACTGATAAATATATTAAAAACATCAAATTGTGCACATCTCTAGACCCAGAAATCAAAGCTCAGTATTTTAAATTACTGCAAAATTATAAGGAAATTTTTTCCTCGACTTACACTGATTTAAAGACTTATGATACATCGTTAATACAACACAAGATTCCTCTAAATCAAGAAGCAAAACCTTATCAACAGAAGCTTAGAAGGATAAATCCAGCCATTCTACCAACTGTATAAAGAGAGATTATGTTATGAAACCAGCTCAAGAAAAGATAGAAAAGATAGATCAACGCCTTAGAATTCAGCCTCTTCGAGGGGGAAACCTCCTTTACATTACATAAATGAACAATTCTTGGATGATTCAAATGACAAAACCTCCTTTCTATATATAGGAGTCTAAGGAGTCACAATATAATCCAACCGACCTAACAATAATAATATAAAGCCACAAAAATAACAATAGAGGGATTCTATGGGGCACAGTAATAACAATATGGGGGAAATAGGGGCAAAACAATATTAATAAGGGGTATAACTACAATAGTAATGGGGTAATCACTAGTATTATAGGGACCCAACATGCCCCTCGCCTTCAAAAAAGTGTTGTCCTCAACGCTTGAGTAGTTTTGGATACTTCTGCATAAAATTCTCATCCTCCCATGTGGAATCTTAAGTGGATAAGTTCTTCCACTTGATAAGATACTTTGAAATTGATCGATTTCATAGCTTTTGAGTTCTTATTTCTATGACTGCTTCTGGTTCCAATATAATTTTTCCTTCCTCGTCAAGTTCTGGCAATATTGTTTGAACTGGGAGCTTGTCGCCTATAACCTTCTTTAAACATGAAACATGGAAACTAGGTGCAATCGAGAAGGTGCAGGAAGCTCTAATTTGTATGCCATAGTACCAATCTTTTGCAACACCTTGTACGGACCATAATACTTTGGTGATAATTTATTATCCTTCTTAGCTTGCTTGAGGGACATTTGGTTATATGGTTGTAGGCGTAGGAATATCCAATCACCTACATCAAAACTTCTTTCACTGCGATGTTGATCTGCCTGTTGTTTCATTCTATTCTGTGCCAACACGAGGTTATCCTTTAAGAGTTGGAGGACTTGTTGTTGATGTTCAATGTGATGTTCCACTGCCTGAACCTTACAATATTTTCTTAAATATGATGTGATGGATGGTGGTTGATACCCATAAAGTGCCATAAATGGGGTCATTTTTGTTGCTGTATGGAAGGAAGTGTTATACCACCATTCAGCCAGAGGCAACCATTTGACCCATTGTGTCTGTTTATCAGATACAAAGCAACGAAGATATCCTTCCAAAAATTTGTTTACTATCTCAGTTTGCCCATCAGATTGACGATGGTAAGATGAGCTATGAGCTAACTGAGTACCAAGACAAGAAAATAATTATGTCCAAAAATTTCCAGTGAAAATGGGATCTCTGTCACTTACAATAATCTTTGGGTTTCCATGTAGCTTTTGAATTGTTTCCATAAATGCAGTAGAAACTGTACTGGCTTTAAATGGATGTGATAATGCACAAAAGTGTGCATACTTGGTAATTCTGTCAACTACCACCATGATGACACTCTTTCCCTCAGACTTGGGTAAACCCATGATAAAATCCATTGAAACCTCCTCCCAACGTTGGCTTGGAATGGATAAAGGTTGTAATAGACCCGGTGTCTTAATTGTTTCAACTTTATTTTGTTGGCAAACCAAACATTCCGCCACAAAATTTTGAATATATGATTTAAGGCCATCTCAAAAAAATTCCTTCTTAACCCTGTGGTAAGTTTTTAAAAATCCTGAGTGCCCTCCTAAGGGAGAAGTGTGCAATTCCATAAGAATCTTTTGTTTTAGCTGGGAATTCTTACAGAGGTATAAGCGATCTTTGTACCATAATGAATCATTTTGCCAGCTAAATGTATCAGACGTACTGGAATCTTGTTGTAACTTTCGAATAAGTGCCCACACTTCTTCGTCATTCTTCCATTCCTCCCTTGCTTCATTTATCCAATCTGGTTGGATAATAGAAATGGCGCACAACAATGCTTCCACATCCTCATCCTTTCTTGAGAGTGCATCTGCCACCACATTTTGCTTCCCTTTTTTGTAGATTATTTCAAAGTCATAACCCAACATCTTTGTGACCCACTTTTGTTGCTCTTCAGAGGATAATCTTTGTTCTAAAAAGTATTTAAGGCTATCATGATCCGTTTTTACCTTGAAGTGTCTTCCCATTAGGTAGGGTTGCCATTTCTTAAGTGCATGGAGTATTGCCAACATTTCCTTCTCATAAATATCTTTGCTTAAAAACTTTCCCTTGATTGGACGACTTTCAAAAGCAATGGGTCTTTCATCTTGCATTAGAACAGCACCAATTCCATTTCCTGAAGCATCACATTCCACAATAAAGGTTTTTGTGAATTTCGATTTAGCTAAGACCGGTGCTTGACACATTGCCTCTTTAAGATGTTCAAAGGCCCTTGTTGCTTCCGGAGTCCATGAAAATACATCTTTCTTCAATAATGTTGTTAGAGGTGCTGCTATTCTCCCATAATTCTTAACAAACTTGCGATAATACTCTGTCAACATGAGAAATCCTCGCAGATGCTTTATGGATGTGGGGATTTTCCATTCCTTAATGGCTTTAATTTTGCTAGGGTCTACCTTAACTCCTTCATGAGATACAATATGGCCCAGATAATCCACCTCTTGGACTCCAAAGAAACATTTGGATCTTTTTGCATATAATTGTTTCTCCTCCAATAGTTGTAGCACCCTGTCATCATGTTCAACATGATCCTTCCAAGACTTGCTGTAGATTAGTATATCATCAAAAAATACTAACACAAATTTTCTAAGGAATGGTTTGAAAATTGAATTCATCAAACCTTGAAATGTTGAAGGTGCATTGGTAAGGCCAAAAGGCATGACCAAAAATTCATAATGACCCTCATGAGTTCTAAATGCTGTTTTCGGAATGTCTTCAGTCTTCATTCTGATTTGATGATATCCTGAACAAAGATCCAACTTGGTGAAGTAAATTGATCCATGCAATTCATCCAGTAATTCATCAGTGACAGGAATGGGGAACTTATCTTTAATAGTGAGCTTGTTGAGCTCCCTATAATCCGGACACATGCGCCATGATCCATCCATCTTGTGCACCAATACTACTAGAGCAGAGAAAGAGCTTTGAATCGGTTGAATTATACCAGCCTCTAGAATTTCTGCAACCATACGTTCAATTTCACTCTTTTGGACATAGGGATATCTGTACGGCCTAACGTTTGGAGGAACACTTCCTGGAATCATATGAATAGCATGATCATGATCACGCATAGGTGGGAGACCTTTGGGAGTCTCAAATACCTTGGAATGATTGTCCAGGACTTTTTGGAGATCTGGAGAAATATATGATTCCGATGTGGAAACATCTAGCGAACATAATTGTGCAATTACACCTCTTTGCTCCTTTTTTAGAAGCTTTGTCATACCATTAGAGCTGATTATCTTTCCTGGTTTCCCTGCAATACCCCTTAATTCAACTTCCTTTCCTTCCGTAGAAAATTTGATGAAAAGTTCTTGAAAATTAAAAGCTATTGTACCCAAGGATTGTAGCCATTGGACTCCTAGTACAACATCAGCACCTCCCATTGGAATGGAAAGCATTGGGCTAGTCAATACATATTCTCCCATGGATAGATTGATATTATGGCACTTTCCAGAGCAATTTATTGTTCCTCCATTTGCAATCATCACTTGACACTCTGGTGCTGGATATAGGAAGCAATTCAATTCTTTTGCTACCTTGCAATGAATAAAATTGTGGGTGCTTCTTGAATCAATCAACACTATTACCTTTTTCTTCTTGATTTGTCCTTCTATCTTGATGGTTTGAGGAGTGGTAATTCCCGCCAATGCATTACAAGATATGGTCGGATTTATTTGTTCTTCATCTAGGCTTTGTTCCTGGAGTATGTCCTCTTCTTTTGACCTTTCTTGCTCCTTTTCTTCTTCCTCTTCACAATCTATGTAGAATAATTTCTTCTCAGCACACTTATGACCTTTAGTGTATTTGCTATCACAACTGTAACAAAACCCTTTTGCTATTTTTTCTTCCAATTGTTGTGGTGTCAACCTTATAGGTTGTGGAAGACTAGGGGCAACAACACTTCCGTCTTTATAGTTGTGAGTGGTATGCTTCTTGGTTGCCATAATTTTGCTTTCCATTTTTCTTGCTAACCTGAATGCCTTCTATAATGAATCAAGTTCCCAAAGGCGAACATCATGTTGGATATTGTCGTTTAAAGACCCTATGAACACATCAATCCTATGCTCCTCTGGAATATCTTTTACCCTTATGTTCAATTTTTGGAACTCCTCAATGTGCTCCATTATTGAACCCTTTTGTTTGAGACTTATCAATTGGCTAAAAAAAGTGTTGCTTTTTGTATCCTCATAATGTGCTATCAATTCTTCCGTAAAAATTGCCCAAGTGATAAATTGTTTACGAGAGCAAAGCCATTGATACCATACAAATTGATTTGGTTCCAAATATAAAGTTACGATACGTACCTTTTGCGTGTTTTGCACATTATTGAGATCGAAGAATTGCTCCATCTGTAATATCCATGTTGCAGGATCCTTGCCATCAAACTTCATCATATCGATTTTTCGAATATGGTGGGCCTTCGATCCAACATTAGAGTCTATGGAATCATGATTAACATTTCTTTTGTTCTCATCATGAGTTTCCTTTACTACCCTTTCACCATTAGTGACCCTTTCTTGTAGCAACTTCTTCAATTCTTCCATGTATGTCTTCAAATCTATCTTCAAATCATCCAACTTAGCTTCTACGCCTTTCTTTAAACCATCCATCTTAGCTTCTACATCTTTCTTTAAACCATCCATCTTAGATTCTGTGCCTTTTTGTGCAAGTGACACTTGTTGCACTTGGTCTCGTAATTTTGCTATATCATGTTGCATTTCTTCCTCTTCTTCATAAGTCATGCTAGAGCTTTTAGGTTGCTTACTAGGTGTTTGCATTTTCTTTCCTTGGGGCATCAATTACCGATAATAATGCTTTACTATGCCCTTTGAATTCCTTCAAACCAAGCTTACGCAAAAATAAAAATAAAAACTACACACCTTTTTTCACTTTGTAGAAGCATGATATTGAATCTGATGTATCTCTATAATTTCGAATCATCTAGTTTTGAAATTGTGACCTGTAATAGCGTTATGTGTCCTCTTTCCAATGCCACTAGTATGATCCAAATTGGATTCTCCAAGAAAGAGTTATGCACAATCTCCCACAGTGACTTGATTATAGACTAGTTCAGTAGAGCGAACTTGTATGAAGTGCCACGTGTCACTGTTTTGACCTTTGACTCTGAAAAATATATACAAGAAAACTATAGTCCATCCTCTTTCTGTACCTTCTTACAAAATTTCAATCCAATGCTCAGAAAGAAAGTTATGACGATTTTCCCCAGGTCACCTGTTTGGAATTTAATTCAGGAGTCTGCAAAAAGACCAACTTCCTCAGATCATATCTCCGCAAATATAGCGCAAAAAGCTCTGAAATTCGGACCCAAGGTTCAGCACGATTTCTTCTCAAATGGTTTTTTTTGCAACTTCTGAAATGTCACAGAAAAAAAGTTATAGCGAAAATGCCACGATGACCTATTTGGAGCTGCGAAACCCTAGAATCCAAAGCTCTCAAGAAAAGATAGAAAAGATAGATCAACGCCTTAGAATTCAGCCTCTTCGAGGGGGCAACCTCCTTTACATTACATAAATGAACAATTCTTGGATGATTCAAATGACAAAACCTCCTTTCTATATATAGGAGTCTAAGGAGTCACAATATAATCCAGCCGACCTAACAATAATAATATAAAGCCACAAAAATAACAATAGAGGGATTCTATGGGGCACAGTAATAACAACATGGGGGCAATAGGGGCACAACAATATTAATAAGGGGTATAACTACAATAGTAATGGGGTAATCACTAGTATTATAGGGACCCACCAGATTAAGAAAATGTTAGATGCCCATAATATCCTCCCTCTTAGATATTCTAATTGGGTTGCAAATCTAGTTCCTGTTAGAAAGAAAAATGGAGAAATAAGACTCTATGTGGATTTTAGAAATCTGAAAAAGGCATCATTAAAATATAATTATATTTTTCCCAAAATGGACCAGTTATTGCAAGTGGTTTCGGGAGCACAAATACTTTCTATGCTTGATGTTTTTTCAGGTTATAATCAGGTGAACGTTGATGCAACAGATAGAGAGAAAACAACTTTTACTACACCCTGGGGTACATTCATATACGCAAGGATGCCATTTGGCTTAACCAATGTTGGAGCAACATTTTAGAGAGCTATGGACATCACTTTCATGGGTCAGGTAAATAAATTTGTGGTTATTTATCTTTATGACATAATTGTTTTTTCTAAATATGATCAGAAATATTTAAAGCACTTGATGAAGGTTTTTGACAGGTGTGGAAAATTTGGAATATCATTTAACCCAAAGAAGTCATTGTTTGTTGTCAAAGAAGGAAAACTGTTGGGCCATATCATTTCAAAGGAGGGAGTAGTAATTGACACCAAATGAGTATCTGCCATTTAATCATTGACATTGCCTAGAAACAAGAAGGAGATTCAGGCTTTTCTAGGCAAGATTAATTTTATAAGGAGGTTTATTCCAAATTATGCAGAGATTGTAAAAGATATAACTGACATGATCCGAAAGGACCATGAATTCAAATGGACTCCCACTTCTAGGCATGCATTTGAACAAATAAAAAGGGCAATCTCTGAAGCTCCCACCATCCAACCCCGATTATACTAAGCCATTTAGTATTTTCTCTTTTGCCTCTGAAACAACCCTTGCTACTATTTTATTACAGAAAAATGAATATTCCCATGACCAACCCATAGCCTCTTTTAGCAAGGTTATGAGAGATGTTGAGCTTAAGTATGACATCATTGAGAAGAAAGCGTTTTCCCTCATTCAAGCCCTGAAGTCATTCAGAATGTATGTTTTACACTCACCTATTACTGCTGATGTCCCAAATAGTGTTGTCAAAATTGTCTTAACCCAGCCAGACATCGATGGGAAAAGAGGTAGATGGGTCACCCAAATTCTGGAGTTTGATCTAACTATCAAGACTACCAAGCTAGTAAAAGGTCAAGGATTAGCCATGCTTCTAGCTGAATCTAACCGCAAAGTACTGGAATCAATTTTTTTCTAAAAATACAAGGGAAGAATACACAAGAGCCTTTTGTTCTTGCAAAAGGGGAGAATCCACAAGAACCTTCCCTTCATCCTAGAGGAGAGAATCCACAAGAACCTCTACCTTCAGAGTAGATCAGTCCTATACACATTGATGAGAAATATTTGTTGTCAAATGGGTATCAAGATATTGTAAATTTCTTGATCAATTTTGAGTGTCCAACATTGTTCTCCAAAACCTAGTGTAAAACCCTCAAGTTAAAATCAGTCAAGTACTGCATTATTAATGCAAATTTATACTGGAAAGATCCACTGAATATTTTGTTATTATGTTTAACAGAATTAGAAACTGAAGGAATCATTGATCAATTTCATACAGGATTTTGTGGGGGACACTATGCTTGGAGAGCAACAATTTACAAGATTCTGAGGGGAGGATTTTATTGGCCTACATTGTTTTACTAGTAGGGGCAAGGGTTAGAGGTTGTGTTCCTTGTCAAATGTTTGCTGGTAAACAAAAGTTAGCAACTCTTTCCACTCGTTCCATCAATAATTTCAGCACCTTTTTCTCAATGGGGATTAGATTTTATTGGAGAGATTCATCCCACTTCAAGTAATCAGCATAGATGGATCTTAACTGCAACAGATTACTTTACTAAGTGGGTAGAAGAAATTCCAGTCAGAAATGCTACTGATTTAGTAGTAATTAAGTTTATTGAGGAGAATATTTTAGCTAGATTTGGTTCACCAACTCAAATTGTAACTGATATTTCAATAGCCTTCCCTAGTGTAAAAATGATTAACTTTTGCCAGAAATATCAAATTCTGTTACATCATTTAACTCCATATTAACCTCAAGGTAATGGCCTTGCAGAGTCATCAAACAAGAGTTTGGTAAAGGTAATAAAAAAGACACTAGCTGATCATAAGAAGAGCTGAGATTCACATTTGATTTATGTAGTATGGGCAAACAGAATTACTCCAAAGAGATCAACTGGAAAATCTTCATTTCAATTAGTCTATGGGAAAGATGAAATATTCCCTACCAATTTGGCCTTCCCAGTTTTAAAATTTCTGCAGGATGCAATAGATGAACCTGATGATTTTTCTAGAAGGATAAATCAGATTATTGAACTTAATGAAAATAGAGATGAAGTTCAATACAAATTGCAGAAATATCAGAATAAGATGAAGGTCCTGTTTGATAGAAGAGTCAGGGAAAGGGACTTTAAGGAAGGTGATCTAGTTATAAGATGGGATGCTAAGAGAGAAGAGAAAGGAAAGAATGACAAATTTGAAAATTTATGGTTTGGACCTTTAGCAATTGCTAAAGTGAAGGGTAACAACACTTTTGTGCTGCAGAATCTTGAGGGGCTATATTCTAATTATCCTGTAAATGGAAGGTTTTTTAAACACTACATTTAGTACTGAGAAGTTGAAATAGTTTTCATTGTAAATACTTTGATTTTCTTTCACTTTCCAAGATGTCATTATGATTTTTACAGCAATGACTCCATAGCTCGAGGAGAAGGCACATGGATCTACAGGTTCTCTACATTCTCCGGGAGAAAGCAGTCCCTAGATGGAGCCAACATTGTAGCATTTTTTGGTTTTGATAAGATAGAATATTTGAAAAAATGTTAAGTTAGGATATGGACATAACTATAGTGAATAAAATGTTAGTTGAAAAATAAATATTGATGATGATGTCCATATCAAAGAAAATGTTAGGTTAGCTGCTCTAAAAAATCAAGGCAAAAAGAAAATGTTAGGTTAGAAATAAAATAAAACAAATAAAATATGAAAGTGAGCAAGTCTAAATGCCACTATTCTTTTTCTGCAAAATAATGGTTGTGTGTAGCTTGTCTAAATGCCACAACCCATGATAGTCAAACAGTTTAACCTTGACTGCTTCATGCTTTAAATTTGATGTTATAGTTAGTGAATAAAGATTTGGCCAAACTATTTAATCTTGGCAGATAAGTAGTTAGGTAGAGAATAATAATGTGCTCATCAGTTTAATCTGAGCCCTTGGATTGATATAAGGGTAGATTTAGATAGTTTTATTTTGTTAAAAAAGAAGAAAGGAAAAGGGTTTGCTAGCTTAAATGCACACATTAAGTGAAGAAAAAATGTTAGGATAAGCAAAGGGAAAGCAGAGAAAGGTTGCAGCAGTTTGATGATTGATTAGACAAAATGTACATTTATCATGTTTTTTGTGTCCATGATCTAATTACACAAAGCAAATGAAGGTCTACAACATCAATTAATTAACCTCCCTCATCCTTATTCATTCATATATTTACTAATTTCCCCTTCATACATTCATATTCATTCATTTCCATAAAAAACCCTTTTCCTAAGGTCAAAACCCTTTTTACCTAGTAAAAGTAAAAATTCCATGTAAAAATCCCTTTTTACACAAAAACCCATAAAAATATCTTTACCTTAAGTGTTAATTCTTATATGAAAAGTCAAAACATTCATTAAAAAGCATTATACTTAGTCACATTTCCCTTTTCTACTCATATTTCATTTTAATACTAATTTATGTATTAAATCCTTAAATTATCCCTTTCCCGTATATTATTAAACTCCTTTAAAGACTCTCAAGGGAGAGAAATTTTCTCTCACAAAGACATGGAATATCTCCTTGTACAACACTTCCTCAGTATTGTAGAGGAGCCCCTAGAGGACAAATCCAGGTTCATCTACCATTTCACACAGTACATCCCTCAGCTGGTCACCAGAGAAGATAACCACAATCTTAACAGGCCAGTGTCAGAAGAGGAGGTTAGTGAGGTGATCGATCAAAATGAAAAATGGAAAAGCTCTAGACCCGGATGGTTTTAATCTAGACTTCTACAAAGCATGTTGGAAAACAGTTAAACAGGACATCCTTGAGGTGGTAGAAGACTCAAGAAGATCCAAAAAGGTTCTGAAGGAATTCAATGTATCCTTCATAGCTCTAATCCCAAAAAAGGAAAATGCCATGACTCCATATGGCTTCAGACCCATAGCCCTATGTAATGTGGTGTATAAAATTATTTCCAAGGTGATAGCCAACAGACTCAAGCCACTCTTACCAGCTCTCATCTCAGAGGAGAAAACAGGCTATGTGGAAGGAAGACAAATCCTCAATAATATTATCCAAGCTCATGAGGTGGTACACTTGCTCAAAAGCAACAAACAAGCTGGTATGATCATTCAATTAGATCTAGTGAAAGCCTATGACAAGCTTAGCTAGTCTTATATAAGAGTAGTTCTAAAAGCCTATGGCTTCGACCAAAACTGGATAAGATGGGTGATGGCACTAGTTACCACAACTAGTTTCTCCATCCTGCTTAATGGCACTCCTTCAAGACTCTTCACACCCTCCAGAGGCCTCAGACAAGGGGATCCACTCTCACCCTTCCTCTTTGTTCTCATGATGGAAGGGCTTGGTAGAGCGATTAAAATAGCTAATGCTAAAGGAAGAATCCAGGGCATCAAACTCACCATGGAAGGACCAGCAAACACACATCAGCAATTTGTGGATGACACAACGCTGCAGGGCTTACCCACATTCAGGGAGGCTAGAACGATCAAACAAATTTTGAATGACTTTGCTAAGGCTATTGGCATAGAGGTGAGCCTCAGCAAATCAAAAGTTTTTTTCTTTAATACTGACATTTCTATTCAAAGAAATATCACCAAAATTCTTGGATTTCAAAGGGACCTGCTACCTTCCAACTATTTGGGCATACCTGTCACAGATAAACCTCTCAGCAAGGAAGTGTGTGAGCCAACTATAAATAAAATGTAGGACAAGATCAGAAAATGGACTTGCAGATCTTTAAACTTGGCGGGGCGCCTTGTGCTCACACAGGCTGTACTGCAGGCCATTCCCATTTACATGTTTTCTACTCTTCCTGCTTCTAAAGGAGTCACGCAGCAGATCAAGAGAATACAAAGGGAATTTCCATGGGGCAAAGGAGACGTGAAAAAGAAATGGGCTTTAGTAGCCTGGGATAAAATCTACAAACCTAAGAGCCACGGTGGCTTGGGACTTCATGATCCTAAAACCATCAACAAGGTTTCGGGAGCTAAACTCTGGTGGAGATGGATCAAGGAATCGGCTACTCCCTGGGCTAAGCTTTGGAAACAAAAATATGCCAAGAATTGGCAGGAGAAAGATCACATTAGAATGTCAGGGAACATTAAGGGCTCCCATATTTGGAACCTTTCCTGGGAAAACAAAAGTATTGTTCAGCAACATAGTTTCTGGGAAATTCGAGCTGGGAATCTAGCATGATTTTGGGAGGATAACTGGTAGCAGGAACCCAACTTGTACAAGGATGAATTAGCAGCTCTCAAGAATGACACATACAACAAAGGTCTACTTATGGTGAAAGACTTCTGGAACCAGGAAAGGAACAATGAAAAATGGAGAACTTGGAAGGATCTATGCCATAATGAAGAGAGTCCTCCGAGAGCCCAGGCAGAATTTCTTACCGAGGAACTAGAACATAGAAGGATTCTGGTATCCTCCTTTCCTGACAAACTAAGATGGGGAAAGAAAAATTAAGGAAAATTTAATCTCAAAGAAGAAAAATAGGTAGTAACAGGTTTTAACTATCCCAATCCTGATCAAGTTTGGAAGAATCTTTAGCAGAGCCCTCACTGGATGAAAATAAAATTATTTATTTGGCTAGTTCATCAAAGAAAAATCTTAACTTGGCAAAATATCCTTAGAAAAGGCTTCACTGAACCATCCAAATGTTACCTTTGCAACTCTCAAGAGGAGACGATGAATCACCTTCTTAACCTCTGCCCTTTCACCTCCACTGTGTGGGACTGGGTGGCAAAAATATTTAAACATACTGATAGGGACAGACTCAACATCTCCAACACTTTGAGGAACTGGAGGAAAAACTTCTTGGGGAATGAAATTATTAATAGAGCCTGGACCCTGGTTCCAGGCTTTGTTATCTGGAATGTATGGAAAGAACGCAACAGTCGGATCTTCAAGAACAAAGCTAGCAAGCCCCAACACATAATTGACCAAATTTTAAGGCAACTTAAAGACACAGTCAATAGCTTGCTGAAGACTCTACCTAAGGACCCTCCTCTACCCCAAGATGCGAGTATTCTACTATAGTTGCGTCTTCAATCCATAAGCCCATAGGGCATTATCAAGGGAGTAAGCCAAATAAATTCAGATATAAACATTTGGAAGCCTCCTCCTCATGGTTTCTTAAAGGTCAATATAGATGGAGCATCTAAGGGCAACCCAGGGTTAGCTGGTTTTGGAGGTGTTATAAGAGATAAACAGGGGCAATAAAGAAAATCTTTCATGGCCACTTGGGTCAAGGCCACTAATAACATGGTGGAACTCATGGCCCTAGAGGAATGCTTGGAAATATTGGTGAATTCAGATTCACATAATATAATCATTGAAGCAGATTTAGAACTGATTATCATAGTGGCCAAGAAAATTTGCAATGGTACAACACTAGATAAAGTGTCGAAACATTGGAGGCTCTCACAAGTATTTCACTATATTCACTCCCACCTACAAACCTTAAATACTGTAAGCTTTGTCCATGTGAAGAGAAAGGCTAACATGGTAGCAGATCGTTTGGCGAACGAAGGAGTGATTAATAAGGAAAGGGACACCCTGCACGTCTAGGAGCTATTACCCTAAGGCAAACTGTTTGAGGATTTTCTCTGTTAGGCTGCCAAAGATATGGAGTAATGGGAAAGGTGGAGAGTAGAGGAGGAAGACCAAGGATACAACAGTGTGAGGAACAATTCTGGAAGCAATGCAGGTTTGTCTGTTCATTGATCGTTGTATGGATCAATGGCAACACAATGATCAAATGAGGAGATTTTTCATCTCAACGATAAATGGTAATCACTGATTTTGCTGGGTGGAGGTTCAGTAAGCGCAGTGGGAGGGCGATGCACTGGATTGCGGACCCACCTTTTCTCATGGTATAAAATGTAATTATTTTGAGTGTTAGACTTTTCACCTGTTTATATGGTTGGTTCCATTTTTTGTAAAGGGTTTAAGCCATTTCCGCTTTAGTTAGGACATGAGGAACTTTTTGGGTAAACGTAAGGTTTACCTTGTAAAATATGTAATATGATTACTGTGGTTAATATAAAAATTCCTTCTTACTTTACCAAAAAAAAAAAATCCTTTAATAACATACCCTGAAACCTTTAGGTTTATTAAAAACTATGTATTTTATACAAATATCGCATCTCAAATGATGGTGGATCGTAACCTTTCATATAAATGCACCTTTCCCCGATTGTGATATGCGATATGTCATAGACCCGGACCTGAGGCTTATATATATCATATTTCATCGCCCATTTCACATCCGCCCCTCATCACAAGTCCCGCTAATAAGCACTCCCCTCCGCCATTGCGAAATGTGATGCATGATAAGTCCAGACTCGATGCAGTATATACCATATTTTATTACCACTTCGCATCCACCCTCATCGCAAATCCAGTCCGACGTATATACCTCCCATCACTGTGATTTCCGATATCCAATGGAAGCCCAGACCCGACCAAATATATATTACAGTTTACTGCGGTATCACATCCGGCCCTTATCTCATTCCTTGTGATGAGCCTACCCCCACCTAACTCCGATTGTGAAATGCGATATTAGCCCAGATCCGATATCATTATTGGCCCAAGTTAATAAAATTTCAAATCCGCCATATATGGTTTTGCAAAGGATTTCTATGTTAAATCATTTTTACGATTTAAATGAAGAACTAACCCGAAACTCCATTTAACCCCGCTAATCATAGTTTTAACCATAATATAGCCATTTCTGCCAATTTTTATCATTTGTACCCTCCGTACTCCTTCTTCACCCCACCACCATCCGATCTAAAGCCTTCAGATCCAACAACCCTTGGCAATTTCGGGTTAGCTCTCTATATGGGCATTACCCACCTGAAAAGTGGTTTTCCGACTGTCCTCCATTGCTATGTGTCAGGTTCTGGTTATTTCAGGTGACCTCTCCCCAAAACCACTCGTTACTTATAAGCAATTCAAAGAATCCCAAAACCTCCTCTCGCAAAATGACAAATGGTTACTATTCACTATCATGTCATATTTCAAAGGAAAACTGTTTTTCCCATTTAAAAGCCAAAATAACCATTTTGCTTTGTTTTTACCTGTTTTACATAGTGAAGCCTCCATAATGCCTCTGTAGCCATTAAAGCCATTGTTTACCTTCCAATATGCCCCAGACTCCTTTTGATATCCTTTAAAGCTCAATAAAGCCATTGAAGACCTCCTCTGTCACCTTGTTTTTCTTAATGTTTTTTGTGATTTGCAGGGAAGACTGATGTTCCAGGTTTACAAACAAAAAGCCTGCATAACAATTTGAAGACAAATATGAGTGATTTACTGTGAAAACACACAGTGAAAACCTGAAGCGCATAGTAAAGGTAGAAAGGAGCACAGTAAAGGTCACTCAGCCAGGTCAAAGCATATTACACAGAGTTTAAAGCAGTATCAGGTAAAAAGGTTAAATGAAGAAATCTTCCAGCGTGAAGGATACCAACAATCGATTAGCCAAAATGGAAAAATATCATACAAAAAATCCAGCATATCTTGAATAAAGGGAACAACAAGAAAGAGTTCAAACAACTGCTCTTGCCATGAAGATATTTCTTTTCCTAAAAATCTTAATCAGTTTTAGGGATATTTTCCTAGTTTCATTATTGTATAAATAACTCTCTTCTTGAGTTGTAAATGGTTCAAAGTTCATGGTTTATTGCTCACTACTTGTTAAGTCGTGACTGTTCATTCCATTTTGAACCTGGTTGCACCTTTGAAGGAAGCTTCTGTAGACACTTGATGTACTCAGTTTTTCTAGAACCTTAATACAAAACAGAGGATTCTGAATATGGTTTTACACAGTTTTGTGTTATCCTATAAGTTTTTCTAGTTTTCAATCATCATGTTTTTCTTCATATGCTTATGACTTATAGAGATATCTAGGTAGGAACAATTAGAGTTTCAATTGATTCCTATAAGCTCCTAAAGTGATCATCTATTAAGAGATTGGATTAATGCAACTGTCTGTGTAGTTAATCCCCTCTAATCAATAAATCATCAGCATCTTGTGTGAGCTTAAGTATATTGCCTTGAATCTTTTGAACGTAGTTCAGAAGGTTTTCCAACTTATGATCGTTCTGTTTTACACTCTGGAAACTGTGATAATCATATTTTTTTTTGTCTTCTACTCACCACTATTTTTGATCTATATCACTGTGTAATGCTTTATAGCAGCCCTCTACTGAAGTATTAATATAACCCAAAGGATTAATTACTTCAATTCTACATCTGTCTTCATTCATTGGTCTTCCAAAATTAAAACCAAAAACCCCTAAAACAATTATTTTAGATGCTCTAGCATTGGTAGCCTGACCTACTACTATCTCAGAGGTAAAACATGTGGATGGACCTAATCTGGAGGAGTGACTTCGAATCAGACTTGATGGTTGTAATTCCTTCTTCTATTCAATAAAGTATTTGCACCTTTTTCCATATGCTTATCTTGATATGTGACACTTATATGTGTGAATGTATCTGATTCCATTTACTTGTAATCAATATATCTTTTTCTTTGATCGGTTCTTTGTGTTCTCTTGATGTTTATAGGTACTTCTCAAGTGTGTTAAGTACGGGAAGGAGCGACAGGATCGATACAAAGGGGACAGGAGGAAATCAAAAGTACAATTAGGTCCTCTCATTCCCTTTGTCTTATCTATTGTTTATAGAGAAAGGTTAAAGTGCTTTAAATTATTGTTCTAGATATGGATACTTATCTAGGGAATTAGTATTTATCTGTAGATACTGAATTCTCCAAAACAAATTGGCGACTCTGTTGGGGAAGATCATCCTTCCAAGTATCTTATCCACCTCCTAGGACACGCTTGCGTACCCTACTTGTTTTCATTGCTTGTATTTCAGCCTTGTTTGAGTATTATTTGGTCAAAAATTTGAGGTTAGATGACTCTTGAGTGGCTTCTCAGGAATCAGCGTAGGCTTGGTCAGGGGATAGTGCTCTGTAGAGCACCCTTGAGTGAGAGATAGTGCTCTGTAGTGCAGTTAGGATCTCTTTGACCTACGCTGATCCACCTTAAGGAAAATTCCCACCTTTGGATTAAGTTTTTTACCAAATTTCCTCTATTTGATTTCTTGTTGATTGATCAATGAATTTCATGTCTCAAAAAAAAAGTTTTTATCTCCTTTGCTAGCCCTACTTTGATTTGGTTGATTAATGTTTCTTAAAGGGTTTGTTTGTCATTATCGATCCATAGTCAAATTTAGATTATAGTCGATTAATCTTTGTTAGAAAGAAAGTGTCGTAAAAGTCTTCTTTTCCTTCGAAACAAAATTGTAGTAAAGTATTAGTTCTTGTTAAAGATTGATTGATTGTATGTGCATTAGTTTCCTTTTGTTCATATTCACATTGAGGAAATCGAAAAGAAACACATCCATTTTTCATTGAAAAAGTTAGTGTGTGGTCATAGGAATAGTTCAGGGAAATTGCATTAGATCGTGCTCTTTGCTCTTTGATCGAAAGAAATTTGATTGCTCTATCCCTATTAGCTAAGATTTTCATTTTTAAATTGAATTGAAAGAATGCTTATCATATTAGTTTCATTCTAGGAATTGCAAACATACATCAAATGGTGAACCTTGAAAGGAAAATTGTTAAAAAGATAAACTTAAAATTCATCTGAATTAACCTAATGGAGCATTATCACTTAACGAAAAACATTTAGAGGTCTAGGCTACAAACGTGTTCCGACGTCATAAAACATAGCAGCTGTCACTAACTTGTCTGCAATACATTCCAAGTGTGATACTTCATTCCACGTACGTGAGTATATCGTAGCCCGTCCACAAAACTTCGGGTATATAGGGCGGTGTTATATTATGTAAAGTATATGGGAATGCTCTCACTGTGCGGTTTTGCATTAGACAACGCTAATACAGATTGGGCCTCCATGTACTTTCGGGTATATATGGGAGGGAAACACTAGGTTCCTATCCATCCTTAGGTAACTGAGTCATCCGCCTTATACACTGTGATACACCAAACACAGAATTCGGGGAGATTTCCTGCCCATACTTCTCGGTTCGCCGGGAGGTATTCTGTAGTTCACAATTGCTTGGTAAGCCTTTTGCCTAGATTATCCCTTTTTTTTGTTATGTTACTTTGATTAAAATAAAATTAATTAACCGCGGATAACATCCTCCATGCTCGATCCTTAGTTTGTCTTAGGTTGAGACATATGGTGACAAATCCAGAGTCCACCGATCAAGGAATTCATTTTGATGGGAATCCTAGTGCTTTTCCTCCTTTCGGAAATATGGCTACATTGTCCCTTCTGGGATTTACCATTGGCTTGCCAATATGGTTGTTTTCAACCTCCTTGGTTCAAAATGTCATGATTTCTCCGCAATCGAGTACTCCTCCAACTGGACAAAATCAACCTCCATTTGATCCTAAAGTTAACCCTTTTCCTTCTTCCTTGGTTGTTTCTTCCTCCCATTCTCCCTCTTTGCTTGATGAAAGTATTGGTACTAGTAACCAGGTGGCTAAGAAGAAGAAGAAGAAAAAGAAAATTCAGCAAGGGTTCAACCAAGCAACCATTGCTTTGAATGCAACTTCTGATGAGAAATCGTCCAATAAGCCTCACAAAGTTCAATATCCATGGAAATTTTGTACGGTAGACCATCTTCTTTGAAATTGCCCTGATATTCCTCAGATCTTAGAAGAATGGTCTTCCTGTTTGCATCATCCTGTGTCATCAACTTCTGGAGATCATGCTGGTGACACACCATCAACTAGTGGTATTAAAGTTCATGGAAAGAAGGGTAAAGTTAAGTTTCCCTATAGATTATGTGAAGGGAATCAACCCATTCACCTTTGTCCCTATCTAGATGAAGCCAAAAAGGTGTTGGATAACCATCCTACTTCACCGCAGTGACTTCCATCTGGTTATAGGAGACTATCCTTTCCTTCGCTAGTTGATAAAGTGACTGACCCAAATCAACCATCGGTCAAACCCACTCTCTCTGAATCTGAATCCAATGAGTCTACACCTCACCCATCACAGGTTGAGGTAACAGTTTACCCGATTTCACCTTCAGTTAATCGTACCTTTCTCGTAGAGAGTGAGTATGATAC
This sequence comes from Pinus tabuliformis, assembly GCA_031772625.1. Lineage (NCBI taxonomy): Eukaryota > Viridiplantae > Streptophyta > Pinopsida > Pinales > Pinaceae > Pinus > Pinus tabuliformis. Next base: position 194,580,691 of record CM062807.1, on the reverse strand, counting down.
CACTTAGGTTCTTTTTGTTTCTTCAGATTCCAATGACCTTGGGGGCAATCCACCTATTCCATCAAGATAGGAGGAAAATTCTCCCGCTCTCGTAGCTCAAGGGGTTAATTCTCCCTTTTTTCGGTACCCCCTCCAAGTAGTCTGGTCACTTCCTTTCATTGGAATCGACCGACAGGATTTTGTCTTCCTTCTTATGTGCCTTTCCAAATCATAGTACAGGTTTGTAATATGATTGTATCTGGCATTATTATAGATGAAGGTGCATCTGTGAGTATCCTTTCCTCCACTGCTTGGCAAGCGCTCGGTTCGCTGCCACTTGTCCCTGTTACCCAAAACCTGTTGTCTTTTAATAGAGGAACCAGTCAACCATTAGGGATCCTTCTTTAGTTGCCTATTACTTTTGGAGGAAAAATCGTTTATCTGAATGTGATGGTAGTCACAGGCCCTTTAGATTACAATTTACTTGTGCGTGACTATGTTTATGACATGGGAGCTATTGTTTCAACACTTTTTCGAGTGATTTGTTTCCTGCATGAAGGAAAAATTGTCGCCGTTGACCAGCTTTCATTTCCTAGTCCAAATATGGCTTCCAGTCAACCATCTTCGTTTGGTAAAAAATTGCAGGCGTTGTGCGTAGATACACCGCACTGCGCTTTTGAGGCAGGCACTATGCATAGGAGAACTATGCTACACTTTGGTGCTGTGCGTAGGACAGAGTGCCCGAAAATCACCCAAATTTTCCAAAATTTCAAAATTCTTGCTTTCAAAATTGGTGAAATTTCTTTCTAAGGCTGAGGAACAAGTAAGTACATCATTTCCCTTGATTTTTGCTTTCTCATTTGCATTCCATGTTGATAATATCTCAAGCTAGGATTTGTAGCAAAAGTGCCATGGGAAATGCTAGGGTAGAAATGGTCATCACAATTTTTTATCTCCTAAACATGTAAATTGATTTTCTACACCTGCAAACATGTATGATGAGTCATCTTGACCAGTCCATCCACCTCCAAATCAAGTTTAAACACTAGAAAAACAAAACCCTAGCTCATTCCTAGAGTTATTTTGGCAAAATCACATCATAAACCTTCTTGGTCTCACTTACTAGCAGCCACATTTTTTCACCATCTTCTTCACTCATTTCCATCAGTTTCTCAAGGCCATCTCATCTTTCACAGAACACCTCTCATCATTTTGTCAAAATCACTCATATATCACTTCATTTTCATACTCATCTCACATCTATTTCACTTCCTGTTGCTAGGATTTTGTGTCATCATGGAGATTGATTCTTCACCGGAGAGAAATAAACAACACAAAGGAGGGCAGATTCTCAGATATGAACCATCAAATTGCAATCATATCAACTCCTATCCTTTCATCAAACAATGCTTTGAAGATGTTCACTGTTTAGAATTTTGCAAAAGAGTAAGTGAAGTAGGGTTTTATGAACAACTGACAGATGTGGTGGCTACATACTTGAAAGGAGAGACTGTTGTCATTTTTGGTATTGAGTTTAGCTTCTCAATGGCCTCCATCTCACTAGCAATTGGTTTACCAGACAATGGCAAATACTAGTTCAAAGGAATGAATCTAGATCTTGAAAACTACAAGCGCTTCTTAAAGACTCCATACAAAGACACATACTCACTTTATGCCTTTCAAATATTTGCTTGAGAAGTATGCTCCTTTAATGAAGACCATCATGAGGTTCTTTACCTGTGAAGGTAGATTCTCAAGGTTGTATGCATATCACATTCGCCTCTTGATGCACTTCACATCTCAAAAGCCACTCAACATGTGCAATTACTTATTTAGGAGTATTTCAAAAATGTCTAAGAAGATACAGTTGAAGGAAAAAGAGCACTCCCCAAGCCTGTTCCATCATATTACCATCAAAACCATTGTCCTTCATTAGTTGGTAGAGAGGGGTATGGCTTGGGAAGCCTTCTTAGAAACAACTCTAAAATGGCATGAGGAAAATGTAGCGTCTCAGTCCACAAGCGCACCAAAACAAAAAACAGAGATGGTGTCATCTAGCAAACCAACAGAGAAGATTCAGCTACCTAGGCCAGAGGTCACCAAAGTGTATAAGAAAGGGCATAGGCTTGTTTTTTCTTCTCACAAAGAGAAAGGGGCCAAACCTTCATCATCAGCAAAGCATGCATCAACAACAAAGGGTAAGAAGATAGTTGAGCATGAATTAGAGATCATTGATCTAAAAGAAGAAGATGAGTTTTCAATCATGAAGTAGACCATTAGGGACAAGGACTACCAAATCAAGGAGCTGGAAATAAACATGGAAAGAGCCAAGTTCATTATATCATTTCTTGAACAAGAAAACAACCAACTCAAGGCAAAAGAGTTGATCTTAGAAAAGGAAGAAACCAAGTTATTGCAACAGGTTGGAAAAGGTAAGGAGATCATAGAATCAAGTAAGCTTGAAGGGTCAAAAGGTACATGAAAGAGGAAAAGAGCAAGAACCAAAGGTCTCAAGGAAGCTTTGCAAGAGGAACAAAAACAAATATTGCTCAATGAAGACCTTGACCTAGAAGAGAGAATTGCCCTTGAGGTACATCAAGCTAAAGAATATTGGCTCAACAGGGTGAATGAACATTTGGAAAAGCTCCTGGAGAAGGAAAATAGAGATAATCAAATGCTTAGACACCTGGCACATCGTTATCAAGCTCAAAACATGATCTCCAATGTCAAAGTGAAACAGCTCAAAAACAAGCTCGAGGAGACCAAAAAAGAGAAAAAGTATGAGGGAAACTTGGAGATGCTTGCTAAAGAATACATGAAGCTTTAAAAAACTCATTTTTACACCTTCCATCCAATTTTGAGCCAATTCTGAGCATTTTGAGTTTTTTGAGAATTTTTGGTCTAAGTTCAGAAAATTGGCCTTTCCAGAAGTGCAGCGCCTTGGCGCTATGATTTTTCCTGAGTGATCCATTTGAAGAAAATTTTATATTTTTAGAAAGGTATTTGCATCCTCTAAAAACACATTTGCCTATATTTTGCAGAGGTGGCTTAGTTTGGGAGAAAAAAGGCAAAATAGTGGCAAAAAACTAGCATTCTGGACCATTTTTTTATAGGCGTTGTGCTTTTAAAGTGACCTTGGGAGAATGGAGTTTTGAAGGTCTTCCCCTGCTCCAAATTCATAAATTCAAACTGTTTTGGAAACTAGACTTGAAGGGATAGTTGAAGATTCTCTTAGATTTGCATTTTTACCCCTGGAAGGCACCTAAAAATTAGATCAAAGTTGGCGCTGTGCTTCTACATTTTCTGTGTTTTCAAATGTAAAATTTCACTGTGTAAAATTAAAAGTTTTTAGTCAGACTTGGTCAAAGTCAAGATTCTATTTGTAATGACATAAGTTACGAGGCTAGGTAATGTAGGCATGACTAAATTCATATCATAGGTTTTTTTTTATGTTCATTAGGCCTCATAAGAGAAGAAAACTCCTAATCAAACTCTTCATGAGGTGTTTGAGTTACACCTTCTCACTCTCACCTATTGGTTGAGAGAATCTTGGAGTCAGTTCCTCCACCAAGGAAATCGACTCTTCAAGGTGGGAAAGAGGTCTAGGAGAGTCTATAAATACTATTTCACTTCAAGAGAAGAGGGTTGAACGTTTTGTGAAGGAAGGCTTGCATTGTAATTATCTTTCAGCTAATACAGATACAGGTTGCAGCTATTTTCAAGGAACTCTAGCCTAGTGAGTTCATGGTGTTTTTGCTTCACTCTTTTTGTTTTTTCATGGTCTAAACATCTTTACATACATTATATTTCTTCTCTTTATAAATGCCTTGTGATAAAATACTCAGAATTCTTGTTCTTTCAAGCTCTGTTATCTAGGTTTTCATGGTTATATGTTTTGTCTTCTTAAGCTAATGAAATCATTTTTTAATGCTCATTAGTTTCTTCCATTTTATATCCTCTATATTGCACTAACACATACTCCAATTACACCATGGCTTCTAACATCTAGCTCCTTCTTATGCTTGCTCCTATATTCCCACAGCCTAGACCTACTTGTGGCCCCAAACCCTAAGTTCAACAAACCCTTTAAAAACCAATTTTTCACAAACAAATATATATATATATATATATATATATATATATATATATATATATATATATATATATATAGCTTAAGATTCATTTTATTTAAAGTCATATCATTGAATAGAAACTTAGAGAGATCCCTCTCATGCTCAATAGGGCTAGCTACTGAGTTGAAGTGGTTTGAGGTTACCCTTGTCGATTTCCTTTTCAGCCTAGGAGATTGTAAGGACTAACATTTTTGGCACAGTTTCTAGGGAACAATTATTAAATTATCCTCGGTAAAAATATTAAGAGCTTTAAAGAACTGGTTTTGTACCTTTCAGTTTCCAGTATTCGAAAATAGGCTGAATTCATAAATCTCATCAGTTTAGGGTGTATACATTCTGGGTTCCAAAATGCATACCAGGTCAAATCCTGACCCAAATCCACCCTTTATTGTTGAAGACCCTAAAAGACTGCTTAGAAAACATAGACTACCTATCACTAAAAGTGCAGTTCAAAAAATTAAAAGAACAACTTCTCTGCCTAAAAACCTATTTGCCTTTGAGCAAATTCCATTCGAAGAGTAGATAGAATTATCACTTACTAGGTCTAAGTCTGATTCTTGCATCTCTGATACAAAACTAGAACCTTTAAAGGTTGAAATTCACTCTCTTTCTTCAGAATCTTTGTCTGCTAACACAGATCATGAACTGTGGTTACACTTTGATAAGCTTCAAAGCCTTGCTGACCAACTCCAAATCACAACCAGAAAAGCTTTTGTTCAATACCAACTTGAATACTTAGCCACAACTTCATCCTCTTTTACACCTCCAAGCTCATCTACCACATCTCCTAAAACTTCAGTTTCATCATCTTTCTTGCCTCCTACGTTCGTTCCATCCTTTCCTCTACAAACCATTGTGACACCTTCACTTCCTCCAATAGTCATGGCAAGATTTGCGCCTCTTTTACTGCCTGCTCAACTTACTACTTTGCCTTAGAACTATGGTCAAAGACTTCCTTTATTTGATGGAAGTGCAGAAATTACAGCTCAGCAGCATGTTGACAAGTTAATATATTTCATTGACTTAGAAGAAATTGATGAGGAGAATGCTAAAAGGAGGATTATCACTCAGAGTTTCTTAGGAGATGTTAAAAAATGGTTTCGAAGTCTGGCTACAAATTCCATTAACAGTTCTCAAAGACTGATTGAATTTTTTCTAGCTCATTGGCAAGAGAAGAAAAATCCATTACAGATATTGGTTGAATATAATTCAATGAAAAGGAGCCCTAATGAAACAGTTCAAGAATTCACATCAAGATTTAATATAGTGTACAATTCTATACCTGATGATATGAAACCTCCTCCTGGTTTGGCTCTTCTTCATTATCATGATGCTTTCGATCTAGAGATGGCTTATCAGCTCAGAGAAAGAGACCCAACTACTCTTGAAGAAATCTACTCATTAAGAATTGAAAATCAAAGCCAGAGAAGGTGGAAAAGGGAGTTGTTTTTAAAGAAGAACCTGCATCATATTCTGATGCAAAGGTTGACAAACCTGATAAAAAATATGGAAAGGATGATGGATAAAATATCTGTAACTGATCGACAAGATAAACCATCAGTCAGGAATCCTAACTTTCGCGGACAGTAGCAATAGCAATTCATAAATCGACAAAGAGAGTAGCGAAATCAAGATCCTCAAGGTCAAGTGAAGACTCCATTTCAACAAAATTTTACTGAAAGTGAGGAAGAAGATGAAGAGGAGATGGTAGAAGCAAATCAATTCTTTCAAGAAGATGAACTACCTACTTTCCTAACTGAAGAAGATCAGTTTTCTGAAGACTCTTTTATACCAGATAACCAACAATTTGTGCTTGCAAGCAAAGATATGTGGGCTGATAGGACTGAAGAGTACCAAAGAGGATATCAGAATGCCCTCAGTCATCTCCAAAAGCAGTACAATTTGAGAAACAGAAATGTGCTTGTTACTATAATTCAGAAAAGACAAAATTTGCAAAAGGACACACCAAGAAAAGAATCCCCTCCTATAGGCCAGAATAAAGACAAAGCTATTGTCACACAGAATCGGGATAGAACTAATGAAGCTTCCACTAGCAATGTGAGGAAGGACAAAGAAATGCAAACTGAAATCCAAAAGAAGGAAACTCAAGCTAAAGGCCAAACAGAAAGGAAGGACATCGCTTCAAAAGAGGTAGATAAGCAATCTAATCTTTTTAGTTTGGAAAATGAAATTTCTAAATTAAAGATAGCCATTCCCCTCACTGAATTGGTAAGGAATGACAAATACAAATTCTAGATTGCAAAAATGCTTAGGGTTGATCAGATGTTTGATACAGTCAATGTAGCTGATGATGAGTCAGCCATCCTTTTTGTTCCAGCCTTAGAAGGAGCTCCTAAAGATAGTGAAATTCCTCCTTTTTATCTGAGTCTTAAACTTCATGACCTTATCCTTCATAATGCTATGCTAGATTCTAGTGCCTCTCATAATTTGATGCCTAAAGCCCTCATGGATAAACTAGGACTGAGCATCACCCGACCTTACCATGATCTTTATTCTTTTGATTCTAGAAGAGTGAAATGCCTTGGCCTTATTAAAGACTTGGTAGTGTCCTTAGATCAAATCCCAGCCAAAAATGTACTTATGGATGTTGTAGTGGCTGATATTCCCCCTAGGTTTGGCATGTTACTTTCAAGATCTTAGGGAGCAAAATTAAAGGGCACTCTACAGCTTGAATTTTCATATGTCACTATCCCTGTTTTTGGACAGCTCCAAAAATTTTATAGAGAAAAGAAGATGAAATTTATGATCAGTAGTAAAGACAAGCCAGACAATCATCCTATACATGTTGTTCATATTGATCTTGACTTTTTCATTCTGTTTAGTGATATCGATTCTATTGATGAAGAAAGTCAGTTAGTAGAAATTTCAGAAGTTCCTAAACTAATGGGTAGTATACATGAAACTATCACAATAGAAAGTAGAGAGGTCGGTGAGAAACCTAGACAGCCTACAAATGCTATTGAGGCGATTCAAATAATAGTGTAGAAAATAGAAAGTTCTGAGCCAGCCATTCAAGATCCTAAAAATCAAGAAATTCAGATTTAAGAAATTCTTTTTCCAGAAGAAGAAAATGGTCTTTGGACCATGGAGTTTGATGGTGCATCAGGAAGAGAAGGAGCAGGAATTGGTGTTTGGATACTTGGGCCATTACATCAGCCAAACAAAATCCCTCCAAATGTGAGAATGAGTTCTTACAAGCTAGCATTTGAATGTTCGAATAATGAGGTGGAATATGAGGTATTGATTGTTGGCATCAAAATTCTGAAGAAGTTGGGAGCAAAAAAGATTTCTATTTATGGCGACTCTGAGTTAGTGATCAAGCAAGTCAAAGGGGAATACCAGGCCAAACACCCAAGAATGAGAGCTTATTGTAATGTTGTACTTGATATTCTCAAAACTTTTCCAGAATATACATTATCTCTTATTCCTAGAACTTAAAATCTCATAGCCAATTCACTTGCCACTGCAGCCAGTATGGTGAAAATTCCTTTTCATTCTGATCATAAATACTCCATCCATGTTAAGCATCACCAAGCTGTCCCAAATAACATGAGGTTTTGGCAATTATTTGGTGATGATAAGAAAATAAAGAGTTTTTGGCAGTTGGAAGGAGAATTTTAGAATTCTCACATTGATGATGTATACAATCTTGATGATTCCCACACTCATTCAGCTAACACTGAAGTATTACAGCTCAAGGACAACAATATTCCAAGAGGCTTAGTGCCTTTGGAAGACTTATTTGACAAGGATGATATCACCAAGAAGCCCACCATGGTTCCTACTGAAAAAGGAGTAGAAGATGTTAACATTGGCACAACTGAGAATCCTAAATTGGTCAAACTCCAAGTTGCTGCCATCAATTGAAAAAGAGGTAAATAGACTTTATAAGTCTAGAATAATTGTTCCCATTCAGTTTTCTGAATGGATGTCTAATCTAGTACCTGTGAGAAAAAAGACCGGGGAAATTTGTCAATGCATTGATTTCAGAAATATCAATAAGGTGTCCCTGAAAGACAACTATCCCCTGCCTAAGATGAACCACATACTTCAGAAGGTGGTTGGATCTTCTAGAATGTCATTGCTTGATGGATACTCATGGTACAATCAAATTCTGGTACACAAAGATGATTATCTCAAGACAGCCTTCACAATGCCATGGGGTACATTCATGTATGCCAAGATGCATTTTGGGTTGAAGAATGAAGGAGCTACCTTTCAACACGCTATGGATATAGCATTTGCAAATGAAAAATATATATTTCTGGTTATTTATCTTGATGATCTAATAGTATTTTCAAAATCTGATGAAGATCATTTGCATCACTTGTGGATTGGTTTTCAGAAATGCAGAAAATTTAGCATCTCACTTAACCCAAAGAAGAGCTTGTTCGCCATGGAAGAAGGTAAGCTACTAGGACACATCATCTATAAATATGGCATCCACATTGATCCTGCCAGAGCGGAGGCTATTCAACAACTAGACTTCCCTAGGAATAAGAAAGAGATTCAGTCCTTCAATGGGAAAATTAATTTTTTGAGGAGATTTATTCCTAATCTAGCTGAGCACTTGAAAGAAATGACAAATATGTTGAAGAAGGACAGTGAGGTAAAGTGGAATTTAGAGGCTAAGAAATCATTTCATGTGGTAAAGTTTGCATTATCTACTACTCCTATTCTAATTAGCCCAGATTATACCTCAGATTTCATCATTTTTTCTTTTGCTTCTGAGCAGACATTAACAGTAGTCCTAATACAGAAAAAAGATCAAAAAAATGATCTGCTTATAGCATTCTTCAGTCACACTATAAGAGATGCAGCATTGAAATACAATATTATTGAAAAATAGGCATTGGCATTGGTAAAGGCCCTCAAATATTTCAGAGTTTATATTCTACATTCACATACTATTGCTTATGTCCCTACTGCAGTGGTAAAAGAAATTCTTGTACAAACAGACCCAAAAGGCAAAAGAGCAAAATGGTTTGCAACAATGTTAGAATATGGCTTGGAGATAAAACCTACAAAGCTCATCAAAGGACAAGGGTTAGCTAAGCTTATGGAAGAATCAAATTTACATGCACTGGATATTAATTTGATGGCTGCACTATCAGAAGAATCAGAAGAAAAGGACCCTTTCATGCAAGTGTATGATATGTTCATGTCTTCTCCTTGGTACGCCGACATTGTCTATGTCTTGCAGCACTTGAATCCTCCTCCAGAATTTCCTAAAGGTAAAGTTAGATCACTAAAACTCAAAGGTTCAAAATATTGTATTATGGATGGTGTTTTATTTTGGAAAGATCCTGGAGGTGTGTTGCTGAATTTTTTAATAGAGAATGTAAATAAAGATGTAATGAATGATTTTCATAAGGGAGATTGTGGAGGTCATCATTTTTGGAAAAATACTGCAAAAAAGATCTTAAGGGCCAGTTTCTATTGGCCCACCCTCTTTTCTGATATATACAAAGTAGTCATGAGTTGCCATGAGTGTCAGATTTTCAAGGAAAGAGGAAACTTCTGCCATTACCACTACAACCAATTTTGATTTCAGCTCCTTTCTAGCAGTGGGGCCTTGATTTCATTGGTGAAATCCATCCATCATCTTCAGCACAACACAAATGGATATTAACAGCCACCAACTACTTTACAAAGTGGATTGAAGCTATCCCAACTAGGAAAGCTACTGATTCTGTCATCATTCAATTTCTGGAGTCTAATATCTTGTCTAGATTTGGTTGCCCATAGAAAATAATAACAGACAATGTTGTTGCTTTCAAATAAAAAAGAATGGTGGATTTCTGTGCCAAATATCATATTGTGCTAGGACATTCCACTGCATATCATCCACAAGGGAACAACCTGGCTGAATCTTCCAACAAATCTCTAGTCAACATCATCAAGAAGGTCCTGGAGGCAAACAAGAAGAATTGGCATAAAAAACTCATCAATGCTTTGTGGGCAGATAGGGTCAACACCAAAAAGTCAATAGGTATGTCTCCTTTTGAGCTAGTATATGGAGTTGACACAGTATTTCCTTCATCTCTTGTTGTCCCAGTAATGAAAATCCTACAAGAATTGGATAGTGAAACTAATGACATACAAAGGAGAATAAACCAGATGATTCATTTACAGCAGACAAGAGAGGAAGTTTTTCAGAACACATCCAAACTCCAAGAGAAAATCAAAAAGATTTATGATCGCAAAACCAAGGAGGACAATTTCAATTTGGGAGATGTAGTCCTTTGGTGGGATGCTAGAAATTAAGAAAAAGGAAAACATGGTAAGTTGAGAACTTATGGAAGGGACCATACAAAATTTATGCATTCAGAGGAAAGAATGCTTTCTTGTTGGAAGAGATGGATGGAAGAGACCATTCAAGAGGGGTGACCAATGGTAGGCTTCCCAAGCACTACTATGTCTAAAATCCAGAAAAATCATCATCATTGTACATACTGGTGTGTATTTTACTTCTAGGATTTTAGATAACTGTCATTATAGTTTGAAGCCTGAAGCGAAGGCCCTAAGGCTCTTTTAGTCAGTATTGTTTTCATTTTTTCTTAGTGCTTTTGTCAATCAAAAAATTAGTTTTTATGCATGTTGACTCCATTGCCCAATGAATAAGGCTACTTGGTCTACGGTGTTCTTGACACCTCCAATGAGTTGCCACCCCTAGCTAGAGCCAATGTTAGTGTCAGTCTTGTTAGGCTGTCACCTGGATCAAAAAAATTCTTTTACCATGATCTTTTCAAGCTTCTATCATCAAATTTTTCTGCTACTAGGTTTACATAGAAAATTTGGTCATTGCAGGGTCAGTCTGAGATAGAGTCATTGTCTGAAATTTTCACTCATGCTGGTTTCTTGTCATATACCATGAAAATTGGTCAAGTCATCATCATCATTCCATTAGGTCTTAAGTCATCCATTAGGTCATAAGGGTCCTCAAGGTCCACAATTTCCATAAAAAAAGTCAGAAATAAGTCAAACTTGACAAAGAAAATAGTTCAAGAGTTGAAACATGATTCATTCATGTTTTCATTACATCAAACGTTTTAGATGAAGAAAGAACCAGCACTCAGGAGATGCAAAAAGCACATTTGCAAAGGCAAGGTAAAAGCTGCCTTCAGAAAAGTGAAATCAGTTCACAAAAGAAGATTAGTTTCTTTTCTCTTTTTGAAAAAGTGAAGAAACTACCCCTATATAAAATCAAAATGACTCAATACATTTTCATTCATCTCTAATTCACTCTTCATCATCGAGCTCACTCTCTTAAAAAAGAAAAAAATCCATTTCCCTAGGAGAATTTGGTCAAAAATTGCAGGCGTTGTGCGTAGATACACTGCACTACGCTTTTGAGGCAGGCGTTACACGTAGGAGAATTGCATTGTGCTTTGGCACTGTGCGTAGAAGAACTGCGCTGCGCACAGGATAGAGTGCCTGAAAATCACCCAAATTTTCCAAAATTTCAAAATTCTTGCCTTCAAACTTGGTGAAATTGCTTTCTAAGGCTAAGGAACAAGTAAGTACATCATTTCCCTTGATTTTTGCGTTCCCATTTGCATTCCATGTCGATAATATCTCAAGCTAGGGTTTGTAGCAAAAGTGCCATGGGAAATGCTAGGCTAGAAATGGTCATCACAATTTTTTATCTCCTAAACATGTAAATTGACTTTCTACATCTGCACACATGTATGATGAGTCATCTTCACCAGTCCATCCACCTCCAAATCAAGTTTAAACACTAAAAAAACAAAACCTTAGCTCATTCCTAGAGTTATTTTGGAAAAATCACATCATAAACCTTCTTGGTCTCACTGACTAGCAGCCACATTTGTTGACCATCTTCCTCACTCATTTCCATCAATTTCTCAAAGCCATCTCATCTTTCACAAAACCCCTCTCATCATTTTGTCAAAATCCCTCATATATCACTTCATTTTCATACTCACCTCACATCTATTTCACTTCCTGCTGCTAGGATTTTGTGTCATCATGGAGATTGATTCTTCTCCAGAGAGAAAAAGAAAACACAAAGGAGGGAGGATTCTCAGATACAAACCATTAGATTGCAATCATATCAACTCCTATCCTTTCATCAAACAATGCTTTGAAGATGTTCACTGTTTGGAATTTTTCAAAAGAGTAAGTGAAGCAGGGTTTTATAAGCAGCTGACAGATTGGGTGGCTACAAACCTAAAAGGAGAGACTATTTTCATTGCTGGAATTGAGTTTAGCTTCTCAATGGCCTCCATATCAATAGCAATTGGCTTACCAGACAATGGTGAATATTGGTTCAAAGGAATGAATCTAGATCTTGAAAACTACAAGCCCTTCTTAAAGACTCCATACAAAGACACACATACTCACTTTATGCCTTTCAGATATTTTCTTGGGAAATATTCTCCTTTAATGAAGACCATCATGAGGTTCTTTACCTATGAAGGTAGATTCTCAAGGTTGTATGCATATCACATTTGCCTCTTGATGCACTTCACATCTCAACAGCCACTCAACATGTGCAATTAATTATTCAGGAGTATTTCAAAAATGTCTGAGAAGATACAGTTGAAGGAAAAAGAGCACTCTCCAAGCCTATTCCATCATAATCTCATGAAAACCATTGTCCTTCATCAGTTGGTAGAGAGGGGTTTGGCTTGGGAAGCCTTATTAGAAACAGCTCTGAAATGGCATGAGGAAAATGCAGCATCTCAGTCCACAAGTGCACCAAAACAAAAAACAGAGATGGGGTCATCTAGCAAACTAGCAGAGAAGATTCAACTACCTAAGCTAGAGGTCACCAAAGTGTATAAGAAAGGGCATAGGCTTGTGTTTTCTTCTCACAAAGAGAAAGGGGCCACGCCTTCTTCATCGGCAAAGCAGGCATCAACAACAAAGGGTAAGCAGAAATTTGAGCATGAATTAGAGATCATTGATCTCGGAGAAGAAGATGAGATTTCAATCATGAAGTAGACCATCAGGGACAAGGACTACCAAATCAAGGAGATGGAACTAAACATGAAAAGAGCCAAGTTCATTATATCATTCCTTGAACAAGAAAACAACCAACTCAAGGAAAACGAGTTGATATTAGAAAAGGAAAAAACCAAGTTATTGCAGAAGGTTGGAAAAGGTAAGGAGATCATAGAATCAAGCGATCCTGAAGGATCAAAAGGTACAAGAAAGAGGAAAATACCAAGAACCAGAGGTCTCAAGGAAGCTTTGCAAGAGGAACAAAAACAAATATTTCTTAATGAAGACCTTGACCTAGAAGAGAGAATTGCCCTTGAGGTACATCAAGATAAATAATATTGGCTCAACAGGGTGAATGAACATTTGGAAAATCTCCTGGAGAAGGAAAATAGAGATAATCAAATGCTCAGACACATGGCACATCATTATCAAGCTCAAAACATGATCGCCAATGTCAAAGTGAAACAACTCAAAAACAAGCTCAAGGAGACCAAAAAAGAGCAAAAGGATGAGGGAAACTTGGAGATGCTTGTTGAAGCATCCATGAAGCTTTAAAAAACTCATTTTTACACCTTCCCTCCAATTTTGAGCCAATTCTGAGCATTTTGAGTTTTTTGAGAATTTTTGGTCTAAGTTCAGAAAATTGGCCTTTTCAGAAGCACAACGCCTTGGCGTTGCACTTTTTCCTCAGGCATCCATTTGAAGAAATGTTTATATTTTTGGAAATTTCTTGGCATCCTCCAAAAACCTATTTTCCCAAATTCTTCAGAGGTGGCTTAGTTTGGGAGAAAAAGGCAAAATAGTGGCAAAAAACTAGCATTTTGGACCATTTTTTGACAGGCACTGCGCTTCTGGAGTGACCTTGGGAAAATGGATTTTTGAAGGTCTTCCCTTGCTCCAAATTCAAAAATTCAAACTGTTATGGAAACTATACTTGAAGGGCTAGTTGACCATTCTACCAAATTTTCATTTTGACCCCTGGAAGGCACCTGAAAAGTAGCTCAAAGTTGGCGCTGCGCTTCTGCATTTTTTGTGTTTTCAAATGTAAAATTTCACTATGTAAAATTTCTAGTTTTTAGTCAGACTTGGTCAAAGTCAAGATTCTCTTTGTAATGGCACAAGTTACGAGGCTAGGTGATGTAGGCATGAATAAATGCATATCATAGGTTTTTTTTTATGTTCATTATGCCTCATAAAAGAAGAAAACTCCTAATCAAACTCTTCATGAGGTGTTTGAGTTACACCTTCTCACTCTCACCTGTTGGTTGAGAGAATCTTGGAGTCAGTACCTCCACCAAGGAATTTGACTCCTCAAGGTGGGAAAGAGGCCTAGGAGAGTCTATAAATACTATTTCACCTCAGGAGAAGAGGGTTGAACTTTTTGTGAAGGAAGGCTTGCATTGTAATCATCTTTCAGCTAATACAGATACAGGTTGCAGCTATTTTCAAGGAACTCTAGCCTAGTGAGTTCATGGTGTTTTTGCTTCACTCTTTTTGTTTTATCATGGTCTAAACATCTTTACATACATTATATTTCTTCTCTTTATGAATACCTTGTGATAAAATACTCAGAATTCTTGTTTTTTCAAGCTTTGTTATCTAGGTTTTCATGGTTATATGTTTTGTCTTCTTAAGCTAATGAAATCATTTTTTAATGCTCATTAGTTTCTTCCATTCTATATCCTCTATACTACACTGACAAATACTCCAATTACACCATGGCTTCTGACATCTAGCTCCTTCTTATGCTTGCTCCTATATTCCCACAGCCTAGACCTACTTGTGGCCCCAAACCCTAAGTTCAACAAACCTTTTAAAAACCAATTTTGTACAAACATATATATATCTATATCTATATATATATATATATATATATATATATATATATATATATATATATATATATATATATATATATATATATATATATCTAGCCTAAGATTCATTTGCTTTAAAGTCATATCATTGAATAGAGACTTAGAGAGATCCCTCTCATGCTCAGTAGGGCTAGCTACTGAGCTGAAGTGGTTTGAGGTTACCCTTGTCGATTTCCTTTTCAGCCTAGGAGATTGTAAGGACTAACAGATCCCTTCCAGAGCATTGTTCTCCCATCAGATGAGAACCTCTTGGAAGTCATGACCTCGTATGGGTCGTGATCAAGGAATATGAGGACAATTCCTTGTCTTGTGTCAAACTCGTTAAAAAATGAAACAAGGAATATGAGGATAGTTCCTTGTCTTGTGTCAACCTCGTTAAAAAATGAAACAAGGAATATGAGGACAATTCCTTGTCTTGTGTTAACCTCGTTAAAAAATGAAACAAGGAATATGAGGACAATTCCTTGTCTTGTGTTAACCTTTTTAAAAAATGAAACAAGAAATATGAGGACAGTTCCTTGTCTTGTGTCAACCTCATTAAAAAATGAAACAAGGAATATGAGGACAGTTACTTGTCTTGTGTCAACCTCGTTAAAAAATTTAACAAGGAATATGAGGACAGTTCCTTGTCTTGTGTCAACCTCGTTAAAAAATGAAACAAGGAATATGAGGACAGTTCCTTGTCTTGTGTCAACCTCGTTAAAAAATGAAACAAGGAATATGAGGATAGTTCCTTGTCTTGTGTCAACCTCGTTAACAAATGAAACCAGGGATATGAGGATATTTCCTTGTCTTGTGTCAACCTTGTTAAAAAATGAAACCAAGGATATGAGGATAGTTCCTACTCTTGTGTCAACCTCGTTAAAAAATGAAACAAGGTGTATGAGCATAGTTCCTTATCTTGTGTCAAGCTCGCTAAAAAAAGAAACAAGGAATTTGAGAAGAGTTCCTTGTCTTGTGTCAAGCTCATTAAAAAATTAAACAAGGTACCCTGGAGAAAAGTTCCAAGTCGAGTCTTTGATTAGATCTCATAAAATATGAGTCAAGTCTTTCACTTGATCTCGTAAAAAACACCTTCATTCCATCCACCTGATAGCCACGAGTAGTCTACTTAGGTGAATGTAATGAAGCTTGGGGGGAATGCACCTAGTGGTAAAGCTAAGTTTCCCTGTAGGTTATGTGAAGGGAATCACCCCATTCACCTTTGTCCCTATCTGGACGAAGCCAGAAAGGTGTTGGATAGCCATCCTGCTTCACCGTAGCGACTTCCATCTAGTTACAAGAGACTCTCCCTTTCATCATGCTCGCGGCATGTAAACCAATTCCAAGCATTGTTTTCCATTTCAAGCTTGTGTAAACATGAAACTGAATCCAAGTATAGTTTTTCATTTCAAGCTTGTGTAAACATGGAACTGAATCCAAGACACCACTCATTCCTCAAAGTGGAGTTCGCTTTAAGCTATTTTTAGACTCTCAAAATATGAAAATATTGTCGAGTGCTTGTCCTTTTTAGCTCATTGGGTGAGATTGAGTGAAATTTGCATAGGATTTTGGGAATATATCTTGGTTCTAAATCATTCTAGAAGGATCCCATCTCTTATCCCCTCCTATGAGCTCGAAATTGGATAGGCTAAGGATCCATTAACCTCCTATCCTCTCATCCCTTCCTCCATGGAAACTAATTCTAAGTATGGAAGGCCATTCAATACCCCCATTTATGACATAACCTCCTTCATCCTCCTATAAATTGAACACTCATCTAAGTGATGAGGGGCTGGAATTTGATGAATTGTAAGGAGATAATGTTAGTTTGAGAATTGAGACTATTGTAAGTGTTGTTATGCTGTTGGAATGTCATGCTTATTATGTGATGTGGATGGAACCAAAGCTGGAGGAGTGACTTTGAATTAGACTTGACGGTTGTAATTCCTTCTTCTATTTCAATAAAGTATTTGAACCTTTTTCCCATATGCTCATCTTGTTATATGATGCTTATATGTGTGAATGTATCTTATTCCATTTACTTGTATTCAATAGATCTTTTTCTTTGATTGGTTATTTGTCTTCTGTTGATGTTCACATGTACTTCTCAAGTGTGTTAAGTACAGGAAGTAGTGACGGGATTGATACAAAGGAGACAAGAGGAAAGCGGAACTACAAGTAGGTCTTCTCATCTTCTTTATCTTATCTATTGCTTATAGGAAAAGGCTAAAGTGCTTTAAACTATTGTTATAGATATGGCTACTTATCTAGGGAATTAGTATTTATCCATAGATACCAAATTCTCCAAAACAATGAGTTGGTATGGAGAGTATCCAGTAGTATTCCTCCAAGTCATGTTATAGGCCCACAAGGCCTCTGGCAGTCTAGCAGCCTAGTATCGTTGGTGTGTTGAGACTGTCTTGGTGAGAATCACTTCAATGACCTTATTGGTGCTTTCCACCTTCCCGTTCGCCTGCGAGTGATACGAGGAAGTGATTTTGTGCATAATATGATGGTTTCTGAGAGTGGCAGTAATCTTGTGTCCTATGAATTTCCCTCCCCCATTTGTGATCACTTATGACAGTAAAACATACCATACAAATAGACCAAAAAGAAAGTTAATCATAGCTTCCTTTGTGGCTCTTGGGAAATCTATTGTTTCCACCCATTTCATCACATAATCCATGGCAACTAGTATGTAGGCCTTCTGATTAGATGGTGGATGGAATGGGCCAACAAAGTCCAATGCCCATCTCTCGAAGGGTTCTATGACTAGTTGGGGTTGTAGAGGCATTTCATCAGATTGGCCAGGCCTGCCCATCCTTTGGTAGCTATCACAAGCCTGGGCATATTTCTTAGCATCCTTAAAAATAGTGGGCCAATAATAGCCCATCTGTAATACCTTATACCCTATCCTACAATCTATGAAGTGTCTCCCATAGGGCTCGTCATGGCAAGCTTTCAGGATTTCATAAATCTCATCCTTGCAAATGCATCTGCGTATACACATGTCGGCCCTTGTGTGAAAAAGATATCCACCTATCCAACAGAATCGAGCACTGTGCTGAACAATATGTTTCCTCTCTCTTGTCGTCAAATGCCTAGGTAACTTCCCTACTACCAGATAATTTTTCACATTTTCATACCATGGTGTCTTGACTACTACGGAAAACAGATGTTCATCTATAAATTGGTCGTCTACTGCCAATGGATCATTAACCTTCAGGATTCGAGATAGAAAATCGGCAACTAAGTTTTCCTTGCTTGGATGATCCTTAATAGTAATGTCAAACTCCTGCAAAAGCAATAGCCACCGTGTCACTCGACCATTTGTGATAGGTTTATTAGCTAGATATCGAATGGCAGAGTGATCAGTATACAAAAAGACTTGGTAGCCAATTATATAATGTCTAAACTTGTTTATTGCATAAATCACAACACTATATAATTAAGTTATGCAGAAGTGAGATTTTTTCTAATATAATATATAACATAAGGTTTCTTGTCCTCCTCCTATCCAAGGACAACACCTATAGCTACATCTGATGCATCTATGGATATGTGAAAAGGCAGCTCCTAGTTTGGTCCACGTAATACTGGTGTTGTTGAGACTAGTTTCTTTAGACCTATAAAAGATGTGTCACATTTGTCAAACCATTTGAAATCAACATTTCTAGTTAAAGCATATAAAGGTACAGAAATTTGTGAAAAGTTTTTAATAAACCTATGATAATAGCTTGCATATCCTAGGAAGCTACATACCTCTATCTGAGTGCAAGGGGTAGGCAGTAAAAGAATTACCTAAATTTTTGTTGGATCTACCTGTATCTCTGCTGCAGAGATATAATGTGCCAATATTACGCCCTCGGTCATCATCATGTGAAACTTGACATCGCTTAAACATAACCTAGTAGAAATGCATCATTCTAAGATTTTTTATAATGTTTGCAATGATTGGTCGAAGTCATCCCCATATGGAGTAAAGTCATCCATATACACCTCAAGTCCCTCATTTATCAAATCAGAAAAAATGTTGAGTACAACTCTTTGGAATGTAGTCAGGGCATTACACAAGCCAAATTGTAATACTTTGTATGCAAATGTACCCCAGGGATAGGTGAAGGTTGTTTTGTCTTAGTCTTTAGGGGCGATCTGAATATGATTGTAGCCACTGAAATCGTCTAGGAAGGAAAAGAACTGCTTCCCTGCCAAAGTATCAAGGACTTGATCGATGAATGGGCCACTGAAACCATCTAGGAAGGAAAAAAAACTGCTTCCCTGCCAAAGTATCAAGGACTTGATCGATAAATGGGAGGGGGAAGTCATATTTCTGTGTTGCCTTGTTCAATTCCCAGTAGCCTACATAGATACGACACTTCCCATTTTTCTTGGGAACGACTACCAATGGAGAGACCCATTTACTGTCCGAAATAGGATAAATGAAGTTCACATCCAGCAACTTTTGTAACTCTTCATTCACAATGTCCTTGTGATGTGGATTCAATCTCGTTGAGGCTTCCATATGAGTTGAGCATCCTTCTCCATATAGATGTGGTGTGTACATAGTTGTGGGTCTATACCCTTCATGTCAAGATAATCCTAGGCAAAAGCGCCTTTATATTTCTGCAGGACCTATATGAGCTTTTGCTGCTGATCATTATCGAGACTATCATTAATGTTTAGAACTTTTCCTGGTTTAATCTCAACAGGCTTGCTGTTATGAACAACGGTTGTTTGGATATGCTAGTCGTCAGTATCCTTCGAAGGATCTTACATGGCTTCATTATCAATGATTTCTTTCAATATTTGACACTTTACATTGCTCACATCAACTGGCTGATTGATAAAATTGTTGATAATGTCATCTTCCGTATGATGTTTGAATTCCAGTGCCTCTGCTACTGTGAGTGGTGAATGGATGCTTTCCTCCAGGTATGTTGGTTGTTGTTTACATATTTTTACAATGGGAAGACTAGGCTTAGCAGGAGGATATAACACAAGATTTTTTACAGCATCCCCCTTTGCAATAGTCATGTTTCCTTCTCAGGAGCCAATATAAGCATCAGTTGTCACTAGCTAAGGTTAGCCTAGAATCAAAGGATGCCCATTCAATCGACTCTTGGGGTTTATGACAAGAAAATCTACTGGGTATTCCCATGAATCAACAAAAACTGTAATATCTTGTAAATTCCCTTCTGGCCTTACCACTAAATGATCAGCTAGTTCTAATAAAGTGGTGGTTGGTTCCAGGGCTGTAATACCAAGTGCTTCGTAGGTTTTTGTTATTAAAATATTAATGGCTGCACCGAGATCAACTACTGTATTAGGAAAAGAGTGGCCATATATATGAACTTTCACTATGGGATTTCCAGGATCTTCATACATTACCAGAGTTTCCCCTCCCAAGAGTAAATCAGATAAGGTTCCTACAACGTGAATGGTGGGTGAATTTTTTTCTTTCCTAATAGGCTTGTTTACACATAGCTCTTTGATTATTTTAGCATAGATGGGAGTATATTTAATTTCCTAGAGGAGAGGAATTTTAATACAAAATTTTTTTAGTTTGCCTACAAGATCAAAATCTGGGTAAACAGTAGGCTTGGGTATCGTTAACGTTTGGGGAATGGGGGAGAAGTGACTGTGAGTTTTTCAGGGTCTTCACGTTTATCTGTCTCTTCCCCTTGGTTTAGCTTAGTATTAATTACAAGTGGTGTTATATGTACAGGTGGGGTTTCAATTTCAATTGATGTCTGATCCCTGTTTTCCCCAGGGGTGATGATACACCCTGACCTCAATCTAAGTTGATTACATTCTTTTTGCTCAATCTCATAATCTGAGCTTTCGATAATTTCTACCATTTGGACCGGTCTGTTATTAGGATTTGGATTCAGCTGAGCTGGCAATTGAGGGCGTAAAAGAGGTTGAGGATTTTGCTGTATGTAGATGGAGTTGATAGTACAGGTTGAGGCTGAGGACTTGTTCCCATAGGTGCATTGGATATCCCCAGCGGTCGCTGCAAATTTGTAGACTAGTTCAGATTTTGAGAGGTGGAGGCAGGCCACTGGGATTGATAGGGATTGCCTTGCCAAACAGGAGTAAAAGGAGAATTTGGCCAGCCATTACCTGGAAAGGATTGAGTTGGCCAGGATGCCATAGGGAATGGTTGGGTTTGCCAATTTGGGTAAGGTGATTGGCGTTTCCATGTTGTCCCAAGGTTCTATGATGATTAAACTATGAAGAAGGAAAGAATTGGGATGTGTCTTATGACATACCTATAGGTTTAGCTTTCCACTATCGACGTTGGTTCATCAGATACACCAGCTCTATTTCTTCTTCTTCTTCCTTGAATACTGCTTTCAGCCTCAGCAGTGATGGACATTGTTCAATGGCATGATCTTTGGTACAAATAGTGCATGTATGGATCATGTCTAATGGACACTCCCACTGGTTGTGCTTCTTTTGAAAACGTGGACAGAAGATGGCCAAGTTTTGTTCTGCTAAAGATTGATTTTGTTTAGCCAATAAGATGTCCAGCTACGTTGTGAGAGTGCCTAGGATGTCTGTCTTGAAATCTTCCAGGAGGTTACTGATTTCCATCCATGTTATGCCTCCACTATGCAGTTTTCTTCCCTTGCTCATGGGATCTCGGCTTCCTGCTCCTGTGCACGTGCTTCCTTGCAAACACCTGATACACAAGTGAATGATTTCATCATAATCTTCCTAAGAAATATCTCCTTTCCCCATTAAATTTAGATTTTCTAACCATTCCTATTTCATCCCTTTAATTAATATAGCTCTTAGGACTTCTTTAGGTAAGGTGGTGTGTGGAGATCTCTGCAAATTATAATTAAACAGTTTGGCATACTCTTCTAGAGTTTCATTATCTTTTGTAGTCATCTTAAAGATTTCATATTTTAGCTCCCTAGTCTTGCAAAAGTCCTAGTATCTTGTGAGGAAGGAGGTTTTCATATCATCCCAAGAATTAATAGTTCGTCCACCCAGACCCATGAACCATCTTAAGGTTGCTCCTTTTAGAGTAGAAGGGAACAATTTTAGCTTTTGGGGTCAGTGGTGTAGTCATACCCTCTATAGAGGACATCAAACTCAAATAGCAAGGCATAAAGATCCTCTATGATCATCCCGTGAAATGTTGGGATGCTTTGTAGAGGAATAGCCTTCATGGGGGCATTGGCCACTTGATCGACTATGGGATATTCCAATGTTGAGGTTTGACCTTGAGGTGGTTGGTTTTCCATTTGGTAAAAGATGTGCCAATAACCTTGAGGGATTTCAGGGGGTGCTTTTTGAGTAAGCGAGGTATTAGCAACCTGAGCTGGCTTTGCAACACTGCCTAGATTTGGGATCACAGGAGACCCCTGTTCAGCCAGTTGTGGTTCTGCCTTAGCCGTTCCACTAGTTTATCATTCTCCTTCTCTTTCTCTTAAGTTACACAATTTTCCCTCTTGTTGAGGATCAGAATGTAAACTTGTTGTAGCTTTAAGACTCCGTTCAGATCCTCCAATTTGGATTTGAATCTCAGTGTAAGATACAGATGGTGAACCTGCTACTTGAGGGATTACAGTAGGAATTTTTCTAGATACCGCTTGAAACCCTGTTGACGCTTGAGACTTTTCTTTTCTTACGATTTCATCTATAAAGGTTGTTCTCCCAAGGTTCATCGATCCTTTGGGTTTTGTGGATTTAGGTGGGGGGTTCTGCTCTTTTTCTATCTTTCTATTCCTAGTCATTCATAAAAACCAATTCCTACTTAACCTCTAAGCTTTTGCTGAAAAGAGGGCTAGTAAGCAAGCACTTTACTTTCTAGGCATGTAGGTTCTTACCTTCCATTTTTAAAACCCAATTCTTTCACAACAAGATAAAAAGGAAATCACTTTGAAACACTCTCCCTGGACACGACGCAAAAATGTTGGTGCACTAAGATGTATTTTTGCAAAAAGTCTTAATTCCTACATTAATTGTCAACCCAAGGTAAGTCTTTTTATCTCAAGAGTGTCAACACTATATGTGCAGTGAATTCAGAGGTTATCTAATGATAAATAATTGCAATCACTAATAACTATTTCTTCAACTCACTCCAAACAATTCTAAATGAAATAGCTATGGAAGAAATAACTCTTGAAAGAACTCTTAACACACTATTAAACTCTATTTAACTTGTTTCGGAATCAAATGAATTTGAATGCAAATGCAAAGAATCACACTTGGAAATCTTTAAATAGAATTAAAACTAACTCACTCAATCAAGAAAGAGAATTGTAACAACTAAACAACAATGATAATCTATATCAAATCCGAATTGAACAAAAAATCTAATTGAACGATAAATCCTAATTGAACAACAAATCTCAACTGAATGGAAAATCCTAATTGAACAACGAATCTCAATTGAATGAAAAATAATAATTGAACAACAAACAAGCATATAATGATAAATGATATCTAAACAGAAAATGACTTATGTAAGAAAATTATGGAAATTGATCAATACTATCTCTAAGATCTATTGTAACATAACTTAGAATGGACAACAATCTACTACTAAAACTAACATAACCAATCCAATCAAAGCGTTACTCAGATATATCCCACAACTATTTCTAAATCTAAATGAATAGTAGTATGAATCAGAATCATCAATCTTCACAATAAGTAGAATGATATTAACTTAATAGTAACAATCAGTGAAGACTAAATAGAAAATATTATAACACAAGAAAGCAATATAACTTCTCTTGACTAGGTCCAGAGTCACTAGAAGTCTCCACTACGAAATACTCATAATATAAGTATGGATCAAACACAGTCTTTCTTCATTAAAATATGCAACATGGTTATAGCATCACTGAGATAACAACATTATATGTCTCAAAAGAATAATTACAAGTTACAAAATTCTGAACTCTCGGCAGTTTTTCCTTTTGACCTTATATATTAAATTTAGAAAATAAATAGATAAAAGTGAATCCTCGGGATCAGGGGATCCTGAGGATTTTGCTATACATAATTTGATTCTGTCATGAAATAGCACCAATCTGCCTGGTCTCTCGCTCCCTTTGCTGCCTCAGACATTGTCTTTTTCCTTTTACGGCATGATGCTGCTCTGTTGATTGAACAACTATTGTTCAATACGCGTCTTCTGCATATAAAGATAGAAAAAAGTCAGTTTCTCGTGCTATATTTATCTAATTTATTACCAAGTTCTTTTACCCATCTTTAGCTGTTATTTATTTTACTTTGATCCATAAACAAAGATAATCATGTGATGATAAATGCTGAATAAAGCTATTTACAAAGAGAAAACATACCTTTTTCCTGACCCAATAGCAGTGTAGCTCAGTCGGGGTTTAGTGAAGTGGGGTTGTTCCATCGAGAGATTTTTAGGAAAATGGCTAAGTGTGAGAGGCAAGTGAACTTGTGAGAACTCGACATTGTGATCACACACTTAACATACTTTGACAACATGACAAAACTAACAACTGGGACAAGATAGCAAAGCATGACCCTCTTTGGGACTATCTATTACTAAAAGCGACAAGTCCAACACTTGGGATAGACCTTTGGACAACCATGACGACACTTGTGTGACTGTGCTTAAAAATTTGTTTGTGAGTGTGATGGGTGTTCACATAGCTAAGACAACCCAAACACATAAAGACAAACCTTCGAAACCATCAAAACAAGATTGCAAGCATGGCAAAGAAATCAACATGCCAAAAGACTATAGTTGGTTAAGCAAGCAAAAGAGTGAAAATACTCTCAAGGAGCTAATGGAATGAGCTCGAGTGTTTGCAACCATCAAAAGAAAAACCAAGGAAGGCTCTGAAATTTGAGTGCAAGCCAAAATTTTGGAGGGTGTTGCAACCACTAAAATAGATGGTTATGTTTTGAGCTCACCTGATGTGATACATTTATACATGATGATTTGGTCAAAGATGTTAGTTTGAATTGTTATGTCAAGAAGCGAACAGAACTGCAAGTATACCTTGTTGATGAGCCACCAATGAGGTATGATGTGAATTTATTTCAATTTATTTTGAATCTAATGGAAATTATGTGCTTGGTACAGGAAAGCACGGAAATTCCTGGTTGGGTGGTTGAAATCGACTACAAGAATTAGCAGCAATAGTGAAAGAAATTGGAATAGGTAGCAGTGTGCTAATAAAGTATTTAGGAGCAGGGCCATTGTGGAATACTGGTACCCAATAGTGTCCATTGATTTCAATGAGCATGCTATGACTAGTATGATGGTTTTAAATCAGGGATATGCCTTTGTTTTTGCATCTTTTGATGCAAGGAAGCCTTGCCAAGGGATGGACTGCGTGAGATGGGGGTACTAGTGAAACTTCGAAGGTGTGTGACTACACAGAAAGGGGTGACCAGATTGCCTAAGGTACTGTGTAGCAAAGAAGGGAAGTTCGGGGATATATTTGTTTTGGTCATTAGCATTACCAAATGGAATCAAATTCACATTGGGAGTGCGACCTGGAAAAATGAGCCAATAATTGTTCACATGAGAGGAAACGTGGCACAAGATTATAGCACTGGACATTGGATGTATTTTGACTATTGTAGTGGATTTTGGACTTCCTGGGAAGGAGGCGAATCCTGGTACTATTTTGAGGGTGGAGGTGTGAGCCTCTAGATTCCCTTATTGTGGATGCAAGCATCGTATCCATTTATTTTCTAGTTAAGAAAATGTACATATGTGTGTATTATTGTAAATACTGTATCAAACTAGATTTATAAAGCTCCATAGATAGTATGATTATTTGCCAGGTGAAGCAAATGTGCATGATTATATGTTGATGTTATTGTAAATATCGTAATGAATTGTGTTATAAATATCTAGTAAATGGTATGTTTGTCATGTTTCAGTAGATGGTCATTGTAAATATTGCAACGAGTTGTGTTATAAAGCTCCATGGGCAGTATGTTTTGTTTTCAGTAGTCTTGTTGGTTATAGGTGGCATTGAACACCGAGGACAGTGTTCCCCTAAGGGGGTTTTGTAACAAACCTGGTGAAAATTCCATGTAAAAAAATATAAGACCATGGTTGATGGGACACGTATTCTGTTATCACTAAACAAAATTTCAAAGAAAAGGGGTAAGGTAAGGAAGAATTGGTCTTGGTCACTTTCGTGTTCCTTTCATGCAAAAGAAGCACTTGGCAAGCTCAGGGTTAGCATAGATCAGAGTTCTCCATTTCAATTCAAGCAAGGCAGTTAGCACTCAAGAAGAAGAATATAGTTTTGAAGAGTTAAAAAAGAAGTTGAAATTAGCAAACTTGGAAATTTCTAGATTGAAAAAAGCCTCAAGGAAACATGCAATCAAGGAAGCTCATTTCGACAAAATGGAGGCTCTGTGGGAGGAAAAAACAATTCAAATACCTGAGGTGGTTGAATGTAACGCTCAATACTACACATGGTCAGTTCCGGCAATAAAAAAAGCAAAATTCATCAGAAGAGTTAATATGAAACTTAGAGCTGGGATCAGGGTTATGAAGAGACAAATTGAGAAGTTGAAGCTGCAGCTAAGTCAGCGGGAAAGATCTCCTTAAGGAAACCACACAACAAGTAAGGTTATATTAAAATTTTTGATGATTTACCTTGTTACAATTTCTTGAAGAATGATACATCTCTACTCAGTTTTGATAGCTTCAGGGCAGTTGAAAGGGATATGTCAAGATAAAAGAGGCTCAAGACAGTCAGATTTTGGTGTTAAACTGTGTTTTGTGATTACACAGCAGTTTCATAGCGTGCTATGAAACTGCTGAAAATGACGCATAATGCACAGCAGTTTCGTAGCGTGCTACGAAACTGCTGAAGCTACATAATTAAACTCAGTCAACCAATTTTGAGTAATCAAGGGGAAATTTTTTGAAAGGGGAGTGTCAAAAAGGATTATTTACAATGTGCAAGTAACCGGCAAAGGTAAAACAAGCGGACGAAAAGATATATGAACTATAAGTTTTGTCATACAAATAATCACCGCTAGTTTTGTCCACGACATTTCAAACGGCTTTGAAGAAGTTTTGTCTCCATACGAGTATATGGGAAGGGTCTACAACACATCAAGAATGTGGCACTCCAATACACTTTTGTGTAATCAAAGAAAAACATCATGGTTAATTGGTCTCAGATATCCTTGAGGAAACCAAAAGTAGGAAAACAGGGGCAGTTTCCTACTTTGCAGGAGCAGTAAAGGAGATAAGACTTTAAGGGCTAGCAAGCAGCTTCAAATATCCATCAAAGTTAAACTGAAGGGAACCACTTGTCAGAGAACGAGTTTTTATTTTAATAAATGCTATTATCAGCATGATGTGGAGTTAGACTCCTAATTGTCTTAGGTTTCTAAAACTTCTAGTTAGAAGTTGTTGTATTTAATAGTTAGTTAAAGTTTGAATAGGTGTCATAGCAAGCAGAATTCGAATTCCCCTCATGATGGAGGAGGAATCTCAGCCTTGTAAAGAATTGTATATATAGGAGAAAGAGCAATGTACTTGAGGTTGGAAATTTATTGAGAAAAGCTCTGATATTTGGCTTTATGTAAAGACTCTGTTATTAGTAATACAGTACTTTGGCTTTGCTTCTCAGGAATCAGAAGGAATTTGATGCTTGGAATGGCTTGTATTGTTCTCTTCCTATTATATTTAGTGGTATGAATGTGTGATTACTTAGAAATCACGAACAATGCTCTAATTTCCTTCATGCATTCATAAACTGTGTTGGTCCTTTGTATTCTTGGTGTTTTCCACATGCATTGAGTTCTAAATGCCCTGACTTCTATGTAGAGCTAACCAAACTGTTAATACTGAAGCATATCTGACTCCATAAGCCCAATGTATACTTTCTAATTGTGTTTCCACCACTCACATTTTTATCTTTGTCTCATAAGAGTTAGCCATCTCAATCGTAATAAAAAATCATTAATCCTTTGAGAGAGCCCTCTCAGGTTGGGGAGGCTAAGCCTCAGCCTAAAGTAGGTTTGAAATATTTAGTTAAGGTCTTCCTGGTCAGCAGCCTTCCAGGGTCTGATTTTGAGATAAAATTTTTGGTGCGTCTGCCGGGAGTCTTAAGATTATTCATTCCCGAAATCAAGAAGCTGAACTTCTGAAGGTAGTAGGAGCTCAGAAAGTTTTTGAAGTTGCAAAACTACCTTGGCGACTCCATTGTTGAAGAATTCAAAATTCATAGATTCATGGTGATTCCACTGGAGTTATGAATAACTCAGATGCTACCATTCTTATTTCAAGGTATGCATGCATAAATTTTTCAGGAATTCATGGTTTCCCAAATCATTTTCCTAAGGATACATATTTTCTAAGGAATGGTCCAAAATTCAATGGAGAAGATTTGAGTTTAACTTTGAAGCATATATCAGATTTCTATGATTTTACAGAGCTTCTTAGAGTCAAACATGAGGATGTTTGCATTATGTTGTTCTATGATTCATTTCAAGGGAAATGTAAACAGTGGATTGAAAGCTTTCCTGCCAAATCTATTAAGTCATTTGAAGACTTTTGGCTTATGTTTTTGGAGGAATGGATAGATAGATTAGATTTGCTGGCAAACTCTCCTTCAATTCAAGGTTTCAAACAATGGAATGATGCTCATATTAATGAAGAAATAGATGAAAATTTTTCTTTGTCCTTGTCTTCTTATCTAAAATCATTTGAGTGCAAGACAAAAGATAAGATGAAATTTTTGGATGAAGTTGCTAAGGACATTAAGAAAGACATTGAAGGTTTAAAATGTCAAATTCAATCATATAGTCTTCATAATTATGATCATTCTTTTCAAAAGTTTTCTATGGCAGAACACAAGGAGAGGGTGTTGCTTCCTTTCTCTTTCATGATTGAGGAAGAATACACTGTTATTGAAGATCAGTTTGCACAACCAGAGAGTTATGAGAATCATCAAGCTGATTATGTATTCTAGGATCCTATAGCTAAATACATGGAAGAGTTTTACTCTCCAGTATTTCATTTTCGTTTGCATTATGAAGATCAGGTACATTATGAGTTGATTTGGTCATCTCACTATCATGGTTATTTTGAGGTCGAATGTAATCAAGAGCCTCCAATATCAGAAAAGACAATTGATTGGCTTTATTGGAAATATCATGTTGCTTGATATACAAGTGGAGATTGCAGCTGATAGGGTAGGTAGGTAGGAGAATGCAAATAAGCTCAAGTTTGACTGAGCATTTTTTCAGTAGATATAGACTTCTTTCTCCTACAGTGATCATCAAGCTTAAGCCTGAGGTGAAGGCCCAAGAAACTTAAAGGAGATGTTTGTCAAATAAATTTTTGTTTATCATAAGAGGATAAGGCACTAGAACTGCAGGTTCTTAGTGTACTACAAGGGCACACTATCCCAAGTGGAGCCACTATTATCACTAAACAAAATTTCAAAGAAAAGGGTTGAGGTAAGGAAGAATTGGTCTTGGTCACTTTCGTGTTCCTTTCATGCATAAGAAGCACTTGGTAAGCTCAGGGCAACATAGATCAGAGTTCTCCATTTCAATTCAAGCAAGGCAGTTAGCACTCAAGAAGAAGAATATAGTGTTGAAGAGCTAAAAAAGAAGTTGAAATTAGCAAACTTGGAAATTTCTAGATTGAAAAAAGCCTCAAGGAAACATGCAATCAAGGAAGCTCATTTCGACAAAATGGAGGCTCTGTGGGAGGACAAAACAATTCAAATGCCCGAGGTGGTCGAATGTAACACTCAATACTACACATGGTTAGCTCCCGCAATAAAAGAAGCAAAATTCATCAGAAGAGTTAATATGAAACTTAGAGCTGGGATCAGGGTTATGAAGAGACAAATTGAGGAGTTGAAGTTGCAGCTAAGTCAGCAGGAAAGATCTCCTTAAGGAAACCACACAGCAAGTAAGGTTATATTCAAAATTTTGATGATTTACCTTGTTACAATTTCTTGAAGAATGATACATCTCTACTCAGTTTTGATAGCTTAAGGGCAGTTGAAAGGGATATGTCAAGATAAAAGGGGCTCAAGACAGTCAGATTTTGGTGTTAAACTGTGTTTTGTGATTACACAGCAGTTTCGTAGCGCGCTACGAAACTGCTGAAAATGACGCATAATGCACAACATTTTCGTAGTGCGCTACGAAACTGCTGAAGCTACATAATTAAACTGAGTCAACCAATTTTGAGTAATCAAGGGGAGATTTTTTGAAAGGGGAGTGTCAAAAAGGATCATTTACAATGTGCAAGCAACCGGCAAAGGTAAAACAAGCAGACGAAAAGATATATGAACTATAAGTTTTGTCATACAAATAATCACCGCTAGTTTTTTCCACGACATTTCAAACGGCTTTGAAGAAGTTTTGTCTCCATACGAGTATATGGGAAGGGTCTACAGCACATCAAGAATGTGGCACTCCAATACACTTTTGTGTAATCAAAGAAAAACATCATGGTTAATTGGTCTCAAATATCCTTGAGGAAACCAAAAGCAGGAAAACAGGGGCAGTTTCCTACTTTGCAGGAGCAATATAGGAGATAAGACATTAAGGGCCAGCAAGCAGCTTCAAATATCCATCAAAGTTAAATTGAAGGGAACCACTTGTCAGAGAATGAGTTTTTATTGTAATAAATGCTATTATCAGCATGATGTGGAGTTAGACTCCTAATTGTCTTAGGTTTCTAAAACTTCCAGTTAACTGTTGTTGTATTTAATAGTTAGTTAAAGTTTGAATAGGTGTCATAGCAAGCAGAATTCGAATTCGCTTCATGATGGAGGAGGAATCTCAACCTTGTAAAGAATTCTATATATAGGAGAAAGAGCAATGTACTTGAGTTTGGAAATTTATTGAGAAAAGCTCTGATATTTGGCTTTATGTAAAGACTCTGTTATTAGTAATACAGTACTTTGGCTTTGCTTCTCAGGAATCAGAAGGAATTTGATGCTTGGAATGGCTTGTATTGTTCTCTTCCTATTATATTCAGTGGTATGAATGTGTGATTACTTAGAAATCACTAACAATGCTCTAATTTCCTTCATGCATTCGTAAACTGTGCTGGTCCTTTGTATTCCTGGTGTTTTCCACATGCATTGAGTTCTAAATGCCCTGACTTCTATGTAGAGCTAACCTTACTGTTAATACTAAAGCATATCTGACTCCATAATCCCAATGGATACTTTCTAATTGTGTTTCCACCACTCACATTTTTATCTTTGTCTCATAAGAGTTAGCCATCTTAATCGTAATAAAAAATCATTAATCCTTTGAGAGAGCCCTCTCAGGTTGGGGAGGCTAAGCCTCAGCCTAAAGAAGGTTTGAATAGTTACTTAAGGTCTTCCTGGTCAGCAGCCTTCCAGGGTTTGATTTTGAGGTAACATATTCCAAGCTGAATGTTGGGCAAAAACATCCTAGTGGGTGTTCATTTTGGTTATTATGGCTAAAGGAAATTGTTAAAGGCAATGGCAAAGGCTATGGAAAGGCAAAATGGCATTTTGGCACATTTATTTATGAAAATAATGGAAAATATGAGAAAAGGAAGGTGAAAGGTCACACATTGCATACGAGGAGGAAAATGAAGGAAAATAATGGAAAATGAAGAAAATAGAGGCCTCATTGATAAAATGGCTTCTGAGGATTAGTGTGTAATATTTCTTCAGTGTTAAGATTTTACTCAGGTTTTGCATTGGATCAAGAAAGACAAAGAAGGCAAGATGAAGGAAGGAGAAAGCAAGGAAGAGCAGGATCAAGCAGCTACAACAATATTGTTTGCAGGTATCGGTTTGCATGTTTATTTTCCTTGATGGATTTGTCATGCATGGAATTTCATGTGGTTCTTTTGTTGTTATGGCATGGGTTTTTCCAGTTGTGACAATGTTTTCATCCTAGCCTTAACATTTTCAGATAGCCATGATGTGATGGGGTTCTCATGATTTGGTTGAGCTAGATTGTCCGATGGATTTGAAGTTGAGTGAGGTGGATCTCCAACTGATAGAGAACATGGCTTGATTTGAACCAGACTTTGGATCATGATAAATCCACTGACCTAGTAACCCCTAAGCGAGACTATGGGTTGCGGTAAATCTAGGATTGTGTTGCCACGGTGGGCCTAGGAATTCTTGTCGGTGAATGACAGGATATATGGTAAATCTAAGAGGTAGTTTGCTCTCTATTGGGCCTAGTAATCTTGAGTTTGGGATATGCGGGGTCTCAATTTAGTGCCTAGTGATATGGGTTTGGATTGTGGTAAATCCTGAGAGACTAGGAGACATGAAAATTCCTCATAGTGTAGGTGGAGAAATCCGGTGGAATCCATGCTTGTTTGGCCTAGTGATTGGGTGGAGATCATGTTAAAGCCTATTATTACATGTTTATTGTGTTGGCCTAGTGATCCGGGATGGATTACGGTAAAGCCTAGTTTGTATTGATGAGGGTGAGGTGATTAAGCCTCGGGATGCCCTCGTTGGTTCTTTTGGTTTGAGTCCCATATTCATATTTGGAATATGGCACGTGGGTGAATGGATGAAGAGATATTTGGCTCAGCCATTCTATGATCAGGTGGAACGTGGTAGTCCCATCTTGGGTTTTGATTTTTCATCATTAATGAGAATTTAGTTCTCCTTGTATTTCTATGAGTATTATGTTGATTTATATGTGGATCATATGGTTGTGATTTCATTGGTATTTCTGTTGTTATTACACTGGTTATGTATGTGTTTTATGACAGTGGATATGTATGGCTCTCATCATGTTTTTACTTTTAAATGAATGGACAATGTATCTATGACCTAATGGATGATAATGTAGAAAATGATATGAGGGAAAACTGGTTCTTAGCGATTCTTAGATAAGTATGAAATTGCTATGCTTAAATTTGTTATTTACACTTGTAGATTACATATCTGTGATATGTTTGACGAAATACCTGTCATGGCTAGTAGGGGTCTGGTTAAGAGGTTGTTCAAGTATTTTCTTTTGCATCATTGTTATTTTACTTTTCTCGAGATGCCATTCAATTTTGGGTAGTGACTTTGGCTTTGGGCCTGAAAAAGTGGCTCAAAACCCAAGGACGCTGGCACATGTGACATCAGTGGAAAAAATAGTCCCTAGAAACTGGCATGCCTATAGCATGAGAGAATATAGGGACTCGTGGATGTTGGCAAGCCTATAGTATGAGAGCATCTAGAGGTCAAGTGGTGAAAACTTTCGTGGGACGTAGGGGTTAGCTACCTAAAGTGTTGGGATGGTTCTGAGGGGTGCTATAGCTGATGTAGAAGGTATGTATGTTGTGTTTCTATCGATTCCATTTCCTTAAGGTCATAAAGTAGGTTGAATTTGATAATAGTAGCCCCTTGTCACATATTTACCCTGATTTTCCGGTTACTTGTGTAGATGTGGGAGGATGGTGTTACAACAACACAATCACACAAGATCTCTCGAAGAAACTCTCTCAAGAATATTGCATTCCCCCTCTATTTGCTCAATTGAAATCCTCGGTTTTATTTCACTAAAACACAGAGATTGATGTTGTACCTGTTAACCATCTCTTTGTAATTCACACTATCAGAGTGCACTTCTGTATGGTTCTCCATCCTACTATTATGTCTGATACATAGGCACTGCAGCTTCATTAACCACTAGGAATGGGCTCCATTAACTCACCATTGTTACTGCATTGAACATGAAGATGTGCACCCGAGTGTTCCCATGTTGATGAATAGATCCTCAATCAACCTGTACACTCCTACAAGACTTTGTTCTTTTAGTGAACAAATCTCTCATCCTTGACGCTTTGATATTCATTCAATTCCTTGTAGCATGCAAGAAAGATCAGGGATGGTTTGTCTTAACTCATGAGAGACCCCATAAGTTCATCATGTGCAACTATAGTCCTATCTATTCTTTGAGCCAAGAGTTTCTACAATTTCCTTTATTCTAGCAACCAGCTCTTCTGCAAGCATTTACTTGGCTATCCTCGGGTCTTGCTAATCCAACCATGGCTATGACTAAATATGGTATGCCCGCCAAATATGGATAACTTCTTTTCAAAGATGTTGGCTCATCTTCATGCTAAAAGGTGCTGCACTCTTAACCATCTTCCAACCCATCCATGCCTTCATATCCAACTTATGGCGAATAGCCTAGGTTGTGTATTTGCTAAATATGGCACACAGTGCCCATGTGTTGCTGACTCATTAATCAAATCTTTTATACCTACCAATATTTTCAATTGAATTCTTCATAATGTGCAGGATAGATCAAGGATGACTTATGTTGTTTGAGTCAGGCCCAGTAAGTTAGCTCTATAAGTCATGGTCCTCACTACCTTATGACTGTGTTCTCTGCAGTCATCATTAGTATAGTAAAAAACTCTGGTGCATCGCCATTCAATGTTGGTTGGGAGGTTGGAAGGTCATGGGTTGGCCTCCTTCACCCATTATGCATCCATGTTTTCCTTTGAATTCATGACTAGACCTGGAGACCTGATAATTCTTTAACATTGAAAATCACCACAAACCTAACTCTTGGGCACACCTTTCAATGTTGGTCAGGAGGTCATGAGTTGGCTTGCTCTGCTTGCTTATGAACTTGAATATGCCATGACCCCTAACTTGCTCATAGGCCCAACTAGCTCGAAGGTTTGATTTTCCATTAGGCCTGACCATGGTCCTTTTTCATTGTTTTGGCACATTTTATTCATTCAATGCCAAAAACCAAATATACAGGAAAAACTTCACAAAACAACCCCTTGGCACAAACTTCGAGGTTCTGCCACATCATCAACTTATGTTATGCTGACATCATCTAGGCCACATGGAAAATTCCGTATGGTGACACATGTCACCTATATTTGGTCCATTATGCCATCCAAAAATGTTGAAATTGCATACGAAATGTCCTCCATACTTCCATGTCACACTGACAACATCTGCCATGTTTCCTGTACCAAGTCCAGCACAGGTCGAGGGTTAGCAGTCGAGGCTTTGTTCTTTCTCCTAAAATTTGTTGCCCTACCCAACTTCTTACTAGTCCAACTACCAACTTGGAGTTGGTCCAACATAGGTCGGGGTTCAGGGATTTGTTCTTTTGTTGACTTTATTACATGGCCTGACCTCTGGCTGGCCCGGCTCACCTAAGTCCCGACCTTAGTTCAAAATCTTCCTAAGTCTTGAGCGAATGGAATTTTATGTCTTCCAAGTTCAACTGACTATAAATCCTAATCTAGAAGGCATTTTCTAGAGTCCATCATACCATTGGAAATATATTCTAGAGCACTATCTGACTATGCCATAACCAAAAGCATCTGAACTAAACACATGCGGAAAAAATACCTCAAGATTCTGGGACTCCTTGACCATCATAGTCATCTTTTTTTGGCCTCTCCAATAGGCTTGCTACTATGGTGATTTCCTACAGAGATGAAAAAAACCATGGGACACCCCATGATCTTGGCACATCAAGAATATCAATGCTTTCCCAGTTACCATCATAGCTAGGCTAGTGGGCATCGAGACCAACATATCACAAATAAACATGATAGTTTGGTTAACATTAATGCCAACTCTCTTGTCAATTTTCAAGTAATGCCAACTTCCCAACAAATCTCCCAACATGACTGTTGACATCAATACCCACACACTTAATATCAATAGCCATCCAGACAATTCCAACTTTCCAACAATCTCCCCCTTTGGCATTGATGGAAACACATCTTCACTTCTCCATAGTGATGGCCAATCCTTATCACTTCTTCTTACATGAGCCACCAGTGTATTTCTCTCCTCTGCATGGTCCATCATAGATTTTCAAATAATTATCTCCCCCTTTGACATCAATGGCAAAGAGCTACAAGCTTCCTTTCCTCCCCCATGCAATCAATGACTTCTAATGACCGAGGGTCTTGCTGCTAATGTGGGTTATGCTCTACAGACTTCTCTTCAAGGTACTAATAGATGATGTTGTTATATAAACTATACCTATGTGATATTCTCCCCCTGAACATATACTTCCTCCTTTTTAATAAACCTCCCATTTTGGACACCTTATGTTGCTGGCTAAAGCACTCTCTCTGCCAATGCACCTTTTGTATCAATTAAACAAAAAATGATACCCAATAAAATTCCTCTTATTATTGTTGTGGAATGAAAATACCACCATTAGTGATGCATTAAGCTTTCTCTTCACTACTACTGTTGCTGCTGAGACTACGCTTACTTCTCTTGGGCATCTTAAAAGCTTTTCCCCTTGAGATCATACTTCTAAAATAAGGACTATAGCTTAAATAATACCAATTGCACCGATAAATTGATACAATATGGACAATATACCAAGAAAACTCTAATACTTCCCTTCAAAAGGAAATTCCCATTTGCACAAAAGGCTACTTCATTTGAACCCAAGACTACCAACTAACATAGTGATACTAATTAACAACTAAGGTACATGAAAAGATTGTACCAATTGTGTTTCATGAACAAAAGATTGCTAGGCTTAGTTAAATTCACAAATTAACCAAAATAAGGGTATTTTACCCAAGGTGAAAACCTTTTATTTACTCAATAATATTTCTTCCCGACATTGAAGATTGTTGCCGACTACTTCTTACTAAAGCAACTCCACCTAAGCCAATTCTCTCTGATCTCCTACAACTGCTTCCGTACTTCTACATGGGGACTGATCCTATGGACTTGACTTAACTGTGGGACTTTCATTCCACATCTTTGGTGCAACTCATATTCTTCCCACAACATATAATAATGTTGTGTGCTCCCCATGCCACCATGTTGGTTGCTTTCTCCTTTCTCTTGAACTGTGGGTACATTTCAAATGAACTAATTTATCATCATCATCATCATGGAGACTCAATCATACCTTCAAAAATAAGATGCACCTCTATATCTATTCCTTCTAGCTTCTTGCATATCTCCTCTAGCTTTTGGCATTGAGACAAATATTTATTTGAATTTTCTAAGTATTGTCTTAGTGAGACTACTTCAGCATGTAGTATTTCAGTGAGCTTCTCTTTCCTTTAGTTGATTGGTCAACATCCCATTCATCCTGCTAGCCTCTTCTTATGAGCATTAATATTGACTATTTTTTTGCTCAAACTGTTATTATGAAGCTCATATTCCTGCAACTGATCCTTTTGATTGATATTTGATTCTAATAGCTCCTCAATCTATTTTAGAGAAGAGATCAACTTTTTCCTAAAATAGATCCTTTCATCTAGATCCTTTTATTCACTATCATAGGTCCTAGCCGAGCCACCACAAAGATCTAAATCCATCTCTGTGTCCATGGAATATTCCACTAGCCAGAGGAGTATTCCATCTTGATCACTTCCAATGATACCCCTATTCTCTTCATGGGATATACTCTCTTCTTCTTTAGAGGATCCCTCATTTTCTATTGCTACTAAAGTGGGTCTATCTTCATTACTACTACTAGATGCATGGCTATCTCTATCCTCAAGTGATTCACATGAACATCTAGATAATGAATGACCTATTTCTTTATATTTATTAAGAAGCAATAACATACCTTCTGAGCAGCATGGCCTCTCATCTAGGTCTTCTTCTTCACCATCCTTGGAGTGAAGATCAATAGTTTGCTCACACAAAGAAATATATTCAATATTTTGAGCATATTTCCTTTTAGATGCCTTCTCCTTTTTCTTCCTTTTATTCTTATCACCAACAACTACATGTTCTGGTTCACTACTTGAGCAAGAAGGTTATTCAAGCTTCTCTTAAGCCACATTGCAATCTTCTCCATATAGACATTGCAATCTATCTATCATTTTCGTTGTTGTCTCACAATGCCTTACTTCCTCGACATCTGGCTTAGACAACCCTTTCATTATGATTTGCTTGTCTTTTTCATTCTTCTCACTATTTTCTCCATTCAATGAGGAGCACCATACATCAACATTCAAAACCATTAAATAGCCTTCCATTCTAACTTCCAGAGTACATACTCTAATCCATTTAAAAATGGAACTCCTTCTATTGTTAGCCAAACTTAATTAGCCATTATTTTCCTTTGATCTAGCTTCAAGAGGTTAAGTTGTTCCTAAAGGAACTAGGATCTAATATCGATTTTTGGAAACAATGTTAATACTGAGAGGAGGGGTGAATTAGTATTAAGGCTAATTTAAAATTTTATGCCAATTTATCTTTACTCGTTCAAACTTGGCATCCATTATATAAGAGAAACCATTAACAAACCATAACAACAGCCATATGTATCAACACAAGCACACACATATGACACAGAGGTTTAACGTGGAAACCATTCTAGGAGAACACCCACCAAAGCTTGTTTTTGTTATTGATGTAAAACTAAGAGGACCTACTCGATTATATCAATTTTTTTGTGAGACACCACTCACAGGAAGCACCAACTCCCTTTGATTGTTTGTTAGCACCCACTAGTAAGAAGCACCAACTCCCTCCTTTTGTAGACACCTGATCAACTTACCATACGCACCATGTGAAGCACCAACTTCATGAATTTATTGCAAGCACCAACTTGTAGCTCCTTGTATTTATGCAAGCACCAACTTACAGGAGGCACCAACCCCCAAGATTTATTTAGACCCCCCACTAAAGATGGAAGCACCAACTTCCTGTATGAAAGATCCAACCCACACTCAATAAGGAAAATTATTGCTAACTATAATTGACAATGTCTCTGCCTATTTTCAGCTTTGTTCTCCTTAGTAGCCTTTCTTCTAGTCAGCCCATGAAACACTATCTCCTTGGCTCACTCAATAGAAAGACACTATACTCAACCCTCTTCTCTCTTTGTGGAAACATACTATGCTCAACCCTCTTCTCTCAACAACATGCACTCACCTCTCAGCCCCTTCTATTCCATAGGCTCTATCGACTTCTCACAACATCCATAACACACTCTAGACCTCTTTCCTCTACATAGGAACTCTCAACCTCTCTCTGCAACACAGACACATTTTTCCTCTCCTCAGAAACACACTCACACACATATATCTCCACACAACTCTCTCAACAATACTGCATATGCCCCTATGTTTTCTCACTTCCAATCCTAGGTTTTATTTAATGAAATAAAAAGATCAATGTTATCTCTGTCAGCCATCTCTCTTCCATTCACACTATCGGAGTGTACTTCTGTATGGTTCTCGATCCTATTGTTACATCTAAAACATAAGCACAAAAAATTCATTAACCCTAGTAATTAGCTCCGTTCACTCACCCGTTATTGCTGCGTTAAACATGAGGATGTGCACCTAAGTTTTCCCATGGTAAAAAATAGATCCTCAATCAACTTGCACAATCCAACAAGACTCTGTTCTTTTGGTGAAAAAATATATTGTCCCTAAGGCTCTGATCTTAATTCAATTCCTTGTAGCATGCAAGCAAGATGTGGGATGGTTTATCACAACTCATGACAAACCCCATAATTTCATCCTATGCAACCATGGTCCTATATGTTCTTTAAGCCAGGGGTTTCTGCAGTTGCCCTTATTCTAGCAACCAACTCTTCTACACATTTACTTGGTTATCCCAGGGTCATTCTAATCTAGCCATGGCTATGATCAAATATGGTATACCCACCAAATATAGAGAAATTATTTTGAAAGCCACTGAATCATCTTCATGCTCAAAGGTGCTACGCTCGTAACTAGTTTCCAACCCATCCATGTTGTAACAGTCCCAATTAAAAAATCAGGTAAAAAAATATAATACCAAGGTCATGGTAAACTTATTCCAATCTAAATGTTGGCAAAAACATCCTAGAATGTGTTCATTTGGTTTATTATGGGTAAGGAAATTGACAAAGGCAATGGAAAAGGCTTTGGAAAGGAAAGAGGCATTAATTGGAATTTTATTTATGAAATAATGGAAATTAGGAGAAAAGGAAGGTGAAAGGTCATAGGTTGCATGTGAGGAGGAAAATGAAAGAAAATAATTAAAAATTGAAGAAAATAGAGGCCTCGTTAATAAAAAGGCTTATGAGGATCAATTATTACCTTTTGTTAGTTCATTTTTGGAGCTCTCTCTCTATTCTCTCCCTCACACACTCCTGGACACAGAGTTGTTTTGGTGCACTTCAACATTGGATCAAGGAAAGAAAAGAAGCCAAAGGAAAGCAAGGATCAATCAAGGAAGAGTAGGATCAAGCAGCTACAATAAGATTATTTGCAGGTATCAATTTGCATGTGTGATTTCCTTACTATATTTAGTATGCATGGTTATGCATTTGTGTTATTGGTTCTCTTGTTATCATGGGCATGGGTTTTTCCAAGTATGATAGTGTTTTTCAGCCTAGCCTTGCCATTTTTAGATAACCATGGTGTGATGGTGTTCTCATGTTTTGGTTAAGCTAGATTATCAGATGGATTCAAAACCGAGTGAGGTGGATCTCTGAAATAAAGAACACATGGCCTAGTGATCCTTGAACTGGACTATGGATTATGGTAAAGCATTGGCTTATTAACTCCTAAACCAGACTGTGGGTTGCGGTAAAACCAAATTTTGTGTTTCCTCGGTGGGCCTAGGAATCCTTGACCAATGAATGATGGGATATATGGTAAATCCTAGAGGTGGGTGCCCTCGATAAGGCCTAGGAATCCTTGGCCAGTGAATGGAAGGATATATGGTAAATCCTAGAGGGTGGAGTCTTGATTATGGCATAGTCATCCCTGAATCAGACTATGGATTGTTGTAAAGCCTAGGGACTAGGAGACATTAAAATTCCTCACAGTGTAGGTGGGGAAATCTAGTGGCATCCATTCTTGTTTAGGACTTA
The DNA here is from genome assembly GCA_031772625.1 of Pinus tabuliformis. NCBI lineage: Eukaryota > Viridiplantae > Streptophyta > Pinopsida > Pinales > Pinaceae > Pinus > Pinus tabuliformis. Next base: position 194,539,932 of record CM062807.1, on the reverse strand, counting down.
GTGATATGGTGTGGATTGAGGTAAAGCCTGGTTCTATTATTGAGGGTGGGCTGGTTTAGCCTCGGTAATCCCTGGTTGATTTTGGTTATGAGTCCCACATTCATGCTTGGAATATGGCACATTTTTGATTGGATGAAAATAAAGATTTGTTTCAACCAATCTATGGTCGGGTGGTTCGTGGAAGTTCCAAACCTAGTTGGCTTTTTCATTCATTAATAAGGGTTTCTTTCCCTTTGTACTTCATGTGTAAATGTACTGGTTATATGTAGATTTTATGGTTTTTGTATCCTTGTAATTTCTGTTGGTTATATGTTGGTTATGAGTATGTTTTATGATAGTGACGATGTATGGCTATCATCATGTTTTGATTTGTAAATGAATGAATAATGAATATATGACCTAATAGATGATAATTCAGCTAATGTGATAAGGCATCAATGCTTCTTAGTGATTCTGAGATAAGTATGAGATGCCTATGCTCAAATTTGTTGTTATGACTTGTAGAATTCATATTTGTGACATGTTTGACGAAATACCTGTCATGGCTAGTAGGGGTCAGTCAATTTCTTATTCGAGTATTTTCATTTGTATCATTGTTTCGATGTTACTTTTCATCACTGGAAGTTCCATGAAGCTATGGGCAATGGCCTCAAACATGGTCCTAAAAAAGTGGCATAGAATTTGGTGTCACTGGCTCTGAACTAACTAAAAAAGGCCTCAATCACTTTCATGCCCATGCTGTGAGAGTGATTGGAGGGTCCCAGTCACATGCAAGCCCATGTTATGGGAGCGACTAAGGCCTTGGGTCAGTAAAATGCTAATTTTCCTTAGGGGTTGGTTACCTGGAAAGCTTGGCTGCCTCCTGGAGGTTCTGTAGCATGTGTTGAAGGTCAGTTTTGTTTTTTTTGCCAATTCCAATTACTTAATGTACATAGGGAGTTTAATTGGATCATAGTAGCCTCTCGTCACATGTTTACCCTAGCGAACTAGTTAACTTGGGTAAATGTGGGAGGAGGGTGTTACACATGCATACATACCAACTTATGGTGAATAGACTAGTTGGAGTATCTACTAAATATGGAATAAAGTGCCTACGAGTTGCTGACTCATCAATAAACTTTTCTATACCTAACCATAGCTTCAATTGAATTCTTCATAATGTGCAACATAGATAAGGGATGACATGTTTCATTTGAGCCAGGCCTAGTAAGTTAGCTCTACAAGTTGTGGTCCTCATTGCCTTATGCCTTTGTTCTCTATAGTCGTCATTAATACATGCAACAACTCCAATGCACTACCATTCATTGTTGGTCAGGAAGATGGAAGGTCATGGGTTGGTCTACTTCACCCATTATGCAACCATGTTTCCCTCTGACTTCATGGATAAACATGGAGTTCTGACAATGTTTTAACATTGAAAAACACCACAAACTTGACTCCTACGCACACCTTTCAATTTTGGTTGGGTGGTTGTGAGTTGGCCTACTCTACCTACTTATGCGCCTCAATATGTCACCACCCTCGACTTGCCCATAGACCCAACTATCTCGAAGGCTCAATTTTTCTATAGACCCAACTAGGGACCTTTTCCACTGTTTTGTACCATTCTATTAATTCAATGTTGAAAACCAAATATGCGAGACAAATTTACAAAACAACCCCTTGGCACAAACTTTGAGGTTTTTCCACATCATTAACTTATGTCATGTTGACATCATCTAGACCACATGCCACCTTTTGTATGCTGACACATGTCACTTAGATTTGGTCCATTATGCCATCCAAAAGTGTTGAAATTTCCTATCACATGTCCTCCATACTTCCACATCATTCTGACATCATCTTCCAAGTTGCTTGTACCGGGTCTCACATAGGTCATGGGTTGGGAGTCAGGGCTTCATTCTTTCTCCTAAAATTTGCAGCCCTACCCGACCTCCGACTAGTTTGACTACCAACTTGGATTTGGTCCCACATAGGTTGGGGGTTGGGGCTTTGTTCTTCTACTGACTCTACTACACGGCCCGACTTCCAACTAACCCGGCTCACCTAAGTCTTGAACTTAGTTCAAAATCTATCTATGTCCTGAGCGAATGAGCTTTTCTATTTGCCAACTTCAACTAACTATAACTCTTGATCCAAAATTCCTTTTCTATATTCCAACATAGCATTGGAAATATCTTCTAGAGCAATATCCAACTATGCCATAACCAAGATCATCTGAACTAAGCACATGGGGAAGAAACACCTCCAAAGTCTAGGAATCCCTAGAAATCATAGTAATATTTTTGTGGCTTCTCCAATAGTCCTGCTACTATGGTGATTCCCACTACAACAACCATGGGACTCCCCATGATCTTGACACATCAAGCACATCATAGCTTGTCTAGTTACCATCACAGTTAGGCTAGTGGACATCAAGGCCAACATCTGCTACCAAAAACATCCATGCTATTCTGGTTGACATCAATTCCAACAATCTTGCCAATTTTCAGGCAATGCCAACTTCCCAACACATCTTCCAACATGTCTGTTGACATCAATGCCAACACATTTGCTACCACTAGCCATCCAAACAATGCCAACTATCTAACATCCTTGACTTAAATTGGACATATAAAATTTAGTAGTGGGCTAGATCGTGAAGTTATCATTTCTCATCCCTATGACAAACCTCAACCCAAAGGAATAGGCACGAATTTATAATATATTATGTTGAAAAATTACATTTTCTATTTAAGTGGATGTTGTCTATTGATAATAATTGGTTTATCCTCACTTACCATAAATTCTTAGTGTTTCTAAAGATATACTTTCGTGAATGGTAGGATTGGTTGAAGATTTGATGACTTTGATCATACTACTCTAATCAATGGATGACATTGAGTGTGGGGCCCATTCTTTGTGATGTCTATGGAGGAGGAGGTATGTAATCCATGTTCCATGAAAAATGTAGCAAAAACAAAAGAATCCTAATTTAATTAAGATTTTTCATTGTTTCTCTTAAGAACATAAGGACAACTTCATCCATAACCAAGTCATTATGATATCCTAAAATAACACTCAGTAAAGAGACCATCACCTTAAACTGTGGCTTTAGTGTCTTCCTAAGCACTGGTAATTCAATTTTCACTACTTCACTAGGGTTTTCACCTAGACTCTATAAAAAGCTCACTTTTTCATCTTCAGCCCAAGTTACAAATTCTTTGTTTAATTTTTTATCACATATTCCTTCCTTTCACAGGTAACCTCAATTTTTTTTCCATAGCTTCCTCATAGTTCATAATCCAAATAGGCACAAACAATTATACTTATATATGTATCTAAAATTAGTTGGCAAGGTGTTTTTTTCTCTGTCAACCATATTCTGCTTGTGCTCAGAAATATGCAATGTATTATTGACCTACTCAATGTTGCTTATCATCAAAGAGTGGGAACTCTTCCAAGTGAATACAATGATTGGTTGTGGTTTTAACAACTTTGATCATCCTAACCTAATCAATGACTCATATTGAGTGTGGAGCCCCTTCCTTGTGATGTCATCAAAGGAGAGGTCTGCATTCGGTGTTTCACACTTGGTTTCATCAAAATAATTAGATGAAAAAAATCATTTCATGCCTAATCTGTGGCTGTCATTGATTTGGGAGGGGGGGTTATGCTTGTAATGTTAGAGGAGGGGGGTTCCATAATCGTGGTCTCACCCTGACCTGAAACCTTATTCTATTCAAAGTCCAAATGGTGAATTAATTCCATATTCAAATACAAAGTTTCAAGAAGGGCTCAGTAAGGTATTATCTAGTTTCAGAAAGTTGAATATACTATGTGCATGGTTTGTGGGTTTAGTTCTTTAAAATAAACATTGCAAGAGTAAAAAACCAACTGTTGATCAGGTGTCTCATTGATAAGGTCTTTAAAAAAACATAGGGTAACTTGTTTGTAAAGGAGGTAAGGTGAGATAGATGAAGGGCGAAGGAAACATAGATGTGAAATAATAACAATTGGTAATTATATAGGAAAATGAGAAATTTAGGGATAAGTAGCATTGAGCAGGTCAATAGTACATCACTTATTTCTAAGCAGGAACAAAATATGGTTGATAGAGAATAGAGTGAAGCAATTTGCAATGATTGGTAAATGTTGCATGCATCTTTGAGGTTTTTAATTTCAAGGAAAGTGTCATGTTTGTTTCTCTTTGCATCGACACTTCCAAATTTTCCAGTGTATGAAATCTTAGCACTTTTGTTACCAAAATCTAGTAGCCATTACGGTTCTACAAATTTTCACTTGAACTCTTTGTTTTTCGCAACTAAATCCCTTTGTTTCCAGAAATTTGTTATCTAGTGTATACCACATCTACTGAAGCAAGACAAAATCAAATAAACTGGCTCAAACTTATTGTGAAACCTAAATTTCCACACTAGTTTTCAAAACTACATATCGGGCTATTTGTAAAGTGTTTTTGGTGCAACTTCTTTGGAACCCAATATTAAATAAGGTGAGCTAGTTTCAACATAGTGGTGGGGACCAACACATCCATTGAGTCACTCCATAATAGAGTCCTTGAATGGTTTTTGAATTAGAGTTATTATTAATAACTTGTATGCTAACTATCATGATTGTGGAGATTTCATAGTTATTTTAATTTGTAAATTTATTCCACTTAGGGTACATATATTGATGATATTAAAGTAGGAGCATAGTGTGAAGTAAATGGACGAGATGGTTTTGGAATTCCGATATTTATTTCTACTATCTCCCGTAATGTTGACTTTAGTATCCTAAATTTATATTTATTAAGGGTGTCATGTATAATAGAATTCACACATGAAATAGTAACAACTAGTGATTATATAGGGAAATGAGAAATCTATAATTAACAACATTGAGAACATTGTTGATTAAGCAAGTATTTTTAAGTAGAAAGCAGAAATGGATAGAAAAGGAAGGAAAGAAGTTATTTGCACTCATACAATTAACTCACTTACATGTATTGGCAATAACTTTCACTCGTCAACTCCATGTCAGTGGTATGTGAACCTTCTAATGGAAGAGAATAACATCAACAAGATTTGGACAAGTGGATTGGCAAATGGTGCATATGTTTGAGAAGTTTTTTATTTCAGAGAAATTGTTTATTTGTGCACAAATAATTTTGATTCAGGAACAAGAACAATCATGCTAGTGGCGAAGAAGACATGAATTCCTATGAGTCCCAAGGAATTCAGATGGATATTAAAGCAACCAAAGTCGAATAAGTGCTTAAAGTTGTCAGAAACATACAATTTCCTAGACTTACTATCAAGCAGGATGAACATTATTCAAGATTTCATTTCACCAACATCCCAAGATCCTTCTGACAATTCCCTTCTAGATATTTCTTTGTTTATATAACCGTTTAGGGACTTTCGTTGGTGCTTTTCCACAAGATCATGCGAGAAACTACAAGGAATATGCAAAAATCCATACTCTATGTTCTCTACCATTTATACAAAAGTATTGTTTATTATACTGGCTAACCTAATTTCCAATGAATTAGATTTTTAGTCCCTCAATTTGTCTAAGAGAAATAAATTATTTATGATGGTGTAATTGATAAAAACCCTTGTGTCCAACCATGTCTTTCACGACTCACCCTATAAACGTAATTTCAATCCCAATGAAGAACCAATGCAATTCTAATATCCCATACTACAAAAGCATAAAACTTCTTTAATTTTTTTTTCAAATCAAAGATTTCTTTTTAAAGGAAGTAAATTACATGATAAGTCGACAAGAGGCCCCCCGAACATGTTGAGAGTGTTCTTAAGTCTTCGAGCATTCATGGTCCTTATTTTCAATGTTTAATTATTTAGGTTTGTTGATTTTGTTATCATGACTTAAGCCAATTCTTGGATGTACTTTCTTATTTTTTCTTATGATTCATGGGAACACATTACCAATCCCCATTGGGATGAATGCATATATTTTTGCAACTAAGTATCAATATTTTGATGAGTTCTTTAGGCACCAAGCATTATTGTTTGCACCAAAAACTTTTGAAATCGTTTTGTATCTAAATGTAAGATCAGTTACATTATGCCTTTCATCCATGACTTCCTTTCCCTAGATACATTTCTTTCAAAGATAAATAAACATTTATTGTGTGTACTTAATTTATTAAAGAACAATTACAACTATGTTCTAGAATGTAGGGGTAGATAGTTAAAGAGGGAACATGCCAGAACAACATAGTGAATGAGTTGATGGGATGAGGTAGTAGAAGACCCTCATTACCAATGTAAGCGACCTCTAGGATAAAAATGTTGATCTTCGTAAATCAAGCACTACAGAGTGTATATTCAATTATTTTTATGGTTCCTTGGGGGAAATAACTTTCTGTTCTTTTTTTATCTGATTGTCGTTTGTTCCAATTCCGAGTCTATTGACAAATTTTGTGAAGAATTTTGAGATAATTTTTTTCATAAGATCTTCTATAGGTCTGAATTATGTGTTGTTGGCAAAAAACATTAATTGGACATAAGTTTTCGAGGATATTCTTTCAAATTTTATATTATATCTAATGTTTTTTTATTGATCAGAGTGAAAAAGAAGGTTTGACAACAATTTTGGATCTCATATATATGTTCCATTTGTAGTATTTATTTTAATCATGGCTATGATGATTGGAATTTGAATATGGATATAATTCTTGTTATTGTAGCAGTGATGGTTACTATCCAATACTTTTCAGGAAGGAAGACTTATGACAAAGATCGATAGATGTTACGAAATGAGGGAAACTGTGATTGGTGACTTTACGCTTAGATTTTATGCAAATATTCAAATTTAGTAAATTTTTGTAATTAAATAATTAATGTCAATTTAAACCAAATTTACTACTTTTGGATGTATGTTTGTGTCGCATGCATCAATTATGTGTAATACCAAATTCCTCTATATTTCTGCAATTGCAGAAGGAATCAAATGATAATTTCTCCTTCACCTCCGCACTTTCTTTACCTATGTATATGGTTTAATTCCACATAGACTTGAGCTTGTCTCATGCCTTACTTCCACATAATATTTAGCTTGGCACGTTCTTGTGCTACACAACTCTTTCCCTTCAACATGCATCCTTACTTCTTCATGTCCACACACATTCTCATCTCAAAACACTTATTCAATACACTTATATCCCACACAACACTTGTTCTCCATATGCAAAGTTCCAGATATTTGCTTTCCCATATTTGTCCTTTCTCACATGCTTTACTACTCAATGCCAATAACTTCTTTTATGTTGTTTGCTTTGATTACAAATATTTTCCACTATAATATTTATCATTGTTTAATGTCTTTTTACATCAAATAAATTTAGTATTTGATTCCTTTCATACATATGTTATGTTTATTTTTGCATCTTTTAAGGTACATGAGGTATATAAGAAAATTCCCAACCAATGCATTTTGTTATGTCATATTTGCTTATGCAATATCATTTTTTGCATTGTGTTTTCCTTCTATCAAATTTTAAAATTATATGAAAATGTAACATAGTTTTATTTCCTCATCAAGCTTGAAAACAAAATACAATATGAATATAGCGGTTTGAAAACAATTTTGGATCTCAAATGTATGTTCCATGTGTACTATATTTTTAAATGATGATTATCATGATTGGAATTTAAATTGGATTGCGTGAGAACAGATATACCAACTGATGCTTGACACGAGATATTTTCCACCAAGAAAAGAATAAATGTGACATAATCCTTGTCATTTTTAGTCTGGATGGATTCAACTATAGTGAAAAACATGTTAGGGGTTGCATCAATTTGAGTAAAACCCATGTTTACTACCTTATCTGCAATGTCACCTAAAAACAATTAAAATTTTAGTTTCTCAAACATCTGCAATAATATTTTCACTTTGGAGAGCGAAGGAGACAGTTTAGGTGGGTGGTTCAATAATCAAAGACAACGAAAAGTGCAGAAGTGTCGATGTCTCTTCTTCATGTTCCTATTTCCACAACATACCCATTTTCACACCCCTGCACACATTCTCCCCTTCGCACATTTTCATCACACAAAACATTTCTACAAAATTTGATTATAAATTAATTATTTCCATATTCGTTTCGGTTTCTATATAGAGGTGAAACATACCTTTTTACCTAAGCACATGCAATATGTATTATTCACATATGCACTTTAGTTTTGCACACAAAAAGGTAGGGGTACTATGACCTCTACTACTAAGGTAGGGGAATGAGTGAATGGTAGGGCTATGGATCCTATCAAGAGGATCCAAAGTAATAAATAGCTATCGGGAGAAGCGGAGGTATAAGTAGCTCTCGGGTAGATGGAAAGTAATAAATAGCTTTCGGGGTGAGGATGCGCAAGCAGGCTCGACTGTTAAGGAGAGGACCCTTTAGGGGGCTCACTATTCATATGGTGAGGAGAGGTGCTCGACCATAAGGGCCGCCATCGAGAGGAGAGGAGAGGAGAGGAACTTTAGTTGCTCGACCTTAAGCCCCCGACCCAATAAGCAAACCCAAACCGGCAACGGGACTCGACCTTAAGCCCCCCCACCCAATAAGTAAATTGAAACTTTAGTTGCTCGACCTTAAGGGCCGCCATCGAGAGGAGAGGTACATTAGTGACTCGAGCAACGAGCCGCTATCGATTTCAAGGGAGGGTGAGCTTGTTGAACTCTCGACGAAGGAGAGGACGATGATCAATTCAATCCACGAGAGGGAGGGTTGGAAGATGCTTTCTCCATTGATTGATCGATATGGCTTTCTCGGACCATATTGATTTCACATCAGCTGGTTTTTGTTCGCGTAACGACAACGAAGTGAATAATCTACTTTCTGAATTTGGTCATAATATTCTCATGATGAAGCATAAAGTCACACCTAGATATTACGGGAATACAAATAAGGGCCTACATTTGAACCTATTAATCAAAAATAAGGAAGGCCGGTGGACCCGTATTTTATACACAATATTGCATATTGATAATTTAGTTAGCGCGTATGAGAATATCCAGGCGAACCCAGGGTTAATGACTCATGCCATCACCCGGGAAACCATTTCGGGTATCTCGAAAGAGCGCTTAGCACATATATCTTGTGCTTTATTGAAAGGCACGTTCGACTTTTCTCCCATGCAAAGGATATTTGTTCCGAAGCCCAAATCGAAGGATACAAGGCCAATAACGATCTCTTCCCCAATTGATCAGGTTGTGCACAGGTCCGTCGCCAATGCGTTGGAAAGCCAATCACAATCCACTAATTTAATAGCAAAGATATATGTGTCATAATAAACATATATTCGAAAGCCAATCACAATCCACTAATTTAATAGCAAAGATATATGTGTCATAAGAAACATAAATTTACCATACAAAACAAGTTCAAACTAATTACAATATTTAACTCATATTTTCCTTACATTTGCACATGCCTTATTGCACACATCCCCTACTTGAGAAATAATTGTAATAATATTTTCACTTTGTAGGGCAGGGGAAACTCTCTAGGTAGTTGGTTCAATAATCAAATACATATCTATAAAATATTTAGTTGAATTCCAAAAAAAAAAAATTGGAGATGCAAAAGGTGTGGACATCTTCTCCCATACATTTCCATCCCGCACAACACTGCTTACGAATACAATTATAAATTAACTATTTGGTCCCACTTTCTACAGAGAAGTGAAACTTACCTTTTTACCTTAACATATGCAACATGCATTGTTTGCATATGAATTTTATCTCTCCACATATCCTGATTTCAAAGTATTCGACTCATACATGCCTTAGCTTCACACATGCCTTATTATACACATTCCTTACTTTCACCAATGTTAGTTTTAATAAGCTATTTTCAAGAGGAGGCACTTGCAACATAGGCCTATAGACATTAATCCAAATGAGCAATATTGTCATTGTTAACTTTGTTTATATTTAAATAGCATTCGAAATGTAAATACCACCTTAGACATATGCTTTACTTCTATATATAGTTCATTTCAACTTAGGCTCTTTCTTCGCACATGTGCTGCTTCTGCACAACATTCAACTCCACACATCCTATTGCCACACAACACTTCCCCTTCCGTATATATTCCCACTTCAGTACATGTGCAGAAATTTCCACCTCTGCACACTCATTACATACATCTCTATCCTGCACACCGCTTCTTTCAGATACACACTACTACGAATGATTTCTTTGTCACATTTGTCCTTTTTTCGCATGCTTTTCATTCATATGCTGTGTTTCTTTTCCCATATTTTAAAATGCAATGAATGAAATCTATAAATAAGTTTTGTAGTAAAACAAAATTAGAAATCACTTTACCTCTGCACATAGTTTATTTCTGCATAAACTTTACTTTTGAACATGCCTTGGTCCTTCCGCTAGAAAAATAATAACTTCTTCCAATCAGACAATTAGTGTAAATTTAAACTAAATTTATTGGTTTCTATTTTTGTGTTCTATGCATGAAAGTCATAATATGAATTAATTTTTTCCAATATATAAAATGTTATGAGTTCTTAATGCCCACAGGTACCATAAAATGGGAATTGATTCTTGATCTTTTGATCGGGATCTAGCCCAAGAAGTTTTGTGCAGGAGGAATAGAATTATGGATATCCCTTCTACATGTTCCTCCTTCCACACACATCCCTACTTCTACACCTCTGCACACATTCACCCTCTATACACTTCTTCAACATACCTTCATCTCGAACAACATAGAAATCTCTTACAATCAAAACTTCCAATTCATATAACATAGGTGCATTATTATAAAAATATGGTTACATATAGACTTCAGCTAGGTCTAATATATTTAATGATCAGGTGTTTCAGTAGGATAAATATATTACTCTTGATCCTGGAAGATTATTTGAGGCAAAAAAAATTTTCTTCATAAATTACCTATTATATTCATTTATCCTCATCATGGTTAGACCGCATAAGTGAAGTTATTGGATAGGAAACTCACTTTTTTTTGGACTCGAACATAAAATATCATGAACATTGACAATATTTTTAGTATTGTTTTCTTTAGTGGGGAATAATCTCCCTTCTCACATTTAAGCATACTAATAAAGGTGCTCACATTGGATTCTTGGTAAACCAGTTTCCTTAAAAAACAATTAAGACACAAACTATAGAAACATATAATGCATCCACATGGTCGTACTATGGAATAAAATTTATCGTTTCATGCAAAGTAAGAGGATTTAGCTCGAAAAAGTTATCAATATGAACTTAAAATATTTATTCCTTCCAAAATATTGGTCATACATATTCTTGGAACCCTGATCAGCATATCCTTAATTTGGAGTAGCATGATCCAGATTATCCACAGTATTGTGTTTATTATGTCGACGTTTCAAACCCCAAAGAGGGTCCATCATCAGGACTAAGATAGAATATGAATGATAGTTCCTTGAGGGAAGAATCTTTTTTACCATAGTATAAATAAACCTAGATCTTGATTTATAAAGAAAAATAATTTGAATTAAAATAATTAAAACATAATTATTATAATAAATTAAAATAAAAATAATAAAAATAAAAATAAAATAATTCATATATAAGGGTCGGCTTCTTTATAAATCAAGATCTAGGTTTATTTATACTATGGTCAAAAAGATTCTTCTCTCAAGGAACTATCATTCATATTCTATCTTAGTCCTGATGATGGACCCTCTTTGGGGTTTGAAACATCGACAGAATAAACACAATACTGTGGATAATCCGGATCATGCTACTCCAAAAAACTACCACAGCAGCTTGAAATCTATAGATCGATGGGTAACAAGAAGAAATCTAATTATTTTTACACATGAAAATCCTATCTAATCAAAGCAATGATTCATGCGATTGTAGAAATTTGATATAATTGCAATTGCTCAAGAAATTTAATCTAAAATCAAGAGACACGATTATACTCTACTGATCCGCAGAATGAAATTCACAATTTAGAACAACATGCATAATGATGCAATAAGAAAAACCACAAATACACAGTGATTTCTAGGGGAATCCAATTGGGAAAAAACCCTCAAGCCTATTTGCATTAATCAATGAATTTAGAAATTATTACAATTTCTAGCTCCAACTTTGAGCTCAACCTGCAAAAGAATAAGTGTTCTCCTTCTCAATGAAAAATCTTTGGTCAACACTTAGCCAAATATTTTCTCACCAAGGCCCCTATTTCCTTGCAAAAATCCTAAGGAAAGTATCCCATATTCTTTAGGAATTTCCTCCAAATTAATTGTGCAATTCCCAAGGATTAATCATTGATTGCATGCAACACCTGTACACTCAACACTAGTTTACAATTGATGTTACACTGCCTTGGAATCTCCACCACAGTTGAGCAGTTCGAATTCCTTGCATGCATGAGCTATTTTTGGTTGGTTAATCAATTAACTGGATTATCTCTAAGTTAGACGGTTGTCCTACTCCTCAATTGACCTCCAACTAGTTCTATTAACTATTAGAACTAGTTTAACTGAGCACAACTGGAAATAATTGAATTGGATTGCTATAAATTAGCAATCACACACGCATAACTGAAATCCAAGCCCTCTAACTCAATTTTACTGAGCTAACTGAGTGACAAGAGCCATGACACCTTAGTTAACTGCCTCCAAGTTGTCTATTGATGTGGAAATTTTGTATTTTCTCAATTTGACCAAGGCTAATCCAAATTGAGACTTTCTTGCTACAATTCTCAACATTCCCTCTTAGCAAGAAAGAGATTATCAACCACCCCTATCCTGCGCTTGTGGAATTTGAACTTCCCTCTTGAAAAAGCCTTTGTCAAGATGTCAAAATCTTGTTCCTCAGTCAAAATTTATTGTAGCAACATTATCCTCCTTACAACATAGTCTCGTAAATGATGATAATAAATATCTATATGCTTGGATCGATTGTGAAATATTAGATTCGTATAGAGATTAATGCAACTCCAACTATCACAATAGATCATAGTTAGAATCATATCTTGACTAATTAGTCCCATAATATTTTTCATCCATATTGCCTCACATGCTACTTGACTTGTAGCCATGTATTCATATTTTGTTGAGATGAGTGCCACTGATTTCTACTTCCTACTGTACCCAGAAATTATTGCAGACCCAACACTGGAAATTGCACCTGATGTACTCTTTCGGTCAGATGGACTCCCTACCCAATATGCATCTATGTATCCATGCAGCTTCACTCTCTTTTTCCGTCTGTACCATAATCCATACTGGGTAGTGCCTCTAAGGTACTATGAAATATGCTTTGTTTCCTTCCAATACAATTTGGTTGGCCCAACCATAGCTTGGCTCAATTGTTTTATTTCATAGCACATAACTGGTCATGTGTTCACAAGATACATCAGTGAACCCACTAGCTTTCAGTGAATGGTAGCATCAACTTCTTCACCTGAAGTGGCATTCTCCTTCCTCCAGTTGGTTTCTAGAGGTGTCTCCATGGGCTTACAACTCTCCATGTGAAATTTTTGTAGTATCTTGGTGGAAAAAGTTCCTTGAGACACAAACAATTCACCATCACCTTGCCATACTTCAAGGCTGAGGAAGCAGTGCATGAGACCCATATCTTTCATCTCAAATAACCTTGTGAGGTCCTCCTTGAAAGAGCTGATCAGTTGTTCATCACCTATCAATATTAAATCATCAACATATAAAACAATGATAAGAAATTTACCTTCTGCCAAAATATGGTAGAGGTTTTCACTTGCTGTGACTTTTGGTGAAGCCCAATCCAATGATATAACTATCAATCTGAGTATACCAAGCTCAAGGTGCTTCTTTAAGACTGTACAATGCTCGTCTAAGTCTGCAAACATGAGACTCCTGATAAAATGTCTCAAAACATTTTAGTTTCTCTATGTACACTTCCTCCTCAATAACACCATTGGGAAATGTTGGTTTTACATCCATCTGTTGGATCTTCCACCCCACCTGTGTATCCAGTGCAAGAATTTATCTAATGGATGAATAGCTTGCTACGGGAGCAAAGGTTTCCTCATAGTCAGTTACCTCAACTTGAGAGAATAATTTGGCCAAAATTATGGCCTTATACTTTTCTATGCTTCCGTCTGCTGCATGCTTAACTTTGAAGATCCATTTCAAACCCACAACTAATTTTTCTGTTGGTCTTGGGACCACTTCCCAAACACTGTTCTTTATGATGGATTCATATTATTCCACCATTGCATCAACCCAAACTAGTTTCTCAACTACTTCCTAAAAAGAGGATGGCCCAATATCTACAAGATCAGTCATTAGATCCATGTAGGCAATGTACCTCTTAGGTTACCTCCTTTTCTTATGCAAATTTGAAGGAGCTCCCACATTCTCCCTCTCATCTTGCACCAATACTTCAGATTCCCTAGTTGTTTTTCTACCTTTATGTTATAGCATTTTTTGGTTTTGATAAGATAGAATATTTGAAAAAATGTGAAGTTAGGATATGGACATAACAATAGTGAATAAAATGTTTTTGAAAATATCTTGATGATGATGTCCATATCAAAGAAAATGTTAGGTTAGATGTCCTAAAAAATCAAAGACAAAAAGAAAATGTTAGGTTAGAAAGAAAAGGAAACAAATAAACTCTAAAAGTGAGAAAGTCTAAATGCCACTACTATTTTTCTGCAAAATAATGGTTGTGTGCAGCTTGTCATAAATTCCACAACCCATGACAATCAAATACTTTAATCTTGACTGCTTCATGCTTTAAATTTGATGTTATAGTTAGAGAATAAAGATCTGGCCAACTTGTTTAATCTTGGTAGATCAGTAGTTAGGTAGAGAATAATGAGGTGCTCATCAGTTTAATTTGAGCCCTTGGATGTTATAAGGTTAGAATTAGATAGTTTTCTTTTGTAAAATAAAAGAAGGGAAAAGGGTTTGCTAGCTTAAATGCACCCATTAAGTGAAGAAAAAATGATAGGATAAGCAAAGGGTAAGTAGAAGAAAGGTTGCAAAAGTTTGATGATTGATTGGACAAAATGTACATTTATTATGTTTTACCATATGTTTCTATGTCCATGAGGCAATTACACGAAGCAAATGAAGGTCTACAAGATCAATTAATTAACTTCCCTCATCCCCATTCATCCCTATATTTACTAATTTCCCTTTCCCACCTTCATACAATTCATATTCATTCATTTTCCATAAAAAAATGCCTTTCCTAAGGTTAAAATCCTTTTTGCCTAGGAAAAGTGAAAACCCCATGCTAAATCCCCTTTTACCCAAAAACCCACAAAAAGATGTTTAGCCTAAGTATTGATGTATATATGTGAAAAGAAAATAACTCATTAAAAGGCATTATACTTAGTGTATTTTCCCTTTCCACTCATATTTCATATTAACGTTAACTTAACGTATTAAACCCCTAAAAGTCCCTTTCTCGTATATTATTAACTCCCTTTACTAAATATCCTGAAACCATTAGTTTTCTTATAAAACTATGTATTTCCATAACATATCACATATTGGCAAATCGCAAACTTTTCAAAGTGAATGCACTCTCCTCCGATTGCGATATGTGATGCGTGATAGACCCAGACCCACTGCAATATATTTCATAATTCATTTCCATTTCACATCGGCCCCTCATCGCAAGTCCCGGCTAAAGCATAAACCCTTCGCCATTGCGATCTCCGATATGCGATGGGAACCCGGACCCGATCGCAGTATTATCCATGATTTATTTCCACGTTGCGTCTGGCCTCTATCGCATTCCTTTGTGATGGGCCTTCCTTCACTAAACTATGATTGTGATATGCGATGAACCCGAACCTGGCATCATTTATCCACCCGAATTCATACTATTTCAAGTCCACCATACCGTGTTTTGCAAAGGATTTCCTTGTTAAAACGCTTTTATGATTTTCACGAAAAACCCATAATAAAGCCCATACCGCCATGATTAATCATTGGTTCCCCTTGTTGCTCTTTCCTCTTACCTCTGTGTTGCTCTTTCACTCCACCACCGTTTGATCAAATACATTCAAATCCAATGACCCTCAACAATTTTAGGTTGGCTCTCTGTCCGAGCATTACCCACCGGAAAAATGGTATTCCACTGACCTCCCCTTGCTACGTGTCAGGCTCTAGACCATATCGGGTGACCCCTCCCAAAACTGCCCACGCCTCATAAGCGGTGTGATAAAAACCAAAACCACCTCCCACATAATGACAAAATGACCACTATTCACTTTGCGGCATATTTCAAAAAGAAATTTGTTTTTCCGTTTAAATACAAAAATCACCATTTTGGCTTTGTTTCACCCATTTACATAGTGAAGCCTCCATAAGCCTCTACCACCAATAAAACCATTGTTTTACCTTCCGATACACTCTGGACTCCTTCCAATATCCTTTTGAGCTCAATAAATCCATTGATGTCCTTCTATGTCACCTATGTTTTCTTAACAATTTTTGTGTTTTGCAGGTAAAAACTCCTATTCCAGGCTTACAAAGAAAAAACCTACATACAGTTTGAAGACAAATATGAAGATATTACTGTTGAAAAACACAGTAAAAACTTGAAATGCACAATAAAGGTAAAAAGGAACACAGTAAAGGTTACTCGGTGGGGTCAAAGGATATTCACAGAGTTTAAAGAGTATCAGATGAAAGATCAAATGAAGGAATCAACCAGCATAAAGAATACAAACAATCAAGCAGCTTAAAGGGAAAAATATCAAACAACAAAGCCAACACAACCTAAATAAAAGGGACAACAAGAAGCAGTTCAACAGTTGACCCTATCTTCTTGCATGAAGATCTTTCCTTTCCTAAAATAAATCTTAATCAGTTTTAGGATATTTTCTTAGTTTCATTATTGTATAAATAACTCTCTTCTCGAGTTGTTAAAGGGTTCCAGGTCCAAGGGTCTTGTTCATTTCTTGTTAATTCGTGACTGTTCATTCTACTTTGAACTTGGTTGCACCTTTGAAGGAAGCTTTTCTAGACACTTGATGTACTCAGTTTTTATAGAACCTTAATACAAAGCAGAGGATTCTGAATTTGGTTTTACACAATGTGCATTATCGTGTAAGTTTTTCCAGTTATCAATCATTATGTTTTTCTTCATATGCTTATGACTTATAGAGATATCTAGGTAGGAATAATTTTGTCTCAATTTATTCCTATAAGCTCCTGAAGTGATCATCTATTAAGAGAATGGATTAATGAACTGTCTATTTAGCTAATCCCCTCTAATCAATAAATCATCAGCATCTTTTGTAAGCTTAAGTATATTGCCTTAAATCTTTGGAACGTAGTTTAGAAGGCTTTCATACTTATGATTGTTCTGTTTTACAGTCTGGAAACTGTGATAATCATATTATTTTATGTCTTCTTCTCACCACTATTTGATCTATATCACTGTGTAAAGCTTTATAGCATCCCTTTGCTGAGATATTAATATTATCCAAAGGATTAAGTATTTCAATTCTACATCTATCTTCATTCATTGGTCTTCCAAAACTAAAACCAAAAACCCCAAAACAATTATTTTAGATGCTCTGGCATTGGTAGCTGACCTACTACTATCTCAGAGGTACAACACCTTCTCTAGATGGTTCTGCTTGAGTGGATGTCTCCACTCTTCCTCCTCTCTACCCCTCCATTTGTGGCTACTCCACAACTTCCTGAAGCTCCTCCTTTGGCATTAAAATATACTCTTTTGGTGGGATTTGAAACTCCCTCTCAAGAGAGCATCTCATTTCTTTCTCCTCATCAAAATTTACATCCCTTCACATAATTTTCATTCTGATGGAAGATAAGTACACTCAGTAATTGTGTGGAGTTTCAATGTAACCGACAAAAACTCCAAACTCTATTGTCGGCTCAACTTTATTCCTCGAATCTTTGGAGACATGGTAATAAACAAAGGCTCCAAATTTTTTGAAATGAGACACATTCGACTTTCTCCCCGAGAAGGCCTCCTCCAATGTAATCATACCAAGAATATGATGAGGACTACGGTTCTGCAAGTAGACTGATTTGTTACATTTCTCTACCCACAAATGTAGTGGCAAGCCTTGGTCATGTAGCATAGCTCTTACATCTCCCACAATGCTCCAGTTATTTCTCTTAGCTACCCCATTCTCTTGTGGGTTGTAGGGATTTATCAGTTCTCTTTGAGTTCTTTCTTTAGCACAAAATTCCTTGAAGTCATTCAAAACATACTCACTTCCATTTTTTAGCTCGAGAGCCTTCACCTTCTTGTCGGTCTCTTTCTCAAATAGTGATTTGAATTCTACAAATTTTGATAATGTCTCATCCTTCTTCCACATGAATAAGATCCAACACTTTCTTGAGAAATCATCAATACAAATAGAATAGTATTTATGTCTAGAAGTGGAGGCTGTCAAGAGAAGGGTCCACAAACATCATAATGGAATCTCTCCAAGACTACATTTTCTTTGTTGTCTCGATCATGGAATTTAGATTTACATACTTCTCCAAGGTACAACCCTTGTAGACAACTTGCTACTCAAGTGATCCTTTAGGGAGGCCAGTGGTTATTTGATGCATAATTTTAAGGGCACCACGGTGTAAACGACCAAGTCTTCTATACCAGAGTTTACCAACATCTCGACTCTGCACTTTCTATACCTTACTACTTAATGCAGTACAATTTTCCACATCAATTTTGTACAGGTTCTTCACACGAACCTCCATTTGCTTCACCTACGCAGTAGCTATGTGTCTCAGAAAGTCTTTCCCTTTACTAAAAATAACATCATAGCCATGATATTCCAAAATTGCTACACAGATGAGGTTCTTCTTCAGGCCTGGTTCAAACATGACATCTTTGAGGCAAAGAGGGGATCCCAACTCCCTCTTAAAGGTTATTGTACCAATCCCAATAGCAATGTACCTTTCGTCATCCCCAAGCTAAATATGCATCTGGAGATCTTTCTCCTCCAGGTCACTGAAAAACTATCTACACCATGTCATGTGGAACGAGGAACCCGAGTCCAAGTACCACACACTTCGCATCATAGTGATGGCCATGCATGTGGTCAAGGTGAAGTATAACTCGAAATGTGAAGCCAATGCTTCAAATACTACTCATCCTTAGTTCTTCTTGCTAGAATTTTTGTGTGGACACTTTGTAGCATAGTGCCTGAATTAATGAAAATTGAAAAATTTATTTTGGACAAGTCTTTATTCTTGCTCCCTTGGCTAGAATCTGGTTTGGTTTGATATTTCTTCCCTTTTCCCTTCTTTTCATTCCCAACCAATGCAAAATTCTCTTCATCCTCTCCCTTGAATGAAACTTTGTCTCTATTATTTTGCCTGATTTCCTCTTGTAGCAAATCAAACCATAAGCCTTCCCAATTCGATAATTTTTCCCTTCCATTGACAGAGTCCTGGTAGCTGTGCCAAGATTTTAGAAGGCCTAGAAGAGCTAGGATCACCACGTAATCTTCTGCATCATTCACACCAACCCCTCCAAGATCACCTTGAACTTGTGTAAATATGGCGAGATACTGTGAAATAATATCATTTTTTTCATCTTAATGTTTCAAAGTTTGTCTTTCAAGGCCAATTCTATGGTCACTGTTATTTTCAAATAGCTTAGTTAGTGCCTTCCACATGGAAAATGGTGTCTCTTTGCTATGGAAATTTGAGACAATGTGGTCTCTCACTCTCTCTAGGATTATTGTCCTCACCTTGGCTACATCTTTCCATGGGGGCTTTACTCAATGAACCACTAACATATCACGTGCGTTCCTGGGATATTAAACAATATCATTAATTTGACTACATATTGGAAAATACCTCTAAAAATCACATTATTTAGCCCCCTACCAATATGAACCCAATACACCTTCCCAATTTGAAAAACCTTACTTTCACTAGATATTGTAGGTATCCATTTTTTCATTAACATTCTTTATACCCCTTTATATTTTTTCATTAACTTTGAGCTCCATTTTTTATAGTTGCCAATATAAAAACCCTTTACCCCCTATATATCCCCCAATATATTGTCATTTTTTCCTCAATATATATCCCCCAATATATTATGTCATTTTTTCCTCAATATTGTTGAAGATAGCAACAAGAAATGCTAAAAATACAAAATGCTAAAAATAGCACTGCTATAAATAGCAGTACTCTAAATAGCAGTACTCTAAATAACAGTTCAGCCAGTGTTGAACTTAGCAACAATGGATGAAAAGTGAAAGTGCAAAAAACAGCTTTTGTATAAATAGCATTTCGGGATACCATCCCATTTTAGTTAGTCCCTAAACTATAATAGGAAGTAAAATTCGAATTTTAACTTAACAGTTGTTTGAAAATAAATTAATTAATTCACCATGAATTAATTAGTTGTGAAAAATCAAACATGAAGTCTATGTGAGGACACACAACAGTTTTTCCATTAATTGAGCAATTTATCCATCAATTAAAGAGATAAGGATGAGTTCTAATTTGAGTAGTAATTATTTGGCTCAGTTAACTGAGTCAAGTCTAGTTAAATTGATTTAAACAGTTTGTTTAAATTAATGTAACTTCAGTTAGTTAATGCATGCTTGCATATAACTGCTGCTCTTTAGATAACTGAATATTCTCTCATACATAACTCATGCATGTCAGTTTAGACAGAGACCTAGTTGAGGTCAGATGGAGGGACAATGTACTATCAGTTGCTAGGATATTCCTTGGTGAATATTCCTTGCATGCAGAAGGATTTCTTTCCAAGAGAATTGTGTTGTTACTTCTTCCTGTTCAGTGAGTGTGATGAGGCCAATTCACAAATGTGGCTTCACTGGACCCCAATGTAGAAATTTTGAATAATAAACACATATTCAATAGATATTATCCTGATTATACACTATTGTGGAATACATGCATAATACATAACCTCCTCTACGTTGATAATCAATTTAGCAGCATTAAAATCAATGAAACATCAAGTGCATGCACACATTAACACAGTATGTATCCCGGGGAAAGCTTACAGCTAAAAACCCCACACTATCTGTATATTAATGATTGAGAACATGTAACAATACATAGTACAATACTCCTCACAAGTATCAAACACTATCTCCACCTGTTACGCACAAAACTAGCTCAGATCCGAACAAGTCACAAGTTCAAATCTTCTCTGCTACTTTGCCTGCCTCTATTGCACAATACCTACTGAGAATCACTCACCCTAGAAATCACATGAGCATAGGCTATTCTACTGGGCATATACTAGGCAATACTCATTGGCATACTCAATACATTGCTTGTGCAAGATCTCATTCACAACTATAGTCACAATTGATAGCAATCTCAACCTCTAACACCTGTCTCCACTGAACTGTACATGCACTGAGTTAACTGATGTATTCTTTAGTTGCATTATGAGTTAATAATTAGTGAATTAATTTAATCAATTAATTCACATCACTCATCACTATTCTGTTTGTAGTTAGACTAATTACAACTAGTTTAACCAAGTCAAACTGAACACAACTCCATCAACTCTACATCCAACTCCACATAACTCACATGCATGAGTTCTAACTGATGTTCTACATGCAATAGCTCAACTGACTCACAAGAAAAGCATATTTCCTTCTGACAGCTGCATGTGCCACATCTGTAGCTCAAACTGAAGTGCTCCAAGAGGATAAGATAAAGTTTATAGTCTAAATATTATTATGAGACAATAATATTTGACTTTTCTATTTTTAACCTGGCAGTCTAAAAATAGACTTTGATCACTCTGCTGCGAACCAGAAAATAGAAGTCCATCTATTTTTCCCAACATGACCAATCATCCATAAACAACATCCTCCAACTCATAGACATGATCCATATGTCTAAAAATAAACATAGTCTAAAAATAGACTTTGCGCCATAATTTTCCTGCGGGCCCACTTAGTGAAGGAGACTCCTTTCCACTAAGCTCCATCATCTTGTTGAATTCTCAACACTCCCTCTCAACAAGATATGAATTATCAACAAACCCTATCCTACCTTAGTGGTATTCAAATTTTCTCCTGGTGAGCGCCTTCGTCAAGATATCAGCATCCTGATCCTCCGTTGGAATGTATGAAAGTAACATGATTCTCTGCTGCACACAATCTCTGATATGATGGTACCTAATGTCGTTCGTTGAGCTCCTTGATCAATTTGCATCCTCCTGTCTGTATCAAGATCCATATCCTGATGTGCCTCTCAAATAATGCAATACATGCTTTCCCACCTTCCAGAAGAGCTTGGTAGGCTTAACCATAGCTTGTGAAAGCTGGTTAACAGCATAGCATATATCGGGTCGTGTATTGACCAGATACATAAGCGACCCCACCAACTGTCGATAAACAGTGGCATCCACTTCTTCTGCCGAAGTGGAATCCTCCTTCCTCCAACCTCCAGGAAGAGGAGTGTCAACAGGCTTGCAACCATGCATGTTGAACTTCTCCAGTATCTCTCGAGCATACTTACCCTGAGAAACAAATAGTCCATCACTGCACTGCCAAATTTCCAATCCCAGGAAATAATGAAGGAGGCCCAAGTCCTTCATCTCAAACTCCTTAGCAAGATCATCCTTGCATGAAAGTATCAACAACTCATCACCCGTTAGAATCAAATCATCTACATAAAGTACAGTGATAAGAAACTTACCCTCCACCACAATCTGGTATAGGTTAGGATCCGCCTCACTCTTGGAGAATCCAAGTCTAGTGAAATAGCTGTCTATCCGTGTGTACCAAGCACGTGGTGCTTGTTTCAACCCATATAGTGCTCTCTTGAGCCTGCACACATGCGACTTGCTGCTGAATATCTCAAAACCTTCGGGCTGCTCAATGTACACCTCCTCCTCAATGACTCCGTTGAGGAACACAGTATTCACATCCATCTGATGAATGTGCCATCCCATCTGCGTTGAGAGAGCAAGAATCGTCCGAATGGAAGAATACCTTGTGACAAGTGCAAAGGTCTCCTCATAATCGATCCCCTCTATCTATGAAAAGCCTCAGGCAACAAATCTTGCCTTGTACTTCTCCACACTCTTGTCAGCTGCCTGCTTAACTTTGTAGATCCATCTCAAACCCACCACTAATTTCCCTTCCGGTCTAGGAACAATATCCCATGCACTATTTCCGACAATCGAATCATACTCTTCCACCATGGCGTCTACCCATGAAGGATCCTCCACAGCTTCCTCGAAAGAGGATGGCTCAGTCAAACCACATTTTCTCGCAAGAGCCATGTATCTAGTGTACCGATCAGGTGACTGTCTCTGCCTGCGTTGGGCTGTAGGTGGTTCTACAACTTTCTCTGCATCTTGAGCCAGTCGCTCAGCTTCTATCAAGCGCTTTCACCCTCTGATGGTTGGTGCTGCATGAGTGGTCTCTTCCACTCCATGAACTTCGTCCTGTGGCTGATCCATGTCCCGAAGCTCATCCTTAGGAACTAATAGCTCCTCATCTGCATGCAAGTGTAGCTCCCTCTAAAGCAAACACTTCATGGCTTTCTCCTCCTGAAATTTTATATCCCGTCGCACAACAGTCTTACCACTCTCTGGAAAATACACACGATAGTTGTGGGGCGTATCAGTGTACCCCACAAATATCCCAACCTCTGCGGTCGACTCCAACTTATTCCTGGCATCCTTCATCACATGCATGTAAACGTTAGCACCAAAAATCCTCAAATGAGAAAGATCAGGCTTCTTACGAGAATAAGCCTCCTCGGGTGTACTCATGCGAAGTATCCTGTGAGGACAACGGTTTTGCACATATACTGTAGTATTGCATGATTTCACCCACAAGTGAAGGGGTAGGCCCTGATCATGAAACATCACCCGTGCAACACCCACGATCATTCTATTCTTCCGCTCAACAACCCCGTTCTGCTGTGGGTTATGGGGAGATATGAGCTCTCTTCGAATCCCTTCTGCACTGCAGAAATACTTGAACTCGCCAGAGATGTGTTCACCAACATTATCACTCCTAAGAGCCTTCACCTTCTTCCATGACTCCTTCTCAACCAGTGCTTTGAACTCACAGAACTTTGAGTATGTCTCACTCTTCTTATGCATGAAGAAGATCCAGCACTTACGAGAGAAATCATCAACAAAGATCACATAATACCTGTGTTTTGTTATCGAAGCTACTGAGAAAGGTCCACACACGTCTGTGTGAATTCTCTCAAGGATCGTCATGGCATGACTATCCTTCTCGTGAAAGGTGGCTTTCACAAACTTTCCCAAAGTACACCCCTTGCACTGATCTAACTGTGCAAGAGTGCCTTTAGGAAGCCCTGTGGTGATCTGCTATAGTATCTTCAAGGCTCCATGGTGAAGGTGACCCAATCTCCTATGCCACAACTCGCCATCATCCCGGCTCACCAATCCTTCTGCCTTGCATGCCATTTTTGCGCATCCATCTACATGCAACTGATAAAGGTTCCTCACTCGAACCCCTATCTTCCGGGTTTCTCCAGTTGTCTTGATGCGCAGGAAAGCCTTTCCCTCGCTGAAAACAACATCATATCCCTTGTCTTCTAACATCGCCACAGAGATAAGATTCTTCTTCAATCCTGGAACATGCATCACTTCCTTCAATACGAAGGGTTTACCAGACTCCCTCTCAAAGGAAATGGTACCGATACCGGTCGCACTGTATCTACCATCATTGCCCATCTCGATGTGCACTCCAAGATCTTTGTCCTCCAGATCAGAAAACAAATCTCGATCTCCCGTCATGTGAAAAGATGCACCACTGCCCAAGAACCACACCAATCCCATCACACTTGAAACCAAGCATGCGATCAATGAAAAATCAAGCTCAAACTGCGAGGCTAGACCCTCTCCTGCTACAGATCCAGCAGCTTGCTTATTCTTCTTCTTCTGCGGACAATTAGTGGCATAGTGTCCGTACTGGTGACAATGAAAACACTTCAACTTGGAGATGTCTTGCTTCTTGCCTTTCGCACCAGAATTAGAAGCTTTCTTGCTCTTCCCCTTCTTTGCCTTGGCAGCCAAAGCGCAATTTTCTTCATCAGGTCCCTTTGATGAAGATCCGTCCCTGGTATTCCGCCTGATCTCCTCCTGCACAAGATCTGACCAAAGTCTCTCCCATCCTAGAAATTTCTCCCAACCATTGACAAAGTCCTAATAGGAATGCCAACTCTTCGGAAGACCAATGAGAGCCAAGCTCACCAAGTCCTCATCATCGACGGTCATCCCCACACTTCCCAGCTCATCTCGACACTGAGTGAACTTCGTGAGATACTTGGGCATACTGTCTCCCTTCTCACATTTGATGTTTCTGAGTTTATCCTTGAGCGCCAGCTTCCTCTGATCGCTCTTGCTTTGGAATAGATCTGTCAACACTTTCCACATCAAGTATGTAGAAGCCTTTCCATGCAGGCTGGACACAATGTGATCCTTCACGCCCTCCAATAGAATCCTTCGACACTTTGCTGTCTTCTTTTGCCAAGCATCAACATGTGCAACATCAATAGGCTTTGGGACATCAGCCTCTATGAAATCCTTCATCCCATTATCATCCAACACTGCCTCCATCCTGTCCTTCCATGCAATATAGTTTGAGCTTCCCTCAAGAGCATACTCCAATCACAATCCGTTGAAAGACATTGCCACATTGATACCAAGAAAACACTGCTGCAAATTCGAATTCCACCAGCTCTAAACTCAACTGCCTTTGATCTAAGATTCGTGAGAGAAAATTATTTCTCGTACAGAGATTGACTTTATGGGCTTTTACCGGATATCTCACCTTCCAAAGGAAGGATGAATCCAGATGATACCTGGCCCGATTACAGACTCTGCCTAAATAAATAAGATATAAACACTTTTTGAATAGTAGATCTGATGATCAACAGCTCTGATACCATGTAGAAATTTTGAATAATAAACACATATTCAACATAGATTATCCCAATTATACACTATTACAGAATACATGCATAATACATAACCTCCTCTACGTTGATCATCAATTTAGCAACATTAAAATCAATGAAACATCAATCGCATGCAAACATTAACACAGTATGTATCCCAGGGAAAGCTTACAACTAAAAACCCCACACTATCTGTATATTAATGATTGAGAACATGTAACAATACATAGTACAATACTCCTCACAAGTGTCCAACACTATCTCCACCTGTTACACACAAAATTAGCTCAGATCCGAACAAGTCACAGGTTCAAATCTTCTCCGCTGCTTTGCCTGCCTCTATTGCACAATACATGCTGAGAATCAATCACACTAGAAATCACGTGAGCACAGGCTATTCTACTGGGCATATACTGGGCAATACTCATTGGCATACTCAATACATTGCTTGTGCAAGATCCCATGCAAAACTATAGTCACAACTGATAGCAATCTCAACCTCTAACACTTGTCTCCACTGAACTGTACATGCACTGAGTTAACTGATGTATTCTTCAGTTGCATTATGAGTTAATAATTAGTGAATTAATTTAATCAATTAATTCACATCACTCATCACTAGTCTATTTGTAGTTAGACTAATTACAACTAGTTTAACCAAGTCAAACTGAACACAACTCCATCAACTCTACATCCAACTCCACAGAACTCACATGCATGAGTTCTAACTGATGTACTACATGCAATAGATCAACTGACTCACAAGAAAAGCATATTTCCTTCTAAAAGCTACATGTGCCACATCTGTAGCTCAAACTGAAGTGCTCCAAGAGGATAAGATAAATTTTATAGTCTAAATATTATTATGAGACAATAATATTTGACTTTTCTATTTTTAACCTAGCAGTCTAAAAATAGACTTTGATCACTCCACTATGAACCAGAAAATAGAAGTCCATCTATTTTTCCCAACATGACCAATCATCCATAAACAACATCTTGCAACTCATAGAGATGATCCATATGTCTAAAAATAGACATAGTCTAAAAATAGACTTTGCGCCATAATTTTCTCGCGGGCCCACTTAGTGAAGGCAACTCCTTTCCACTAAGCTCCATCATCTTGTTGCATTCTCAACACCCAAGAAAAATTGTGCAAAGAAATAGGGGCTTGGAGGACTTGAATGGGATATATACTTGTCTATTCAGTCTATGAGCTTCATTGTTTGATTGTAGAGAGAGCAGGATAGCTTTTGAGATGATAATTTTTGTAACTTGGACAAGATTTCCACTTGTATGATAATACAGTGTTGGGGTTTTAGGCTGGTTCTTTCCCCTGGTTATTTCTTCTATGTTATTTGTGATTGATTTCTTATTATTAGTTATATGTGTTCAATTGATCTTGCTCATATTCTATTAAGATTTCGCATAATTGTTTGTAGAAGTAGATCAAGTATTTTGCTTTAGTATATTTCATTATCAGGTGATCTACAGGTGGGAATTTCTACATGGTATCAGAGCAAAGGTGATCAAGGAAAAACAGTATACAAGAAGGGATAAGTTCAAAGTTTGTGATTCCTGAATATAGAAATCAAGTTCTTATCACATCTCTATTTCACCTATGGCGTTCAGTGGTTTAAGACTCAAGTATGCCCTTGATGCAGCTCAAATTATATAGCCTGGAAGGATCACATTGAAGCAATATCAGAAGACAACGGTCTAAAGGACTTCATTGATCAAGAATTCCCCAAGCCAACTAATGCTACTCAATGGGAAGAATGGAAGAAATGTGTGGCTACAGCAAGGAGGATCCTTTTGGAGGGAGTTCGAGATCACATAGTCTCAAGTATCCATGGGAAGGAGACATGATTTTCAATGTGGAAAACATTGAAAGATCTATATCAGAATAGCAGTGATCAGATGAATTTGGCACTGAAAGACAAGCTTCAGAAGATCAAGTGTGAAAAGGGCAACACGATCTCTATGTATCTGAACAAGCTCACCACCTACAGGGATGAGCTTGGAAGTGTATGGATCGCGACAGCGGATGATGACATGGTGAGTCTTGCACTCCTTGGTCTTCTTAAGTGTTGCACTAAAAATTGTCACCTTGACATTCTACAATCTGTGTGAGTCCATTATCACTCATACTTTCCTCCTTTGCAAGTTTAAAACCTCAGTTCTTCATACCAGGCCTTGAAAGTAAGAGAAAATCCCTAAAAGTCTCTAAAACTTTGGTTCCACACTTTCTCTTTGCATTACCTGTGGTCCCACACCTAATGGTCATGTCCCCTATGCACCTGAACGCTCTATCCTTGTGTTATGGGTGTGGACCCCTGAAAAAGTTAAAAAGGCGCGAGTTTATTCTAAAAAACTCACTTTCAGTCATTTCTAGAAGCTTCTTGAAGGAATCTTAAGGTGGCAAGTTCACTCTCTTAAGGTTCATGCACTCCATACCTTAAGGAGCTAACCCCTTGATGTGAGGATCTTATCCCTTTGAATGAGGACTCTATCCCTTCATAGATGGACCTATAACCTTCTCCTCTGCACTATAAAATGAAGCATTGGACTGGTTACTTGGGAGGCTGAAAGATGAATATTTTTTAGGTGAAATGTTGTTGGAACTTAGTCTTCTTAGTTGAGATTTTATGAGGAGAGATTACATACCTCTAAGATCTCATTTGGAAGAGTGCAAGGCTTGCCAAAGTAAAAGAAATTCCTGTTTCGGACCTTAGGAAGAGCTTGTTCAAAATCAAGGCTGAAAAGGTTGTAAGTTTCTTCTACTTCAAAGTTAATACAAATAAGTTTGCTTTTCTCAATAAACTGTTCATTTATGTTTTATTTTATGGATTCCTTGATCACCATAATAGACATGATTTATGATATTTGCTATGCAGGTGGTATTTGATGTTTGCTTGTTTGTGACTGTAGGCATTTAAAGATAGCTCTTTTAGACAATCGAGGGATGACTACAACGAACAAGCATTGGATCTAAGGTAGGATTGTAACACCTCTATAGTCTTTATTTTTAAATTGCATATGTCTAGAGAAAGATAGATTTATTTGTTTATTTGTTGCTAGATTATCTTGTGATACTAGGGAGATTGGTCTTGTCCGCAAGATCGATTTATCTAGAAAGATCATTACGATAGACCAGCTGACTTATTTCTCATCTGACCCAGTCTCTGCAGACAGTATTCAGTGCATCGGTAAAATGACTATCCCTTACAAGGATGTTGGATTAGGTTTTGATCAAAGATTCTGGTTTACTAGGAACTTTTTCCTTCCCTCCCCCTAACGTATCGCCTTCTATTGCAACTATTCATATGATTTCATCAAATACTCTTACTGTTGATGATCCTTGGATCGTACCTTCCAATTTTGAGGTGGATTCATTTGGTGGCGCGATGCCTCTGAGTCCCTTTGAAATTGCATATCAGGTTGTACAGTCATTTTATGATGCCTATTCAACTGAAACTGATCCAATGAATGTGATCCATGGAGAGACACTTTCAATATCAGACTCAACTTCATCAACGTTTTCTGATCCTGTTCATTCTGATGATTAGATTCGTGAACTATTGTCTGTTGATGATTTACCATGGGAAGATCTACATCACCGGTCTTCGTTTTTACCTGAGCTTGATCATTTTGAAAATGATTTCTCTTCTATTTTTACGACTGACTATGTCAAAGAACCGCAGAATCCATTGCAACATTCTAATTCTGAGTTAAATTTGGAAAATATTTCTCACACGATTCCTATTGACATTTCAGTTAAGCCTAGAATTATTGAAAACATTCATATAGGTGCTTGTTGTATGGACGATGAAATCCAAACTTACAAAGCCCTATTTCAAGAATTCCATGAAGTGTTTGCCTGGTCATATGAAGAAATGTTAGGAATCAATCCGTCAATTGTTGTCCATGAAATCAAAACATACCCAGATGCTAAACCTGTCTGACAATGCTTACGTCAGATACATCCGCAAAAGTTACAGCTATAAAAGCTGAAATTGAGAAATTACTTCATGTAGGTTTCATTTATCCAATTCCTTTAACCGATTGGGTATCGAATATTGTTTCTGTCAACAAAAAGCAAGAAACAATAAGAGTATGTATCGACTATAGGGATATTAATTGAGCTTGTCCTAAAGACAATTATCCAACACCCTGTATCGATCAAATTATTGATGATTGTGCCGGCAGTGAAATGTTTTCTTTTATGGATGGGTTTTCCAGATACAATCAAATCAACATACTCCCTGTTGATCAAGCTAAAACAACTTTCATTTGTTCATGGGGGACATTTTCTTATTGCAAATTACCTTTTGGATTGAAGACCGCTGGAGCAACTTTTCAAAGGGCTATGTCTTATGCATTTCATGACATCAAGCATATTGTGTAGCTTTATATTGATGATTTACCTAGCCACTCATTATGTAGAGCTGACCATCTCACTCATTTACGAGCTATCTTTATGAGATGTAAGCATTATCGAATTTGGCTGAATCCACAAAAATGTGTATTCTGTGTAGAAATGGGTCGCCTACTGGGGTTTATCGTATCAAAGGCAGGCATTCATGTTGACCCCTTGAAGGTGGAAGCTATTGTCAATCGACCTCCTCCTTCGAATCTTTGCCAACTCCAAAGTTTGCAAGGGAAAGCAAACTTTTTACATCGTTTCGTTCCTAACTATGTCGAGATAACGAAAGGTTTTACCAGGTTGTTAAAAAAAAACATTCCATTCTTTTGGGATGAGATTGCTAGTCGATCCTTTGATGCGCTCAAACATGCGTTGACCCATGCACCATTACTGCATCCTCCCAATTACAACTAGGATTAATTTTTGTACCTCGCCGCTTCTCATTCCACCATTGGGATGGTTTTAGTTTAGGAAGATCAATTCAACAGTGAACATGTAATTTACTATCTTAGACGAACTTTACATCTGACTGAGATTAAATATTCGCATGTGGAGAAATTGGCCTTGGCAGCTATTCAAGTTGTCCAAAGATTTTGTCACTACATCTTATTACGCAAAACCATGATAATTTTGATTGTAACCCTATGATGTATATCTTGACCAAACAATTTCTAGGGGGCAAGTATTCCAAATGGATAGTTATCCTGCAAGAATTTGACTTGGAATCTGAAAAATCCAAGGCAAAGAAATCCTTGGTTTTTGCCGAACTGATGTGTGATTTCCCGCGTACTGATACTGAAACTATGGCAAAAGAGCCCATTGCCGATGAATCCTTGTTTCTAATTAGTACTCTTGATCCATGGTATGGATATATTATTGTTTATCTCCAAACCCAATATTTTTGGCCTGAAATCTCATGATCTTAGTGATGGAAAATACGTTTCCAATCCTAACAATACAATATTATTGGTGATACACTTTATCGTCGTGGAGTGGATTCTGTTTTTCGACATTGTTTAACTCATGAAGAAGCTGAAAAGGCTCTAAATGATTGTCACTCTGGAGCATGTGGCGATCATATGTCTGGGTATGCCATAGCCCAAAAGATGTTGCACGCTAGTTATTTCTGGCCATCCTTATTCAAAGATTGTATCTATGTAGTCCGGAAATGCCACAATTGTCAAATTTGTTTATCGTAAGATGCGTGCTCCACCCGCTCCTCTTCACCCTATAATTGTTTTCGGTCCTTTCACAAAGTGGGCCATTGACTTTATTACATGTAACCCTCACTGGACCGGGGGGCATGTGTATATTATCCTAGCGGTAGATTATTTTACTAAGTGGGCTCAGGCGATGCCTACATTTTTGGCATACAGAAAAACTACTACAACTTTCGCATTCAATCATATAATTGCTAGATTCAGTGTTCCTCAAGCTATTATTACTGATCATGGAAGTCACTTTTGAAACATCATGATGAATTTCACCATGATAGTTCTACTCCGTATTACCGCAGGCTAATGGTCTGGTTGAAGCTATCAATAAAGTTTTAGTCACTATGATCAGACGAATCATTGGTATTCATAAGTCGAATTGCCATACCATGTTATTTTCAGCACTTTGGGCATATCGGAACTCAGTAAAAACATCAAATGGTTTCACTCCTTTTCAATTGGTCTACAGTTTGGAAGCAGTGTTACCTATTGAATGCGAAATTCTGTCATTGCAATTAGCCATAGAATTACTCCCAGCTACTTCTAAATAGGAAAAACATTTCTTGTACTTAGCTTAGCTAGATGAGAATCGACGCGCTGCTGCAATAGCAAACAAGACTCATGCGAAACAAGTGAAAGCTCAGTACGATAGAAATGTTACACCCCGCAATTTTTTGAAAGGAGACCTAGTTTTGCTATATGATCAAGCAAATGATAAGCTAAGGGCTGGAAAATTTGTACCTATGTGGCATGGTCCTTACATTGTTAAGCGAAAGTTGGAAAAAGGGGCTTATAAATTAATAGATTTTGATGGTGTCTCTTTGGGTAAACCTAGAAATGGACTTTATCTGAAGAGATATTATGCTTAAATTCAGTGTGGAGATTTTTTGTTAGATTAGTTTCTTTACGGCTGGTGTGTTTTAGATTAGAAAAGTGTGCCTAGTTTAGAGAGTGCTTTTATCATTATTCCTGCTTATCTTGATTTTACTCTTGATATTGCAGATGTTAATGTCTCTTCAAACATACATTGGTTTTGCTGATGGTGCTTGTCGTAATACACAGAACATTTCTTCCACAGCTTGGGTTATCTATTCACCCTCTGATGAGTTAGTATCTATGCATGGGGTAAGCCTCGGTCAAACAACAAATAACATTGCAGAGTATAGTGCAGTGATTGAGTTATTATCTGAATCTATCTCATTTGGGATTCAGAGTTTGATTGTTAGGTTGGATTCTGAACTCGTTGTATTACAACTTAACATGGTTTATGCCATTAGAAATCTAGTATTATTAAGGTTATTTTTGAGAGTTCATCTCTTGGAACGTGAATTTGACTACATCGAATATCAACATATTCCAAGATATTTAAATACATTAGTAGATGCAGTTGCTTCTAGTATGATAAATAGACATTTGCAATAATCAAAACAATAAAGTTAAAAACATTCGACAACATGTTACACAAGATAGTTGGTAATAGTGCTATATTATAGCATAGAAGTAGTGTTTCAAAATATACATCGTCTTCGATCATAGGTTGAAAAACACCTTATGATTGGCAAAAATGATAACACAAAAGTCAAAAATGTCATGAGTCTACAAAATCGATCATCCTATCCCTAGAGATGATCATGATAAGAAACCACTGCTCGGGCCACCCTACATAGGAACCTCCTAAAAGGTCCTGGGACCCCAATCACATATCTCTGCAACCTAAGTGGGATATCATCTATATCCATCTCTAGAATATCTAGCGTCAAGCACTCTAGATGATGCTCCAAATCGGTCAGGATCTCTGCTGATTGGTCCTGTGGGGCTAGTGCTGTTGTAGCTGGGTGTCTCCTCTTGAAAGGCTGGAGAGCAGCTGTTTGTTGTGGACCCACATCTGCATTTAAACTTCTGATTATCAATTTTGGACAATTTAAAAATAAAAAAAAATTGGAACTTAGAAAGTGTTGAAAATTATTTTACCTGAATCATCCCATTGTTCTCCTGGTGGGAGAATCATGTCTGGGTCACCACGATAATCCATCCCAACATTTAATATCAATTTTTTGATCCTTTGACTGATCATCGCAAAACTCCAATCGAAGACTAGTGACAGACTGGCCACCTGGCCTGGCCTAGTCTCGAAAAGAGATAATTGTTCGCCCTGGAGCTGACGGTTTTCGATTTCGACAGATGGATTTTCCAGAATCTTCACAGGAACTTTCTTACCCAAAAGCTCTCACTTTCCACTCTGAACTCAAATGGTAAAAATGAAGTTGGAAAACCCCTGTTTATAAGTTTTTTCGAATAAATGAATGTTTAATTTATTTATTTTTCACTTTAAAAAGGCAATTTTTAAATCATTTTTATTTATCTTAAACAGGTATGTGTAATGTTTTCAATTTTTGTGCAGAATATTGGATTTTTCGGGAAAATTTATCATTTTTCAACAAAGAGCATACTTTTATCACTTTTTCAGACTCTTTCAAAAATTTATGAAAAAGCAAAACATTGGAGTCCTCTTTTAGCTCTTTTCAGACTCTTGAAAATTGAAAAGATTGCCGAGCACTTGATTGTTCAAACTTGTTAAAATAAATGAACAATCCTCCCTTCAGTATAAGTTTACCCCTTTTACAGACTGAAATGGACTATTTACGAAAAAGGTACAATAGAGTCCTCTTTAAACCCTTTTCAGACTCGTTAAAAATGAAAAGATTGTCGAGCGCTTGTCTATTTCAGCTTGTTAAAGTATTGAAGAGTAATCCCTTTTGTATTATTTTATCCTTTTTCGGGCCTAAGGGATTTTTGAAAAAGCACCCCCATGGAGTTTTCTCAATTTTTTCTTCTGACTCCCTAAAATTGAAAAACACTGAGTTTTTCCTATAATGGAATTATTAAAATTTAACAGTAAAGGACCTGTTCAATTTCAAACAATAACGAACCACTCCTTCTTAGGGTTCGAATTTTAAACTAAGTTGGACTCATCCGAAGGATGAGCTTATAAACAAGCAGTTATCCTCCTCAAGCTTGTCAAAAATAAAGAGGTACTTGCCAGAAATGGTGGGGGAAAAGAGAGAAAAATGAACCTATTTGTTACACTTTGTTTTATAAAAACCTGTCAACCACTCTTGAAAACGACACTTTTTGTTCACTTGGGTTGGGAAAATCCTTTGCCTAATAGTTAATCAAACCAAATTGAAAGTCTTCAGCTGGTTTCTGGGTATTAGCTTTGGATAAATTGTCCCCAAACCATTTGCAGTGTTGTTATGTGTTCAAGAGAACAGTTCAAACCAACCATTCATCTGCAAAATATCTGCCATCCATTTTGACCATCCCTGAGTCAGTCCTTGCCACTATATTTCTTCAAAACTTGGTCTATGATTTCATGTTGTGGTATTGCCCACGACATATCACTTTCTATCGACTTCAGCTCATTATCTGGAGAGTTGATCTAGAAATAGTTAATACCTTGAAAGTTGCATGCCCTAATGGCAGTTTTCTCGCCTTCGATGATAGGTTTCATCATTGACCTTCAATCAAATGTTTCTGTGACATGTGCGACTTCGACTCATTTATTCACATTTCATGGATTGTACTGGGTACTTTGAGGGCCATTGACATTACTAGTGGTTTCTCTCACACTTGTTAATAGTTCACATCATTGAGTGGTAATCAAGTGGTTTCTACCATGTTTGACTTCAACACATTCATTCACATGGATAGAATCGTACTAGTTCAGGAAGCAGAAATCAATACCTTGGATCTAGTTTCTACCATCCAGGCTGCGAGGAATTTTGTTATTCATTATGCAGTGGACTATTCATAAACAGATGGCTGTGTCCATACTGTGTCTACACATGTCTATACTCTTGATGTATTACAAAATCATTCCTGTATCAGAACAATTTAGTCAGTTTTCTAGTCAGTTTTGATCTTAGTATGGGAATGCCTACCTCAGTGATGATATGTCTATATATATATTTTTCATTGAATGTTTTTACAGGTTCCGACTGGGGTGTCCACAGGATGATCCTTGAAATGATAAATTACTTCACTCTTCATACATGAAAGACTTCATCTTCATCTATTACAGATTTCACACTTTAGGGGGCAATCTGTTGCACAAAAAATTGTCACCTTGGCATTTTGCAATCTTTGTGAGTCCATTATCACTCATACTTTCCTCCTTTGCAAGTCTAAAGCGTCAGTTCTTCATATCAGGCCTTGAAAGTAAGAGAAAAGCCCTAAAATTTCTAAGACTCTAGTTTCGCACTTTCTCTTTGCATTACCTGCGGTCTCGCACCTAATGGTCATGTCCCCTACGAACCTGAACACTCTATCCTTGTGTTATGGGTGCGGACCCCTGTAAAAGTTAAAAAGGCACGATTTTATTCTAAAAAACTCACTTTTAGTCATTTCTAGAAGCTTCTGGAAGGAATTTTGAGGTGGCAAGTTCGCTCTCTTAAGGTTCATGCACTCCATACCTTAAGGAGCTAACCCCTTAATGTGAGGAGCTTATCCCTTTGAAGGAGGATTCTATCCCTTCATAGATGGACCTGTAACCTCCCTCTGCACTATAAAATGAAGCATTGGGCTAGTTACTTGGGAGGTTGAAAGCTAAATATTTTTGAAGTGAAATGTTGTTGGAACTTAGTCTTCTTAGTTGAGCTTTTATGAAAAGAGATTACATACCTCTAAGATCTCATTTGGAAGAGTGCAAGGCTTGTCAAAGTAAAGGAAATTCCTGTTTCGGACCCCAGGAAGAGCTTGTTCAACATCAAGGCTGAAAAGGTTGTAAGGTTTGTCTACTTCAAAGTTAATACAAATAAGTTTGTTTTTCTCAATAATATGTTCATTTATGGTTTATTTTATGGATTCCTTGATTACCATAATAGACATGATTAATGATATTTTCTATGCATGTGGTATTTGATGTTTGCTTGTTTGTGAATGCAGGTATTTAAAGATAACTCTTTCGAACAATCGAGGGATGACTACAACGAACAAGCGTTGGATCTAAGGTAGGATCGTAACACCTCTATAGTCTTTATTTGTAAATTGCATATGTCTTTAGAAAGATAGATTTATTTGTCTATTTGTTGCTAGATTATCTTGTGATACTAGGGAGATCGGTCTTCTCTGCAAGATCGACTTATCCAGCCAACACTAAGAGCTGGCATAGCTACCAAGACTCGGTTAATGGAAGAGAGAAACTACTAGATTAGGAACGACTTTGGTCGGATCTAATGTAGGAGGAGATAAGAAGAAGCACCAAAGATGGATCCTCATCGAATGAAGATGATGAGGAAAATCTAGCCTTAGTGAGTAAGGCAAGGAAGGGGAAAGGGAATGAATCCAAATCCAAATCCAGTTCTTCCCATGGTGGGAAGAAGTTTGACAAATATAAAGTGCGGTTCTTTCATTGTCATGAAGTGGTCCATTATGCTACTAACTGTCCACAAAAGAAATCCAAGAAGGGTTCCTCAAAGGGATCTGATGGTGAGGCACTAGCCTCACAGTTTGAGTTGGATTTCTCTCTTATCGCATGCATGGTTTCATCCATGATGGAATGTGTTTGGTACCTAGATAGTGGAGGCTCATTCCACATGACAGATGACAAGAATCTCTTCAATACCCTAGATGAGAAGGATCTCCAGATGTGGATCGAGATGGGCAATGATGGAAAGTACTATGTCTCAGGTGAAGGTACGGTTGTGTTTCAGAGGGAGAATGGAGCTCCCCTCACCCTGACTGATGTAAAGTATGTACCAGGTCTAAAGAAGAATCTTGTGTCCATTGCTTTACTAGAAGATAAAGGCTATGATGTAGTCTTTAGCAAAGGAAAGGTATTCCTGAGGCATATCGGCACTGGACAGACAAAGCGAATAGGGATTCGACTTAAGAATCTCTATAAGATGGAGGTAGATGACTGTGCTGCTTTGAGTTCCAAAGCAGAGATGGTGCAGAGCCAAGATGTTGGTGAGCTATAGCATAGAAGATTAGGCCACTTGCACCATGGAGCCCTGAAGATCATGCAACAAATTTCTACTAGATTACCCAAGGGAAAACTTGTGCAGACAAGTACATGAAAAGGTTGTACCTTGGATAAGTATGTGAAATCTTCCTTTCCGGATCGAGACAGTAGAGCTGGAGCAATCCTAGAGTGAGTTCACTTAGATGTTTGTGGACCTTTCTCTACACCCTCCACCGCTAAACAAAGGTATTATGTTATTTTTATTGATGATTTTTCTCGTAGATGCTGGATCTACTTTACACAAGAGAAGGATCAGACCTTCTTGAGGCTTTGTGAGTTTAAAGACTTGGAAGAGAAAGAATCAGGAAAGAAAATAAAAGCCTTGTGTAGCGACAATGGTGGAGAGTATGTCTCCCAGCAATTTAATGACTTCTACGCTATAAAAGGAATTAAACGGGAATTGATAGCACCCCATAACCCATAGCAGAATGGGGTGTCCCAAAGGAAGAATAGAACAATTGTGGGAGCAACTCGAGCGATGTTGCATGACCAAAGCCTACCACAACATTTGTGGCCTGAGGCATGCAATACAATAGTATACTTGCAGAATAGAAGCTCGCACCATATACTGGGAATTAAGACACCTATGGTGGCTTATTCTGGGAAGCAACCTGATGTAAGTCACTTCCGAATCTTTGGATCATCAGTTTACTGTCATGTGACCAAAGATGCCAGGAAGAAGCTAGACACAACAGCTGAGTTGGGAATACTTGTGGGGTACACGGATACACCTCACAACTATCGGGTGTACCTACCTTCCACTCAGAGGACTGTGGTACGCAGGGATCTGAAGTTTGATGAGTAGAAATCCATGCAAGTGTCACTTGAGAGGGAGCTCAAGTTGCATGTAGATGAGGAACCTTCTGTTCCTAAGGAGGAGGAGCCTCAGATTGATGCGGAGCAGCCACATGCAGAGGATTCGGGAGTGGAGACATCCACTCATGCTGAGACTTCCAGAGATGGGTGAAAACACTTAAGGGAAGCTGACAGGTTGTTGCTGGATGCGCGAGAGAATGTGGGACAACCATCTTCTCAGTGCAGATAGAGGAGGTCACCCGAGCAGTACACTGGTTACATGGCCCTAGTTGGGGAGTGTGTAGATTTTGAGCCTTCTTCATTCGAGGAGGGAGTGCAGCAACCAATGTGGGTTGATGCAATGGTGGAGGAGTATGACTCCATCATGCAGAACTGTGTTTGGGATGTTGTTCTAAGACCTCAGGACAAGTCAGTGGTGAGTTCTAGATCACTTTACAAGGTAAAGTAGGTAGCTAATGGCAGTGTTGAGAAACACAGGGCAAGGTTTGTTGCCCGAGGTTTCTCACAGGTCGAGGGGATTGACTACGATGAGAATTTTTCTCCTGTAGCAAGTTACTTATCAATTAGATCGATATTGGCACTATCAGCTCAGATGGGGTGGAAGATCCATCAAATGGATGTGAAGACAACATTCCTCAATGGGAAGATTAAGGAGAAGGTGTACATTGAGAAGCCAGAAGGTTTTGAAACCTTCGGTTGTGAGTCACATGTGTGTAGACTTAAGAGGGCTCTGTATGGGTTGAAGCAAGCACCCCGTGCTTGGTACACCAAGATCGAAAACTATTTCGTTGGTTTGGGATTCACCAAGAGTGAAGAAGATGCAAACCTTTATCACAACATGGTAGAAGGTAAACAATTGATCATTGTTCTTTATGTCGATGATCTGATTTTGACAAGTGATGATCAGCTGATACATTCATGCAAGGAGGACCTTGCAAGAGAATTCGAGATGAAGGACATGGGCCTTATGCACTACTTTCTAGGCATGGAGGTGTGGCAGAAATATGGGGAAGTATTTGTGTCTCAAGGAAAGTATGCCAATGAGATACTTAGGCGATTTCACATGGAGAATTGCAAGCCCATGCAGACTCCTCTAGCTAGGAACTGGAGGAAGGAGGATGCTACTTCAAGTGAGGTAGTAGCTGCTACTGTTTATTGGCAGCTGGTAGGTTCACTTATGTATCTGGTGAACACACGACCCGACTTATGCTTTTTGGTGAACCAACTGAGTCAAGCTATGGTTCATCCTACCAAGCTATTTTGGAAGGCAATGAAACATGTGCTAAGATACCTCATAGGCACATCTCAATTCAGATTGTGGTATAGACTGACAGAGGGAGTGAAGCTTCAGGGCTTCACAGATGTGGATTGGGCAGGGAGTCCATCGGACAGGAAGAGCACTTCTGGAGGAATATTCAACCTTGGTTTAGCTGCAGTTTCCTAGTACAATAGGAAATAGAGATCAATTGCACTTAGCTCAGCAAAGGCTGAATACATGGCTACCAGTCAGGCTGCATGTGAGGCCATTTGGATGTGGAAGATTCTACTGGGATTGTTTGGTCAGAGGATGGATCCTACAGTGATCTACTGTGATAATCAGAGTTGCATCAAACTCTTTGAGAATCTAGTTTTTCATGATAGGTCCAAGCACATAGATATCCGGTATCATCATCTTCGAGATTGTGTGGTCAAGAGGATGATGTTGTTGCTGTATGTTTCAACTGAGGAACATGATGCATATATTTTGACAAAGGCATTGTCAAAATGCAAGTTCGAGTTCCACAAAGACAGGATTGGGGTTACTGATAATCCCTTTCTTGTTGAAAGGGAGTGTTGAAGATAGAAACAAGCAACGCTAAAAATAGAAAATGTTAAAAATAGCACTGCTATAAATAGTAGTTCAACCAATGTTGAACTTAGCAACAATGGATGAAAAGTGAAAGTGATAAAAATAGCTTTTCTATAAATATCATTTCGAGATACCTTCCTATTTTAGTCAGTCCCTAAACTATAATAAGAAGTAAAATTCGAATTTGAACTTAACAGTTGTTTGAAAATAAATTAATTAATTCACCAAGAGTTAATTAGTTGTGAAAAATCAAACATGAAGTCTATGTGAGGACATGCATTAGTTTCTCCATTAACTAAGGAATTTATCCACCAGTTAAAGAGATAAGGATGAGTTCTAATTTGAGTAGTAATTAGTTGGCTCAGTTAACTAAATCAAGTCCAGTTAGATTGATTTAAACAATTTGTTTAAATTAATGTAAGTTCATTTAGTTAATGCATGTTTGCATATAACTGTTGCTCTTCAGATAACTGAATATTCTCTCATACATAACTCATGCATGTCAGTTCAGACAGAGACCCAGTTGAGATTAGATGGAGGGACAATGTACTATCAATTGCTAGGATATTCCTTCGTGAATATTCCTTGCATGTAGAAGGATTTATTTCCAAGAGAATTGCGTTGTTACTTCTTCCTGTTTAGTGAGTGTGATGAGGCCAATTCACACATGTGGCTTCACTAGACCCCAAGAAAAATTGCGCAAAGAAATAGGGGCTTGGAGGACTTGAGGAGGATATATACTTGTCTATTCAGTCTATGAGCTTCATTGTTTGATTGTAGAGAGAGCGAGATAGCTTTTGAGCTGATTCTTTTTGTAACTTGAACAAGATTTCCACTTGTATGATAATATAGAGTTGGGGTTTTAGGCTAATGCTTTCCCCTGGTTATTTATTCTGTGTTATGTGTGATTGATTTCTTCTTATCAGTTATATGTGTTCAATTGATCTTGCTCATATTCGATTAAGCTTCCACATAATTGGTTGTCAAAATAGATCAAGTATTTTTCTTCAGTATATTGCATTGTCAGGTGATCTATAGGTGGGAATTTCTACAAATATATATCCCCCAATATGAACCCATGTGGTATGGTATTGCTCCCCCAGTGAAGCCCCTGTGCTTTTTTCTTTGATTGGGCTAGGTTATGGGCATCAGTTGATCATGTTTTTGGAATAACTATCTTGACATAATCCAACAATCCATTGTCATCAAGCACTACCTATTGTCTAGGAAAATCCTCGCTGTGGATAGAGATGATCCCTCTAGCCCAATGAGTGGGACTATCAACCTACGTGACAATCTACAAGACACCTTCCTAAATTACAATTGAAATGAGAAAAGAGGAAGACAGCCTACCTCATTCTGATGCTATAACGTCCTCCTTTGTTGAAGACCTCGAATCACTTGCGCCTCGGGCTTAGTCCTACTGCTCACAGCATTTGAATGCCTGCATAAGAGATCAAAGTGTTAGGTCCCTATAATACTAGTGATTCTCCCATTACTATTGTCATTATATCACTTATTGTTATTTTTGTTCTTGTATTGTCCCATATTGTTATTATTTTTCCCCATAGAAGCTCGTTATTGTTATTTTTGTGCTCTTATATTATTATTGTTATGTCGGCTTTGATTATTTTGTGACCCCTTAGACTCCCATATATAGAAAGGAGGTTTTTCATTTGTATCATCCAAGAATTTTTCATTTGTGTAATTTAAAGGAGGTTTCCCCCTCGAAGAGGTTGATTTTGAAGTCGTTGATCTATCTTTTCTTCTATTTTGTGAGCTAGTTGCATAACAATTGGTATCAGAGCTTTGGATTCTAGGGTTTCGCTGCTTCAAACAGGTCATCGTGGAAGTTTTTCTATAAAAATTTTTCTACAATGTTTCAGAAGCAAAAAGTAAAACCCATTTGATCCGAAATATTGATGAACCTCGGGTACTAATTTCAGATCTTGTCTCACTATATTTTCAGAGATATGATCCAAGGAAGTTAGGGTTTTTACAGGCTTCCGAATTATATCTCAAACATGTGACTTGGGGAAATCATCATAACTTTCTCTCTGAGCATCATATTGAAATTTCATAATAAATTACAAAAATAGGAGACCATGTAGTTTTATTTGTATCAGTTTTAGGACCTAAAGTCAAAACAGTGACATGTGGCACTTCGCACAAGTTTTCTCTACTGAACCGGTATAAAATGAGGGCATCATGGGAGATTTGGCATAATTCTTCCTTGGAGAATCCAATATTGATCAGACTTGCGAGGTTGGAAAGAGGAATCAGAGGGATATAGCAGGATGAAATTTTATATCTTGGAGACCAGAACTTACAGAGATACAACAGATTCAATATCGAGCTCCTACAAAGTGAAAAAAGTGTGTAGTTTTTCTTTTTCATAAGTTTGGTTTGAAAAATTAGTTTGAATGAATTCAAAGGGAATAGTAAAGCATAATTATCATTAATTGATGCCCCAAAGAAAGAAAATGGAAACACCTAGTAAGCAACTTGCAATCTCTAGTATGACTCATGAAGAAGAGGAAGAATTGCAACATGATATATCAAAATTGCGAGACCAAGTGCAACAAAATTCACTCTCACAAAAAGTAACAGAAGCTAATATGGATGGTTTAAAGAAATGCATGGATGGATGGCATGGAAGCTAACATGGATGGTTTAAATAAAGGCGTGGAAGCTAAGATGGATGGTTTATAAGTAAACATTGAAGATTTGAAGAAAGACATGGAAGGTTTGAAAGGAGGTTTGGCAAGGTTGCTACAAGAAATGCTTCCTAGTGGCAAAAAGGTAGTAGAGGAAACTCATAATGAGAACAAAAGAAATATTAATCATTATTTCATAGACTCTAACGTTGGACTAAAGACCCACCATGTTCCAAAGATAGATATGAGAAAGTTTGATGGCAAGGATCCCGTCACATGGACACTACAGATGGAGCAATATTTTGATCTCCATAATGTGAAAAACACACAAAAGGTATGCATTGCAACTTTATATTTGGAACAAAATTAGTTTGTATGGTATCGATGGTTTTTCTATCGTAAACAAATTGTCACTTGGGAAATTTTTACAGAAGAAATGATAGCACATTATGAGGATACAAAAAGAAACACCTTTTTCAGCCAATTGATAAATCTCAAACAAAAGGGTTCAATGATCAAACACATTAAGGACTTCCAAAAATTGAATATAAGGGTAAAATATATTCCAGAGGAGCATAGGATTGATGTGTTCATAGGGAATTTAAAGGATAACATCCAACACAAGATTCGCCTTTGGGAACCTGATTCATTGGAGAAGGAATTCAGGTTGGCAAGAAAAATGGAAAGAAAAATTATGGCAACAAGGAAGCCTAACACTCACAACTATAAAGATGTAAGTGTTGTTTCCCCTAGCCTTCCACAACCTACAAGGTTAACACCACAAAAATTGGAAGAAAAAAGAGCAAAAGGGCTTTGTTACAATTGTGATAGAAAATACACTAAAGGTCATAAGTGTGCTGAGAAGAAATTATTTTACACAGATTGTGAAGATGAGGAAGAAAAGGAACAAGAAACGTCAAAAGAAGAGGATATACACTAGGAAAAAACCCTAGAGAAAGAAGAAATGAATCTGACCATATCTTGTAATGTGTTGACCAAAATTACGACTCCTCAAACTATCAAGATATGTTAAACACACACATGGCAGCAAGAGAATATGAAAGATAAAACATGAGAGTACATTTTTTATTAACAAAACATATACATTTATAGTACATGGTGTGATCGTTGGGTTCCACAACCCAAGGTCTCTTGGACTTCGTTTGTCTATTCGGCTTCCACACTAACCCTTAGAGGATTAGGTGTCCAACATTCCCCCCCTTAATCCTAAGGGTTATGTATGAGTCCAAGAAGAGAGTTGTAATACAAAATGTGCAAAAATGCGTGGCAGCACTAGCCTAAATGTGCTCTCTAAAATGTTGGTATAAAGGGCAGTGGTTTAAGGATGACCACCAACACTGGAATGCTTAGTGCAGTTCCTGGAACTCTTTCAAGTCTGGCATGAAGCTCATGTCTTCTGCTAGAGGAAGTGCTCCTAATGTTTTGAAGAGGGAAACCTTCAACCAATAAAGGGAGGTCTCACCCTGCATAAAAGGGAGAATTTCAACCTAAAAAGGGAAGTCTCAACCTGTGATGGTTTAATGATGGCCAACAACTCTGGAGTGCTTAATGCAATTTCTGGAACTCTTCCAAGTCTGGCAAGAAGATGAAGTATTCTGCTAGAGGAAGTGTCCCCAACTCTATTCCTGGAATTCTTCCAAAACTGGCAAAAAGCTAAAGTCTTATGCTAGAGGAAGTGTCCCAGATTCTTTGAAAAGGCATTACCAACTGAAGGCATGCTTAGGGGCATCTTTGTCTCTTGCTACAACTTTAAAACTGGTGTGGCAGGTTGTGGCTCAGGCTCACTTGATGTGGCTTTGAAGCTTGTAGATGACCATCATTTCCCCCCTATCAGATACAAGGTGATATGATGGAGAAAACTCAACTGCAAGACTGTTCAATACTCTAGAACAAGTTCTGACATGT
The DNA here is from genome assembly GCA_031772625.1 of Pinus tabuliformis. NCBI lineage: Eukaryota > Viridiplantae > Streptophyta > Pinopsida > Pinales > Pinaceae > Pinus > Pinus tabuliformis. Next base: position 194,495,096 of record CM062807.1, on the reverse strand, counting down.
GATTGGAATATCTTCTTGGCTATTGATGCCCATTGCCAAGAAGCGATCCATCCAAGATGAATCTTTGTTCTTGCAGGAGGGGTTTTTTCTAAAGCAATCTGTTTTGAATAATGAATGGTTTTATGACAGTGCTTACATGGATAAA